>OZ057405.1:26128580-26149215 GCA_964056735.1 Allodiplogaster pararmata
CCTTTTCAACTTTACCAGTTCTTTCGTGTTCTATTCTCTTTCTCACCTACTTACTATTCTCTTTCTCACCTACACTAAGAACTTTCTTCTGTTGACTAACATGAAGTTGTTACCTACCATCAAAGACATTGTGCTTTGAAGTTACTGTCTGACGCTATGATTGCTTTCCAGTATGGATCCGGCAACGGGTCAGCTCGCTCAGAAAGACCCTTCTCCATGCGGGTTCTCTTCCACCTCCTTCCACTGCGATCCTAGTGACTCACTATCCCGCATGGGCGTCCAATGGGTGTGCTCCTCCAATACAACCTGGCCAGGACCCAACAACGGCATCACCAACTTCGACAATTTCGGCCTCGCCATGTTGACAGTGTTTCAGTGTGTTTCTCTCGAGGGCTGGACTGATGTCATGTACTGGGTTAGTTTTGAAATCATGAACCGTTGATATCCGAGGATTTCAATTGCTAGTTCATTGGCCGGAAGCAAATTCCATTAACTATGTTAATCAAATGTCACAACTTTTTAAGCGATTATTCATGCTTTTTTTAACCGACATTATACACCATTTCGTAGCCGATAAGTTGTTACTTTTCAGAGAGATCATTTGATGAGTTTGGAATGCACATGCACATGAGCACAGAAAAAAAAACCGAAAAACTCTAGCAAGATTAGTATTTACGTACAAACTCGTGAACCAGGAAGAGTTAAGTAGAAATCGACTCAAGAGTAACAAGGAGAGTGAAAATTACTTGGTCTATCAGATTCGTTTGCGATGATTTGAATTTATCAAAAATTGAGAAGTTTACGATTCCGATGGTGTTAAGGTGAACGACTCAGTAGGCCGAGAGTGGCCATGGATCTATTTTGTCACTCTGGTCATCCTCGGCTCCTTCTTCGTGCTGAATCTCGTGTTGGGTGTGCTCTCTGGAGAGTTTTCTAAAGAGAGAGAGAAGGCCCGAGCTCGAGGGCTCTTCCAGAAGTTTAGAGAGAAGCAACAACTCGAGGAAGATCTCAAGGTTTAACAAAACTTGATGGTCTTAACTATTAAACTCTGAAAAGTTTCATATTCTTGCTGCCAATGGAATGAGAACTTTCTCACTCGAAGGATAAATTTTTGAACTTTTATTTAAAGCTTTTCTGATGTCAGCAAGGTCTTGGCAGAATTCCTAGTGTTTTCTTCTAATTCCAAAATTCATTGAAATCAGATCATCATGTGGAAGAGCGAGTGAAGAATGAAGAAAAGTTGGTACAAAATGAAACATCTTTTTTTTTGTCAGGGCTATCTCGATTGGATCACTCAAGCGGAAGACATGGATCCGATTAACGATGAAGAGCAAGAAGAGGAACAACTACCCCAGCAGACTGGTAAGTTTTAACACTCAGAGCAGTTGATAAGATCACACCAGCTCCTACGAATACACAATACTTTGAAAACAAAAAGAATCCCGATGAGGTTTGAAAGCGTATTTTTATTTTGAACTCGATGAGAAAAACTAATAAAGCAATGCCGTTTTTTCCAAGTAAAGCTCATTACAACCGAGCCTTTAGCTCTAGATAGAGATGACTTTGCAAGGCGTTCTTAACTAGGCTTCGAGTTTTGATGTGTATTAATGTCTTGTATAGTTTTTTTGCTCGGATAGTTTGGGACTGCCAAATAAGATTTTCTCGGGGTTAGAACCCGAGAAAGAATACATTGGAAGGATCAAAGTTCGATAAATGAAAGAGGCCCTAAGGCCTCATCTTATCCAAGTCAGTAAATAAGTCATGGCTCTGCAGCAGTGGGAGAAGAAGCCGACGAGGAGAACGAGGAGAGGCAGGAAGAGACCAAACCGACAAAGTGGAAAGCAAGGATGAAGAGGTCTTTTCATAGTACTACTGTTTCTCTCTCTTTTTTCGCTATCTATCTATCGATATCTGTCTCTCTCTCTCTTTCTGTATATCTTTTTTTACTCTCTCTCCTCTCCTTCTACCTCACTTGCTCACTTAAATCCCTCTTTCTGTGTTCTCATTTTAAATCGCCCAAAATAACCAGTGATGTATGTATTACTAGTATAGTGTTATAAATGTATCATTAAGTGTATTATATGTATATGTATTTATGTATATATTTTTTGTGTTCATAATACACTATTTCAAGCGTACATAGTCTAGTCTAGGAAGTATGTAAATCGTATGCTGAAGCTAATGAATGACTAATCCTTTAAAAAACAAATTTTGTTAAAGGTTCGAAAAGTCGAATCGTCGTTGTCGGAGAGCGTGCCGGCGTCTGGTGAAGAGCCAATCCTTCTACTGGCTCGTCATTGTCCTCGTCGCTTTGAACACTCTCGTACTCACTTCGGAGCACTACGGACAGAGTGATTGGCTCGACAACTTTCAAAGCTAGTTCAATCTGAATTCAATTGACTGTGATTGATGATACGAAGTGTTTGTAAGACGAACATCTCGGAAGTTCACAAATATGTAGCTTTTTGTATTGGTTGCCTCGTTGTGATCTCTTATCCATGCTTTTTAAATTTCTAGTAACTGATTCATTGTTTTAAAAGAAAAAAAAGAAAATTGTCGTTTTAAATTTGTCGTAAAGAAAATTGTCGTTTTAGCTTGACATGTTATTGGTTGCCTTGTTGTAAAAAAGGCACTTACATGCTGACATAGTGAACAATAAAAGGACTTAAGTTCAATTTTACCTATCAAAGATTCCGGAGAAATACTAGAAAACTTTTTTGGTCTAAATATCAGTCACTAACTAACATTAGTTATTTTTACATTTAGAACTTATATACATATGTATGTCTCTCTCTTGCTTAAACGTGGTTTTTTTAAATGAATCTTTTTTCAAATTTGCTTGTGCTAAACTAGTTGAGAGTAAAAACACATTTGTTGGTTTAAAATAGCAAAGACATTTTCTAATTGGAGAGGTAAATTAGTAAAGGAGGTCTATATACCAAACAATGAAGTAAAAGGTTTCATAAGTTTACATATTCTGTTTTCAGACCGTCTTTTTCTTCCAGCATAGAGAACCTGTAGTTCTTAAAAACTGTGTAAATGAAACGCAAAGTTTTATTTCAGCGATGGCAAATCTCTTCTTCGTCATTCTCTTCACGTTCGAGATGTTCCTCAAGATGTACTCTCTGGGATTGACGTCATACACGCGGTCGCAGTTCAACAGATTCGACTGCTTTGTTGTGATAAGGTAAGTTTTTCTCGATTCAGTACATGTTTCGTGCATGTTTTTCTCGAGTATCAAATACGCTAAGGCTTAATTCTTTGTACCTTTCCCAAATAAAAAATAATAGAAGATCTTCCGAACTTTTCACTTTTCAAATATGTGAATTCATTCCTTTAAAAACTTGTCTTTTTTGTTTCTATGAATATTGATGACGGCATTTCGTTTTATAAAATAAAACTAACAAAACTCTCAAAAAATTCTGCGAGTTTTACAATTATTATACCTTCTGAAGCTATCGTATTATCAGTTCGATCGGAGAGTTCCTCGGGGTCTACTTCGACATCATCCCCGCACTCGGAGTCTCTGTGCTGCGATCCGCCCGACTCCTCCGAATATTCAAAGTTACAAAGTGAGTAGATCAATGCTCTTCATACTCGAATTGTTTTTTCTTCATAAACTTATTGATTTGTTTCGATACTCGTATTGATTTGTTGATTAATTCAAACCCTTTGTGTTTCTGTTGTTCTAGCACACTGCATGTGCAGTTTAATCTCTTAGCTTCACTGAAGTCGAGTTTGCAAACGCATGATTCAATCCAAAGACTTAGAATCATGTGGTGTTTCAAAAAGAAAGCAATTTCTACTGGCTATAACTTGCGATGACACGGTTCATGATTACTTATTGCATTTAACCGCCTAACCGGACACTCAACTCAGGCCGGCCCGTTCTGACAGAAGAAAACCACATCGCTTTTTTGTGTGTGAAATGTGTTTTCCTTCGCCATGAATGGAGAGAAATCTTCAGATATTGGGCGTCTCTTCGGAACTTAGTGGCTTCTTTGCTCAACTCATTGCGTTCCATCATGTCACTTCTGCTGCTGCTCTTCCTCTTCATAGTCATCTTCGCTCTGTTGGGTATGCAGGTGAGCCGATTCATGTCTTCAGCGCTAATTTATCGAATTCTCTTCTTTTCTTCGGGCATTACTCCGTCTCGACAAGCGTTCGGTCGTGTCTTGATTTGAGATTTAGACCTAATCTGAGTAGTTTTGTTATTCTGGATAAGGAAAAACTAAAAATTTAGCATTAAAATAACGAATTTTTTGTTCCTACGGTGATCACAGAAGTCTGTTTCGGCATAGCTAAGACAGACTTCTGTGCTCTCTGGGTGGGGCTCATCAGTGATTGCCCAGAGAGTGTATTTAAGTTAATTTATATATGTAATGAGTTTAGAACAACAACAAAAAACAACAAAAACATTTTTTTTTAAAAACAAGTTAAAAGACAAAAACATAGAGTAAACCTAAGTAGCTACATATGTATAATAAAAAAGTGAGATGAAATATATGAAGCATTATAGAATAATTCTAGTGAATTGGTTGAAATAAAAGCAAAGTCTAATTTTTTCGAGAAAATTTGATAAGTAAACGAACTATTAATTTTAACAAAAATAAATAAACTAATTTGTAAGGTAATAATTGAGAGAACAAAGAAAAATTAAACACGTTCAAACATTGATATACTAAAATTACATAAGCAAATTAACCAAATCTTCTTCATTCTTCTTATTCGAACAAAGTTCTTTCTTATTTCTTTCTGCTTCTTCGTTGTGTTGTATTGTGACAGTTTTTCTTAGTGAACACAGAAAAGTTTGGAAAATGACACATATACATTTGCAAGTATGACTATTCATACTTGTAGGTTATTACTTCATACTTACATCATAATTCATAATTACATACATATGTGCACGCCTATACTACTTTTTTGTGTGTGTGTGTTGTCCTGTGCCACCCGCGAGTAAGTTATCATATGATAAAAGTCTTGTAATTATTATTTGATAAAGGTTCAATGAGTAAATTTTTAGTCTTGAGGGAGAGCTATTAAATTGTAAAGAAATAAAGGTTAATAAAGTCTCTTTAATTGTGAGATACGTAAAATATCTATCATTCCAATGATCGCTTATTTGCTGCTACCATACTTCTCAAAATGAACAGAATTCTACCAAACTTGAGAGGATGTTGATAAAAGACTGTTCTTCGAAATAATCCTAGAATTCGAAAAAAATTCCCGTCCAACTGTAGCTCTAATGACGTCGGAAATTTATTGCAATACATCTGCTTAACCCTCTAGTAATTGTTTGAACACAGGTAAAAAAATGAATCAAACTAAATGAAATATTTGATTAGTGATCTTTATGTTTTTTAAAAATTAATTTTCGGATTTTTACATGAAGTTTTGATGGTTCCATTGAGTATTGTAAACCCAGGATACTGGGTTTCATGATATTTCGAGACAAGTGTAGAAGTCTTTCAAGAGAAGTAAAATGTGATGTTAGTGTCATTCGCATTCATTTTTTTCCTTCATGAACTTGAGATAAACTTTTTTACATATGAAGGCTGGATGCTTTATCAATAGCAGTGATTGTGAACTCATTACAGAGTTTTTTTTCAGTTCTCTTTCTATAACATCTAAATTTGTATTGTCTAAATAGAAAAAAAAGTTTAGGTATGGTTTAAATTTGATAGTGCAGTGCTTTAGAAATATTTCTCCCAACCTGTTGTGATTTTTGTAATTCAACTTATATTTTCTAACCATTCACTTTGTAGTATCTTTATGGCGTATATAGTTGCTTCATTGATCACTTTTTGAGTAGCGCGAATCGATCTCAGAGACGTGTATGTACTAAAGAAATTCCTTAACCTTTCGAAGAGGGCGTTTCCTCTGAGTCCAATGTGACAATTAAAAAAATTACACAATTGAAAAACCTCAAAAAAACTTCTCTGTAAAAAAATTGGTTTGTTGAAGTTTTTGGTCAACTTCTAAATCATTTCTTATCGAGTTAAAACTTACATGCATTTCCTGGATAATAATTATTCAGAGCACAATAAAACAGTAAATAAGAGTATTCCCTACTCCTTGTTGATCTCAAGCAACGGATTTTTATACCGAGCAGAGGAGCGGATTGTTCGCAGAAACTTGTGCAAAAATCGTGTGGTGTGACGGGAACCGAACCCGTGACCTTTCGCGTTCCGGGCGAATGCTCTCCCCACTGAGCTACACACGCACACATGATAATGCACATTTTAAGGCCCATACAACAGAGCCTTCTCATGTTGCAAAGGCTGGTAAACCTTTGCAACTACTTAACTTTTGCTCATTCACTCAATACACAGGTCTTCGGTGGCAAGTTCAACTTCAATCCACAGCAGCCAAAACCACGTGCAAACTTCGACACCTTCGTTCAGTCTCTTCTCACTGTATTTCAGGTTATTATCGTTTTTGAAAGCAGAATGTTCCCATTTTGAATTAGTTGAAGTATTAGAATTTGGAAACATACGAATTGTACTCTTCATGATAAAGAGTTAGACAAAAAGTTGAATGAAGTTTGGAAAACAATGTTTTACAGATAGCAGACTAATGGAATGTATCAGGATACAAGAAAAGACATAAAGGCTTCGGTTCACTGTTTGCTTGTACGAGCAGGTTTTCTAACTATATTTATGAAGCTTCAAAAGTTGAATTTAACCCAATCATATTAGTCCCTCTGATTTAGATTCTCACGGGTGAGGACTGGAACACGGTGATGTACAACGGAATGGAGTCATTCGGTGGAGTCGGCTCTATCGGAGTAGTCGTTTCCATATACTACATTGTGCTCTTCATCTGCGGTAACTACATCCTGCTAAACGTCTTCTTGGCTATCGCTGTGGACAATCTGGCAGACGCAGACTCACTAACAAATGCAGAGAAAGAAGAAGAGGCACAAGGTGAACCAAGGTTTTTTTGTAGAAAGAAAGCCCGTGGATAAATGATATGGAATAACCATCACGGAAAAGGAAATTCGGAACCTGTAGTTCTGAGGACTAAGTTCTTTATTAAAAGGGTGTTGAAGGTTGAAGTTCCAAGATAGACCAACTGCTCTCGATACAGATTTAAGACTTATTTGGGATAACTATGCTTTAAATAATGTAATCAGTGATTCAATCTTTAATCTTGAACCGACTGCTTACAAATGTACATACTATGTACATATTATACATTGAAGTAATGATACCTTGCTGTCACTTTGACAAGCTTAAACAAAAGTTGGTAAGATTCTATTGAAAAGCAAACGATTTAGAAATATCCACTTAAAGAGGAAATTTGTTCGTAATCTTATTTGATTCATATATAATGGTAGAAGTAGTTAGACTGTTTTCTTTCCTCAGTAAAAACATTACTTCTTGAATAATGTTACTCAAACTTTGGAAAATTTTCATTTTTTGAAACATTTTTTGTAGTTTCCTTCATAGTTTTCCTTATTGTTCTGATGCTTTCGTTGTCTTTGTCCTTTATAAATTCACACAGTACAATTGTTATAATAATAGTTATAACATTACCCCTATATGCTCAACTGAAAAAAATATTCATTAACAGCGGATGAAGAAGAGGAAGAACTGGAGGAGGAGAAATATGACGAGAACTTCAACGAAGACGGAACTCGTGACGAGAGGGTGGACATGGAAGACGAGGGTCAGTCCAGAGTTTTTGTGGAGAATCATGTTTCCTAATTCTTCCGTGACAGTATTCGAGACCAAACGTTTTTAAGCTCAATAATTTTAGAAATTTTACTCTCGTTTACTCTCTTGTTTGACGAGGTTCTCTATGTAACTAAACTTGTTTTCCAAAACTTTTTTTCTCAGTTCTTCAAAAAAATTTAACAGTGTAATGATTTTTCTGCGTACAATTATTGGATTTATTTATCACTCTCAATTGTTTACCGATATAGCAGCTATTGTTTTCGAAAGTCGAAGTCTAACCATTAAGTTAAGTCAGACCAGCCTGAATTCGAACTTTTGAGTGTTGTTGCATAATAAATCTCATTAGTGCTGCATGTTTAAGACTTCGGTTTTCAGGAGACGGCTTCGAGGGTGATGGTTTGGGTGCTCGACCCCGTCGTATGAGCGAACTCCCAGTCGCAACCGCTCACAAGCCCATCCCAAAAGCTTCCTCTCTCTTCATACTCTCACACACAAATCCTTTTCGGTAAGACTCTATTGACAAGTCTATATTACTATTTGTCAAAATGAGGTGCTGCGATTTATTAGGTTAGGAACAGTTTAAAATTTTATCACAAAATTTTATTTATCACAAAAACTTGCTCTAGTTTGTTCGTAAAGAGAGATGGATGCGATACATAAAAGTTTCTTCCGAACTGTTTGCGTTTGTTTGAGCATTCTCATGGCTTCGGTGACTATTTTTTAAAAGCAATAACTATGTATGACAAAACATTTTGATAAATATGATCTTTCAAGAACCTTGTTTTTCACTATTTTTTCACTAATGACGAAATTTTTATTTTAGTGTTTTCTGCGACAAGATCGTCAACCATTCCTACTTCACGAACTCGGTTCTCGTATGTATCCTTGTCTCGTCTGCTATGCTTGCCGCAGAAGATCCGCTCAAGGTTTCTCAAACTCGAAAGCTTCTCAAATCGATAATATACTTTTTAAAACTAAAAATTATTATTTTTTTTGACTGGATGAGAGCGTTTGTTTTTGAGTCTAAATTGTACACTTGTATTGTGTTCAAACGCTGAATATTTTTCTTTTTCATGACCATGACTATTGTAGAAAGGGTCCCAAGTTAGACTCCCAACCCGGGCAAATCCACTCAGAACAAGGGGTGAAGTAATGTTGGTAAACGAATCTTGCACGAATCTGACTTGCTCTGTTGCTGCAGAACACACTGGCGGTGATTTAGCGCGCATCCAGTTGTTCTACCAGGATGAAATTGTACCGTATCTCTGAGAAGCGCGTACCCTGCCGCTAGGTGGAAAAAAAGTGTGAAGAATATTATAATTTTTTATCGTTCGGTATATTGAAAACTTTTAACCTCAATAATTGTCTCTTGCCGCATGAATAATTGTCTCTTGCCGCATGAATTATTCTGAGGTAGTATTATGTCTTCTTTTAATGCATTTTATCTGCACCACAAGCCTATAAATGTCTTCCAAACTCGATTTTTTATTCGTTTATAAACTCTAATAAACACATGTTAAAAACTTTATTTCATTTATTGAAAACGAGTTTTAAAGCTCTTGATCTGCTTTTCTTTCGCTGATCTATGGCTATTATACTCACAATGAAGCTTTTTATATCATAAACATCATCGCGAAGCTTTCTACTAATTTTTTTTTATATATATGTTCTTAATTACTAGACGACTTCCGGAAGAAGCTTGTTACAGGCCCAATCACCCAGGAATACTATCCTCAACTATTTCGACTACTTCTTCACTTCGGTTTTCACCGTGGAAATCACGCTCAAAGTATGATGCGCAAAAATTTAATTTTAACAACTTTGTATGAAAATATTGAGGAAGCCTCAATTTGAACATGAATAATCTCGTTAAAAGCACACTCAAAGATTGATATTTGCTCACTGATGAAGTATCATTGAGTAATTTAATTTTCATTTAAACATCTGAAGGACTCATCGAGAAAAAATGAAACTTGGCATACATGTGTATAATAAAGTATCATTGATGTGCAGGTTGTAGTCTTCGGTCTCGTCTTGCACAAGGGATCCTTCTGTCGGAATGCCTTTAATCTACTCGACATCCTCGTCGTTGCTGTTTCTCTCATCTCTTTTGTGCTCAAGAGTGATGCCATCTCAGTCGTCAAGATTCTTCGGTTACTTTTTTGTTTCCTGATCTCGATTGATTCTGGACAAGTAAAGGCTGCGCGCGTCGGTAGCTCAATGGTCAGAGTAAATGCTAGGTATGCGTCCGTTCCAAGGTGCTAGATCTTTGTTCTTCCAAAATATAATTTTCCTAATGTATAGCATGCATAGAAAAAAATCAGGCAAGTAAAGTGTGATCACTCGAGGATAATGCAGGTCTTTCGTGTTTGGGGGGCGAATAATTTATTGGTGAACATCACAAACTTATTATCTAATCTTCTTCTTCTTCTTCTTCTTCTTCCTAGTGTTGTCCCGGGATGGCAGGGTAAGATTTGTGGATCTTCTTTCTCCACTTGTCTCGATCGAGGGCATCTTTCGAGTTTAGATGACTGGCTTTCAAGTCCGCATTGATGGTGTCTTGCCATCGCTGCTTCGGTCGCCCTCTCGGTCGCCGGCCGTCCACTTCGAGATTGTAGGCTGTGCTGGCTACAGTTTCCGGTGATGCTCTGGTGACATGGCCGAACCATCTCAGCCGATTTTCGCGCATCTTCTCGTCGATGGGGGTGACGCCAAATCTTCTCCTTATGGTCTCATTTGGTAGGTGCTCGCGGAGAGAGATTCCCATGATCCAACGGATCCTGCGCATTTCCATAGTTTGTAGACGTCGCTCAACTGTTCTCGTAGTTGGCCAGCACTCGGTTCCATACAAAGCTACGGGGCGCACTACTGTCCGATATATCTTTAACTTGAGGCGCAGAGGCATCTTTCGGTCGCATAGTACGCCTGTGAGATCTCTCCATTTCATACATGCTCCGTTGACACGTGACAGCACGTCAGAGTCGATGCCTCCGCTGGTCTGGTTGTTCGATACAAGGTAGCTGAAGCAGGTGGACTTCGTCAATTCTTCGCCGTTTACCTTGATGGTGTCTTCGGATGGTATTGTTTCCAAGTACTCCGTCTTTGAGGTATTTAGACGTAGTCCAAACTGACTGAGTCGGCTGCTCCAAGCCTGCACTTTTTGCTGAAGCTCCTCTCTCGTTTTAGCTGCCAGGAACACGTCATCCGCGTACAGGATGGTCCATGCAAGGTCACCCTGTAGGTCACGAGTAATAGTGTCCATGACAAAAATGAAGAGGAATGGCGATAGCGCTGATCCTTGATGTACGCCCACACTCACTGGAAAACTATCCGAGATTCCGACGGGACACCTAACGTTGCTCGTGGCATCTACGTAGAGTAGCCGGACCCAATCAATTAGAAGTTCAGGCACTTCGTGGTCCCGAAGGGCGTACATGATGAGCTCGTGTGGTACACGGTCAAATGCTTTCTCTAGATCGAGAAAAGCGAGATGGAGTGGTTGCTGCTTCTCCCTGTGTTTCTCCATCAGCTGGCGAGCAGTGAAAACAGCGTCTGAAGCGCCTGTTCCTTTGACGAAACCACATTGGTTGCGTTGGAGCTTGACGATTTCTCACAAGCGCTGTTCGAAGACACGTTCAAAAATTTTCATTGTATGGCAAAGAAGGCGTATCGGTCGATAATTCGAACAGTTCGCTGGATCTCCTTTGTTCTTGAAAATCGGGACCGTGACACTTGTCAACCAATCTGCGGGTGCTCGACCAGTTTCCATTATCGCGTTGAAGAAGTCTGTAAGCCAGGGGATCGCGGAGTCTCGTAGTTCCTTGAGCTTCCATAAGTCGGATGGTAGCTCGTCTGGACCTGTGGCTTTGGAACTCTTCATAGCGCAAACGGCTTTCGAGACTTCGGCAAAAGTGATGCGGGAGACTGGGCCAGCTAATTTTGGGCCTTCTGGAACATCCGGGTGTGGGAATTCTACATTTGAAATCTCTTCGAAGTGCTGTTGCCAGCGTCGGAGGATCTCTGTATTATTCTGCAGCCTTCGCCCGTCTTTCGTCTTGACACATTTGTAGTGCTCGATGTCAAAAGTCGTCTTTTTCCTCGCTTTCGCTAGCCGATACATGGTCTTCTCTCCTTCCTTCGTGTCCAAGCGTTCGTAGAGTTCACGATGATGTTCAGAGCGTGCGGAGGCTACGGTTCGCTTTGCTTCTTTTTTCGCAGCCTTGTACTCGTCCCAGTTCTCGTCTGTCTTCTCGATGAACCATTTCTTGTAAGCCGCTTTCTTTGCTCGAACTGCATGCTGCACTTCGTCTGTCCAAAGCCATGTCTGCTTGTCGATTCTTCGGCGTCCAGGTTTCGTCGTTCCTAGAACTCTTCTCGCGTTGGCGGTTGCAGAATCTCGAAGCGAGGCCCATGTTCTGTTTATGTCTTTTCAGGGAAGGTTAAACCAGTGACGACGGCTGATTTATATTCCTGAAGCTTCCACCATTTGATGGTTGCCGGGCCAGTTACTTGTACTCTCTTCTTCACGTTGACACGCAGGTCAGTTATGACCAGCTTGTGTTGAGGGGCGAGACATTCGGACGGAATCACCTTCGTGTCGATCACTGCCGGGAAGTCTCGTTTTCGTAACAGCATGAAGTCTATTTGGCTTGTGTTGAGGCCGCTGAAATACGTGATCATCTGGCTCGTTCTCTTCTTGAAGAAGGTGTTGGATATGACAAGACCAGCTGCTTCTGCGAAGTCGAGGATTCGGCATCCATCGGAGTTCCTATTCCCATATCCTTTTCCACCGTGACAACTGTATCCGCTGCTTTCTCCTCCGACATGTCCGTTGAGATCTCCTCCAAGTAACAGAAGATCTTCGGCGGGGCAGTTCATAACGTGGTCGTGTAGATCCTGCCAGAACTTGTTCTTATTCTTTTCGTCACATCCAGTTTGTGGGGCGTATGCGGAGAAAATCTGGATACGGCGGTTGTCGGCATCAATGGAAATAGACATCAGGCGGTCAGAGTGACGTTGAACTTCGGCTACTCGGCTTTGAAGATCTTCACTCACTACGATGGCGACCCCGTTGAACTTCCATGATAGATTAGCTTATATCCTTCACCGATGTTTCGTGACTTCTGCCCTTTCCATCTCGTCTCCTGAACGCATGCGATATCGATTCCGCGGCTTTTGAAAAGGTCCGCTAGCTCACGGCAGCGCCCGGTCAGTGTGCCGATGTTTAGGGTGGCGAATCGGACTTTTCTCGATATGAGATTCGGTCGTCTGTCGGCCAGTTGCCCGCGCATTTTATTCACGTTGGTGGGGCATGGCCAACATGCGTCGCTTCCGGGGGACGCCCTGTAGCATGGAGATGTTTGATCCATGTAGTTGCGACAAGAATTTGCCGACCGGCCTGTTGCTCGGGCCTGGCGTCGGTGTCCGCGTTCAGCTTAGCTCACTCTTACGAGTTAGCAGTTTCCGATGGCACCACGTGGAGGAACGGACTCGCCATTATTATCTAATCGCTTCGATCGATATCAATTCACAAGTGATGAAGATCAGGTATCATTAAAACAGTATCAAGTCAATCATTGATTTTCTACACCCTCTCTGGTTGTTAGAAGTGTTCTAAAATTACATAGTACTTTTTCATTCATTTCATTAATGTTATGACTCGCTCTAACATACATACATGGTATTCTTGTACTGTGCTCGTGTATTATATAAAAATTGTTTTGGATGGTTTTCACTATTCTAATAGAAAAGAAAATACCTGCTAAGAGGAAGTACCAAAGTCTGTTTCGCCCCTGCTCAGACAGACTTTGGTGCTCTCTGGGTGGGGCTCATCAGTGAGTGCCCAGAGAGCGACAATATAATAAATGAAGGTAATGAAAATATAGATTAAAATAAAAAATTAAAAAATAAAAATGTTAAAACTAACTTAGAATGTTAAAGACTAACTAAAAACTAACGAGAATTAAACAAATTATGTGAATAATGAGTTAAAAAAAAATTTATGTGAATAATGAGTTGAAAGATGAGTTAATAGAATAGAATAATAAGCTAACTATGGAGTAACAAATATGTAAAATAAGGAAAAATTAAAAGGGAAGAAAATAAAAGACGAATGGGATAGTGAAGAGGGAAACTAGAGAACAGGAAGTACATAATAAGGTTAGTGAGCGAAATGTTAAAATAAGATATGGGATAATAGACTATGAAGTGACCTGTGAAGGAGAAGAAGAAATATTGACGTGTGTGAGAAAATGTGCAATTATTGGAATAGGTGGAAAGGAAATTTTCAAAGTGTGAGAGAAGAAGAGTCTAGTTATTGAGATAAGAAGACATGTAAATTTAGAGAAAAGTATCCAATAGTAGACAATGAAAGGGGAGCGATATAGGAAGTTGCATCGATCGAAATGACCGAAGATAGGGAAGATGAATGGACATGTGTGAGAACACGATATAAAGAGAACTCATTGAAATGTGTGATAATGAACACAAAAAAGGATGTCAACATATGAGGATGTCAACAATAAGATGTGAGATGACAGAGAATGTAAGAGAGGAAGAAATATTGATAAATATGTGTGAGAACATGTCATTACAGGGTATGTGATTTCAGAGTGTAATATATGAAGAAAATCCAATCAATAGTGAATAATGCAGAGTGCTGCGAGTGCTGCGTCCCCTGCGTGCCATCAACCGGGCAAAGGGCCTGAAGCACGTCGTGCAGTGCGTCATCGTCGCCGTCAAGACCATCGGTAACATCATGCTTGTGACGTTCATGCTGCAGTTCATGTTCGCCATCATCGGCGTGCAGCTTTTCAAAGGCCGCTTTTTCTCCTGCAACGACCTCTCTAGAGGAACCGAGAAAGAGTGCAGGTATTACAGTTAATACTCAATCTAAAATTTTAGGGTTGTGTCTCAGAATAGAGCAAAAGCGAGTACTCCACGAAAGAGGAACAATTATATCCAATAGCTTTGATTGCGATGGGTCTTACATACATACATACGTGCAGCTTTATGTCTCCAGAGTTTCTATTTAAAAATATATTATAACCTTCATAGGATAATCTTGAAAATGGAGCTACAAAAAATTAGAAGCAGAATAAATGATTTTTTGTGTTAAATATTTGAACAGATTGAACAGCATTCAGGTATAAATTTAACTTCATGCATTTGTGTGATTTTTTTTGTTCCAGGGGAGAATTCATTCACTACGAAGACGGCGACCCCACCAAACCGGTCTCCAAGAAGCGAGTCTGGGCAAACAACGACTTCAACTTCGACAACGTGGGAGATGCCATGGTGTCCCTCTTTGTTGTATCCACGTTCGAAGGATGGCCAGAGTGAGACTTTTTCTTCTGAAGGCCAGAAGTTAATTGAAAACAGAGGAACCAATAGGAGTATTTAGTAAATGCATGTAAGTTGTTGACATAAAGAAAACTACCTAGAAAAATTTTTTGGAGCATAACTTTTTTATTTGCGTTGAACTTCAAAGTTAGATGAATAGTTTGTTTAAAAACCTACTTCTGTCAGATTGTTTAGTTGATTCAACATATATGAATAAATCATCTCTGTACAGTCTCCTCTATGTCGCTATCAACTCCAATGAAGAAGACCACGGACCTGTTTACAACTCACGACAGGTTCGGGAGTTTTACTCCTATGGAACACAAAAACCTTCACACGTTTTGAAATCATAGTCGACTATGAAATAAATAAAAACTTAAGCCTCACCTGATCGACTCATTACTTTTTAAAACTTTTTAGCTATATAACTTTAAACGTTTACACCTTGGCTGACCCTGGTCACAGCCTGTTGGTGCTGTCTCACTGACAGAATCCTTACATTGGTAATTATGTTGGTAAACTACAGCGCATTACAGTACGTGGCTGTGTTCTTCATCGCTTTCATCATTGTTATTGCCTTCTTCATGATGAACATCTTCGTCGGTTTCGTCATTGTCACTTTTCAAAACGAAGGAGAAAGGGAGTACGAGAACTGCGAGTTGGACAAGAATCAGGTAAACTATACGCAAACTTCAGTTAATAAAAGACAGGGAAGTTTTTAAGTAAGAATCAAGAGACTCACAAACTTTGTTACATCGAGAAAAATTCCACTCGTTTACTCTAATGTTATTATTTCTCTTAACTGTTTGTTCGGTAGGGTCGCATGCTAAACAACTATGCAAATTGAACTTGTAGCATCGTGAAAGAGTCTATCGAAATCCCATAAATAGCTCTATAGCTCGCTGTAATCCTATCGTTTCTTTCAAAAATAATCTCAAATACATTTTTAAGAAAAAAAAATTAACTTAGGTACAATTTTTTATAAAGGAAGTAAAAACAGACAAGTCAGAACTAACTTTAGAGGAATTTCTCACTTACAGCGAAAGTGTATCGAGTTCGCGTTGAAAGCGAAGCCGCATCGTCGGTACATCCCGCGGAACCGCTTCCAGTACCGCGTATGGTGGTTTGTCACTTCGAGGGCATTCGAGTACATCATCTTTCTCATAATCGTCCTCAACACCGTCTGCCTCGCATGCAAGGTTTCCATTCTTGGATCTTTAATTTTACTAACATGGAGAATTCTGTTTCGTGGTTTTCAGACATCATACACTTGTTTCTGAAGCTTTAACGCTTAAATTACCTCGAACGATACATGACGATACATGACGATACATGACGATACATGACGATACATGACGATACATTACGATACATGACGATACATGACGATACATGACGATACATGACGATACATGACGATACATGACGATACATGACGATACATGAAGATACATGACGATACATGACGATACATGACGATACATGACGATACATGACGATACATGACGATACATGACGATACATGACGATACATGACGATACATGACGATACATGACGATACATGACGATACATGACGATACATGACGATACATTACGATACATGACGATACATGACGATACATGACGATACATGACGATACATGACGATACATGACGATACATTACGATACATGACGATACATGACGATACATGACGATACATGACGATACATTACGATACATGACGATACATGACGATACATGACGATACATGACGATACATGACGATACATGACGATACATGACGATACATGACGATACATTACGATACATGACGATACATTACCTCGAACGATTTCTGGTCACTTCGGTTCATAAAAACTGATATTGTGGCATAACTGAAAAGAGTAAAACTCATAAAATCATCGCTAAAAACTGATTCTCAGCACTTTCTCACTATAAAATATATTTTTGGAGCATCTCTCATCGATTTAAAAGATTGTCAACCGGCTGGACCAAAACATACCTATCTTACAGCACTACCCTTCTGGTCAAACATTCGAAGCCATTCTGGATATCCTCAACTTGGTTTTCACGGGTGTTTTCGCGTTCGAAGCTTTCTTCAAGATAATTGGTTAGTTGTCGACCAGATAGCAGATTGTGTGTTCAATTCTACGTTTCTTCTCTCTCCTGTTTATACATGTCTTATGCGAGTCATTGTCTAAAAAAATTCAGCTTTACCTTCACTGTTCATATCAAAATGTTTACTTATAAGTTATAACACTATCGCACGGATTAAAAACGTGTCCCCGGTTATGATAATGCATTTGCGGGACAAACTGGGTGTGAGAATAACCAGTGGGTTCGATACCGTCTTGTTTACTAGCTTTTTTTGCAATAATAATTTTAAATTTCCTGTTTCCGCTTCGTGGCAGTGTGCGCGCTCTTCTGAGATGTGGGACAGATCTATCCTGGTAGAACCAGTGACTGTCCGCTAGCTTCTTTCCTTGCTGTAATCTTATAGTATTTTTATTATTATTACAGTTATTCGAAGCTTCGAAACTAGTGCAAAGTTTCGAGTATTCTGATGAGTTCAAATGTAAAAAAAACTAGCCGTTGTAAAAATCATAATGCATAGATTATTGCTTGGATTTATTCGCAGCCTTTTTTTTGCAACAAAAAAACTACCAACTGAATGAAAGAAAGAATGAATTTATTCCTTGAAAATACATATTGAATATTTACAAAGGAGGAATGTCGCTAATGCGAGTTTAAAATTACTAAATACAGGAGGAATGGGTTTTTCTGACGAGCTGGAGTTCATCTGATGGGGTGTTTGGGAGCCGAACCGACCTCATACTAATTAGGGTGGAGTGGAGAAGAAGAACGAGGAATCAGAAGAAAGAAGGCGATGGAAGTTGTGAATTGTGAGATTTACTAGTAAAACTTGTCACAGCACTCAATCCGAAGAACTACTTTGGCGACCGTTGGAACGCATTCGACTTCATCATTGTACTCGGCAGCTTCATAGACATAATCTACGGTTAGTAAAAGCTCTCTGTTTACCCGAGTAATTGGAAACTTTTCTTCTAAACTTAAACGTTAGGTGTGTTTGACTTCATTCGTTCAGAAGCGACTATTGAACAAAATTAAACTGAGGGTGGTTGATAAATGAGAAATAGAAGCATATAGTATTGAATTTCTCAGCCATACATTTCATAGAAACAATCAATATCTGTCGTACAGGAAAACTGTCGCCCGGCTCTAATATCATCTCCATAAACTTCTTCCGCCTGTTCCGAGTGATGCGACTCGTCAAATTGCTCTCTCGAGGCGAGGGGATTAGGACGCTGCTGTGGACATTCATGAAATCCTTTCAGGTTTTTTTTTGCCGATGTTGATAATTATGATATACAGAGATCTTCATTTTCCCGCTTGATCAGAAGATCGAGGAGAGAATGAAAATCTGTTTTCAAGAAAAGTCACCGGTTCTCGTTAATCACAATGTTTTGTTACGAATGAGCATACTTGTCAAATATTTGAAAAGTTCCCGCATTCAAGAAATGGTGAGTTTATTCCTTGAAAAGGTCGTTTTATTTTCCCAGAAAACGAACCCATGTAATCTTTTTTTCTTAGCTCACAAGTCTCCGAGTCAGTAAGAGTTGACTTTTTGCAGGCCCTTCCTTATGTCGCTCTACTCATCGTTCTACTTTTCTTCATCTATGCCGTCATCGGAATGCAAGTTTTCGGAAAGGTTATTTTCCAAGAGTTGATTTTTCTCGATTCAACAGCTAATTCGCCCGAGGTTGCGAATATCATCTCCATAAACGACCAGTAAAAGTAGTTCATCTTATCTAATCACTGTTTTAAAAGTTTCGGAAACTTGTCTGTGATTTTTATTATGCTTACAAAATTGCATAATTGAGAAAAGAGACTTGACATTAGGTGGAGACGTTGATATCGGAAGCTTATCTCTATATACATAGCAAATATCGTTCCTTGAAAATAGTGTAAGTTAAGTTTCTCTGAACCTCATTGGGATTATAAGTTGCTTCATCAAACCATACCTCGTAGAAACTCACTTCCGGTTTCAGGTTGCCCTCGACGACAACACTCACATACATCGAAACAACAACTTTCACACTTTTCCAGCCGCAGTTCTTGTTTTGTTCCGGTAATTTTTTTATCTTATGTTTTTTTTCGGTTAGTTTATTATCATATTTTATGATTTCAAAAATGTTTTTAGTAGTTTGAAAAAATCTCTGTTTTCTAATTTTTAAGAAATCAGACGTAGCTGATACGCTCAAATAGATCAAAATAAATGTAAGGGTAGGTTTTTCCCCTTCATCTCATTAAAGATTTACTGAGTATTCATCGTGCGTCGAGAACGTAATTAAGAAGGAAAAAAAACATTGCCTGGGTGCGTAATCTAATCCTCAAATACATAAATGGAAATTTGTCTTCCAAAGACAAAAGCCGCGACTCAAATTTTACTGATCAGTCTTGTCTTAGTCGAAAAATGCATTCTTAAATATGTATAATAAATATTCAAATTCTAAATTATACAGTTTAAAGGCAGTGACGTCTGGTTAAGATGACAAATGATTGAACTATCGCACAGAAAAAAGCTAGTCCACTGGGCGGGATCGAACTCAGCCAAAAGCCGCGACTTACATTTTACTGATCAGTCTTGTCTTGATCGAAAAAAATTTATCAGTATTTTACTGATTTTACTGGTCAGTCCAAAAAAGAACAAGGCATATAAGCCTTTCATATAACACTACCGCATGGAATAGCAATGTGTTCCCGTGATGTAATGGTAACGCGCGCACCCCGTTTGAGTCGAGATGGCTGGGTTCGATCCCGCCCGGTGGACTTGCTTTTCTCTTTAACTATGTACTTTCAATGGAGGTGTTATAATTTTCTGAATGAGAAAGAGATTTTACCGTATATGATGCTGATTGGCGCGGATTTGAATCATAAAAAATCTACTGATCCTGAGATTAAATCTAATTTAACTGTCATTTACACTATAACAAGTCTTTCAAAAACACTTCTGTGAAGCGAAACCTCCTATCAAAAATTAACGTGTACTTCTTTTTTTTCAACAAAAAATAAGTCTTGATGCTTCCGAAAATAGTTTGCATAATGGATTCCATACCAGTATCATTCTCAATCCTCATTCTTTAAAAAAATGTTTATAAATATATTTTTCTTTTTATTGAGGAAATAACTAGGTTTTAGATCCGCAACGGGCGAAGCATGGCAGGAGATTATGTTGTCTTGTGCGGATCGGGAGGAGGTCCGATGTGATCCCCAGTCCGATGACTGGAGTCAATCGATACCAACCAGATGCGGAGTTAATTTTGCCTACCCCTACTTCATCTCATTTTTCATGCTCTGCTCTTTCTTGGTTAGTTTTGTTACAATTTTCCATTTAACAATCCGTTGCAATCATTTTGTAGAGTATCGTTTACTCAACCAGTGTTAATGTTTTATTTCCATTTGATCATTGGTTTAGTCACTTTTGAAGTGAGAAAATGACTGATCGTGAGTACAAAGAAGACTAAAAATTCAAAATTACTTATATTCTATGAGCAAATTACGATTGTTTTTCCCGTTTAACTTGAA
>OZ057405.1:26149415-26187533 GCA_964056735.1 Allodiplogaster pararmata
AATCGCCCCAACCGGTGGCCAAGCAGAAAGACGTCAGAGCATATAAGAGACAGACCGACGCATGAACAACGCCCAGTGATGACTGCCATCTCATGCAATCAACAAGAGCAAATGCTAACAGGCATAACACGTCTTCAAACGGGCAATGTGCGAATACAGGGTCACGGATCAGAACGGAAGGTGGCATTCATGCTAGACACAGGTGCCAGCGTGAGCTTGATTTCGAAAAAGCTTGCCGAAGAACTTTCCTTGCCAAAACTTCACGAGGTGAAGTCTTCCTTCAGTGGACTGGGGGATAGAAGCGAAGGCTCAAATTTGTACCCAGTGTACGAGGTACCCCTCCAAACGATGAATGGAAAACAGATGATCGTGAAAGCTGTAGGTTATCCAGACCCCTTGGTGGGAAGGCTTACGTACCCACCGTTGACGAAGCAGGACAGAGATGTTATTCGAAAACGAAGACTCCGTATGGCGGATGACTGCGACAGGTCATGCAGCGTTCAGCCCCGAGTACTGCTAGGAAATGATGATTACCTGGTCGCCACACTGCATAAGCAGAAGCGCATTCGACTGCCGAGTGGCCTGACTCTGCTGCCAACGGTCTTCGGTTGGATAGCATCAGGCAATGCAGGCCGCCAACATCCAAACTCGACCTCCGTCGTAGCAGCTGTTATCGGAAGAAAGGAGACCTTGGAGAAGGTCAATGAATCACTGCAAAGGTTTCTTGCTCTTGAAGAAACGGTTGTTGAACCAGCAGATGATAAAACAGATCACGCAGAAGTGAACAAGTTCTTCCTGGATAACGTTGCAATGGAGAACGGCAGAATTTCCACGCGATACTGCTTCAAAGAGCAACGGTTGAGCCAACTTTCGGAAAATTGGCACAGTTCACATGCAAGACTTCGCAATGTAGTTGCAAGTCTACGAGCAAAGAAGATGGTAAACAAGTACGATGTAGTGATCAAAGACCTCTTGAAGAAGGGTCACATCGAGAAAGTTCTGCCTCCGGACAAGCAGTTGTTTACCTACCTTCCACATCATCCAGTGTATAGACCTGACAAGCCATCGAAGCCTATCAGAATCGTTTTCGATGGGTCTGCAAAGGAGAGAGGAAAGCTGTCCATCAATGAATGTATGACAGACTGCCAAACACACGTGGAGAGAATTCCAGCGCTGCTGCTGCGATTCAGATGCTCTCCCTCGGTGATGCTATGCGATGTCGAATCAGCCTTTCACCAGATCAAGATCGAAGATGATCAAAGAGACTTAATGAGGTTCCTGTGGCTTAAAGATGTCAATAAACCCATGCACGACAGCAACATCGACCATTACCGATTCACGGTTGCGCCTTTCGGACTAGCCCAGAGTCCTTATATCCTCGATATGTCAATCAGATATCACATTCAGCAGAGCAAATTGGCTCTGGAACAGTCGAATGGACAAGACGAAGTGTCCAGATTCGTGCTGGATCAGCTCGAGAACAACATTTATGTTGATAATGTTGTTTTCCAATGCGCGACTCACACCGACATGATGTCTGTCTACAGAAAGTCCAAGTCCATTTTCGCAGAAGCTTCGATGAACCTGAGAGAGTTCACGTCGAATGTCACATCATTTGTAGATGGTATACCTGAAGCAGACCGAGGAAAGGTCGGAGAACAGAAGGTTTTGGGCATAGTTTGGTCTTCAATGGAAGACACGCTCCTACTCACAGCGAACCTCGTTCAAGCAGAAAAAACGCCGACAAAGAGGACGGTCCTAAGTATGCTTGCGTCGTGTTTCGATCCTTTGGGATTGCTTGCTCCTCTTCTGCTACCCCTGAAGCTCTTCGTGCAAGCACTTTGGACGCAACAGTATGGTTGGGATCAGCAACTCAATGAGAAGGACTCCGTGACATGGAGCGTTCTCGTAACAGAAGCTCTGTCTTTCAGTCGCCGAATACCTCGAAGAGTTCCTCAGACACAAGATATCTTGAGGATCATCGCCTTCGCAGACGCTTCCAGCAAAGCAACAGCTGCCTCGGTTTACGTAGTGAACGAAGATGAAGCCTTTCTTGTGATGGCAAGATCTCAGCTGGCACCACTGAAGAACAAGCTGACGATCCCACGTTTGGAATTAAGAGCTATTCTTCTTGCTATGAAGTTGTTGAACTTCGTCGTGAACAGTATCACGAAAACATGCATGCAGAGGAAGATCGAATTTGGCGTGTACTCTGACAGTATGATAGCTCTGTATTGGACTCTTGGAAGCAAAGAGCAGAGCGATTTTCGTGGCAACCGATCAATCGCGAACACAGTGAAAGCGATCAACCAGGAGAGGCACACAATATGCAGGACATATCATCTTAGAAATTGTGATCTCAAGGGAGATTGCATTCCATTGCGACACGTTCGTACGGAAGACAACCCTGCAGATGTTGCAACCAGAGAAGACGGTGGTCGAAAACTGATGAAAAATGACCTCTGGTGGAAAGGGCCAGAGTGGCTCACCGAAGAAGGCCTGTGTGCACAGCCAAGTTGGAACTGTGAAGAAGCTCCGCTACCAGTCGTGAAAAGAGCAGACGAGGAGAACACACCCCTAACTGTGTTGACAGTTATGGAAATTTGTGAAACCGCCATTCAGTTCTCAAGATTCTCAAGTTTGACCCGCTTGAAAGGGACAATGGCCTACGTAAAAAGGTTCTTGAGAATAAAACTTCGAAGAGCTTCCAGCCCAAAGACTGTCTGTCTGACAGGGCATGGCCCGCTCAAGGGTTCACTCACCGCGCGAGAACTAGTGAGTGCAGAAGTCACATGTATCAAGATTCACCAGATGACGCACGTAAAAACCATCAGCAATAGCGGCAACAGGCATTTGGAGCTTTTTCGTGATGAACGAGATGTCTACAGATGTGGACACTTGAGAATTAGCAACTCGACTTTGCCATACGACACCCGCTTTCCCATGTTCATTCCCGGAAATGCAGACGACTCCTTTGTGAGAATGGTCGTACGTGACGCGCATCATAGAGTGATGCATTCTGGAGAGAATCATACACTTGATCACGTCAGGGCAAAGTTCTGGATTCCACGAGCTCGTCGAGTGATACAACTGATTCTGAAGAAATGCGTTGCCTGCAGAAAGGCATACGCGTTACCCTTTGCATACCCAAAGGCACCCGCATTGCCACATTGCCGGGTAAACATTGGTCGTCCGTTCCAACACATTGGACTAGATTTCGCTGGGCCGTTCACGGTGAAGGTTGACGCAGGACAGGCTAAGAACTATGTACTGTTGGTAACATGCATGTCAACGAGAGCAGCTCATCTAGAGGTTGTGAAGAGCCTCTCAGCGATCGCCTTCACATACGCGTTCCGCAGATTTGTAGCGCGCCGAGGAGTGCCCGAAACAATACTGTCGGACAACGCGCCAACGTTCAGATTTGCAAGTATGATCCTCGGCGGAGAAACTTTAAAGGATGAAATGTTCTCATCCTACTTGGCCCATAAGGGCATCAACTGGTCATTCACAGTCCCTCATGCTCCTTGGCAAGGTGGAGTATACGAGCGGCTTGTTGGAATAACGAAGAGTTGCCTCACAAGGACCTTCGGCAGAAAGTTGTTGAACGAAGATGAGTTTGTGACAGTGATCATAGAAATAGAGACTGTGATAAATAGTCGGCCACTCATCAGGCTGTCGAATGACATCAAAGATATTGGACGAATCCTTCACCCAATAGATTTCATAGCTCCGTTGGGAGCACCAATGGGGGCTTCCATGACGTCAAGTCAAGACTATGAAGATGAGAACTATGAACCCACTCCTAGTACTGCATCTTCGCTGCAGAAACAATGCGAAGAAGTGGACAAGCGTCTGAAGATGTACTGGGAGCTGTACCAGTCTACCTACATAACCTCTATGAAGGCAAAACAAGAATCCAGCTATAGGAATGGGCGGGCAAAGGTTCGACAGCCTCAAGTTGGAGAGGTAGTACTCATCCAAGAGGAAAAGGTACCGAGAGGCTCATGGCCATTGGGCACAATCATTAGCCTCGGAGAGCGCAGCGTCCAGTTGAAAACAAGCAACGGAAAGTTAATCTTGAGACCTCCGAATCTACTGATACCGCTCGAAGTTCTCTCTTCCGACATGGAAGATGACAATGAAGTTCCGGATGAAGAGACAGCTGATAAAATGACAAAGGGTGAGCGCAATGAACGCCCCCGCAGAACGTGTCATTCCTTGGCTAAAATTCCCGAGTTTTGGCGCAGCGTCCGCGCGTAGGCGCCGCCGCAGCCTCACCTGCGTGACCAATTAAATGTATATAACTTATATTCGAAGGTTAAGGGGTCAGCCCTATTGTTTAGACCTAGAAGCTTGGTCTAGTTTGTTTCACACGAAGATTGTTGAAACACGAAGATCAGCAATCACTTGGCAGCGGCTTGCACTATGATGCCCTCTCGACTGGACCGACGAAATCATCTGACTCGGATTGGTAGATGTGCTTCTTGCGCCGCCTTCAATCATCCTGGAGGTTGCCGGATAGGACCATGCATCTTCTGCACAAAACGTCACCACGCCGTCATGTGTCCCGACAACCCGGCCTTCTACAATCACTGATGGCAGAGCTCGGCGACATCTCGATCGTCTCGGCATCCAACTCCGATCTAAGTATATTGTTATGAACCATAACGGAGAAATAACGTCTCCACTGAGGAATTCTATGTCGTTTTAATATGAAATCGATCTGATAATTATTATAATTGTGGTATTACCGTTATTTTGCTTGGTATTTAATAGTATTATAATTTTCTTGGTTTCGGCCAACATTGCTATTCTAATACTATAGCACATAATTATTTGGCCCCGGCCAGTATCGTTATTATTCTTATAACTTTTCTCCAGGCCTCAGCTATGTTGTCTGTTGTTTTATTTTTCTTTGGGCCCCGGCCAGTGTAGTGAAGTCTCTCACTACCTTTTATCTTTGTCCACTTATCCAATAATTTTGATCTACCTCTCTCCTCTCTCTCCTCTCGCTCCTTTATCATATATCCTCGCCTCACATTGAAAGAGGATCTTGCTTTACTTCTCTACTCTCGTCCTAAATTGTCAATTGGAGGACCTCTCTTCATCTCCATCCATTATTGTGACCTTCTGCTGTTTTTTGTCCTATACGACTCACAAGGACGGTTCGTTTTTGATTTGTGTGTTCCATTAAAGCTCTTTAACTGTTGAGTATAAAGAAGTTAATTGGCCGAGTGTTAAAGAACTTTGGCAGGCGAGCAATTCTGGTTATTGAACCACTAAATTTCTGAAATTACTTTCGAGTAAGCACATTATATCTGAAACAAAACATTCAACAGAATGACCTAAAGAAAACATTCAACAAGAAAAAACACTCATAAAAAACTTTACTCCCGCGAAAATTACCTCCACTACAAAAAAAAACCATAAAAAACAACTCACTGAGAGATCAGAAAAAGTTTGGTGTGGTGTAGGGTGAGAAAAAACCTTTGGTGTCAGGTGAGAAAAAAATGCCGTGGTGAATTTCACGAAAAAAATTGGTGGACTTTTAATTTGGTGGAAAAAACCATACAGGTTGGTGTCAGGTGAGAAAAAAATGCCGTGGTGAATTTCACAACAAAAAAAATTTGGTGGACGTTAGTGTTTTATTTTGTGGACGTTACTATTTTATTTGGTGGACGTTACTATTTTATTTGGTGGACGTTACTATTTTATTTGGTGGACGTTACTATTTTATTTGGTGGACGTTGCTATTTTATTTGGTGGACGTTACTATTTTATTTGGTGACACTTCTATTTAAATGGTGGACCAATAATTTTTCCCCTTTTAAAATGTAGCTGATATGTCTCCACATCTTTTGCAATCATCAAAATCAAGAAGAAGTGATTTGGAAAACAACGTTATTCTCTGAAACGTGTTATTCAGAACCTGAGTAAACTTTGAATGATGAATTCAGTAATTTATTCGGAATATTGGTGTTCCGTCGATTAATTTCTGCAGAAACAGTGTTAAATTATTAACGCTCGGGAAAATATCTGAAAAAGCGCATTTGTAATTCTCTCATAAAACATTTTAACACAGTCTTAAAATTTTCATGTACGATCCGCACAGTAGAAATCTGAGAAAAACAGTTTATAACTTCCGGCTAGGATCACATTCATCGTTAATCCAAGGAAAGTCAGCCATGACTCGTAAGGGTAGAATTAGAGTCAGGGCTGAATAACTTTTATAATAATAACAATTATAACAAGAGATTCTTTTTTTTAAATCGAAGTATGTCAAAATTCAATGAATGAATGAATTAGGAAGGATGAGCTGTTTGGTAGTAATGAAAATGAGAGTTTATCGTGGTTTTTTTGTAACTTCGTTGAAAAAAAGATTATGCTTTTTGTGACTCCAATAGTTCTCCAAGCGTTGAAGACCTTCCCACCCCCTCTTCCGCCCTCCCCAATCGATCCAACCAGTAGTTCTCCAAGCGTTGAAGACCTTCCCGCACCCTCCCCCACCCTCCCCAATCGATCCAACCAATAGTTCTCCAAGCGTTGAAGACTTTCCCGCCTTCTCCCCCACCCTTCCCAATCGATCCAACCAATAGTTCTCCAAGCGTTGAAGACCTTCCCGCCCCCTCCCCCACCCTCCCCAATCGATCCAACCAATAGTTCTCCAAGCGTTGAAGACCTCTCCGCCCCTCCTCCACTCTCCCCAATCGATCCAACCAGTAGTTCTCCAAGCGTTTAAGGCCTTACCGCCCCCTCCCCCACCCTCCCCAATCGATCCAACCAATAGTTCTCCAAGCGTTGAAGACCTTCCCGCCCCTCCCCCAACCTCCCCAATCGATCCAATCCACTATTGTCGCTTGCAGCGCCTCGTCTCAATGAACATGCCACTGAACTCGGACGGAACGGTCTGCTTCAATGCGACACTCTTCGCTCTGGTGCGCACCAACCTGAAAATCTACACCGAAGGGAACATCGACGAGGCAAACGAGCAGCTCAGATCGGCCATAAGGAGAATTTGGAAACGGACACCGATTGTGATGCTTGACGAAGTCGTTCCTCCAGCCGGCAGTCAGTCTCTTCAACCTTCAAGAGTGGTGACAAAAATCCGAGCTTCTAAATTTCTTGGTCGGTGCTTATTTGTTTAATTATATGAGCATTATTTGAGCTATGACGACACATCGAAAAAGAAAAAGCTTTGAAAGCCTTTATCTTTCCGTCTAGGATTAGAAGAGCCATTGGGAAACAAATTTTAAGGCTAAGAAACTCGCATTATTCAGACATACATATGCAAGCTTTTGTAGCTGAATAATAAAATAGCTAATCAGATTCCAAAGTTTTTGATTACTCCAAACTCTGCACTGAAAAGCAGTGAATGAGTAATCGTTTTTTTTTCGAAAGATTTATTTTTCTTGATGTCGAGCTTCCGTAACAAACTGCTTCACAGAAGAAGACGACGTCACGGTCGGCAAGTTCTACGCAACCTTCCTCATCCAGGACTACTTCAGACGTTTCAAGAAGCGTAAGGAACTCGAAGCTAAGGGCATGGTTCCTCAAGGTCACACCCAGCAGTCCATGGCTCTGCAGGTCAGCGAGGCTTTTATTGAGCAAGTTTTGACATTGAGAAAACATATGTTGAGATTGTTGACTGAAAAAAATATACTACAGAAAGTTTTACATGAAAAAGAGGAAACTCGTTAAATTTTTTCCAACGTTTGAGAATATGCAAATTTCTGTTCTTCTCTTCTTTTTAATCTGAAATGGTTGCCAGGAACCGTCCCGGCAATTTTATTCGTTTGCTTTCCTCAATTCTTTCTTCTTGGATCTTATGATTCTTAAACTCCCATAAAATCCTTTTATGTGTCATTCTTCAGACTTTGCGGCACAAATCTCAATAAATGTTGATTGTATCCAAATGTTCAATGAAGAAAACAAACTGAATTTTGAAGGGTTTTAAGACTTCTTTTGCTTGGAACTGCTTTTAAAGGGGTTTGGAAAAGTAAAAGAGGGAAAATCGTCTTAGACTACTCTAATTTTGGTTAATTTTTCGAAAATGAGTTGATGAACTTTACTTCTGAACCATTCTAGTGTGAAAAACATCTCATTGTTGTTTTAAAAAAAATTAGTTGAAGAAAGGCGTGCTAAGCTTCCGATTGCTTCATGTGACCTGTACAGAAAATGTTTGATTAAAAAAGATTCTGCAAATCTTCATCAAAAAGAAAATGAACTAAAAATCTCATGGAGCGTTGGAATTCAGCTTTTCACTTTGTCAAAGTAATCTCGTTGAACGCTCCAATGTCTCACCACGAATTGCCATGAGAAGGAAAAAGGACTACGGTAATTTTATATTCATACAAATTTACGTCCAATAGTAAAGTTTCATGTATAAAAAACTGTAGTCCATTCTCCTTTTCACGGCAATTCGTGGTGAGACATTGGAGCCTTCAACGAGATCACTTTGCAGAGATTACTTTGAGAATGTGAAAAGTTGAACTCTAACGCTCCATCACTTTCGAAAAAAAATTTAAAAAACGAATAAAAAAACGAGTTTAAAACTATAGACTCAGTTATATTCAGAGAAAGGTCCAAAAAGCCGTTTCAAGAACAATAAAGTAACATGAATGCAGTTCCATATTCTTCATTTTTTTCTCCATTTTCTTTCTCTTTTCTTTTTTTCTGTTTCAGTAATCTTTTTCTCCCATCTTTTCCGTACCTGGAATCTAATTGTTTATGCTCCATACATATTTTAGTCTTTATTTGGAAGTGTGTCTTCGCTCCGAGTCTTTATTTGGAAGTGTGTCTTCGCTCCGAGTCCAACCGACGTGGCGGAAATTTATCTAATCTCTCCTATCCATTTTTCTTTTCTCACGTTCTTTTCCTCTCATTACTCTTTATCTTTTCAACTTTGCTCATGTGTTTCACTTTCTTCATGCTTTTCTCTATTTCTTTCTCACACACTCTTTTTTGCTCTGCTTTTCTATGTTTCTGCGTCCCATTTCACCTCTACCTTGAATACTCTGTTTGTCTCTCTATTCCATATTCGAATATTTCTCCTCTTCCTCTTCTAATGCCACTCATTCTTTCATCTACCATCCATTTGCAAACAAATTCTCATCCAATTCTCACATCCCATTCATGGTGCTTCTTCTCCTTTTTTTCAAAGGACAGAGGGCGAGGACAACAAAAGACACTTGCCGTGGCCTCTTCATCCATTTTTCTCTTTTCTCGGGTCTGCCATCCGATTTTCGAGTCTGTCGCAAAAGCAGAGAAGAGAAGAGACCTGGCCTGGAGCCAAAATACTAGCATTGTTCTTTCTCGCACCACTTGAGAATTTTCGGGAAAAGGGAAGAGTAAATACCTGTTGAGAGTAAGAATGTGCTAGAATAAGCAAGTGAGTGGACTTGAGAGTAAGAATGTGCTAGAATGAGCAAGTGAGTAGACATGCGGAGAGGAAAGCGGTTGAATGGCATTCCCTTTTTCCCTTCTAAAAAATCTGACACAGGAGAGATATGAGTTCGCGTAGAAAAATTTAACTTTTCGTATAAATGAATTTTTCCAAAAAATTAGTATCCATTCGATTATTCATCGGTTATAACTACAATAAAAGGTTTTCTTTGTGAGTGCGACTCGCTTGAGACAGTTATAGATGATAAGGTGTAGTGAATAATGTTGTGTTCCTGGCTGGGGCACCAAGTGCTTTTCATGTATGATCATATTTGAGCTGAAGATTTTCAAAAAGGTCGAGCGAGAATAGTCTCTCAGTTTTTGCTACAAGTTTGGTTTAATGAAATAAGACCCACAAGAAACGTCTTTGCATTACATACATTTAGTTTTCTGGGAAGATTTTCTCACGATTTTTTGTCCGCTCAGAATTATCAAGATATAAATATTCTGACCTCAATTCTTTCATTCCTATCTCTTTTTTGAATAAACATCTCAAGTCTTATATGCGTGTTGTCCCGGTTCCGTAAATAATAACTAGGTTTCGGCGCACGCCATCACATTTACGAGGGAAGGGTTTCTTCTTCAAAAAGGAAGTAAATTATCTCTTCTTTCGCATTCTCTGAAAGGATCCTCTCTGAGAACCCCTAAAAATAACGCTGGGAAACAATACTCATCTTTTTAAAAAAAGTTTACCTCTTTATTTCTTGCCCCCCCCCCCTTTCAACCAATATATGTATATAAGTGCGCTAATTCGGCAGTAATTCCTGCACATGGTCGGTCCCTAAAATTTTCGTTAAGTGCGACCGCAACAAGATAAAGGTGAGGACGCTCTCTTTGTTATTTTTCAAGGAAAAACTACCCTTTTTCGTTGAGAAAAGCAGCGCTGAAACATTTCTGAAATTGCATACTCTAGCTCGATATCTGGCAGTTATTGCTTTTTCTCCATCTCTCACTATCTCTTTATCTCTCTCTCCCTCTCTCACTATCTGTAACAACTCTGAACTCTTGAGATAGTTTTTTTGGCACCGTGAAAACTTGCTGATGAATAATCATAAGTTTCTCGTGACTGAGATGGAAACTCCTACTTTTGTTCTATGATGTGGAAGACGCACAAAAACCACAGTAGCAAAAGTGAAAATAAATATACTTGAGTATTCTGCTTAACTCTCCCCTGAAATGATGTTTTTTTCCATTTCGTCCTCAAAAACTATTTCATGCATAGAATTAACTTTCGATTACTCAACAAAAGGAGCATCCGAACAAAATATCTCTGAGAGGTTAGTAAATTTAACGCTTCATCAAAAATTCATAAAGCACACTTTTCTGGGTTCGATTCTGCTTCTCTGACTAGTTTTTGTTCATTCAACAGTTTGCTCTTAGACTGTCCCAGCCTTGTTTCAGTGCCTTCCATTTCCAACTGTACAGTTTTTAATTCTAAATTTTTTGTATTCTGAGGTTTTCAGATGAGAAAAATTGTTTCTGATAGATAATAACCGAGTTATTGCTATTCGAACTCACATAGAATATAAACATATTTATGTCTTTGTCGATTCGAATTCGTTTTTTCTCTTGTCACACTGATTAGAACATCTTTTTTACCTGCTTTTCATTCTTCTTTTTGTCCTGAGTTGATTTTACCATTGAAAAGAAAAGGTTTTCATGACCTAAAGGCCCTCTCCACGTTTTCGGCAAAAGTCCCCCCCCCCTTTCGACCCTCCCCTTTCTTTTTAGTGTTTTCTTCTTTCAGTAAAAGCAAATAGCTCCCATATATGACGCCTTTCTTTGAACTTTCTAGGCATGCAAACATGTCTTACTTTTATCAATTCCCTTGTACTTTTACTGATTACCAAGCTGCTTGCATTCGATTTAACAAGACAAGATGACGAAAGTTAACTTTGAAACTCAAGGGAATTAGAGATGCTAAAATCGTACATGAGTTAATGTATAAACTTTTTGAGACTGTTTGAAGTAGCAGAGGAATGTACACCTTTCTCACCTTTTCGCTACTTTTCTGGTTTCAAATCATCAACTCCATGTTCGACTTTTTTAAAATCAGAATACTGACATCAAATAATAATTACAGGCGGGACTGCGAACACTGCACGAGATCGGACCTGAATTGAAGCGAGCGATTTCGGGAAATCTAGAATCTGACTTCAACTTCGACTTCGAGGAGCCTACACACAGAGTGCGCCAGCTCATTCATATACAGTCTAATCACAATTTTTATATTAGATAGAGTTTCAAATCATGTCCAAGAGTTTGAACAATGATCATTAACTTTATCAGGAACTTTGTATAATCAATTTCGATACATTCTAGACAAATTTTCAGTTAAGCCTTCATAAGTTTTTTTTCCTATACGATGCTTTGCATTCGTACTATACGAAATCTATACGAAACTTTCGATACGCGATATTAAGTAGCGTAATGAACTATTACATACTTTATAAGTAGTTATTGATCGTGTTCTCTAGCCGTGAATAATAGCCGTCGTTGATTGGAAGAGCGATGGAAATTATGACCTGAGAAGTTATTCTGAAACGATTTTCTCCGTTTACTCACTCACATTCTTCGAGCCTTCGAGTCTTTCTCATGGGAAATTATCATGGCATCTGCTTACACCCGAATTTGAACAAAAAGAGAGCGATCACTAGATGTTGAAAAGTAATGTATTATTTAGTTGTCCTTATCTTTTTCCATGTTTGTTATTATATCAACAGCTTTGTTATCTGAATATTTTCAACAACAAAAAAAAAACCATTTTCTAAATATTTAGGAGAATTCCCTCCATGTGAGAGTATTGTTTTCTCATAACCATCACTTACTATCCGAACTGCTTGACAATGTCAAAAAGATAACCAACAATTCCAATTCCAGCGACCACACACACTCTTCAACAACCTCGTGGCAGCGCTTTCTTCTCGTTCCAATCTCGACCACACAGAGCGATCTGGTGTTCTCCTTCCATACAGTTCGTTCAATCTACAACTAGATTGTTGTAGAAAGAAAACAACATGTACAATTCAAAATTGTTAGCGTGAGACCGTATCATAGTTAGATATACATAAGTATCTTAATAGTTGTTTTGTATCAAGGTTAGAAGTTATTGAAAAGACGCAATCAGCTATCAAATTAAGAAGTAAACAAAAGTTTGAGTCAGAAAAAATGACTTCATTCGATTCAAAACAGGAACTTTTCATGACTTCAGCATCAGCTTCATTCTCATTCGACATATTTTATGTATTCTAAATTTTCAGAGAAAATACATAACGGCGGGATGGTCATCAACAAGGTGGAGACTTTTGTATATGTGATCCATTGATTTTGATGACAAAGACTCTGTGAAATAAAAAACGCACCCGAATCTCAAGTGTTGATTTTATTCAGCCATTTCCAATCGCAGAGCATAACTTCAACACACTTCAGAGCCAAGGACATTCTCTCCGACTCATTCTGTGGCAGAGATGGAGCGGAGCTTTTCACCCCTGAGTCATTCTATTTCCTTCCCGCAGTACTCCTCGGTGAATCTGCCACTGAACGGGGGCCCGACACGTCGGCTTCCAGTTGCGCCCGCACTCGACACGGCGACTGCAGCCTCCAGGCCATTCATCGCGTCTAGAGGGTCAGTGAAGACTAACTGTACAATTTTTAAAACATAGTATGTATAAAGGGTTGCATTACACTCTAAATACAAAGTGTCGTAAACTCGAAAATTCCTATCTCATGACTGTTAAGTAAAACATGAGAACTTTGCAATAAGACCTTCTCAATAAAGCATCCATGAAAATTCATTATCACCATTTTCGCTAGGATTCCGATTCAGGAACCGAAAATCCATTAGAAACACAATTCTGAATCGAAATTTGATACTTAACTTTTATCCCAAAATTAGAATTTTTCTCAAATAACTAATCTCTTGTCGGGATTCGAAATCGAGACATTGATCTATTTTCAGGATGCCACATGAATCGGATGAGGATGAAGACTGGGTCACTCATGGCCACGCCCAGTCTCCGTTTCCTTGTCTTCACAACAACCTGGACATGCAAATAAATCAAACCCTTTCCTCCCAGGAATCCTCCAATCTCTCATACCATGGACCACTCCGTCTCTCTCGCCATGCACCGATAGGCTTAATGACGCTCCCACCAGAGTACTGCGAGGCGACCTATAGGCCCGTGCCTGATGGAAAGTCGGTCAGACTCCCGTTTGCGGCAAGGCCAGTACTACGTCCGGCTGATCAAGCTATAAGCGACGCACTGGGACTGGGCAGGCGAGTTTTACTAAACTTTTTAAGAGGGCTTATGCAATGATCAGCAGTAGATGATTCCAATCCTCAACTTGTAGTTTATTGATATCTCGTTAAAGATTACCCTTAACCTTATCAGGTACACGGACTCTCGTGTAGTGGGCGCGGCTCGGCGAGAGATCGAGGAAGCTTTTTCGCTGGATGACGCCCAATTAGATGCGGCGGCGCACTCTCTTCACCTCGCGCCACGTCTTCTTGAGCACACGGGGATGAATGAGATGCGGGATTTCAACGAGTATTCTCGCAGTTCACTGCTTCGACCTGCCCCCTCAACCGAGGAGAGGGACTCACAAGAAGATCTTCTACTCGTAACCACTTTGTGAACACCTGCAGTGACTCTCACACAGACCCGCTGTGATTCACAATCTATTGACTAGTTGCTTACTTTCTGAAGACTCAAAATAAGCGGTTTCATTGTATGTGCTCTCTATGGCCGAAAAGAGTTATTATTATGATATGAAACCCTGTCGATACTCGATACTTGTTCAAGTTTAGATGTTTTAAATTTTTTATTTGTTTTTTGCTTGCGAAGCTCACTTTACTGGCTTAATTTCGTAAAACTTAGCTCTCACCTTGCTCTTGACATGGAAGATGATGGAAGGAATTCTCTCACAAGTTTATCATATATGGAAGAAAGGGAGCCTAGTTTAAGGTATTTACAAAGCTGAAAAGGTATAGAAAGATACTATGATTTTTGAGAGAATCAATGATCATCGTTGATCGAGTTGGAGACGAAGACGGGTCTCAAACCACAAAAGAAATGAAGCCACGGACTATTTTCACTGCTTTCCCATCAACTTTCATGTTATCTTAAACTGCGTTCTGCTCAAGAATTGTTTCGCGATTAAATGGATTGGAGATGATCCTCTGTTGTTAGGCATACAAAATTTGTTAGAAACTATCTCTCAGGGTTTTCATTTTCTCTTTCGTCTTACTCCCATCATCCTTCAATTTCGAATAAGGTTGGAAAATAAGGTTGGAAAAACACTCGTGGTGACGGGTGTTACAAATTTTTATCTTCTGAATTCAAGTTTGCTTGAAGTGTTTTTATTTTTCAAAAATTCATCTTTTGTGAATTCATCATTCACAATTTGGGTTTTTTTTCTTCTATCATTTTCATTTGTTATTTTCTTCGCAACCTTCTTTCACTAGAGCGTTTGATTTTTCTTTCACTTGTACCCATCCAAGAGAATGCTCAATTTTCTTTGTTTCTTTTCGGACTTACTAAACTTGCTCGTTGTAATAACCTCATAACCGGGAACCGCAATGTTTACCCACAAATATTATGTAGAGTTTTGGAGCCCTCATGACCCTGAACTGAAGCCCTAATGCCAGCCCTATAAAGCCTTGAAGTTATCTGATGAGCGTTTTAAACTCATAATCTCAGCAAAAAAGATATCCTTCCAAATCTATGTCCTGAGAATAGTACTGTAAATTTTAAAGTTGGGCTATTAAAAGAAGAGCTGTATCAGATGCAGCAATGATTCATTTTAATCTTTCACTTGAAAACTACAAATTTTCATGATACATATAGTACAATCCATAAAATGCAGCTGAATCAGTTTATGTAAAATACTTGAATTATTATTTAAGATCTATAAGACTTAAGCCATGAGTAACCCCCAAGTCATAATTTTCTAGACTAAGACAGAAAAGAAGACTCATTCTCCGGTACAAATAATGAAAATGCGAGAGGGTCATGTCTCTTTGTTTACGAATTGTCATTATCGGGCCTCGATTTTAATGAAGATTGTGTGTTTATTCGTTGTTTCCCCAGTCCTCTATCTCTCAACACCAGCTTAACCCTCAATTTTATCAGCTTTGGATCAGCACTGTAACGGGTTCTCTTCTCTCTTTTCTCAGTCACTTTTTTGTTTATTTTGTTGTTTTTTGAAATTTTTGAAGGAATAAAGGTTTTTATATGTAATTTGACAATTAAAAATTACTTATTCAGTTTTCACTCTTAACGTCGTCATATTACATTCCGAGCTAATATGATTCCCACGTACATAGGGTCATTAGAATATAAATCTTCATTTGAATATAAAAAGTTAAGGAAAACTAAGATAAGGGGCCGTATTCAGAGACAAAAATTTATACTAAAATTTATGGTGAACTTTATACTAAGTTATAGTTCGCCAAAATGGAATTCAGAGATTAGTCTTTAAGGTAAATTTTATACTAAAGTTTAGTAGGAAAGCTGAGACGCTCTCACCCGTCTTGTCTCTGAATACAAAACTGAGTTGAACTTAGGTCTACAATATACAAGGGTAAAATTCACCCCTGAGTTCAACTTAGATCTCTGAATACGGACCAAGATTGTTAGGTTGTAAAAAAAAAACAAAACTGAACTTTCTTGTGAAAAAACTGCATACTTCAAAGTCCACAAAACCTCAATGATCATATCAATAACAAAGCTCAGCGATTGGGAAATTTTTTTTACGAGAAGTGAGAACTTCTTCTGATAATATCTAGAATGCCTCTTAAATATCTGTTCAAATGAACAGAAATGACGTTCGGTTGAGAGGTCAATATCATGACAAAAATAAAATGACTGTCGCACTTTTGATGCTTTGCCGACCTGCAGTGGAAAAAAGGCAAGAAGCAGCGTTTATCAATCATTAAAAAACAAAGCGCGGAGTCAGCGAAACGCTTCGATGTGTGGAAAAAAAAGCTAAGAGTGAATAGTCAGAAAAAATATCGAAGAATCGAATAATTTCGTTTATCAAAAACAATGCACAAACATTCTTGAGTGCAAGGAATTTTTAAGAACGCAAAATTGTATGTTCGAATTAGGATGGAATGTAGAATATCAAGACTCTTCAACACAATCTACTTTTTCTTAGCGCTCTCCAGCGATGCCGGGGTCCATTTTTCGGATGATTGCTCTCCATTTATTCCCGCGCGGGTTGTTGGAATTCATGTAAACGCTCAGCCTCCAGCCTGCCCCTTTTAAGCGGTAGGCGATGCTGGCGACGGTTTCTGGTGCAGTTCTGGAGGCGTGTCCATAGCGTCTTGAAGATTTTCGCTTGATCGTGTCCATCACTATGAAGAAAAGGAGAAGTGAGAGTGCAGACCGTTGGTGTACGTCGATTTTAACACGGAAACTGTCCGAGATACCGACCTGGCATCTCACCCTGCTTGTAGCGTCTGCATACAGCAGTCGAACGCAATCGATGAGTTGCTCGGGTACATCGTGGTCTCGCAGAGCGTACCAGATCCGTTGATGCTGAATTAGGTCAAACGCTTTCTCAAGGTCGAGAAAAGCAAGGTCGAGAGGCTGCGACTTTTCCCTGTTCTTCTCTATCAGATGACGTGCAGAAAAGATTGCATCTGATGTGCCCAAGTCCTTCACAAATCCACACTGGTTGATCTTAAGCCTTACGATTTCTAGGAATCTCTGTTCGAGAACTCGTTCGTAGATTTTCCTTTTGTAGCATAAAAGCCGAATAGTTCGGTAATTCGAGCAGTTTGCTGGACCGCCTTTGTTTTTGAAGATCGGTACAGTAGTACTGGTCTTCCATTCCTTGGGAGCTTGCCCAGCTCCGACAATCGCGTTAAAGAAATAGGTCAGCCAAAGTATCGCAGTTCCTTTAATCCGCGGGTAAGTCATCGGGCCAGGCACCTTGGAGCCTTTTATCCCGATGATTGCTCTTATCACTTCCGCAACGTTGGGCCGGCGGAGCTTATGGAACTGGACCGGCGGAGCTTATGGAACTGGGCCGGCGGAGCTTATGGAACTGGGCCGGCGGAGCTTATGGAACTGGGCCGGCGGAGCTTATGGAACTGGGCCGGCGGAGCTTGTTCCTTCGGGAAAAGCTGTGTGCGAAAACTTAACGTTGAATATCGCATCAAAGTGCTGTTGCCAGCTTCCGAGAATTTCCCCAGTGTCTTTTAGCCGTTCCACATATTTTTTTTGTTTTTTAGTCGATTGCACAGGTTTCTATGGTGATTAGCTCGCGTGGAGGCAACCGTTCTCTTCGCTAACTTCTTGACTTTCCTGTATTATTCTCAGTTTTCATCCGTCTTGTCAGCAAACCATAAAAGTTGTAAGCCAAATTCTTTGCACGCAAATTCTCCTGCACTTCACACGTCCATAGCCACGTCTGTTTGTATATTCGTGGACGTTTAGACTTTTTGATACCAAGAGCTGTTCTGGCGGTGGTTGCTACTGAGTCACGTAATGTAGCCATGCAGCATATACACTTTTCAGGTCAATTTTTGGAAAGGTGATTCTGGGGAGAATGGCTGTTTTTTGCTCCTGTGGTTTCCACCACTTGATGGTTTCTGGGCCAGTCACTCTAGCTCTTCTCTGCACGCTGTTTCGGATGTCAGTCACTACCATCTTGTTTTGAGGAGCTAGACATTCTGATGGATTCACAACTGCAGAAAAGTCGCGCTTTCTGAGCAGGAAAAAGTCTATTTGGTTGGTGTTATGGCTGGAATAAGTAATCAAGTGTCTTGTTCTCTTCTTGAAGAAGGTATTCGATATTACAAGGTCATTTGATTCTGCGAAATCGATAATCGGGTTTCCATCGGTATTCCTTATTCCGTAGCCTTGACCGCCGTGGCAGCTGTATCCGTCGCTTACGCTTCCATCAGAAGATCTTTCATTAGAAGTTCTACATATGAAACCTCTCCAGCGCAACGTCACAGTTGTTTATTCCTCTTCGAAAGTTTTTCACACGACCTCTCTGTCCACCATCTTAGCAATGAAACTGAACACGTTTTTCTTCGGCGATGAAGATTTGAAAGAAAGAAAAAAGATTGAATGACCCATCATTTAAAGTTGAAGTATGAGTTTACAGGTTGATCATTATATTAGATGACAATTTTTGGGTACGTGTCGAGCGCGGGCTGAGTCGATCTGCAGGTTTTAAATTAAACCACGAATTTCGTTAAGTTTTGATCAACCTTATCCAAAATTTCGTTCTCTAATATTTGTTACTTGCAAAATGGTGCGTTATCGTCCTAGTCGGGGGGAAATATTGTCGCTGAATAGCGCTGGAGATCTCTCGTCGGCTGGGAGTTACCCGTCAGACTAGGCATCAAAATCTCAAACGAAGTACACTCACTAACCGTCCACGCTGGGGTCGTCCCACTTCCACTGCCACCTCCTGTATCACAAAAATCGTCAAGCAACGCCTCAACCGAAACAAAGGCAGAAGCATCAGAAAAATTACTGCCCAACTGGATACGTCATAAGGTTACGATGTGGAATGTTGTTCGAAAGAAGCTTGGTAGGAAGTTATACAAGTACCAGAAGAGTCATGGTCTCACTTCTAAGCAACAGGAAGCACGGCACGAGAAATGCCCTGTTCTTCTGGCTCGGACCGCGACTGGAGAGAATCTCATGACCCGTTTTATCGATGAGAAGACGTTCACCGTGGAGAGGAGCTACAACAAGCAAATTGATAGGGTGCTTGCTCAGTCTTCTGAAGAAGCTAATACTTCGGGCCAAACATTCTCACGTGCTTCCCATCCGGAATCTATCATGGTTTTCGCTGAAATCTGCTCCACGGATAGAACATCCCTCTTTTTCGTCAGAAAAGAGGCCAAAATAGATACGCAAGTGTACATCTCGGAGATCTTCGAACACCATGTGAAGCCTTGGGCCCAAAGGCACTTCGGGACACGGAACTGGACGTTTCAGCAGGACGGCACTCCTGCTCATACCAGCAAGAAGACACAAGAGTGGATATGACGAAACTTCTCCTCTTTCATCGCCGCAAAAGAAAGGCCTGCTGATAGTCCTGATTTGAATCCACTGGACTACTCCATCAGGTCCATTCTGAAGAGTGAAGCTTGCGCTGAAACCCACAACTCGTTGTCCGGTCTCAAGACTAAATATGCGGTAAAATCCGTGTCATCAAATAAATTGATAACCCTGTATTTCTACGGTATAACCACTTAAACCTTTTCCTCTCTAACTGAAGAATTAATGTCGTTTGGTTAACTGTTGTAAGAACATTCTGTCATGAACACGCTGAAAAAGTGTGGAAGCGTTCAATTAGTTCCGAGTAATACTTTAAAAAAGAGTATTTCATTAGACGGTGCGCTTCATTCCTAAAGTGTTAAAAATTGAGATGAAAATAGTGGTAAAAGCTGGAGTAAAAACCTGAGAGAAAAAGTTGATAGAAAAGCGAAATAAATCACGAGTATTCCAGCCCTGCTTACAATTGGTTGGGAGAACAAGTTATCTCTCTTGTTATCTAAGAGCTTCATAGGTCGTTCTCAGTATTAAAATTTTTCAAAAGTTCTGAATATTCAGTATAATTGATAGCTCTTACAAAAATTTCACGAAAAACTAGGTATGTGACCCCTGAATCGTTGCAGAGTTTTTTTGAAACGGATTAACGATTCGCTAGTTTCTTAACCTCTAACATCGCATTCTATCTCATATGTATGAGATAACTGGGAACAAACATGTCCTTAACAAAAAAAGTCGTACATCATCCAGAAAAACACGTTTATGGTAGATAATAAAAAAATGAATGATGCCCTAATTCTAGCAATTAGGTTTTCTTCGACTTTTGTACTCTGCCGCACGTTCAATCTCTGTTTTAACTAGGAGATCGTTCGTGGACCGATCACCTAGCTCTTTGTCTGCGACGTGAATTTCATTTTCAGTGTAAATAACACAGGAGAAATTAAAAGGTCGCACAGGAGAGCGGGAGCTTATTGTTCTGTTTACGAACTCAGTCTAAAACTACGAGAAAAACAAGGAGCGGTGCGAGAAAGCTAAAAATATTGCACAAAGTAGGAGAAGTAGAAATTTCATATGCCAGAATAGTTTTGTTACGACTAGTGTGCGATATGTTAACATTCTCTAATCAGTAGCATTCCGTACAAATGAGCAAAAAAGAAATGAATCAGCATACAGCGGATAGGCTGAAAAAATGCGAAAATTGGCCTTCGGGATCAATCGAGCTTGACAATGCATGAAAATAACCTGCGATCGGATTCCAAGTCTTCAATTAGGATCCAAAATGTACTTTTAGGCTTTTTTCAAATTTGTTTTGTTTTGTTTTTCAAATGTCTTAATACTCTTATTGGACTTATGTTCCGTTCGAAAAGTAATGAAGCGTTAAAATTTAAAAAAAAACTTATTTTCTGGTGAAAGATAAGTGGGCCGCCGAGTTCGTACCTTCTTAAGTCTCAACACGGATTACCGTGAAATGGCGATAGATTACAGTTTATCTTATTGCTCAATCTTCTTTAAAAATTATGGCTACGTTCAGAAAGTAGCAACATAAAAAAACACCGTAATCCATTGCAATTTCACGGGGTGAGACTAGGTACGAAATTGGCGGCGCGATTATATTTCACATAAAAAGTACTTTATTTTTATTTTAACAATCCATAAAGTTCCCGCACGTTACTACATTTCAATACTGTGTCCAAATTTGAAGAAAAAAAACGAAGTTTTTTCTTGCGTTCGCTGCTCTAAAACTCAAGCCTAATGACTATTGAACTTGCACACATAGAAAAAATGATATTTTTTAAAACAAATTTTCTGAACAATATAAAGGGAACGGTGTGGTCAATGTCCTTTATATTGTTCAATCTGTAGTAAACCTCCCCCTAATTCGCAAACTGCGAAACTGTTTACTTGTGGTCAATAATATTGTTCACTTGCAAACAAGTGTGCAGTGTTAGACCTCGCCCATAACTTGCGATCTATTTCGTTCTTGTTTTTCATAGCCTTTCTTGGCTTCTATTTCCAAATAAAAAAGTTGTGTGTTTATATGGAATGTTATGAACACTTTGAATCAACAAACAATTTCTATTTCAAAAAGCATGATAAAATCTTTATCGGAATAACCAAAGGAAAATATTACATCACAATCTCGATGAACACAAACAGAAGAGTCAGTTTTATGTTTATATTACGACTTAATTCGATAAGATTTTCTCAAGCTATGGTATAAGAGCAAGTGTTGCTACCATAGTTCCACAGAAATTTACAGAACTCTATTCAAAACTTTAATTAACGAAAATGACTTAAAAACTGAAAAAAATTATACAATCTAAGTTGTTAACACACGAAAAACGAAATCAGAATTTAGAGAGAAATCAAAATTTGATAGAGTTCTCTCTTCAATAACTTCTGACTAAGGCTACTCAATAAGATATATTCAATCGAACTAAATGTCCAGACACGTAAACATTCAACAGTTACTGAAGTTAAAAAGCTCTTTACTAGAACATGTGAACGGTAGTTCTATTTCAAGATATAAAGTATAATAGGTAACTATTTGCAGCAGTCCAGCTACATTCTTATTCTGGCCCATGGCAATCCGAAAAATACCTCAGAGCTACCTTCTAAACGTTTCGAAAAACAACCAGTCTTCAATTTACTTAATATATTAAGGACGACAATTTCACGTATATCTAAATTGAAAAACGTCTATCTACTTTGAAAAACGTCAGCCTAAATTCGTGCGACAGCTTAATTTCGTGCAACGTCAACCTAATTTCGTGCAACGTCTACCTTTTTTGACAAACAAGTCTACCCATTTTGACAAACACGTCTACCTTTTTTTTACAAACACTTCTACCTATTTTAGTGAAACGTCTACCTATTTTGACAAACACGTCTACCTTTTGTTAACAAACACGTCTACCTGTTTTAGTGAAACGTTACTAATGCACGCCACTGCGCGGAAAGAGAGAAAGAGTGCTTGACGCACTAGTATGTATGTTTTTTGACACGGGCTCGTTAGCCTAAGCCGTACGGCCTCGTTAGCTTAAAGTTTTGCCTAAGCCTAAGCAGAAAAAAACATGAAAAACTAAATAAAGCGCATGGGGCGAAGTTAAGAATTTTCCCGCGCAGTGGTGTGCATTAGCAATGAACTGGCGGGAATGACGTGCTTTAGTAATTGCCTATACGTTTCACTAAAATAGGTAGACGTGTTTGCCAAAACAGGTAGACGTGTTTGTCAAAATAGGTAGACGTGTTTGTCAAAACAGAATAGGTAGACGTTTCACTAAAACAGGTAGAAGTTCCACTAAAATAGGTAGAAGTGTTTGTCAATTTAAGTAGACGTGTTTGTTTATTTATGTAGACGTTTATTATTTCCCCACATAATAATAGCGAACTTAGCAAAAGCAATATAATCAAATAGATGAGAATATATTCAATGAAGTCTACTTCGACGAAGGCTCCCCCATCTACGATGTTACTCCTGTTATTTCTCATTTTCCTCCCTTTTTCATCCCTCTCGCTGTAATTTTTTCATTAAAATACGGGTACTTGTCCAGATCGACGTAGGCTCCGCTACTCTCCCCCCTCGGGAGGCGGAGTCACGGATTTATGACTAATCTGAGGCTTAGTAATAGTTCACGCTTACGAGGGTGTACGGCTTAGGCTAACAAGACCATCTCTTATTCCCTCATGGTCATACCCTGCGTCATGTCTTGCAGACATTGGAATACTAGACAAAAAAATTGGCTTTAAACGGTACGGTTTTGCAAATTTTCTTCATAGGTGATCATTTTGAGCATCAGAGACTCCGTTTCGTGTAAAAAAATTGAAAAAAAACTTTTACATCAAAAAATTATTTTTACATTAAAATTATTTTTACATTAAAATTTTTTACATTAAACGAATATTTTCACATTAAAAACGCTTAGGCTTAGTAAAAGTTTCCGCTAACGAGGCCGTACGGCTTAAGCTAACGAGACCGTATAAAAAAAGCCACTCTGCACTGTCTGGCGTCTAGTATGACCATGAGTATATAAGAGCCACAAGACCGTATGAAAAAGTTATTCATATATCCGTGAATCCGCCCCCCAAGGGGGGAAGAAGGTCGTATCCTACGTCGATCTGCACAGTCACCTTTTCTGGTCCTTATCTTAAGTAGCAATTATATGAAAATGCATTTCGAAAACACGAGGAAAAATAAAACACCCTTTTTACGTTTTTAGTGAACTCTCTCATTCGAACCCTGCGCTGATCTTCTGATGAGTTCATTTCTGACCTGCAAGCATTTGGAGTCATCAGGAAAGACATTAACACCTAATTTTTTGGCTTTCTCGAAAGATCAAATCTAAACTTAAAATAATGCAACAAAAAAAACTTACAATAACAAGCGAAAACCATGATAACAAGTCTAATACCGAATCACAAATAACTGAAGTCAACCATCGAATACACTAAATCAACTTTAATTACACAAACATGGCATTAGAAAAAGGGAGTGCGCATTAAATTTATTCCGATACTTCTTTCAAAAACAGGCATGTTCAATCGAGTGAAAAAGAAATAATACAAAAAACTTTGAATTCGAGAGCGATAACTTTTTTCAATTGCAAAAAAAGGTTTCAGAGTAGAAATAAATGAAAAATAATATGAAATTAAGCAAAACATGAAAGTGTCAGATAGAGGAAGAGATGAGAAACGAGAAGAGAAGAGAGAGAGAGAGAGAGAGAGAGAGAGAGAGAGAGAGAGAGAGAGAGAGAGAGAGAGAGAGAGAGAGAGAGAGAGAGAGAGAGAAGTGAAAGAGAGAAAGATATAAGAGAGATAGATAAGAGAGATTTTATTAATATATGTAGTTTAGAGGTTGATATCTCATAATACTACTTGAATGTAGGGGGAAAAACTTCATGAATCTTTTTCATATAGGGGTAATAATAAATAATCATGAAAACTTAAAAATTGAATAAAACGAGTGATTTTCGAGTTATGTTGCTGTGAGAGAATTTAAGTGAATTTATTGTTTAAAAGTTCGGTTGAAGTAAAATAAACAAAATTAATCAAACGTAGAATTTTTTTGTTTTTATGTAATGAAAATTTTTTGGTGCGAAAACACGACGTCTTCCTTGTGTAAATTAAAATACGGCTTAGCTAAAACATACCAAAAACTCTATATTGTTCACTTCCTGCGCTCTCAGCGCGACCAAAACTGCTCCAAATGTGATTAATATGCGTGGAGCCTTATTATTGGTGATCAATTTTTTTTCTTTGTGTGGAAAACTCAAGAAATTAAACTTCAAATGCTTATTCCATCGTGTTGTTTTTCTTAATGTTTTATAATATAACGTTTTTTGTCATGCTTTTCAATGTTCTTTCTTCTTCCTCCAAGTATGTTTTTGTTTTCGCTAGTTCCACTCAACTGTCTTTTCTAAAAGAGTTTTCGCTTTACTTTTAGCTCTTAAAAAGTTTTAATGAAAAATTTTTATACGGGACGTTTTCGAATGAATTTTTCAAAGAAATTCACCAATATCTTCGCAAAATTCACCACTCATTCAAAGGTGGCGAATTTAGTCTAAAATACAGAAGTTCTAAATCAGGAGTTAGCAAAACGGGATTCAAACCCAATGAACGTGCCTTAATTGAACATAATCAATCGTAAACTGGATTTCAAAACTTGAGAATCCTGTTAAGGACTCCATGGTTGATGATTTTTGATATGAATTGATGAACTTTTTCTCGAGGAGACTTGTTAGGTCACAATAGATCGATTAAGGTGCGGTTGTATATTTCTCCTCGATATAAATGTAACTGAACTCTGATTTCCGCTATGCCTACATTTACTTTAATTTAATGAATTTCTTGAGATGATTGGATTGGATTCCATGATAGCTCGGTTTCCTACACTCTGTTTCTTATTATTGTGTTTTGTGTTCTGTTGACGAGTTGAAGTTTACTGTATATTATACTACTTGTCGTCTCATTTTGAACAATGTTTGAATAAATACATGACAGAAATTCGATCAAAGTTACACCTCTGTGTTACATTCACTATTGTAGTAGTAACTTTAGATCAAAGTACATTCAAAATCACGTTTTACATATCGTGTATGTCAAATCCAGCCAAAGGCATTTCCAACAGAAGATCACCGGATGCTGTTTAGGTAGCTAGGAATGCGAAGGTTCGACTCTTGTGACACCCGAAATTCCTCGTTTTGTGGTTCCATTTTCAGATTATTTTCGTTAAATTACAACTGTTAAGTGAACGAAGGGTACTACTAGCAAAAGTTGATTTTTATTTAAACACTCTACCTACTCACGAAATAAGGCCAGTTGCGTTTTTGACCCTTTTCTAGATCACTCTTGGTCGATCGATTTGAGGTTCTCTTTGAAGATGGCCGTAAGAGACGCTACCGCGGTTGAATGGATCTCCTTTGGTCGTGTAAAGTTCAGAGCGTGTTGATAGATTGTCTTCGAGGTGATGCCTGGAACTGGCAACGAGTTAGGATTACCGCAATCAACAGCTGATCCTCACTATGTTATTGAAATAAATTCTGATTATCCCTACAGACTAACAAATATTTGGTTATGCATGCCCTTTTGAATGCTTTAACCTAGTTTCGCGCTCAAGTTGGCGGTATTACCTGCTCTCCCTTCTTTTCTTCAATAGTATCCGCAAAGACTGTTTAAAACTCAGAGGCCCCATGAATTTCCCGATTTCTAAAAACTAGTGGGATGTTTTGGATCAAACATCTGAAGATTTTAGGAATATATGAACTCACCAGACATTAGTCGACGACTGTATTCTTTGACTGCATCAGTCGGAGACCGGATCTGGGAACGGAAGTTTACTCAATGTTTTCATAACTATGTTCGATTTTATTTATTCTTGGCAGTCGTTTTCTGAAGTCAGGGGGCACTCGACCCTGTAATGTTAACCAGACTAGTGCAATACATAAATGTAGTGTTAGAGTATGATATCCTGGCTTTTCTGTGAAGTGCTACCGCAAGTCTCAGTTTTATATCCAAATTAAAAGCCTGAAAGTTGTTACTAACCTTCTTGTCTAACTTAGAGAAATCGAAGGAAACAGCGGCTTCCTCGAATAGGTCCTTCTTGCTGTAGAGAATGATGAAGGGATTGTGTTCGAGCAGAGTATGATTCAGCACTTCATGCAAGATTTCTAGAGTTTTGTTGTGAAGGTGGCCCTGTGGTGGAGGAATGCTCTTTGAGAACGGTTTCCGGGTAAAAAATTTTGAAAACCATTTCATTTTTACAAGGGACTGTTGAACTTTAATTCCAATTGCTCAACCATCAAATGTGGACGTTGTAAGAATCATCAACAAATAACATGGGGATCACAAACCGTGGGGATCTTTTTTTGGATTCAAACATGAATAGTAGGGTTCATCGCATCGAGAAAAACCAACCTTTGGCGCGAACTCGAACCTAGTGTTCTGTGATCTAGCCCTTTGGATTAGTAGGTGCGGTGCGTCAGTTTCTTCCCACATTTTCCAAATTAGAAGTCTTTGTTTTTTGTCACTGAGCATGGGTTTATTCCGAGTTTTTGTTGTTCGAAGCAGCTATTTCTGATCGAATGCTTTTGATGTCAATTGTCAAAGTGCTTAAAAATATCGAAAGTAAACTTTCAACTTGAATAAGTAAAAAAACACGTGTTTCTTATTTCAAAACTGCCTCTATATGTACATTGTGTGTGTCAATCTTCAATGACCACAGACTTAAAAAGTGCGAAAAAAGCCGACTTGTACCCTAATTTTCTGTACTCTGTTTTTGTACAAAAAAACCTAATTGCCCATTACATTGAAAGTCATGGTTTCAAAAACTAGTTCAAATCAAACATTATACAGCCTTGTTGTTCGGAGCAACACAAAAAATTCTTTTTATTTAGAGTTTCATTTTTTGGAAGTTTCTCATGCAACCATGGTTTGAAAGATGAAACGGAGTTTTGAGATATTCATAACGATAAGATAAGACTGACCTCATAGAATTCCGGTTTACACAGTTCTGTGAGATCAACGACGAATATGACAGCGAAAACTTTTTCGTAGAATTCCGCCCAATGACGCCGAAAGATGTGATTGCCGGGCAGTTCGAGCAATCTAAGCTTTGTAATTCAAGCTAGTTAGGTTTCATGGGATCCTACCCCTCTTCTATTCGTATAAATCTGCTTTTTGGAAAATAAAATACGAAAGACTCACTGGAATCGGACGTATGATATTCGTACAGTTGTGTCGACGAGGCCGATGGTGTGAGCATAACAGTGAATGACGTCTGCCTCCGTAGGGACGTAGTTATCGGAAAGAATCCGCCCCGCGTTATCTGTAAAACTGCGCAGAACTCTTCATCGATGACATGTCTTTAATGCATGAGCGCATAGCAATTTTTGAGAGCATTAAGCAACTGAAATTTCGATTGTGCTGGGATAAACGAGTTTGTGCTGGGATAAACGCATTGGATAAGTGTCCATTCGACAGCTCATATATGAGGAAAGAAATACAGGGTGGCTGGAAAGTACGCAGTCCGTGGTTTAGGAGTCTGCTACGAACTATTTCGTGCACGCACCGATTCCTTTTTTTTGATTTTCGAAGTTTGACAACGATTGTTTAAATTTGAAGGTAATGACGGGTCCCCATCTCCAGCGTGCCGCTATCGTCGATTTGCACCAGCGCGGGTACTCCAACTACGACATCGCGAAACGCCTCGTCGTCCGTCGAGATCTTGTCTGGAATACCATCAAACGTTACCGCGAGCTCGGAAATCTCGAGGACCGTGCAAAAACTGGCCGGCCTCGATCTGCTCGGTCGCCGGCGAAGATAAAAGCAGTGAGGGAGCGAATACGCCGAAACTCCAAGCGGAGCATTAACAAGGTGTCCCAGGAGCTCGGAATATTCCGCTGGTCGGCTCAGACCATTGTCAGGGATGACCTCGGCATGCGCCCTTATCGTACTCACAAGGGTGCCTTGTTGTCTGCCAAGAACACGGCAGAGCGCGTGAAGAGAAGTCGGGCCTTGCTTCGCGACACGGCCGCACCTGGTGCCGACGAGATAGTCTTCTCAGACGAGAAGTTTTTCACGATCGAGGAGGCCTTCAACTCCCAAAACGTGCGGGTTATCGCCAGAGATCATGAGGAAGCCGATCGCAACGGAAGAGTCGTCAACAGCACCTCTCATCCAGCTCAGTTGATGGTCTGGGCGGCTGTGTGCGCTTCGGGTAAGTCTCCGCTCGTCTTCGCTGATCAGGGCGTGAAGATCAACAAGCAGAACTATATCAAAGACATTCTCGAAGGCGCCTTGCTTCCCTGGACCCGTACGCACTTCGCTGGCCACCCTTTCTGCTTCCAACAGGACTCCGCGCCCGCTCACAAGGCCGTTGTGACGCAAGAGTGGTGTGCGAACAACTTGCCCGCCTTCATAACGAGTGAGCAGTGGCCCGCCTACTCGCCGGATCTCAATCCGCTCGACTATTCCGTATGGTCGGTCCTCGAGGCGAAAGCCTCGGCTCGTCCCCACCCCAATTTTGCGTCTCTGAAGAAGGCCCTGCTCAAAGCTTGGGAGGAACTCCACGTTGATTACCTGCGTGCCACGACTGATGCTTTCCCCAAGCGTCTCCGCCAAGTCATCCGCGCCAAGGGCGGCCGCATAGAAAAACTGACTTCACCCAGTTGTACATATATATGTTGAGAATAAAATGTGTTGAATTGAGAGGAATTGGATTATTGATTACGATACAAAAGCGTTTGACTTTCGGTCTGCGTACTTTCTAGCCACCCTGTATGTATATACACATAAAACAGCTACAATAAGTTCTATTGAAAAACTAAGTTTTCATGTTAGAGGAAAATGAGGGTGAGTGTAGAAATGAAGTGAAAGGAGATTGTGACAGTTAAATATAAAAAAGTGAAATCTGTTGGAGTGAAAATCAAGAAGAAAAAAAATTTAGACGCACAAAGTAAGCACAAAGTTCTAAGTGAAAAAAAACTGTTTCGAGTCTGAAGACCGAAAAACACTGCAAATATAGAAAAATGCGTTTTTTGTAGCTCTCTTTTTCTGCGGATGCAAAAACACACGTACACCACTAAGCTTGCTGTTCCAAATCAAGTACTCTGAGATAGTTCGCCAAACAACTTTCTCGAATATTTCAACGTGATTTTTTATTAAAAAAGTTTCAAGATCATAATACTCTTAGCTATTCGTTAATTTAACGGCTTTCTTTGAATTCTTGGAATAGAAAATTGTTTTTTTATAAGAAATTGAGAATAGTTTTAAGAAAATTGTGAATTAAGAATTTTTCTGCTTACTATTGGAAGTTGTCCGGTAAATCCACAATTGTAGCGTTCAGCAAATCGGAGACTATGGAAGATGTTGCGAGTCGTCGAAGAGCTTTCAGTGCGTCTTGATTCAGGAATTCTCGGTGTCGCGTCTCTTGTAGAGTTCGGAGTTCTTCCTGATTAGGGTGATATTCATGAATTTCGAGCTGGCGACCTTTCACGCTAAAATAATAAGACAATTTACATCATTGGACGATAACTTGTAAATTTCAAAATAAAACTAAGGGTTTTCCACGCTGAATTGAAATGTTTAAAACATTGCTTTTCTAATGAGTTATGTAATGTGACCGCAGTAAAAACTAATTTCGAATGATGATACATTTTGCTAAAGAGTTCATGAAATTATAATTATCAAAAAAACAAAATTTTTTAATATTATTTGGTCCCTACTTTGTTTTTTGAGTCTCATTCTATAATACATTTTGAATCGCTTTGTTAATGAAACATACATAGGAGTGTGATTAAAACGGTATTGTCAGAACATCTTGAGACCGTACTGTCCTAAACACCTTGAGAACCTACTGTTCACAACACTCTGAAACCCTACTATCTAAACTACCATGAGAACCTACTGTTCAAAACACCTTGAGACCCTACTGTTCACAACACTTTGGAACCCTACTGTTCAAACTACCTTGAGAGTCCACTGTTCAAAACACCTTGAGGCCCTACTGTTCAAAACACCTTGAGACCCCAATGTTAAAACTACCTTGAGACCCCACTGTTCAAAACATTTCGAGACCCACTGTTCGAAGCACCTTGAGACCCCAATGTTCACAACACTTTGGAACCCTACTGTTCAAACTACCTTGAGAGTCCACTGTTCAAAACACCTTGAGGCCCTACTGTTCAAAACACCTTGAGACCCCAATGTTAAAACTACCTTGAGACCCCACTGTTCAAAACATTTCGAGACCCACTGTTCGAAGCACCTTGAGACTCCAATGTTCACAACACTTTGGAACCCTACTGTTCAAACTACCTTGAGAGTCCACTGTTCAAAACACCTTGATGTTGTACTGTTCAAAACACCTTGAGACCCCAATGTTAAAACTACCTTGAGACCCCACTGTTCAAAACATTTCGAGACCCACTGTTCGAAGCACCTTGAGACCCCAATGTTCGCAACACTTTGGAACCCTACTGTTCAAACTACCTTGAGAGTCCACTGTTCAAAACACCTTGAGGCCCTACTGTTCAAAACACCTTGAGACCCCAATGTTAAAACTACCTTGAGACCCCACTGTTCAAAACATTTCGAGACCCACTGTTCGAAGCACCTTGAGACCCCAATGTTCACAACACTTTGGAACCCTACTGTTCAAACTACCTTGAGAGCCCACTGTTCAAAACACCTTGAGGCCCTACTGTTCAAAGCCCCTTGGGGTCCTACTGTTCAAACTACCTTGAGACCCCACTGTTCAAAACATTTTGAAAGCCACTGATCAAAACACCTTGAGAACCTAATGTTCAAAATATACATAAATTATTCCCGCGTCTCTACGTTCTCGCTCGATCTCCAAAATTCACCTAAATAAAATGGAAATTGTAGCGAAATGTTTAAATCGTTGCGTTGCATGCCATGACTACAATTGTTAATGAATGAAATCCATCGCACGGGCAAAAATCTGGCACTCGGCTGGGACTGAACCTCCACTGCATAACCGGGGCTTGTATGTAGAGAGTTAACCAATACACCAACCGAGCACACATTGTCCCATGTGATTTCCTGCTATGTCTAAGGCACGATGGCCGTTCTTTCTTGTCACGCATGCTCATGAAGCAACAGCGAGAAAATGTGTGCTCGGTTGGTGTATTGGTTAACTCTCTACAAGCCCTGATTAGGCAGCGGAGGTTCGGTCCCAGCCGAGTGCCAGATTTTTACCCGTGCGATGGATTTAATTCATTATAGTCTCAGCCCATCGTTGCTTTGAAAACGATTAACAAAGATCAAAAAATTGATCTTCTCTCTACCATCATCTTTATGTCTTATCATGGATTGTGGAGTTACACTCCTTTCGTGACGCAATTGCTTCATGAGCATGCGTGACTAGAAATAACGGCCTTCGTGCCTTAGACAAAGCAGGAAATCACATGGTACAATGCGTGCTCGGTTGGTGTATTGGTTAACTCTCTACAAGCCACGGTTAGGCAGCGGAGGTTCGGTCCCAGCCGAGTGCCAGATTTTAGCCCGTGCGATGGATTTCATTCATTATAGTCTCAGCCCATAGTTGCTTTAAAAACGATTAACAAAGATCAAAGAATTGATCTTCTCTCTACCATCATCTTTATGTCTTTATCATGGATTGTGGAGTTACACTCTTTTCGTGACGCTGTTGCTTCATGAGCATGCTTGACTAGAAAGAACGGCCATCGTGCCTCAGAGATAGCAGAAAATCGCATGGGACAATGTGAGCTCGGTTGGTGTATTGGTTAACTCTTAACAAGCCGCGGTTAGGCAGCGGAGGTTCGGTCCCAGCCGAGTGCCAGATTTTTGCCCGTGCGATGGATTTGATTCATAATAGTCTCAGCCAATCGTTTCTTTAAAAACGATTAAAAAAGATCAAAGAACTACAAATGTTACTTCCGTGGTTTTTTCTTCTTCAAGGAGAACCTACTGTTCAAAATATACTTCTCTTTTTGATTGAAAGAAAAGTTAACGCCTCTGCGTCTATGCAAACGAAATAATATTTAACAGGTCTATTCTATGCCTACAAAGATCATTCACACATACATAAATCGCCAACAAAGGGAAAGGAGCAAAACTCGAAGTTAATCCCCGTACATACAAAGTGAGTTCAAAAAAGTGCCACGGATGAGCAAGGAAACAATTTTAACCAAGCAATCGGTTTATGAGAAAACTCCTTTTCTGGAAAGTATGAAAAAAATCCAAAATGTTCTAGAATCTTCGCGGCTTTGAGTAATAATGGACTTATTTCTTTGTTGGAATGAAATATCTCTAACTATATGAGTAAATTTGAATTGTTTAATTGGATTTTCTAGTTGCTAAAAACTAACTGAGAAAGATGAAGTTGAACTAATTTTTTTTAAAAAAACCAAAAATCTAAAAGGCCTAAACTTCGTACATATCAATCTATACTTCTTTTGTTATTTTTTGCTAGATTTTTTTCTCTCAATGTTTGGAACAGGTAAATGTATATGTAATATCACAAGAGATATTGAACTGACTGTGAACAGAGACACATCTATGTTGTACTTCGAAGCGACTGCAGGAAGCGACTTCAACATGTTCAACAAGTAGTTCTCCACGGTATGCCGGTAGATCGATAGTTCCGGTCGAGGAGTACTTTTGGCTAACCGACTGAACAGAATGCACACTCCTCTTAACTGAAGGCTCGAAAAAATCTTAGAAGTGAATTTCCAAGCTTAAAAAAGTTGAGCTCACAACTTATTTCCAAAACATTCAGCAAAAGCAGCGTGCGCTAAACTATAGTCGAGATATGAAAAAGCTCGAGACTTCACCGCAGCATCGAAGTCCACATGTTTGAAGCAATTTCTTCAAGCAAAGTACTGCTGATTATGTATGTAAACATCAAATTCAAAATAACCATTGCCAACGAATTTTACGATTTCAAACATCTTATTTTTTCAACTTTTTGTACCTTCAGTTTCAGGACAGAAAATTGCTGCTATTGCAATTGTAAGTTCTTATGACTTTTAGTTTTTTTCAACTTCCATCGATGTTTTGAATATTTTCGTCATCGAAATTTTTGTCCGAAGTTTTGTCTGTTATGTATGCAATAATAAACGTTGCTTATTATTTTGTTAACTTCAACTCACCCACGCGTTTGTGTCTTCTCCTTTTTTGGAATTTATTGGAACGGACGTGAATTAGACGTCCACCAAGTTGAATGAAACGTCACCAAATAAAATGCTCACGTCCACCAAATGAAATGCTGACCTCCACCAAATAAAATGCTCACGTCCACCAAATGAAATGCTGACCTCCACCAAATAAAATTCTCACGTCCACCAAATGTTGTGGACCTTTTTTTCGTGATCTGCCACTCGTCTACAGGAAGCCATTATGACGGTATCACAACAATTATCTTAGCATTGAATTCAAGGAAACTTTCTTACTTTTTTCTTAGCGTAAAAGGCCAGAACATTTTGATATAAGTTTCAAGATGACAACATGAAAACCATTTTGGGGAAAGGAAAGGGGGAACGAAGGTGAGGCTAAGCAGGATTTTTGGAGGGGCCCCAAGGGGAATAAGGGGAGGAAGAGGGCCCTGCCAAAGCGAAGAAGGGAGGGGTGAGGAAATGGGACCCTAGGGGAGGAGGAAGGGTGGCCCCTAAGGAGAAAGGGGGGGTTTCATAAATCTCTTTCTCTTTCTACAAACTCTTTCTACAAACATAAATAGAGGAAGAACACAACACAATGACACTCTGAATAGTCTGATCTCTTACTACCGTGTTTGTCACAATAATTTATATTGTTTTCGTTATCATCAAAAAGTTCCTTTGAGACCTTTGAGAAAATTATAATATAAACATGATTCAAAAATCATATCTGTTTATAAATCATATCAACATATATTTATAAAAGCGAGAGAGCTCGGAGAAAACAGTTATACGTTGGAATTTAGTGGGAAGCGTGAGCGGGAAACAGTGTGTTTGGGAAATGCACCACAGAAACATTTGAGAATTTCAGGCAAAACCCGGCCAAAGAAATGAAAAATTATTCAGAAAAAAATTTTCCACAAAGACAAAATTGTTTAAAAAGTTTATTTTGTTTACGAAATTTGGTGGACGGGTCTACAATATTTTTTTATTTGGGGGACGACTCCACAATATTTTTTTTGGTGGACTTCTCCGCAATATTTGGTGGACGTGATCATTTTATTTCGTGGACGTGACCATTTTATTCGGTGGACGTGAGCATTTTATTTGGTTTACGTTAAAAAATTCTCCTATTGGAACAGGACTCGAGCGAAAGAATGTCAGAGAGAAAGAGAAAAAGAAATAGAGGGAGAGAGATTAAAAGAAAGAAAGCAAGACAGAGAAAGAAAGAGAGAAATGGGGAGACATAAAGATAGTTTTTTTACAAGAGGAAGCGAGGAGAGAGAGAAAATAGGTATAATTTCTTGACAGCACAATTTTTCGAAAACATTTACTAAATGAATTGGGTTTCTTATCATAATCTTAAAATTCTTATTTTATCATTTTAAGCTTCAAAATAAACTTGGTATTTGAAGAGTAAAATTGCTTAAGACTGACATCAGATTTCGGCATAGCGTTGACTTCCCTGAGGTCATACAACCTATAATTATAGTTCTCTTTTTCCACTTTATTGAACTTGTTCCTACGAAGTATGACACTTTTTATAAATACTTTCCGAAGCAAATACTTATTGCGATGGGATTTCTATTAAAGAGAGTGATAAATTTTTAATGTAAAATGAATTCATTTAATTTACTTTTTTTCTCTTTTAAATTTTCAAGTGAGTCACGTTTCGTATTGCAGAGTAGGCCAGAATTAATCTCGTAGAGCAAAAAAAATCATGAGTTCTTAAGAGAATTGCCACCGTTTAGAGAAGTTAAATTTTTTTATAATCACCGATAAAACCGAACAGATTTTTCTCCCGACCTTGCAGAACATTCCTGTTCAATTACTCAATAGTGATGATTCTCGTTCATGTGAACGTATCGTGAGAAGTAAAACTCAATGAACGACGTCTGCATATACATATAGAAACATTATATGTTTATTCATTCATTCATTCATCCTTTATTCCTTGCACAGATTATATTCAACTTCGGTTCACAATCAACAATAATAATAGCGGATATGCATAGACTGTCTTTCTAGTGGCGGTGTGTGTGTGAGCAAAAGGTTGCTTAACTAGGGGAGGGAGGGGGAGAGAGAAAATGCTATTAATAAAGAGCCTTTAGTTATCAGAAACACAATTATTTGGTAAAACTAGGTTGACAGGCAACTTAAGTAAATTGTTCTTGAAGACCTTGCAATTAGGATCATTAACTATTTTAAAATCCAATGAATTCCATACTGATAACTGACGAGAAACACATGTTAATATGAAAGACTGATTAATATTATTGGGCGGAATAAGACGCAAAGAATGAGAATGGCGAGAAAAACGTTCAACAGCTGATTCTTGTTCATGTGTAAGAGAAAAGTAGGGGAAACAGAAAAGTAGGGGAAAAAACATAAGAGAAAAGTAGGGGAAACTATGTATTAATAAAGAGCAGAGTAGCTACAGGTAAAATGTTGACCTCGTAACTCGAAAATAGAAAAAATCAGTGATGTTTCCACTCTACCCAAAAAAGACATCAATGCCAGTTCGTTCTAGCTTGTCATTTGAATGAATACAAGTGTGTGTACTAGGCATAGGTTGGGGAGAAAAGAGAACATTTTCTTTTTTGAAGGAAAACCGCGTTTTTCATGTTTAATGATAAGTAAGAGACATACCCAGAACGAGAATCTTGCGGCCAGGAGGCTCATTTTCCCTTCGGAGTAGCATATTCACCGTCCGCTTCGCACTCGACGAACCATTTGCCCATTCTGGTACAGCCTAGAAAAGAATTTTCACAAGCTCGCTAAAATAACAGGCCTATCCGAACATTCTATATCAAAGAGTGAACATATGATCCCACGTACCACATAAAAACTTATACATGACAGTGATCATACTCCAGTCGTTTTTTATGTTACCAGGAGGCAAGCGCGTCATCACTACCGCGGACTAATTGATGATATTTCGAAATATCGTGCTGAATCAAACCCTACCAGACTTCACTGCCCCAAAACTGACCTGTGTTGATGCATAGGTAGAAACAGAAAATAAGGAGAAAAAACATTGAAGCAAGTTTTGTTGACAAAGTATATATATATATATATATATATTACTTAAGTCAACGTACTCAGTCAGTATGTATTAATGACGTTCTCTCTGACCCCGTTTTAGTTACATCTGGAGTACCCCAAGGCTCTTTATTAGGCCCTTTTTTGTTTTTGATATACATTGATTCTGTTAAAGAAGTTTTTTCTCCGAATCTTCTAATTTTAATATATGTATGCTGATGACATTAAAATTGTCTGTCGTGTTCCCTGTTCTAGATTTGAACTGTGTTGCCGATCGGTGCGCAGAGTGGAATTTGAGTTTGTAAACTTCTAAATGTACTGTTCTCCACCTTGGCTCTTCTAATTCTCGGAATGCTTACTATATCAATAATCAACTCATTGTAGCAGGAAACTCGGCCAAAGACCTCGGAGTAATAGTTTCGGATGTATTTTCATATCGGGACCACATAAGTGAAAAGTGCCGTAAAGCGTCGTCTATTGTTAATATGATTTTTGAAAGCTTTCAAGTCACCATCTCTCTCTCTTCTGACATCTGCTTTCAAAATTTATGTATTGCCTCTTTTGGAATACGCTAGCGAGCTCTGGAACCCGTCATCTGCGGGTCTAGTAAAGCAGCTCGAGAAAGTCCAACGTTCTTTTACGAGAAGAATTCTAGTGAGAGCCGGCCATCCGGCCCCTTCCGTATTCGGAGAGATTATCCCTTCTGAAACTTCAAACCCTCGAACATCGCCGAGCTCTTGCTGACCTTACTTTTCATTCATAAATGTTATACATCAGAAGTGTGAAATAGATACTAAAAATTTATATCAGATATCTGCCGTTGATCGCTTTTCCTGACATTCTCATCCTCTGCGTCTTGTTATGCCTAATAATATCAACCAGTCTTTCTTATCTACATGTGTTTCTCGTCAATTATCAGTATGGAATTCTTTGGATTACGAAATGGTAAAAGAACCCTAATATTAAGATGTTCAAAAGAATGTACTGAATTTGCCTATTCATGTTATTGTGCCTCTTTCTCATGTTTTTGATAGTTGAATAAACTAATTCATATTTATCAATCATTCCTCCCCCCCTCCCTTTTCCCTTCCCCTCATGCTGAAGCGACCGTTCGCTCATAAACACACACCGCCACTAGAAAGATAGTCCAATGCATATCCGCAATCATCATTGTTTTGATATCATGTGTGCACGGAATAAAGAATGAATGTTTGCTCAATCAAAATAAATTCGGGAGTTCAAAAGTAAAATTAATAAAATAAGAAAAACCGATGTAAACGTAAGCTAATAGTCCTGATGTTCTCCCGATTCAGCTATCATGAGAAAAAATACAATGGTACAAGAGAGAGAGAAAGAGAAAGAGAGAGAGAGAGGAAGAAAGAAAGAAAGGGAGAGAGTGACACAAAAAAGGAGGGGAAGAAAGAAAATGAAAGTGAAAAAAAGATTGAGGTAAGAAGGATGCATACGATAAAGCTTCT
>OZ057405.1:26187733-26364187 GCA_964056735.1 Allodiplogaster pararmata
GATTGTTCTTTGCAGAAAAAAAACAAAAATAATCATAGTCCATCCATATAAAATATTTCTAAAGTCAACACATTAAATATGTATGGCCTACTTCTTGTTGGTCAGATCTCTCGAAGTAACCGGGACTCGCCCACGAACTAGAACTACAAATTAGTGTTTGGAACTGTGTGGAAAAATAAATAGATTCTGATCGATAACCTTCAACATATCTAGTATTGTCAGTATGAACATGGATATCTCGATCCAATTCGGTTTCATTAAAAGGATCTGAATAGAGGGAACAATTACATGAAGCATTATGCCTTGATGTAAACTAATTCAAAGTAATTTATGTATTTATGAAAACCCATCTTGAGTTTGAACTTACTTCAATATTAAAACACTTAATATGTACCAACAAATTGTGAGCATAAAAAACAGGTTAAAATTAAACAAAGATTTCGAAGTGGTGTTTTATTAAACTGTTCGAATGGTTTTTTTTTCAGAATGATTTTGAGCACTCCGAAATTTCTTAATATATTTTTAACTTAGGTGTTTTTTTTTCGTGTATGAGATCATTGAGTTTCATAGTTCCAATGGTCGGAAGACACGTGTATCTCGTTGAAAAAGAGAAACATTCAGAGTATTTCCAAGTACGAGGAAATTGAGCCAGCGGGAGTAGAGCGATGCGAGTTGAGTCCGGAGCAATTTTTTCTCCATCATGAGTCGGCGGTCGATTTCGAAAAAAATTTTTTTTAGTTAACACAGTTTTTTGTATGTGTTTGCAAAAAAACACCTTTGAACCTTCAAATTTTTTTTTAGGTTTTCGCAAACTGCGATATGGGCAATTGGCTCAGAAAAGAACATTAAATTAAGTTTAGTATAAGACTTCTCACGCAGAACACGCTTTTGAGCTTTTTTTTATAGAAAAATTTATCTTAAAGTTGAAAAAAAACCACAAAAACTGTTCAAAAACTTTAAAACTTCAACAACAAATATTTAAAATTTCCGGTCAAAATTTTCTGGAATTTTTTTCTTGCCTCGAAATCGTTTTTTGCAAATTTTTTAGCCGTAAAGACCAGTTAAAAAGAAGAAAAAAAAGTCAATTTTGGGGATACCACAGTATGTATACATATATTTCCATTCCCTCTTTTTTAAGTTATATTCTGCTTTTCCACTTTATCTCTCTCTTCTTGTTTTCCTTTCTCTTAGCAAATGGCGAAAGTGATTTATACACCTTAATACAAGTATATTTGTAACTTTTTCATAGTTTCTAGACTAATCACTAGGACTTAAACTTGTGTACTATGGAATTTGACAACAAAATTAGAATATAATGTATTTTTTCCCATTTTTCCTCGACCAACTAACCATTCAAAGTCTCCTAAATTTTAAAGGACGGTGAGAACGAGCAGATCGCACTACTGCGTAGCGTCGGTACGATCCTTCACTGGAGGGGAGTGTCTCGATCGGATTCGATGGCTCGGGAGAGTAGGTAGGCAGCGTGGTCACGGTAACTGGGCCATGGCTGCTTGAATACTCGCTCGTCTGCAAACAGCTTAAGGTTAAGACTTTTGAAACCCTTAAGCCCCTCCCAATCTGTTTTCCACAATCATACAGATTAGCGATCCGCCACCAAGGTCCTAAGAAAGTAATCACTCTGAGGCATGAACTCTCATTAAATTTCTGGTTTTTTTACGCAACATTACAACATGTCTAAACCGAGTTAAAAAGATGACTTGAGCATGACTTTTTTCAAAGGCATATCAGTCTGTAAAAAAAAAATTGAAGTTTAGTAAAATTTGTTCCAGAAGCCATTCGCAGCGTTTGATTTTGGTACCACAAAATCTGTTAGGAACAGACCTAAAAGACGATTGCAAAAAAGGTAGGCACTCCTGGAGACTAATCCAAGAGCTTAAGAATTGCTCAGGCCAGCATATTTTCTTTAACTCAATCTTTTTCAGTTAACTTCTAACCCTAGATAAGGGGAAAATGCAATAGATCGCCTAGGAAGCTTCAGTTCGATGCCTTAATATGTGAGAACAAAAAAAACCGAATTTAAACTAACAGCGCTGCTGCCGGAGGAAGGAGCGTATCCGTTTCCATTTCTATGCGTAGAGGGAAGCGCTTCTTTCCTCTTTTCTAGTAAAGAATATATCCCTTGGGAAATCGCCTCGGAGCTCTCTACCTCACTGTCATCGTACCCGCTTTTTCCGGATCCAACTGGACTGACCGGAATCGAATTGGACTCTTCAAGTCCGAATTTCCCATTACTCGGTCCTATCCAGTCTCCTTTCTCTAGCTGGTTGATGTGTGAGTAAGAAGAACCATCGGCCTTATTTTCTTCGACTGAGACCAGCTCATTGAGACCGAAGTTTGATTGGGAGTCAGGGCCTTCTCCCTCTGTGTAAGAACTCTCAGCTCTAGTGTTTCCTGAAGATGAAGAACTACTGTTCCCTCCAGTGTAGCCATTCCGAGTAGAACCAATTTTTGAGCCTCCGCCATTGAGCCGCCTTGAGCGCTAGAACCAGTAAATCCACCGCTAAAACCATACCCGATATCGGCTCCAGATTCTGCTATCTGGCCTGAGCCACTAGAGCCATATCCAGATTACCATTTCCTTCGTTGAGACCACTTGCACCGTCTTGAGATTCCGGGGCTGCGCTTGAACTGGGTTCACCAATCGGTCCAGTCCCTCCTTGAGAACCCGTGCCATAGTTGGGGGTAGGTACAAAGGGTGTGGTTGGAGAAGCACTGTAGTAGTTGTTTTGTGAACCAGGACCTCTACTTCCTGAAAACCGTATTATCGACCTTGCCAAGACAAAAAACGAATTACCGATAAAGCACAACACTTTCAAATACAATCGGTATTCTTGACAGAAAATACTTTTTTCAAGCACACTCGTTGAATTAAACTCTGATGTAAATAAGTAAATCATAGTCAATGTAAATCATTTAAGCTGTTTTTCAAAGTATGAGTGTACATATGACGCTGGCAACTAGGTTTTTCGCCATTTTCGGAAACCGCAATGAATTTTGTTGTATAGTATTTATGGCTGATTTTTAAAATTTGTAGCAAAACCACAAAATACTGATTTATTGCACACGATAACGGCACAGCCAGAAATTAAATGGTTTTTTCATGGCATACTTACAATTTGCCAAAAAAACATCATGAAATAATGGCAAACAAACAAATATAACAAAGCATCATGACAATTTGGCTTTTTTGTTTGAAATTCCATAAAAGTGACTCAATTTGGGGTATTGTTATTTATTGTTATTTACGGGGGGCTAAAATTCCAGGCCGGACGGGAGGGGGGGGGGGGGCGTTAAAATCAAATGCCGGAGATCGGTCCAAAATGATGTCTCCTCAGTGGGGCCTAAACTTCAATATTCCCGAACTTTGGCCCCCGTCATTGAATTTTTGAAAAAAAGGGAAACATCCGTCATTGAAAAAAATTACAAAAACAAAAAAATGCAAAAAAGGCCATTACTAAAGCACGCCACGCACGCTACACACGACAAATCATTACTAATGCACGCCACAGCGCGAGAAAGAGAGAAAGAGTGTTTGACGCACTATTGTGTAATTTTTTTTTGATACGGTTTCGTTAGCCTAAACCGTACGGCCTCGTTAGCGTAAACTTTTGCATAAGCCCAAGCAGAAAAAAAAAAACATGAAAAACTTGAAAAAACTAAACAAAGCGCCTTAGGCAAAGATAAGAATTTTCCCGCACAGTGGCGTGCATTTTGCGTGTTTGGCGTGAGTGGAGTGCTTTAGTAATAGCGAGCGGCGATGCTGTAATATAGTGGTCCCATCGATTTCGCATTATTTTTTGCATTAAACTTTTTCTAGGGTTACTTTACAAGCTAAAAACGATTCTGAGAAGTGCGAAGCTGGATCTGAAGTGTTTGAGTATAAAAAAATCATTTGAAAAATTATCTGTATTCAGCTATTTTTCACTGTTTTTTTCGCTTAGGCTTAGGTAAAGGTTACGCTGACGAGGCCATACGGCTTAGGCTAACGAGACAGCATAAGAAATTACTCATATTATTTTTTTTCAATTCAATGACTAAAATTTTCAAAAAATTGTGGAGATGTTTTTCAGAGGTACGCACCCCCCTTTTTTCAGAGGTACGTCAGACGACCACTTTCGATAGACAAGGCCGGCCCGCAATATTTTGAATAAGATGCGCATGCACGCACGCACACGCGTACGTACATGCATGGTTTCAAAATGGAAATTGCATGCATGCAAGGATCAGGAGCGTCGAAGCGTACGCGTCGCGGCTGACGCGGGGGTTTGCATTGCGATCGCAAACAAAAAAGTGAAAAAAACGGCCCTTATCGATTTTTCATTAAACATTTAAAATGCGCGCTCGCACGCGCGTGCGCACCGCGCATCTTTTTTCAAAAAAACTCTTTTCAAATCCGCCGCCTTTTTAGCTACTTTAAGGCGGGACCGTTTGAAGTAATAAAAATTGCGTGCAAACTTAATTCCTCCTCCCTCCATTGGGTGACGGGGGGTGGGTACGGCATTTTTTAAAGGTACGGTAGAGCGCAGGCAGCAAGTCAGACAACGTTTGTTCGCTAGGTCAGATGCTTAAAATTTTTTTCATTCTATTTCAATTTTAAATGTTCTCATAAAGATTTTTTCTTTCACATACAGTTCATACAGTGATTTAATGATGGATCACATGTTATTTAGGTACTTCATACAATATTAAAAAATTTCCAGGTTCGAGAGCAGCTTTTCTCTTTTCCAGATTCAAATGTTTTTTTACATATTCAAACATTTCAGATCCAGCTTCGCACTACTCAGAATCGTTTTTAGCTCGTAAAGTAACCCCAGAAAAAGTTTGATGCAAAAAATGCGAATTCGACGGGACCACTATATTACAGTTTCTCCATAATAGCCACAAAAAAAAAAAACAAAATTACTAAATCAATCCAAATTCATTCATAATCGCGTAAGAAAAACATTAAGAGTGAGAAGAGAGAGAGAGAGAGAGAGAGAGAGAGAGAGAGAGAGAGAGAGAGAGAGAGAGAGAGAGAGAGAGAGAGAGAGAGAGAGAGAGAGAGAGAGAGAGAGAGAGAGAGAGAGAGAGAGAGAGAGAGTTTACTGCTTCACTCATGGTTATTCCATCCATTTTAGTAGCCCTTATCAATATCTACCGTTGGCTTTACGTACTTCTGCTTCCTATTGGCTTAAACTCTCTAATCTCTTGATCTGTTGTATACAGTCAACGAAAATGGGGTGTCAGGTCGGAAGGAATAGATGGAGCCTATTTTCCGAGCTTATTTCTATTGTTGTTGTAAAGTTGTGCATTCTCCCATTAAGTTCGTAAATGGTAATTTTCGTTTAGTGTACATATGTAGAAAGCCTTCGTTTTGATGAAATAAAATGCTCAAATATTTAGCCTGTATAACCACGAAAGATTTTTTAAACATTTTTTTCTCATTGATATCGGAAATTGAGAATAACACGTCACTTAGTTTTTAAATTTATTTTCCACTTATTGAATTTTTTCCTCAGCTAAGCAGTTCATGGCTCTGCTGGAAACGAATCGGCTCTCATAATTCTTCGGTTTTAAAATTTTTTGTCTTTAAAAAAACTTATTTTTCACCAAAAAAGGCGTATTTTCATGACCCTCCACAAACAGCCATAAAAATGCGTTTTGTGGCGATTCTTTAAAATGCCATAGAAATTTATAGTTTTTGAGGGAAGTACTGAACCTGCCATTTAAAAACTTGTTTTTTTGTGGCAAATTCCGAAAATGTAACTAAAATTTAATATTTTTGTAGCTAGTACCAAATCAACCATAGAAAGATTAAAAAATTTTAAGGCAAGTACTGAATTTGCCATTAAAAAGTTTTTCTTGTGGCGATTCATGAATCAGCCATTTAAAAAACCTTTTTGCGACAAAATTGATTCAAAGGAAATCTGACGTGAAAAAGGCCGTTTTTCATGTCCGATTTTTTGCGCATAAATCCGCCACAAATTGAGTCATTTTTCATGGTAGATCAAGCATAAAAGCCAAATTGTCATGATGTCCTCTTATATTTGTTTGTTTGCCATTACTTCAAAATGTTTTTTTTTGGCAAATTGTAAATATGCCATGAAAAACCATTTAATTTCTGGCTGTGCCATTATCATGTGCAAAAATCAGTCTTTTTGTGGTTTTGCTAAAAATGTTACAAAATCAGCCACAAATACAAGAAAAGTCATCGCGATTTCCGAAAATGGCGAAAAACCTAGTTGCCAGCGTCATATACATCAGAATATACATGTAGATCAGAAAAACTGGCTTTGTTACAAATGTTAGAGATATTATATTTGAGATATGTATGTAGTTTTTAAAACATTTATTAACAAAAAACTCATTCCATTAAAAATTCTATCGCTCTGTTGAATAATGTTTAGTCGTTCTAATCTAATGTTCTTTTGAGAAACAATTCACCAACAAAAAGGAAGGGTTGTCTCTACTTTGTATCTCGAGTTTCTTATAACTTCACCCCAAGACATCTAATTCTGTTCCACACAAAAGCTCTAACCTTCTGGGCTTAAACTGCTTTCGCCTTCAACGCTGGATGCGCCGACTTCAACCAGCACCCTGCCTGTAGCAGACGGGCCGGCTTCCGGTTTCCAGCCTTTATCCAAAGGAACTGGGCCTCCTGAAGACTCTCTCCTGCCGGAGTCATCCTTTACACCACGCCCGAAGAATTCACCTTCGAGTGTGCCAGATACTTTTTCAGTGCCTAAGTTGGAAGTGTGAAAACCAGGACCTAGATTTCCTCGCGATTCGGTTCTGGAGAATCCTCCTGAGCCAATAATGGGGAAACCTGATGTCCCCGCGGAACCTCCAGTACCAGTCAACCCTCCCATACCCGTGGTGGGAAAACCTCCTGATTCGGTCCCGGTTGATCCTCCTGATCCAGTTCCAGGAAACTCCTCTGAGCTTGAACCTAGAAACTCTTCAGAGCCGCTACCTGAGGAACCTTCCAAGCCGCTTCCTGATGGCGCTTCTGAACCAGACCCAGGAAGTGGTCCCGAACCGGTACCTAATGATGCTACTGAGCCGGAACTTTGAAATCTTCCTAAACTGGTCTCCGGAATCCCTCCCCCTGTAGAAAACCCTTCCTCGTCACCATTATTCGTGAACCTCTGAGTGGAACCGGCTCCATAGTCACTAGGACCTTTAAACTCACCACTCTGTCCCATGTGACTGGAACCACCTACTTCACTGCCGGTTCTACCGAGAAAGTCAACGGAAACACCTGCGCCGAAGTTCCCCGTGGCGGCACTTCCGCTTTCTCCATTCAACGAACCTGTGAAACTGCTTCTTCCTTCGAGGCCTGTGCTAGGGCCAGGGGTAGGATTTAAGATGAATTCAGAGTCTGGAGCTACGCTAGCACCGACTAATATTTGTTGGTTAAGATCATCGCTGCCTCGAGTTTCATCAACTCTCCTATTACCACCAACAGGAAATCCGCCGGTGAGGTCTTCGAACTCTTCCGAACTAGGCTCACTCTGGTCAGATTCTTTGCTTCCCCCAACAATTCCAATGTTACTGGAACTCGACTCTCCTTTGTAAGTTGGCTGAGGCACTTGGCCTTGATCCACTTGTTCGAGATGGGCTCTTAAATCTTCGAAGCCGCCGAATATCCCTCCGACATTCGGTTCACTGTCACCAGGTTCTGGCAAGCTTTCCTCCTCCGAACTTGATCTAAGTGCAATGGGTGTGCTGCTGTATCCAGCAGCATTTTCGCTACCTGCTTCGATTGATACGGAATCAGACTTTCCGTCATCTCTGTTCAAAGCAAAGCCTTGCTCTTCCGATTCTTCACTCGACAAAAATTCTTCGGCACTACCTCCATAGGTTCCGGTTGCCACGTTTTTACTAAGCGGGAGGCTGACAGAAGTACTACTTGAAGGCGCAGGCGTGAATTTGGGGCGTCCAGCATCACTGCCCTTCGCGTACTGTGGCCGACTGCCCTCTTGCGGCAGCGTTTGCTTGACTGGCTGTGGAATTTCCGCAGCTGGGACCAAGATTGGCTGCGAAGGAACTTGTGGCCGCACGAACGGACCTTCGATTCTGGAACTTGGCTTCAAATTTGTGTAGATATCCGGACTTTTGGAGGGGTTTACGAAAGTTTGTGGCCTAGGTCTTGGGGTGCTGGGCCGATGGTGCTTGTTGTGATCGATACTGCCGTATTTGTTGATGCCTAAATTGACGTGGGATCCTTTCACATATCCAGTTCCTTCAATCTGCCCTGGATCTATGACTGGTCCCCTATAGGACCCTATAGGACCCCCCATAGTTCCATGTGGGAGCTGGTATGTTTGTGGAGGATTCAGAACCGTATAGGAGCCTCCTGTCAGAGAAGGAGCCGCGTAGGAGCCTCCTGCAGATGAATATCCACCAACGCCTCTCGGAGCGATGCTTCCAAAACTTCCCGAACCACTATAGGCCATAGATCTGCAATCATCAGTCTACTGTGTTGGAAAAAATTTCCGTTAATCGAATAGAACACAGTTACTTGAATGTCAAGCTGATTTTTCGGCTTCGGATATGCATACTTCACACAAGTTCACTATCTTATGTACAAATGAAAGGTTTATGGGAATGATTGATTGATGTGAAGGTGAGAAGTTGCTTGCAGCAGCAGCTGCAGCAATTTATATTACTCTATTCTGAGAAATTAATTTTTATTTGTTGAGAACTTCTAGCTTTTTTTTCTTCGATTTTTAAATTTTGTTACTGAGTCACCTACAAAACTTTCTGAGCTCAAATACTACTCAGTTGGTACAAAAACTTGAAGTAAAGGTTCTGAAAATATTATCAATAATTTTTGAAGGGTTTAAAAACAATACCTTATATGCTTGATGTAAATTTTTTAAAATACTTTTTTTATATTTTAAGTGATGGATACTTTCACTAGTCTCGTAGCCGAGTTCTGTCAGCTATGGCCTTTATGTTAAACAGTTTCAGCTCAAACCCAGCAGCCCCCTGCAGTGAGCTATGCTCAGGGGGCATCTGAAGATGCTTCTGTTGTCTATGCTGAGAAAGTCGTTTACTTTGAGAAGTCACAGAGAGCAGTCTTGAAAGGTTACCTAGGAAAAAGTACGGCAGAAGAGACAGATAGAAGTGATATGCGTCTCAAACCGACAATTATTGAAATGTCGGATAAGCAGGAGTTGAAAAATTCGCTCAGAAGCGATAAAGTGAGTGCGCATCGCCACGGGAACCCAGTGATGCGAATTCCAAAAATCCAATTTCATAAAATTCTTTTAGAGAGCTCTTCCTCTCTTCCGCACAATTCTAGAAACATCCCGAACTCCGCGACCTACCGCACGCATACTTGAGACGTGACCTTACACCGGAACAGATCGCTCAAGAGACAACCGCGAGGAGAGAGGTCGGTAAGATGAATGCGGAGTCTGGCGAACTGAGGTACGTTGTGCGAAACGAGAACGTTGTAAAACTCATCAATCACTAGCATTGCCTGAAAGGTCTGTTAACAACAAACGGAAATTTTCGGGGCCCACGGCAAGCGGTGACCATGTGTTGAATAATGCTACCTCTGTTTCCAGAGTATCAAATAAAAATGTTCTCAGCCGATCGAGTCAGGTCTCCCAGAATACGAATAGCTCTGCCCCGAGTCGGGGCACCTCGAAGCCCAGAAGCAACACAATTTTTACACGCCAGCTTCGCAGTTCAACTCGTGAAGCTTCTGTGAAGAGTACCGGGAGGATCTCGATGATTCTTGCGGTTCTACATGAATCTTCGGATGACAGTGAAGGTGACGACGCTGATAGAGCTGGCCAGAAGGACAAGCCTCCAACACCTTCTGATTCGGTGAAACATTGAGACAAACCGAGAAGGCCTGCTTGTCCATTATAGGTTAAGTTTACTACTACATGTATGCCTTTATTCTTCCTCACTTTCTTGCTTTCTCGTCAATTTCCGTTCTCTGCCATATAAACCTTATATTCTAGACTACTTTTTCTCAACGAATAATGTTGACATACTCTGTATTACCGAGAGTTGGGCTTCTCCTGAGAAACTTCATGATTGTTCCTTGTGAGCAGGCAGTTACTCTGTCTTCCGTAGTGATCGGATCGATAGCTTCCCTGGGGGTTGAGTACTTTCACTACTGGGTTATCACTCCACTGCATCGCTCATATCTTCTCGCTCTTATTCCGTTTTCTGTCAACTTCTGGAGTTAAATGTAGAAATTTTATTTTTCTCCTCTGTTAGGTTTATCGTAGCACATCTTGTTCTATCGATTCCTTCGATGAATGCCTTTCAGAAATCTCTTCAGTTATATCTGCTTCAAACTATCCTCTTCTTGTCTGTTGTGACTTCAATTGCAAAAAAGTTTACTGGTATACTCATTCTCCGTCTACTCCTTATACACAACATTCCGAATCTCTTATCTTTTTCTCCAATTCTCTAGGAATAACGCAAAGAGTTAATGCTCTCACTAGAGTCAACAGTGTTCTGGACCTTGTCTTCACTAGTGATAGTGTATTCATCCTAGAGTGTCTCGTTCTTCCACCTCTACCTAAACTCGACCATAACCTTGTTAACTTCGAGCTCCGTGTCCCTAGAATAATTAAACACAACAAGACCCACTTAGATTTCAAGCGCTGTAACTTTGATATCGCCAACTCTATTCTATCTTCGTATGACTGGACCTCTACACTCTGTTTCCCTCCGATCCAGATTCTCTATATAATACTTTTCTCTCAGTAATTCAGGACGTGATTTTCAGAACAGTTCCTCTGAGAGTAGTTTCTCATAAGCAGACTCGCTACCCTAAGCATATCCTGAGTCTTCTACGTTCTTGTAGCGACCTATACAAACAAGCAAAGCGGATAGACTTTCAACCCTACCTCAGGAGAACGATCAAAGTGTGCAGAGCAGTTCGAAAATTTCAAGCTGAACAAGAAGAAAAAGTTGCTACTTCTATAATAAGAAATTTTAAAAAAATAAACAGTTCTTCTCCTTTGTCAGCAAGCGTTCAAAATTGCCTTCTCTGGTTGGTCCTCTTAAGGACTACTGTAACTTCAAATGCCGAAATAGCTGAAATTTTAGCTGCAGCGTTCTCAGCATCTCACGACTACTGGCCTTCAATACGCACAGTCTTGCCACTTTCAGACCAACAAGTTGACTTCATAGATGTAAGTGCTCCAATCGTGTTTAAGTGTCTTTCTAAGTTAACAAATGTCAACTCTAGTTCTCCTTACAACATTCCGTACTCTTTTATAAATGGCACAGCTTCAAACATTGCATCTCCACTAGCTATCTTCTTCAATAGTTTTCTACTTCATGGTACATGTCCAACCAAACGGCGTCAAGCTTGGGTCAAGCCTATCTACATATATAAGAAAAATGGGAACACGAGCGATCCTAATAATTACCGGCCAATTTCTCTGACTTGTTGTACCAGTAAAGTTCTAGAAAATATAGTATGCTCTTTTCTTCAATCATATTTGGACAGAAACAACTTGTTACATCGTTGATTCCAACATGCCTTTCGCTCACAAAGATCTTGCTCTTCAGCACTGATTATGTCAATTTATGAGTGGCACAAGACTCTTAATCAGTCCAGTTCTTCACACATTTCCACTGCCTTCGTATACTATAGTAGAGCATTCGACACTGTGTCCATCAACTCCTTGCTTTCAAAACTATCTTCTTTTGGTATAACAGGATACCTGCTCAATTTCTTCGAAGCTTCCCTAACTCAAAGAACGCCAGCTGTGATGGTAGCTTCTTCTTTCTCAGCCTCCTATCGTGTTCTATCGGGGGTTCCTCAAGGATCTGTCTTAGAGCCTCAAGGATGTTTCTACTTTATATAAATGATCTTCAGCAGTCACTTCCAGCAGGCGTTCATTGCACTCTTTAGGCCGAATATACCAAACTGTGCACTACAAATGACGCATTTCTGCTGCAGAGAGCATTAGACGCTTTCTCAACTTGGTCTTCCTCAAGGGGTCTTACTATTTCTCTGAATAAAACGTTCTACATGCGATTGGGAATTAATCATCCTCATTTCAATTTTTCTGTGAATAGTCACTCTCTTCCGGAAGTTAAATAGTTTAGAGATCTAGGGGTTTTAATTTCGAGTGATCTTTCATTCAAAGCGCATGTCGAGAGCGAAATTATTTTTTTCCTTATATCATAATTAGAGAGTGGAATGATCTTCCGGTTTTTAAAAAAGCTTATTACTTCCCAAGGCCAGGAAATTCTTAAATGAATTGACTTATCGAATTCTTTTCTCGTCAGTAGTTTAAGTATTAGTAGCCCAGCTGCTACTTCTTATTTTTCCATCGTCAATTATACTTGTTTTAAATTTTTTATGTACACACAATTGTATAATCATGAAAACAATGGCAATAAAATTATTATTATTATTTTAACAAAATGTCTTCAATTGTGTTCACTAAAGTCCTCTGTATCGCTTTTGATTCCTATTGAAAAACTACTTGAGTGAAAAACTGGTAAAAACGTTGTGATTCTTCCAAAAACTGGATAGTTACGATTAATAATCAATATTCCTATCGAAAACACAAAAACAAAAAAACGGAGTCCTTGATGTAACGATTTATAACTTTCAGAAAAGCGAATTTCGGGGCTTAGTAATTCATTGCATTTGTACATCGACTCATTTTCATAACGTGACAGCGTTTAAGTCTTCTTTTTATTGAACAATCTTTAGATATACTCGATGAGTACTGAGCCGTTCTTGAAAATTATATTTGTTCTAATTAGAGCGACCTAGTAAACAGAAATTCAAATTTTCGGAGATTTTCGCATGATTCAACGTTTTTAATTTAATGCATACACTGAAATGTTTGAACTAAAATTTTTCCTGTATAGAAGCAAGCTTCGCTTCCTACCTTCATCGAACACTTTCATAAGACAAGTCTCGAACCAATTTTTTTTAGTTGTTCAACTCTCGCCTATGGTGTTCATCTGTTGCATTACTGAAGGCCTCCTAAATTTTTAAAATTTTCGTTTTTTTTTTCTTCAATTTATTTGTTTATTGATTTTTTTTAATTTAAAAGTAGCATTGAACTAAGCTTCCCCCTATTCAGTTTTGGTGTGTTTGTATGGCTTAATTTTCCTTGGGGTGCACTTTACTTCGGAGGCTTTTTTTGTGTGTTTAAACTACTGTATTTATGACATAACTTTGTCTATTTTTGATAAATTTAGTCATTGAATATACAAAAAACAATATGAGAACTTTTCCTATGCGGTCTTTTTCCTAAGCCGTACAGCCTCGTTAGCGTAACCTTTGCCTAAGCCTAATCGGAAAAGACAGTGAATAGTAATTGAAAACAGCTAAGCCAATTTACTCAATCAGACTAAATAAAACTAAAATATTGTGGTTAATTGTTCTTTCCGGCCTCGTTCCTAAACCGTACGGCCTCGTTAGCATACATTTTAACTAATCCTAAGCGAAAAAATTTGTGAAAAGTAACCTGGCCCCCCAAGCAAAGTGCGGTGCCCAAGTAACAAAGTCCCATTTTTATTAACATAATCGTTTTAATGCTCGTTAAATTCAAGTGCATAAAGTATAATCCCGCTATATTTGTGTGATTTTCGATTTACAACTGCGCAACTAGATTGTAAGTTTTAAAAAGTTTTTAGTTTATTAATGGAAACCACAAAGGCCGTTTTTATCTACAAAAAATCGAGTCAAAAAATAAAAAGTTAAAAATCACGCAATACAACATATTGATAGCGCGTGTTGCATTGAAAGAGTTGAAAAAAAAGAATGTTTTAGGTACGTCTAGGACGGATCCGAGCGTCTCAGCTAAGCTACAATGTTCTAGGGTATAATTTACCCTAGAACATTGTACGGATTCGCTCAAATAGCAAGTTGTAGCCCCCAGACCTAGAACATTGTAGCTCGGCTAGAATATTCTAGAGTGAATTATTGTCTCTGCATACGGAATGTGCCTACCTATAAATTTCCCTATAATTTACCCTAGAAGATGGTCTCTGAATATGGCCCCTGAATCTTATGGAAAACGTAACCCTTTTAAAAAGAATAGTTAATGCAGATTAGTATTTATAACGCGAACTTTTTGTGTTTTTCCAATCATCCTTCTCTAACGTGATATGGAACTTTAAATGAATAAGCGTGTTCTCCGGTTCTAACAGCCAGGGGAAGACTTATTATGAGAATCCCTTTAGATAACGCGATATATTATCTTACGCGATTATATATGTATCTTAAATTAAATGGTCGGTAATATTTATATCATAGAATCCGGCATGTAGATGGAACAATCAATTATAACAGCATTCAAAACACGTTTTTGTTAGGAAAGATGGAGGAAACCGATTGGTATTCAGGAATCATGAAAAGACTACTTCTATCAACTCGATGGACTATGAATAGCGTAAGCAGTACTAAGGTAATTATTATAAAGATCGAACGAGTTAAAGTTTAATAGTTAAATAAATGTTTTGACAAAAAAATTAAGCTGAAACTGTCTTAGAAATCTCTAACGCAAAAAATATGAATTTAGCGATGACCGGATAACGAGAACATGACTAATAATGCTTTGATCGCCAAAAAAACTGATCCTATGTATGGGATCAGTTTAGTCAACCATCTCTTTCATCTCACTGGAACAAGTGCATGGTCACTCAACTCACGTAAAGCTTTACAACTTCTCATTTGTCTTTTTTTAAATCTTCAAATTGTTTTGAGCGCAGTATTAATACTGACCCGCAAGGGTTGAGGCAACTCGGGCTGCTAGGAGCGCAGCAGCTCCCGCTTCCTCCCCCGCCTATGCAGCCATCGGTCGGTCCAGCTGCCCACGAAACCAGCAGCAGGTATACCTTCAACAGCATTATTACTTCTCCATTCGCATTCATTTGCTTCTATTTTATATCATTTTTAAAATCATGCTTTTAGGAAAAGTCATCCTAAAACATCTTTATGAACCTATGAAAGTTGACTGCTCACCGCAAAACAGTTCAATTACCTCGATCTAGTTGTTTGCTGTACTATGTAATTCTATGTTATTCTTGTCGTAAATATGTGATGAGGTTTACGAAACTATTATAACACACCATAGCTTCATTTAGAAATGTATGAATGCTCACACAGTTTTTATAAAGTTTATATTAACAAGAAAGTTCATAGAAAATCAACAAAGTTAGTATAATTCATTTGTCCACAAACATCAAAGAACAACTTCGAAAGAAAAGAAATTCAGAGAAAAAAGCAAAAATTAAATGTTCATTTAGATTTGATGTCTTCATTTCCTCACGAATCCCGCGTGTTTCGATGTCTTAATCCAATCATCTTAATCCAATCATGTCGAATCCCAATCATCTTAACAGTTTTAAAATAAGTATTCAAAATTTGTCAACAAGCAGTACGCTCACTAAAGTCTTAAATGATATCTGACAAGTTTATTGCTCAAGTGTACTGTTCAGCGCAGACAAAAAGGCTCGTGATCATCATGGTCGCAATCAGCCTTCGACTGTGCTTCGTTTTATTTTTCTCACTTTAGTTATCAAAGTGACACGCTCGGGTCAACACCTTCAACCTGGATCCAATATCCCCTTACACCCAAACTCAACCCATTGCGATAAAGTATATATAATCTCCTACTTAAACAGCGTGAACAGGAATAGAACATCATAAATACTGTATGAAATCCATCGAACGGGCAAAACCTGGCACTCGGCTGAGACCGAACCTCCGCCGCCTAACCGGGACTTGTAGAGAGTTTAATCAATACACCAATCGAGCACACATTGTCCCATGCGATTTTTCGCTATGTCTAAGGCACGGTGGCCGTTCTTTCTAGTCACATATGCTCATGAGGCAATTGCGTCATGAAAGGAGTGTAACTCCACAATCCATGATTAAGACAGAAAGATGATGGGAGAAAGAAGATGAATTTTAAGATCAAAAAATATAAATACTGTATAAACAACTTTAATTTATGAAATAATAAAAGTAACTATTGAATACAGTATATTATTTTGATAAAAACTTGCCAAAATCATATCGAAGAATGAATCTTAGGAAGCAGTCGATCCGAGTTGTGCCTTTTCGCCTCCCTGCCAACCGCTACGGAGATGCACGATTTGGTGCTGGGTGGAATTAGCCTGTTTGGGAAAGTCAGCTTTGAACTGAGTCAAATAGAGACTGAAGAAGCTAAGTGAAAGGAAAGAGAGAAAGGAATGACACAAAGAGCGAGAAAAAGAGATATAAAGATGGATAGGAAGAAAGAGAGAGATAGAGAGAGAGATAGATAACGAGAGAAAATGAAGCGAGAAATGAAGGAAAATAGAGAGAAAAATAAATAGAGAATAAGATAGAGAGAGCATACAGTGACGTGTCAGTAGTTCGAGAAATAAGAAGATATAGAACGACCTAAGATGGGCAAGTAGAAGCGTCTGACAAAGAGAGAATGTGAGAGAGGTTGAAAAAAGAAGTTCAAGATGAGGATAAAGGGTCAGTGAGTGGATGGAAGAAGGTGAGTGTTCAAGTAAGATGAGAAGGAAGGCAGAACAACAGAGATAGATCGAGGAAGATTGACCAAGGATGGTCAATGAATGTGATGGAATAAGAGGTGTATTTTATTTGGTGAAATCTTGACTGCCACCCTTCTTCATGAACTCTGGCGTGCAATCGTTCTAGCCGACAAGACATCGCCCGTGTCGATATTGACACTTCACTGGTATGCGATAGTGTATTTACCTATGTATTGACTACAAAATGAACTCTTTCCTTGGAACGTTAACTTGGAAGTAAATGTCGCGAGGGAGCTATGAGGGGAAAGCACATATGCATGACCCAACTCTAAGAAAATGTGTATCTTTTCAAAAACATGAGAGGCCGAGAGATTTGAGGCAAGTAAGCAGTTCGCTTTTCATTGCTTTGTTCGCTGAGAGTTTCGGAGAAAGGGCAGTGTTGCGCTATGAGATAATTGGATGCCCTGCTAGGAATTTGCAAAACGCGACCGGTCAGCTTTTACTTTCTCTAGTTACCTCTCTCTCTCTCTCTCTCTCTCTCTCTCTCTCTCTCTCTCTCTCACAGTCTGTCTATCTCTCTCTTTCTCTCTCTCTCTCAGTCTCTCTCTTTCTTTCTCTTCTCTCTCTCTCTCTCTCTCTCTCTCTCTCTCTCTCTCTCTCTCTCTCTCTCTCTCTCTCTCTCTCTCTCTCTCTCTCTCTCGCGCGCGCGCTTCTTCCACGCTTTCAATATAACTGTTTTTTCTCTAACATCCAACTTCTCTCTTATCTCTCTCTTCCCTCTTTCGCTTCACACCTTAGTATCTCTTTATCTCTCTAGCGTTTTTTTCTGCCTCACCTCACGCAGGCATTTTCTGCGTTTCCAAAAAAAGTTTTATCTCCGAACAAGGGGTAGAAAGAGTGATAAGGGCACAGTTCTCCATACAAAGAGCTTTTTTGCTTTAGTTTTTAATATACCGACATAAGTGTGAACTAGCTCAAAACGGAAATGTTTATCCATTATAATCGAAGGGAAAGAAGATTATCTCTCTTAGCCTTATAAAAAGTTTCAAGTTAAACAGAGCGCAGGAGAGCGGAAAAAATTTAGTTGCACTACTCGAGAACGCTTACGAAAGACATGGCTTCGAGATTTTTTAGCTCTTGAAAATGACCCAGCATGCTTTTGCTTCGTGCACAAAGATTTGATTGAGTTTCCAGTTATTTAGAAGTTTCTGCTATTCGAACCGCGAGAAATAGTCCAGGGAGTTTCACTCCTCGTTTCACAGGAATTAGATGTTCTGCCAACTGTGATGATAACGCAGACATGCATAAGCGAAGTACAAGAACTCCAAGACAATTCAGTTCATTCTTCATAATAGTGAGCAGATGTTAATTTGCTATCGTTTTATTTCTATCTCTCTCCCTCTCTCCCTCTCTCCCTCTCTTCCTCTCTCTATTTCTCTCTCTTCATGTATATACATCTTTCTCCCTGTCTTCATCGCTTTTTCCATTTCTTACCTTTTCATTCTTCCTTTCCATCTAACCTCTCACAATTTATGTGCTCTCCTGTTTGTTTCTGTCAGTAGCTCTTATGCTTTCGTTTCTATACTTACTACGAGATTCATCACAAATCCCGTTTCGTAATCGGTTCCGAGTTGTGAATAGATTGGATCATTCTGAGCTAAGGGTTCCTTTGCTAATCTTGCTATTATTCCTCTTTAATTACCTCTCTTGATCACAATAAGTCTCGCCCCTTCAAGAATGAGGAAGAGAAAAAAAGAGATAAATTAAAATAGAAAGAGAAAGAGCTTACCCGACTTCGCAGGAACACGTTGCTACTCAATGTGAGGAAAACATGTCTCAACACTGCATTATAACAAGTTTATCGGAAAATTCTTCGCGAGTCCAGTCTATCAGAAACTAAACTAGACCAGCTACTTGACGTTAGTCAAAGTGACAACATCTTTCAAAATTTTCGCCTAATTTGAATGGTATGAGGTCATCGCGCCGATGATCTCATCGTTTAGAGATTAATGTCGCGGCAGGTCTCTCACTAGAGTTCGTGAGCGTGAGCTTATTTTTGAATTTTCAGATCGTCCACAAAGAGAGAAAAATTGATGTTGGGGGTCATTACGCTTTCTATATCATTAATGAAAAACAGAAATAGTAGGGGCCCGAGTACGCTGCCTTGGGGAACCCCGCTGATCACTGGATATGGATTAAAGAGGGTACCGTCTACACGAACTTTGTATGATCTCTCTTTTAAATAACAAGAAATCCATCTGATTAAGCTGTCATGAATCCCGATAATTCTCAGTTTTGGGTGAGTTTGTGATGTGATACTTTGTTGAATGCCCGTGAGAAATCGAAATACACTACATCGAATTTTTTTTTCATTTTCAAATCAACTTCCCATTGACATATAGTTTCCAGAAGTTGTAGTTCACAGCTCCTCCTAGAAAGAAAGCCATATTGACAACGTGAAATACTATTCCGATAGTTGATTCTTAGATGGTGTGCTAGAATGCTTTAAAAAACTCTACAGATTATAGAGGTTAGATTTTTGGACGATAGTTTTCTGTTAGGGCCTTGTTCCCACTCTTTTTGTAAATCGGGACCACTTCACCTACCTTCCATTGCTTGGGTATCTGACAACTGATAAATGAATTTTTTGAAAATTATAGAGAGGGGGAGAGCTAGTGAAAGAGCACACTGATTAGGAATGAATTGGTTGACGTTTTCTGAAAAGTTGTTGAAATTAGGTGGTAGTTTTCTGAGGATGTTGTACAGTAAATGAGGAGATAAGTCAATGCCTACGTCTTTATGGATTTCATAACTAGCTTCATTGGTCACTACCATCTCTTCTCTGTCGTTACCGTGTCAAGAGTAATTTTTAAAAAATTTCGTCAGCGAAAAAAATAAGCCCGAGGTGGGCTTTCTCAGAATACTCATGGAAAGTCGAATTATCTTTTTTGAGTTCTGGAACAGATTGGTGAGGTCATAAGATTGTTTCATCCCATCGATCTATTACATTCGGTTTCTCTGTTGCTTCGGATTCTCGTCTTTGGAGGATTTCTGAGTTTTCCTGTCTAATTCTTCTCTTGAGAGCTTTGTATTCTGACTGGAAATCAGCAGTGATCAGCCTCCTTCGCCATAGTAATTTTTTTCTAGTTCATTAGTTCACAAATACTTGCAATAACGGTTACATATATTTTATCTACACTTGTCAGTGCAAAAACAAACATTCAAAAACCACAGATAACAATGGTGTCTTTAAGAAGCAAAGAAAAAAAAAAGAAAAGAAATCTAAGACAATTCTTGTAACAATTTATTACAGAGCGCGTCATAGTGTCTAATAATTACATCCATATGTCTGCTGATTCGAAACGGAAAGACTAAAGTGTATCAATGATATTGATGACAGCTTTTTTAAAAACGTGTTCACTCGGAACATTCAACACATCTCTCGATAATCTAGTGAACATACGTGCTACCCTTAATGAGAAACAATGGAAACGGTCCGTATTCTGTGTTGCTTCGACATACAAACCGTTAACATTTGTCCGTGTAATCGGAACCCATTTGAAGAACTTTTCCTTCGCGACAATGGAACTATTGTTGTAAATTTTCCAACCCATCATAAGATCCGCGACTTTCCGCCTGTCTATCAAGGAAGAAAGACCTAGGTTAGCCAATCGACAAGAATAAGAAGGAAGTGCACGTGGATAATCAGTATTAGGAAAGCATCGGTAGTATACAATACGAGTAAAAGCTTCAAGTACTTTCTCGATAATTTTGCAGTCTTTTTTATAATATGGATTCCAGAAGCAAGATGCAAATTCTAGATGAGGAAGTATATATGTGGAAAAGCATTTGAGTAGAATAACTGGGTCGTTGATGGGAACAGCACGGAGGAGTGAATACATGGCTGCCGTTGCTTTGCTCACTCGATCTTCAACAGCTGGGCCTCTGCGCAATGATGAGACAACTTGTACTCCCAGGTCGCGAACTTGGTTGACACGTGATAACAGAACATGGCAGATTGAATAGGAGGCGATGAGAGATTGGTACCCTATATGCAGATGAAGAGTTTTACTGGGAGACAAGGAGAGTTGATTACATTCACACCAAACAGTAATAGCATCGAGTGCAAGTTGTAGTTCTTGACTTCGCTCTAAAAAGGTATCTTTGTTATAAGACACATACACTTTAATATCATCGGCAAATGCTTGGAAATGCACATTAGGGAATTGAGCTAGTACATGGTTCAAATCAGTTATGTATAAGATGAATAGCAGGGGTCCAAGAACAGAACCCTGGGGAACCCCTGATGTCACATTAAATTGAGGAGAACGAGTCCTACCAATGCGAACTGAAAAAGTGCGATCTGTCAAGAAGGATTCCAGAAACAATACCAATTGAGATGCTATACCATAATGTCTACACTTGTAGAGAAGCTTAGGAATACTAATTGTATCGAAAGCTCGAGAAAAATCGAGATATATGACATCGGTGGAAAGTCCACTCCCTAGCGCTCTCGTCCAGTCTTCCTCACACATCAATAAATTGGTGACAACAGAAGCCTTCTCTCGAAAACCGTGCTGATAATTAGACAACACATCGAATCTTTCTAGATGCTCTATAATAGTCTTACGAAGTAGGCGCTCTATTGTCTTCGATGCAGGGGACAATATCGATATGGGCCTATAGGAAGAAGGAGACGAGGGTTCTTTGCCTTGTTTAGGAATTGCGGTCACAAAAGAATGCTTCCAAATAGCAGGAGTCGAAGATGTGATAAGACAGAAGTTGTATATGTGGGATAGAGGAACCGAAAGCGAAGAATGACACATTTTGAACACAAGCTGAGGAATTCCATCGGCACCGGTACTACCCGTGTATTTCAATTTAGACAAAGCACGTGAAACAGTAGACGGAAGAAAGATACTTAGATTAGCTTGTAGAAGAATGGGATCTCCAGCGGGGCGGGGTAACAAACCGTCATCATGGGTGAAGGAAGACGCAAACTCAGCTGCTAGTAAGTCACATTTACTTTGAGAGTCAGTCAAAACAGAACCATTTCGATCAATGAGAAAACGAGGAGGATTGGGTTTGGGACGTGTGAGAGAAGAGATATGCCGGTACAAATTACGAGAGGATGTGAGCCTTTTCTTGAGGCAGTGCTTATTCCACTTGTTGATTTGTTTAAGTAGATCACAACTAGCTTTTTCATACAGTTTTCGAACAAGTGGGTAACGAATATTGCGAAATAGTGCATCTCGATAAGAGTTCAAACTACGAATATGGGGTGGATAGGCAGAGAAAGACGAGCGAGGGGCCTTCATTGGAACATACAAGGACAGAGCGTGGTGGAGGAATAGTAGGAAGCGAGAGTAAAGGTCATCTACACAAAAGAACATATCGATAGCAGCTTCCCAATCTATAGAGGACAAGTAATCATTCAAAGCAGAAAAATCAGTTCGAGAATAGTCTGGAACATGTTCAACGTCGATACGGTCCAAGCATATATGTATATTGGTATCGAATCCTAAATGATCACAAGACGGAAATGAGGGAATAATACGGGACTCGGAGAAAAGAGAAGGATGAGATGTAACGAACCAGTCAAGTGATCGGTTTTGGCGCGTTGGGAGGCGGCACAGAAACGAGAGGTTCAAGGAGGAAATCAGAGAATGAATTATATTATCGGAAAGACTCACAGGAGGACTCAGGGAATCAGAATTGAAATCGCCCACCAGGAAGAAGGGATGATTAGATGTTGAGAAAAGGTCGGATAGAAAATCACAAAAAACTCTTGTCTGATCGGAACTATAACTGGGTGGACGGTAACACACAACAATTCGTAGAAAACAAACTGAAATAAGAACATCGATGGCTATGACTTCTGTACGAGAGAAATCTATTGCTGGCTTAGTAAAAGAGTATACATCACGAATAACAATGCAAACACCACCGCCTCTAGAGTCACGGTCCGTTCTCACAACAACATAAGGGAGATCTCCAACAATTTCACAATCCTTAATCCTACCATGGAGCCAAGTTTCGGACAACGCTACAATATCTGGCTGCTCAGCTTCTAGAAAAATTCGGAAGGCTGCTAGTTTATTACATATAGAGCGCATGTTAAAATAGAAGAACTTGAGAGAATTCTTACCCGGACATGATCTTAGTTTGACGGGAAAGAAGATAAAGGTCTAACAGTTTGCAGCCTCGAACGACGAATAGCGTCGGCTTCTGCTCTTGGTATCACTTCTCCATTGTAGACAACGACGTCTTTCCCCTCGGACACTAGTCTTCTTTTCTCTTGCCGAAGCAATAACTCCTTCTCTCGCATTTCTTTGGTCAGACTTGGCCGAATGAAAATGTTTCTGAAGCGGTTGTCATTCCGAAGTGAAGAGGCACGTGCGAGAAGTTGCCGCTGAAGTGACTTCGCTGGAAGAATGACCTTCAGCGGTCTGGAGGCCGGTCGCCCATTAGAGTTGTGATTGATACCCATCCGAAAATGGGCCAGTCCGTGAACAGCTACGCCAGCTGCGTCGAGTAGCGAGAGAACCAGAGCGTTGTCATGAGCTGTTTGTGAAGAAGGGAGAGCAGTAGGATCCGGATGTTCTGGAGCCTTTTCGATGACAATAGATCGGAGTCTTTTGTCCTCTTCAATTTCGTGCTGGATTAAGTCGACGGTGGGGGACTGAGTGGAATGTATATCTGATAGTTTCTTGATGACAACAGCGCACGTCTTCAGGAGTAGCAAGACGTGAGGAGGCAGGGAAGGCTTCTTTGCTTCTGATTCGGCAGAAATACAGCTGTCGAGTGCTGAAGTCAGAGCAGCAACTCCAGTAGGATCACAATCGTTGGAGGAAGTTTTTTCGGCTCGTCTTTTGGGAGGCATTTTGGGCAGTAAAGGCAGTAAGAGCACGGAAGAAATCGATACACACTCCTTGTTACTCCTTCAGTATTCCTTTTTATTCGCTTCACAGGGCAAAACAAGTTGACAGCTTCGTATATTCTTGAGAGAAAAAATCATACTTTTCCTGGATCTCAGACAAACTTCCCAATATGATGCACCAAGAAACTTCAGCTTGGAATACATTCCTTGCTTGGAAATCACCGTTTCGATAGTCAACATAGTACTCTGCTGTTATATGAATTAGGTTTTTCTTGAAGAATTCAACGTTTAGCTGGAAAGTTATCATTACACGATCCGAGTTAGAAAGGAGCGGGAGTTCATGTACTTCTGTCATAGCGTCGGCTTTGTCTGTAAGAAGGATGTCTAGAAGGGAGACTACCGAGTTTCCGTTCTATCCGGTTGAGAAAGGCACCATCTGAGTTAGAAAATTTGTTACCATGAAATCCGGAAGGATTTTCGCTTTATGTCTATGAGACAGTTAAGGCCTGGTCCAATCTCCTCCTGGTGAATTAATATCTCCCAAGACCAAATTCTTCGAAGGTAAAAGTTGATTCTGAACATTTGCAATTAGTGTATCAAATGCTGAGTGGGAAAAATTGGTGATGATTAGAATAGGAAAAAAAAATGGCGATCTTCTTCTTCAAGGAGATTAAATCGATAATGAGCTATTCATTGGCAAGGTTATTGGAAATGTCGATATTTACTTGGCTCAAAAATAATTTGTTTCTGTATATGAGTAGTAGTCCTCCGCTTTTTTACTATTACGCCTGTCTCGACGGAGAATATAATAGTTAGGATGTAAGAAGAAAGAATCAGGCGTATTTTCGTTTAACCAACTCTCTACTATGGAACAAATATGAATTCTTTCCTTTTCAAGAAACTGGTAAACTTCGTTTACTTTGGAAAGATCGTTAATACTGCTTATATTACTCAATATACACTTTAGATGAGAAGATTTTTTAAAAAATTCGAAATTAGCATTTCATCCGCCTCATAATCATCAGATCATTTCTTAGGAAAAATCTTTGAGATGTGTGATAACTCTTTGTTCGGAGTCGGTTTGATATCTGGATGGGGTATGTCCTAGCGCGATTCCTTGTTGGAACTGATTGATTTGGAAACTGATGAAGTCCGCTCTGGTAGGCCTTCCTCGCTCTGGAGCTGATCCTGATTCCGAGTCCTTTCAGAACCTCGGCTGGAGTTTTGGAAGATTTGGACTGAAGCTTTGATGGTTGAAGCAGAGGCAATGTTGTATTTTCTCCGTTCTGGAGCTTTCTGGGATTCTTCAGTTGGTATATGTCAGGGCCTTTACTCTTGTCTCTCACTACGTATGTAAATCTCCCAGCTTTTTTGTTTCTTTTACCACATTCTCTTCTCAATTCAGCGTCATACTGCATGTAGTGTGTAAGTAATCTAATCTGGCATAGCAGTGCACATTTTTTGCATATTTCCGAAGGCATCTCGATCTTCTGGTAAATTGTAAGTTCTCAGAATTCTTGTTTCTCCCAATGTGCCTGAAAACTTCCATTTTTGAGAGGTCAAGACCTCGTGTGTGATCGAGTAGAGAATGGAAGCAGGCATCGTCCGATCTTCTCATTATTTCAGACTTCTATTTTCATTAGAGATGTCAACCCCGCAATCACTTGGTTGACCATAGCGGCCTGATTTTCAACTTTCGATTTTATGTTTTCATCGAGTTAGTATGTTTCCATTGAAAGTCTTTCATAATGAGTACTACTTCATTCATGATGAACGAAACTTCGGTTGACAATTCGTTCGTCTTCTCGTTGTCTTTCAGAAGCAAATTCTCCACGGTTTTATTCATGGCCATCTAGTCTTCAGTGTATGTATGAGCTGAGTCGTGCGCCTTCTCTGCCGACGCCTTCTTCTTGTTTATCTGATTTTCTTTTCTGGCGTTGACCATTTTCAGGAAGATCAAGTGGAATCGGAAAGAAGGAAAAGAAGAAGAGATTAGACAGATAACGATCACTTTTTAGCTGCGTTGATCCTTGAAATCCTCGCGGCCTCCGAATGCTTCGTTTACGCAAGTTATTTCCCCCCTGGAGCAACGGATGGAAAGTTGAATGAGCGCTCAACAGCTATGGGAGAAACAAGCGTCGTGTCCGCTCAGTCACAAATTCTGGCACGACACGGGAAGCAAAACGGAGATCAGTAAGGAAGACAAAGAGACCAGAGAGACCAGAGAGACGAGCCTTGTAAGATAAAAACCAAAGTTAGTGAGTATCTCTTGTTAAACGCGTACGTTTAAAAGGAGAGCTGCAACGGTCACCACTCGGAGGCAAGCACAAACAGTAGAATGAGTGAACAACAGAATGAGTAAACAACAGTAAACACAAATAAACAAAAAAAATAATTGTGATAATGAAAAAAGTACAGGGTCTGTATTAAGCAACCTCGATTTGTCTACAGATCAAATTAATCAATTCTAAATTGGGTTTTTGCGCTTACTCATTGTGATCGTTGAATGCGTAAAGAGGAATTTGTTGTACCAGATATGACCACTATCGAAGCAAAACTATTCTAAACAAAGACCATCGCTACTAGCGATTGGGTATCTTGAAAACAGATGTTAAATTGTAGAATAGAGTGTTCTCAGCTTCTGAAAGTTAGTTGTACAACGTGAAGAGAGAAACATATATATCTAAACTAATTTTCTAAGTTTCGCAAACAAGGTTTAAAATGTTTTGAAGGTGCGAGTTCTTTGGTGACACATTGAAAAAGCTTAATTACAACACCTCAGTTTGAAACAAAGATTTTACTGCTTCTAGGTCGAAAATAAATTTTTGGAACAAAACTCAATAGGAAGTTGAGACAGGACATTTATCCTTTCTTGCCTATTTTCACAATGGCAACATTACACGAGTCTATGTATAAAAGGGCGAGCATGGCGTTATATGGAGGCTTTGGAAGATTTTTTTAATGGGAGGATGGAATAAAAGTTGCATATGAGATACAAACTTCACAAGAAGTGCTGAGAAGCAGACGGAAAGGACATAAATCAGTTACGATTTAGAGCTTTGAGGCAATGCGTCAAAAATATTGAATTTTCATCGGGAGTTCTCGTCCAGGAGAATACGAAAAATATTGCAATAACAAAAGGGTTACCAGAGCTTTTGAAACTACAAATAGAAGGATGAAACCAAGAAAAAATATCAACTACAAAAGCTTTTTGTTAGAAAAAGAGTCAGCACGTTAGAAAAAGGAGAAAAATTGAAATACGAAATACTGAGCAGTCCTTCAACCACCAGAACGATAGTATTTGGTCGATATCAATCAATAAGGCCAATAAGAGTGTTCGCTACGTCTCGAGAAAGGACCATCCCGCTTATGTCATGATCTGGGCAGGGATTTGCGCGACTGGCAAGACTCCACTCGTTTTCATCGAGCAGGGAGTCAAAGTGACTGCCAATAACTACCTGAACGACGAAGATTGGATCACGTCAAATGACAGAGTCTAAGAGGACAACAACCGCTTCTGCTAAAAGCGGAGTAGCGCCCGGTGACCACTGGTTGAGCAGCCAGCGCCCGAGTACATTATGCTCAAAAAACTCTCAAAAACAAACAAACTACCCTAAATACTAACACTCTTATTAATCACGGTAAGGTTGATGGTCAACACATTTTTTAGCCCGAAAATTTCTCTGATGTCAAAGTATCGAAGTGTAACAATTCTCGGTGCACGATATGTAATTTAAACAATTTTAAAAATTATTTCACCACCAGCACCACGAAAAGAGGTTATTGTACTAATAAACCTTTCAATATAACCTGTACCACTAAGAATGTGATTTATCTCATAACTTGTAAACGATGTCAAATACAATACTTAGGAGAAACAACGCAAACTATCAACAACAAAAAAACGAATATCACAACATAAATACCACTTCACTAAGAAATATCTAAATACGTTTCTCTGTAAACATTATAAAGAAATAAATCATTCACCTAGTGATATAGAAGTTGATGTTTTAGATCATGCTGATAATAAAGCGGAACTAAGAAAAAAAGAATCGTACTGGATTAGAATTCTACTTACCGCATTCCCATTCGGACTCAATGATCAGATACAAAATTATGAAATCATTTCGGAAAACCTTGAACCACTGGAGAAGATAAAACACCCATATCATAACTTCCCAGTAAACATCCCTAAACATCCTAAAAGTAGACATACAAATCATAAAAGAACTTGTCCAGCATACCAAGCTAGAGATTTAGCCACTATCGTTCTAGACATAATAAATGCCAAAGACGGCAGAAATCTATACATGGAATATCAAAAACTTAAAAACAAAGAAAAAGACAAACTTGTCGTCTACACTCTCACAAAAGACTTTCAATCACTCCACAACTACCATAAAATCAGAATTTCTAGCACAATTTGCGACTACTTCTGGAGAAAACAAGAACGAAAAGTCAATCACAATATTATCACTAAATTTAATATTAAATTTAGTGATAATATTGTGATTGACTTATCATGGCAAATACATGGACAACATACCACTCAACCGTATTTTCAATGAAGCCTCAAAAAATCTCAACGAACTAGATAACCAATTAACCAAACCATTCAAGTTTCGAACAGTATACTCTCTCACCAAACCCTTTAGCATTAACATATTCAATTATAACAAATTCCTAAAAAGTCTGAATCAGGAAAAAACGCAACCTGATACTCGACAATGACTGTACATGCCTTATATACTCTGATATCATCGATGAAAATCTGGGACATGTTTGCTCAGGTAGTACAAACATAACATCCAATCACCACTTACGTACAATTCTAGATGAAGGCACTAAATACAGAATCAACCAGAATATATATACTCATTTATACAATACTACAAGAAATAGTAGATGCTTTTCTATAAACAACTAATCGAATCACCAAGGCCTATATCCCAAACAACATTAGTCGTTCAATTATACTAAATAAATTCCATACACACTGCATTCCCAAAATAAAGTCTTATATGGATAGATTCCACTATATTGACTACACAGATTACAAGGACATCTACAATAGCATAGCTGAGATTCAAAAACACTTCATTTTAACACCTATAGACAAAGCTAATACTAATTACGCCTTCATATGTAAGAAAATCTACCTCAAACTCATGGATGCAGAAATGAATACAAATGAAAATGATACAAGAACATATGAACTCACTACACTCAATACCCTAGAGATCATCAACAACCACCTCCAACGAACCAGATAATATAAAATCAACACATCAAACTACAGCACCTTCCAAATTCCACAAGTCTATGGTATACCTAAAATGCATAAAACCCCAATCAAATTTCGCTTTATCACAGGCGCAGATAATAGCAGCCTGAAGCCACTATCCAAAGAACTTCAATTATTCCTAAAACATTTATCAAAACATTTTAAAAGTTACTGTAAACAAATATCAGAGAGGAATGGCACCAATCATCTCTTCTCTATACTCAACACAACTCCTATCATACATAAAATTGAACTATTAGATAATAAACCTAGACAAATATATTGCGCAGATTTCACATCCCTTTTCGCCAATCTCCCCCACGATGTTATTAAAAACTTCATGAACAAAGTCATAAAACTTTGTTTTAATAACTGCGGCTCCCTTGCCATAATCTTGAAAGGTAATAATTACACTTACTATACTAACGACACTTCTCAAAAAAGGACCTACCTTCCTTATCAAATATATAAAATGTTAACTTATATACTGGATAATATGTAGTTATGCACTATATAACAAAACTATACTTAAACAAAATAAAGGCATTCCACAAGGAAACAATGCTTCACCACAAATCGCTGATCTCACACTAGCTATGATGGAATTCTCTTATAGAAACAAAAATATTACCAATACTCCTATTCTTAAAAACTCCTTAAACTGTACATTCAGATATATACTAGATGACATGATTCACATATCAGATAGAATCGACCAATTCTACTCCATCACTAAAGAGATTTATGAAATTTCACTCACACTTGAACAAACAAATAATGAACCAACCTCCGCTGAATTTCTAGATCTTCTCATCAAAATTGAACATGACAGAAATATTAAATTTGATCTATATAATGAAACTGCCGCGACATTAATCTCTCGAAAAAAGTTGAGTGATCGACGATGTATCTGTAAAGATGACATCATTGCTTGATGAATGAGATCATCGAGTCAGTGTTAATACAACTGAAATTTTTCACGATGAGAGATCATGGCTCTCGCACTTTTTAGGCAAAAAAATGTTGGATCAGTGAGGTATGAGATGATCTTGCGAGAGCACGCGAAATAACATCTTAAAGTACGAGAAAATGAGATTTCACATGTCGTCTTGCTCTCCAAATGAATCTTAAAATACTAACTAATCGCAATCTAATTTGTTTCCGTACTCAAAAATCATTTCACTTTTTTTGTTGAACATTTCATTCATTAAAATTTTTGTTTTTTTGTTGTATTCTCGACACTTCGTAACGCGACATTTTGTACCCCGAAACTTTGTACCCAACAATTTTTCTTCTTGTTACCACTTTTTTCTTCCAACATTTTTCAAAATTTTCGTATCAGTCAACACAGGTGCACCGCTTGCCGCGGGCCCCGAAAATTTCTGTATGTTGTTAACAGACCTTTCAGGCAATGGTCGTGGATTCATGAGTTTTACAACTTTTTCGTCTCTCACAACGTACCTCAGTTCGCCACACTCTGCGTTCATCTTACCGGCCTCTCTCCTCGCCGCAGTCTCTTGAGCGATCTGCTCCGGTGTAAGGTCACGTCTGAAGTATGCGTGAGGTAGGTCGCGGAGTTCGGGATGCTTCTTGAAACGTGTGAAAGAAAGAAAGAGCTCTCGGAGAGAATTAGATGGAAATTGGATTTTTATAATTCGCATCACTGAGTTCCTGTGGCGATTTGCACTCACTTTACCGCTCTGAGCGCATCTTTCAACTCCTGCTTATCCGAAATTTCAATAATTGATCAAATGAAACGCATATCGTTCTTATCTGTCTCTTCTGCCGTACTTTTTTCTGGGTAACCTTTCAAGTCTGCTCTCTGTGATTTCTCAAAATAAACGTCTTTTTCAGCATAGACCTGCAGATGCCACCTGAGCATAGCTCATTCATTACATGTTGCTGCTGGTTTTGAGCTGAAACTGTTTGACCTGAATGCAATAAGCTCCAACAAATTTAGTTTTGAGGCTCAAAAGCCTACAATGGATTAGTTTTTCAACAGCTTCGGCTTGCGTGTTACTCGCCTCTTCTTAACAGCTTCGGCTTGCGTGTTACTCGCCTCTTCTTAACAGCTTCGGCTTGCGTGTTACTCGCCTCTTCTTAACAGCTTCGGCTTGCGTGTTACTCGCTTCTTCTTAACAGCTTCGGCTTGCGTGTTACTCGCCTCTTCTTAACAGCTTCGGCTTGCGTGTTACTCGCTTCTTCTTAACAGCTTCGGCTTGCGTGTTACTCGCCTCTTCTTAACAGCTTCGGCTTGCGTGTTACTCGCCTCTTATTAACAGCTTCGGCTTGCGTGTTACTCGCTTCTTCTTAACAGCTTCGGCTTGCGTGTTACTCGCCTCTTCTTAACAGCTTCGGCTTGCGTGTTACTCGCTTCTTCTTAACAGCTTCGGCTTGCGTGTTACTCGCCTCTTCTTAACAGCTTCGGCTTGCGTGTTACTCGCTTCTTCTTAACAGCTTCGGCTTGCGTGTTACTCGCCTCTTCTTAACAGCTTCGGCTTGCGTGTTACTCGCCTCTTCTTAACAGCTTCGGCTTGCGTGTTACTCGCTTCTTCTTAACAGCTTCGGCTTGCGTGTTACTCGCCTCTTCTTAACAGCTTCGGCTTGCGTGTTACTCGCCTCTTCTTAACAGCTTCGGCTTGCGTGTTACTCGCCTCTTCTTAACAGCTTCGGCTTGCGTGTTACTCGCTTCTTCTTAACAGCTTCGGCTTGCGTGTTACTCGCTTCTTCTTAACAGCTTCGGCTTGCGTGTTACTCGCCTCTTCTTAACAGCTTCGGCTTGCGTGTTACTCGCCTCTTCTTAACAGCTTCGGCTTGCGTGTTACTCGCCTCTTCTTAACAGCTTCGGCTTGCGGGTTACTCGCCTCTTCTTAACAGCTTCGGCTTGCGTGTTACTCGCCTCTTCTTAACAGCTTCGGCTTGCGTGTTACTCGCCTCTTCTTAACAGCTTCGGCTTGCGTGTTACTCGCTTCTTCTTAACAGCTTCGGCTTGCGTGTTACTCGCTTCTTCTTAACAGCTTCGGCTTGCGTGTTACTCGCTTCTTCTTAACAGCTTCGGCTTGCGTGTTTCTCGCCTCTTCTTAACAGCTTCGGCTTGCGTGTTACTCGCCTCTTCTTAACAGCTTCGGCTTGCGTGTTACTCGCTTCTTCTTAACAGCTTCGGCTTGCGTGTTACTCGCCTCTTCTTAACAGCTTCGGCTTGCGTGTTACTCGCTTCTTCTTAACAGCTTCGGCTTGCGTGTTACTCGCCTCTTCTTAACAGCTTCGGCTTGCGTGTTACTCGCCTCTTCTTAACAGCTTCGGCTTGCGTGTTACTCGCCTCTTCTTAACAGCTTCGGCTTGCGGGTTACTCGCCTCTTCTTAACAGCTTCGGCTTGCGTGTTACTCGCCTCTTCTTAACAGCTTCGGCTTGCGTGTTACTCGCCTCTTCTTAACAGCTTCGGCTTGCGTGTTACTCGCTTCTTCTTAACAGCTTCGGCTTGCGTGTTACTCGCTTCTTCTTAACAGCTTCGGCTTGCGTGTTACTCGCTTCTTCTTAACTGCTTCGGCTTGCGTGTTTCTCGCCTCTTCTTAACAGCTTCGGCTTGCGTGTTACTCGCCTCTTCTTAACAGCTTCGGCTTGCGTGTTACTCGCTTCTTCTTAACAGCTTCGGCTTGCGTGTTACTCGCCTCTTCTTAACAGCTTCGGCTTGCGTGTTACTCGCCTCTTCTTAACAGCTTCGGCTTGTGTGTTACTCGCCTCTTCTTAACAGCTTCGGCTAGCGTGTTACTCGCCTCTTCTTAACAGCTTCGGCTTGCGTGTTACTCGCTTCTTCTTAACAGCTTCGGCTTGCGTGTTACTCGCTTCTTCTTAACAGCTTCGGCTTGCGTGTTACTCGCTTCTTCTTAACAGCTTCGGCTTGCGTGTTTCTCGCCTCTTCTTAACAGCTTCGGCTTGCGTGTTACTCGCCTCTTCTTAACAGCTTCGGCTTGCGTGTTACTCGCTTCTTCTTAACAGCTTCGGCTTGCGTGTTACTCGCCTCTTCTTAACAGCTTCGGCTTGCGTGTTACTCGCCTCTTCTTAACAGCTTCGGCTTGTGTGTTACTCGCCTCTTCTTAACAGCTTCGGCTAGCGTGTTACTCGCCTCTTCTTAACAGCTTCGGCTTGCGTGTTACTCGCTTCTTCTTAACAGCTTCGGCTTGCGTGTTACTCGCCTCTTCTTAACAGCTTCGGCTTGCGTGTTACTCGCTTCTTCTTAACAGCTTCGGCTTGCTTGTTACTCGCCTCTTCTTAACAGCTTCGGCTTGCGTGTTACTCGCCTCTTCTTAACAGCTTCGGCTTGCGTGTTACTCGCTTCTTCTTAACAGCTTCGGCTTGCGTGTTACTCGCCTCTTCTTAACAGCTTCGGCTTGCGTGTTACTCGCCTCTTCTTAACAGCTTCGGCTTGCGTGTTACTCGCTTCTTCTTAACAGCTTCGGCTTGTGTGTTACTCGCCTCTTCTTAACAGCTTTGGCTTGCGTGTTACTCGCCTCTTCTTAACAGCTTCGGCTTGCGTGTTACTCGCCTCTTCTTAACAGCTTCGGCTTGCGTGTTACTCGCCTCTTCTTAACAGCTTCGGCTTGTGTGTTACTCGCTTCTTCTTAACAGCTTCGGCTTGCGTGTTACTCGCTTCTTCTTAACAGCTTCGGCTTGCGTGTTACTCGCCTCTTCTTAACAGCTTCTGCTTGCGTGTTACTCGCTTCTTCTTAACAGCTTCGGCTTGCGTGTTACTCGCCTCTTCTTAACAGCTTCGGCTTGCGTGTTACTCGCCTCTTCTTAACAGCTTCGGCTTGCGTGTTACTCGCCTCTTCTTAACAGCTTCGGCTTGCGTGTTACTCGCTTCTTCTTAACAGCTTCGGCTTGCGTGTTACTCGCTTCTTCTTAACAGCTTCGGCTTGCGTGTTACTCGCCTCTTCTTAACAGCTTCGGCTTGCGTGTTACTCGCCTCTTCTTAACAGCTTCGGCTTGCGTGTTACTCGCCTCTTCTTAACAGCTTCGGCTTGCGTGTTACTCGCTTCTTCTGAACAGCTTCGGCTTGCGTGTTACTCGCTTCTTCTTAACAGCTTCGGCTTGCGTGTTACTCGCCTCTTCTTAACAGCTTTGGCTTGCGTGTTAATCGCTTCTTCTTAACAGCTTCGGCTTGCGTGTTACTCGCCTCTTCTTAACAGCTTCGGCTTGCGTGTTACTCGCCTCTTCTTAACAGCTTCGGCTTGCGTGTTACTCGCTTCTTCTTAACAGCTTCGGCTTGCGTGTTACTCGCCTCTTCTTAACAGCTTCGGCTTGCGTGTTACTCGCCTCTTCTTAACAGCTTCGGCTTGCGTGTTACTCGCTTCTTCTTAACAGCTTCGGCTTGCGTGTTACTCGCTTCTTCTTAACAGCTTCGGCTTGCGTGTTACTCGCCTCTTCTTAACAGCTTCGGCTTGCGTGTTACTCGCCTCTTCTTAACAGCTTCGGCTTGCGTGTTACTCGCCTCTTCTTAACAGCTTCGGCTTGCGTGTTACTCGCTTCTTCTTAACAGCTTCGGCTTGCGTGTTACTCGCCTCTTCTTAACAGCTTCGGCTTGCGTGTTACTCGCTTCTTCTTAACAGCTTCGGCTTGCGTGTTACTCGCTTCTTCTTAACAGCTTCGGCTTGCGTGTTACTCGCTTCTTCTTAACAGCTTCGGCTTGCGTGTTACTCGCTTCTTCTTAACAGCTTCGGCTTGCGTGTTACTCGCCTCTTCTTAACAGCTTCGGCTTGCGTGTTACTCGCCTCTTCTTAACAGCTTCGGCTTGTGTGTTACTCGCCTCTTCTTAACAGCTTCGGCTAGCGTGTTACTCGCCTCTTCTTAACAGCTTCGGCTTGCGTGTTACTCGCTTCTTCTTAACAGCTTCGGCTTGCGTGTTACTCGCCTCTTCTTAACAGCTTCGGCTTGCGTGTTACTCGCTTCTTCTTAACAGCTTCGGCTTGCTTGTTACTCGCCTCTTCTTAACAGCTTCGGCTTGCGTGTTACTCGCCTCTTCTTAACAGCTTCGGCTTGCGTGTTACTCGCTTCTTCTTAACAGCTTCGGCTTGCGTGTTACTCGCCTCTTCTTAACAGCTTCGGCTTGCGTGTTACTCGCCTCTTCTTAACAGCTTCGGCTTGCGTGTTACTCGCTTCTTCTTAACAGCTTCGGCTTGTGTGTTACTCGCCTCTTCTTAACAGCTTTGGCTTGCGTGTTACTCGCCTCTTCTTAACAGCTTCGGCTTGCGTGTTACTCGCCTCTTCTTAACAGCTTCGGCTTGCGTGTTACTCGCCTCTTCTTAACAGCTTCGGCTTGTGTGTTACTCGCTTCTTCTTAACAGCTTCGGCTTGCGTGTTACTCGCTTCTTCTTAACAGCTTCGGCTTGCGTGTTACTCGCCTCTTCTTAACAGCTTCTGCTTGCGTGTTACTCGCTTCTTCTTAACAGCTTCGGCTTGCGTGTTACTCGCCTCTTCTTAACAGCTTCGGCTTGCGTGTTACTCGCCTCTTCTTAACAGCTTCGGCTTGCGTGTTACTCGCCTCTTCTTAACAGCTTCGGCTTGCGTGTTACTCGCTTCTTCTTAACAGCTTCGGCTTGCGTGTTACTCGCTTCTTCTTAACAGCTTCGGCTTGCGTGTTACTCGCCTCTTCTTAACAGCTTCGGCTTGCGTGTTACTCGCCTCTTCTTAACAGCTTCGGCTTGCGTGTTACTCGCCTCTTCTTAACAGCTTCGGCTTGCGTGTTACTCGCTTCTTCTGAACAGCTTCGGCTTGCGTGTTACTCGCTTCTTCTTAACAGCTTCGGCTTGCGTGTTACTCGCCTCTTCTTAACAGCTTTGGCTTGCGTGTTAATCGCTTCTTCTTAACAGCTTCGGCTTGCGTGTTACTCGCCTCTTCTTAACAGCTTCGGCTTGCGTGTTACTCGCCTCTTCTTAACAGCTTCGGCTTGCGTGTTACTCGCTTCTTCTTAACAGCTTCGGCTTGCGTGTTACTCGCCTCTTCTTAACAGCTTCGGCTTGCGTGTTACTCGCCTCTTCTTAACAGCTTCGGCTTGCGTGTTACTCGCTTCTTCTTAACAGCTTCGGCTTGCGTGTTACTCGCTTCTTCTTAACAGCTTCGGCTTGCGTGTTACTCGCCTCTTCTTAACAGCTTCGGCTTGCGTGTTACTCGCCTCTTCTTAACAGCTTCGGCTTGCGTGTTACTCGCCTCTTCTTAACAGCTTCGGCTTGCGTGTTACTCGCTTCTTCTTAACAGCTTCGGCTTGCGTGTTACTCGCCTCTTCTTAACAGCTTCGGCTTGCGTGTTACTCGCCTCTTCTTAACAGCTTCGGCTTGTGTGTTACTCGCTTCTTCTTAACAGCTTCGGCTTGCGTGTTACTCGCCTCTTCTTAACAGCTTCGGCTTGCGTGTTACTCGCCTCTTCTTAACAGCTTCGGCTTGCGTGTTACTCGCTTCTTCTTAACAGCTTCGGCTTGCGTGTTACTCGCTTCTTCTTAACAGCTTCGGTTTGCGTGTCACTCGCCTCTTCTTAACAGCTTCGGCTTGCATGTTACTCGCCTCTTCTTAACAGCTTCGACTTGCGTGTTACTCGCTTCTTCTTAACAGCTTCGGCTTGCGTGTTACTCGCTTCTTCTTAACAGCTTCGGCTTGCGTGTTACTCGCCTCTTCTTAACAGCTTCGGCTTGTGTGTTACTCGCTTCTTCTTAACAGCTTCGGCTTGCGTGTTACTCGCCTCTTCTTAACAGCTTCGGCTTGCGTGTTACTCGCCTCTTCTTAACAGCTTCGGCTTGCGTGTTACTCGCTTCTTCTTAACAGCTTCGGCTTGCGTGTTACTCGCCTCTTCTTAACAGCTTCGGCTTGCGTGTTACTCGCCTCTTCTTAACAGCTTCGGCTTGCGTGTTACTCGCTTCTTCTTAACAGCTTCGGCTTGCGTGTTACTCGCCTCTTCTTAACAGCTTCGGCTTGCGTGTTACTCGCCTCTTCTTAACAGCTTCGGCTTGCGTGTTACTCGCTTCTTCTTAACAGCTTCGGCTTGCGTGTTACTCGCTTCTTCTTAACAGCTTCGGCTTGCGTGTTACTCGCCTCTTCTTAACAGCTTCGGCTTGCGTGTTACTCGCCTCTTCTTAACAGCTTCGGCTTGCGTGTTACTCGCCTCTTCTTAACAGCTTCGGCTTGCGTGTTACTCGCTTCTTCTTAACAGCTTCGGCTTGCGTGTTACTCGCCTCTTCTTAACAGCTTCGGCTTGCGTGTTACTCGCTTCTTCTTAACAGCTTCGGCTTGCGTGTTACTCGCTTCTTCTTAACAGCTTCGGTTTGCGTGTCACTCGCCTCTTCTTAACAGCTTCGGCTTGCATGTTACTCGCCTCTTCTTAACAGCTTCGGCTTGCGTGTTACTCGCTTCTTCTTAACAGCTTCGGCTTGCGTGTTACTCGCTTCTTCTTAACAGCTTCGGCTTGCGTGTTACTCGCCTCTTCTTAACAGCTTCGGCTTGTGTGTTACTCGCTTCTTCTTAACAGCTTCGGCTTGCGTGTTACTCGCCTCTTCTTAACAGCTTCGGCTTGCGTGTTACTCGCCTCTTCTTAACAGCTTCGGCTTGCGTGTTACTCGCTTCTTCTTAACAGCTTCGGCTTGCGTGTTACTCGCTTCTTCTTAACCGCTTCGGCTTGCGTGTTACTCGCCTCTTCTTAACAGCTTCGGCTTGCGTGTTACTCGCCTCTTTTTAACAGCTTCGGCTTGCGTGTTACTCGCCTCTTCTTAACAGCTTCGGCTTGCGTGTTACTCGCTTCTTCTTAACAGCTTCGGCTTGCGTGTTACTCGCTTCTTCTTAACAGCTTCGGCTTGCGTGTTACTCGCCTCTTCTTAACAGCTTCGGCTTGCGTGTTACTCGCTTCTTCTTAACAGCTTCGGCTTGCGTGTTACTCGCTTCTTCTTAACAGCTTCGGTTTGCGTGTCACTCGCCTCTTCTTAACAGCTTCGGCATGCATGTTACTCGCCTCTTCTTAACAGCTTCGGCTTGCGTGTTACTCGCTTCTTCTTAACAGCTTCGGCTTGCGTGTTACTCGCTTCTTCTTAACAGCTTCGGCTTGCGTGTTACTCGCCTCTTCTTAACAGTTTCGGCTTGCGTGTTACTCGCTTCTTCTTAACAGCTTCGGCTTGCGTGTTACTCGCCTCTTCTTAACAGCTTCGGCTTGCGTGTTACTCGCCTCTTCTTAACAGCTTCGGCTTGCGTGTTACTCGCCTCTTCTTAACAGCTTCGGCTTGCGTGTTACTCGCCTCTTCTTAACAGCTTCGGCTTGCGTGTTACTCGCCTCTTCTCAACAGCTTCGGCTTGCGTGTTACTCGCTTCTTCTTAACAGCTTCGGCTTGCGTGTTACTCGCTTCTTCTTAACAGCTTCGGCTTGCGTGTTACTCGCCTCTTCTTAACAGCTTCGGCTTGCGTGTTACTCGCCTCTTCTTAACAGCTTCGGCTTGCGTGTTACTCGCCTCTTCTTAACAGCTTCAGCTTGCGTGTTACTCGCCTCTTCTTAACAGCTTCGGCTTGCGTGTTACTCGCCTCTTCTTAACAGCTTCGGCTTGCGTGTTACTCGCTTCTTCTTAACAGCTTCGGCTTGCGTGTTACTCGCCTCTTCTTAACAGCTTCGGCTTGCGTGTTACTCGCTTATTCTTAACAGCTTCGGCTTGCGTGTTACTCGCCTCTTCTTAACAGCTTCGGCTTGCGTGTTACTCGCCTCTTCTTCACAGCTTCGGCTTGCGTGTTAATCGCCTCTTCTTAACAGTTTCGGCTTGCGTGTTACTCGCCTCTTCTTAACAGCTTCGGCTTGCGTGTTACTCGCCTCTTCTTAACAGCTTCGGCTTGCGTGTTACTCGCTTCTTCTTAACAGCTTCGGCTTGCGTGTTACTCGCCTCTTCTTAACAGCTTCGGCTTGCGTGTTACTCGCCTCTTCTTAACAGCTTCGGCTTGTGTGTTACTCGCTTCTTCTTAACAGCTTCGGCTTGCGTGTTACTCGCCTCTTCTTAACAGCTTCGGCTTGCGTGTTACTCGCCTCTTCTTAACAGCTTCGGCTTCCATGTGTCTCTCCTCTTCTATAAAATACCTAGTTCTCTGGTAGAGTCTGTCTAGGTAAAGCAATTTCTTATCAAATCGAAAGAGACAAATTGCTTCTTTCTTTGCGAACTGATTTTACTTCATTAAAAGTTTTCTTTTTTCATCCCCACATTTTCATTGTTTCACTAAAACCAGGAAACCAAAGAAACAGATGAATGATATTTCGTTCCAGTTGATCGGTTGCTCTCTGCCGGAAATTGAACGATCACTACTGGGACTGCACTTTGGAGCTGAAATCCTAGGAGCGATCTTTCCGTCACGTTTACATTCTATTCCACGAAAATGAATCATACTTATTATGCCTCTCCTACATCCATAATTGATGTGCCTGTGAACCCCGGAATGAACGAACTGAACTGCTGATTCACGACTCTTTACTTGCATCGGCAATGCATTGCATATACTTTTTTTTGCTTTAAATGCGTGATTTAATTTGAGATTTTATTTGTATGCAGACGTTTGTATTTGTATGCACACACAGAGAAAAAATTGATCACTTTTGATACATTTTCTGAACAATATAACTTGGACGATGTGGTTAATGCCCTTTATATTGTTCAGTCTGTAGTAAAACTCGCCCCAACTCGCGAAATGCGAAACTGTTCACTTGTAATCAATAATATTGTTCACTTGCAAACAAGTGTGCAGTATTAAACCTCGCCCACAACTTGCAGCTATTTCGTTCTTGTTTTTCATATTGTGCAGTAGAGAACCTCGCCCATAACTTGCAAGCTATTTCTTTCTTGATTTTCTATTTCCTCCTTTCTTGGCTTTTTTCTTTCAATTTAAAACAAAAATTGCGTTTTTCTTTGGAATGTAATGAACACTTTAAAATCATCGAACTTTTTTTCCAACAAGCATGATAAAATCGTTTTTAACAAGCATTTACGGAATAACCAAAGAAAAATATTCCATCAAAATATTCCATCACAATATCGATGAACACAAACAGAAGAGTCAAAGCAGAATTAAAATATTACACTGTTCTTTCTATTACACTGGTTTCACAAAAAAATTATTAGACATGATGCGATGAAAAGGAAAACCATCTATAGCTTTCGTTGTTCAGATCACTCCGTGGCACTTGTCTTGTTCGACGTAGGCTCCTCCCCCATGCATTTTGATGTAAGATGTTGCTCCTGTCTCATTTTCCTCTTCATCCCTCTCGCTGTTATTTTTACATTAAAATAAGGGTACTTGTCCAGATCTACGTAGGCTATGCTCCTCCACCTCGGGGGCGGAGTCAAGGATTTATGACTACTCTTAGGCTTAGTAATAGTTTACGCTAACGAGGCCGTACGACATAGGCTAAAGAGACCGTATAAAAAATTAGTCACAAATCCGCGTTTTCGCCCGTCGAGGGGGAAGAGGGGCGGATCCTACGTCGATCCTGACAAGTGCCTTTTCTTGTTCTTATCTTAAATAGCAAATATATAAAACGCATTTCGAAAACACGAGGAAAAAATGAAATACCATTTTTACGTTTTCGGTGAACATTCCTCTCATTCTAACCCTGCGCTGATCTTCTGGCGAGTTCATTTCTGACCTGCAAGCATTCAAAGTCATCAGAAAAGACATGAATACCTACTTTCCTGGCCTTATTGAGAGATCAAATCTAAACTTTGAAGAAAGCAACAAAAAAAAGCGTAATCTCGTTAGCGTAATCTTTTTCCTAAGCCTAAGCGTTTTCAATGTAAAAAAAATTTTTCTTTAATGTAAAAATAACTTTTTTAATGTAAAATAACTTTTTGTAAATGTAAGTAAGTCAGAAGTATGGCCCATGGAACCTCTAAGAGGGGGGGGGGGGGCTAAACGGCAAAAGTGCCCTGAAGTCAACTATCGAATACACTAAATCAACTTTAATTACACAAAAATTTTTTTTATCAAAAGTAAGGAAGTGTCAAGTTTATTCCAATACTTCTTTCAAAAACAGGCATGTTTAATCGAGTGAAAAAAATGAATAGTACAAAAAATTTTTAATTGAAGAGCGATAAACTTTTTTTGATGCAAAAAGGTTTCAGAGTAAAATTAAATGAAAAACAATATAAAATTAAGCAAAACCTGAAAGTTTCAGATAGAAAGGGTCATATAGAGAAAAGAGAGGGAAAAAAGATAGAAGAGAGAAATAGATAAGAGAGATTTTATCATTATAGTAAAAGGGTTGATAACTCACAATACTACTTGAATGTAGGGCAAAAAAATTTATGAATCTTTTTCATATAGAAGTAGTTATAATCATGACAATTTTTAAATCGACTAAAATGAGTGTTCGAGTTCTGTTGCTGTGATAAAATTTGAGTGAATTCATTGTTAAAAAAAGATTGGTTTAAGTAAAAAAAAAACACAAAATTAATCAAACGGTTCTATAAAATTTTTGTTTTTGTGCAATGAAACTTTTTTTGGTGCGAAAACACGAAATCTTCCTTAATGAAATTAAAATACGGCTTAGGTAAAACATACTGATAAGTATATATTGTTCATTTCCTGCGCTCTCAGCGCGACCAAAATGTTCCAAAATGTGATCAATATGCATGAAACCTTATTATTGGTGATCAATTTTTTTCTGTGTGCATCATTCCCCTTTGAATGATGTAGATAAAATATATATAATATGTTTTCAACTGTGAAACCTGGAATTTTTTCTTCATTTTTTTGAGCTAAAAAGTAACGATACGTTTTGTTTTGCCTGAAAATTATGCTGATAACATTTGTATTTTCTGGTATGTCGATGAAGGAATGTCGATCCATTTTGAATGAATCCATTGGTTTTCGACGTTTTGCTCAAATTTGGTTCACGGATGGATTACAATCCCCTTCAATCGACAACACCTACCGGTACGCGAGTTTGCTTCATGCACATCAGTCCAGAACTAAAACTTGTTTAACTGATTTCTAAAACCATGTATGTTTGTAGTAATTTTCGATAAATATTCCTTTTTTCTTATTTCTTGCTTAAAATTTCAGTTTTATTTGAACCAATTTGATTCGCTGATCGGCCTTAGCGACCATTTTACCTAAATTTGCTGGAAATCCTTCAGATATGCAGGCATACCGGCTGGTTCTGGTAATTATATAATTGACATGAATACAAAATAAAATACACTACAAGAACTCAACTCATGTCAGCAAATTTTATAAAAAGAGGTTGATCACACTCGAAAAGATTTAATTACTGTACATATTTTCGTGGGAAATGTATCTCTTTTTTTAGTTAGTGTATATTTATTATTTCTGCTTTTTAACAAATTTTCTCAATAAAAAAACAAAGCAATTCAATCATTTATAAAAGGTAGAAATCCGGTTATTTTTGAGAGCTATGCCGTGCCAGAACTAATTGATTATTCCACAAAAAAAATTGGCAATTTTCTTCTCTAGTTGAAAAGTTTTTTTCTCACCATTACGCTGGAAGTTTTATTAGTCTCCAAATACAGTGAATACCATTTTGGTATCTTATATGACATCGCTCAGCATCTCATGATAACTGAATTTCATGATATGTTTGTGAGTGAAGCTTATTTGAAGGACATGATTAGAATAACGTCGTTCCTAAATCGAGTATAAGTTTATTCAACTAAATTCTAGTCTAATGATTCTGTATCAATGTTCTAACAATGTTTGCATTAGCGAATTATCTTAGAAAACAAATTTGCTTTACTGGACATATTGACAAACTTGATTATTCAAAACAGTTTTTTGCATGAACGAATTCAACAAAAGAAATTTTTATAATACTATCTTGTGTATGAATATCATAATTTATTTTGCTTAGAAATGGTTAGCTACGAGTGATCTTCTAATAATAAGTCTATTTTTCGAATCTTGTCAACAAGTTCAAACTTGGGTTTTTGTAATTCTCGGGAATTTCGAATTCGCAAAAATTTTAAAGTAGCAAAAAAATTCAAACCTCTACGAGACATTTTGATTAATATACCAAAACCTGTGTTATGCTTAGTTCTCTAAGCGGCAGTGTTCTTTTCTTTTTGTTTCTCAAGAAAACGGTGTCGAAATCGTCAATAATGGGCAGCAAAATGTGTAGGCATTATATGGCGAAAAGAGCAAGCAGCAACGCAGCTATGATTCCCATCAGAATTATGCAGATGACCGTCCAGAGTAACTGAGCTAGGCTGTGGCAGCAAAGAGCCTCACAGGCCGAGATCTCACTTTCGTCATCGTACTGGAACTATAGTAATTTACCCAGTTGTCAGATTGTGTATTCAGAGCATCATATGAACAGACCTTAGAACAAGTTTATAACTTTTCGGAACTATCGATCAATATGAAGTATTCAAGCATGTATCAGCTAGTTTTTCCGATTCAATTCAATTCATGAGAATGAACCACTTCTACAGTTACTGAGTTTATTAGTTTGAATAGTCTCTTAGTGGATCACAGATACTCCTCTGATTGCACTTAGTCACACAAAAAGGTCCATTCGGCTCAAACAGCAATGAACACTTTGAGCATAAAATAACAGTGATGAACTCTTGGAACATATAATTAATATTTACTGTAGTTTATGCAATACCCTCTTTAAAAATTGCTTTTAGCTTTTTGGTTTCTCAAAACATTATGAGAAGAATTTAGCTTAAATTGAATTTATCATCACTGTCCAACCTTGGGTAATGAAGCTATGTAGGCCGGCTGAATAGGGTACGGCGTGTAGTAGATAGTGTGTGATGGTACCGAGGGAGTAGGAGGGAGATACCTAAGCCCTTTCTACTCAACAATATTTTCACCCGGCTTATTGCTAGTTTGCAATAAAACTAAATTCTAAATTACGAAGCGCACGAAAGCTTTTAATGAAACAGAAGAAAAAGTTCCTCAATCTGAGATTGAAAGTCCATATTTTAGCTTCCAAATAATTGACTTTTAAAATCTCTTCTATTCTGTTTCAACTCAGCGAACTCTTGAAAAAGACAAATTTGAGTGAATTATCGTATTTCCAGAATGTTTTACACGACGGGATCAACATATGAAGATTTTTTTTTTAATAATCTTCACCTCTAAACTACTGAAAAGTCATTGGTTATCTCTAAGTGCGATAGATAGGCTCACTTTTTTAGAGATGATCAAAATGAAAAGCATGGTCGAAATTGATTTTTTAATACAATGAACTAGTAACTTGCTTTAGTAATTTTTGCAAATTACTATTAGGTTGCAAATTTATCAAGTTTTACAAAAAATACAATTGCAAGTTACTGGTAACACTAAATTTAGTAAATAATTCGTGTTCATATTGCAAGTAACTTGGAATCTAAACAAATAAGAAAACAACAAAGTGTTTGGAAAAAACCTGGCTGAATTTAGGAAAATATTCTTTTCCTTTTCTAGTTTTCTTCCCCTCAATCTCTTTCTTTATCCATCTCTTTTTTTCTCTCTCGCTCTCTGTCCTTATTGAATTTGTATCTATCACCCATACAACATGAAATTGGACCCTTTTCCCTCTCCGGAGTCGAACTGATTGGTTATTTCGTTCTTATTAAAGTCACCCTAGAAGAACTAATATGAAACACTCAAAAAACAGATAAAAGGTTTGTTTCTTATTTGAATAGATCTCTCTCGTTTACCATGTGAAAAAGTTTCGTTTAATTTTTAAGTACTTTGTCTAGAAAACATTCTCGTTTCGTTAGATCGAAGTATTTGTTTAAAGTTTGAAGTGAATCAAAAACGAACCAATTCAAGCTGCATCTCCCATACAATCTAATATTATCAAAATTATGCTTATCTCTCATATTTTCAATGTGATTGATAAAATATTGTTCAGCAACCACATCGGCCCTGAGCCCGGCTGCGCATAAGAGGGTGCCAACTGCTGTGTGTGGTAGAGAAATGGTGTTCTAACAATGTTTGCATTAGCGAATTATCTTAGAAAACAAATTTGCTTTACTGGACATATTGACAAACTTGATTATTCAAAACAGTTTTTTGCATGAACGAATTCAACAAAAGAAATTTTTATAATACTAGCTTGTGTATGAATATCATAATTTATTTTGCTTAGAAATGGTTAGCTACGAGTGATCTTCTAATAATAAGTCTATTTTTCGAATCTTGTCAACAAGTTCAAACTTGGGTTTTTGTAATTCTCGGGAATTTCGAATTCGCAAAAATTTTAAAGTAGCAAAAAAATTCAAACCTCTACGAGACATTTTGATTAATATACCAAAACCTGTGTTATGCTTAGTTCTCTAAGCGGCAGTGTTCTTTTCTTTTTGTTTCTCAAGAAAACGGTGTCGAAATCGTCAATAATGGGCAGCAAAATGTGTAGGCATTATATGGCGAAAAGAGCAAGCAGCAACGCAGCTATGATTCCCATCAGAATTATGCAGATGACCGTCCAGAGTAACTGAGCTAGGCTGTGGCAGCAAAGAGCCTCACAGGCCGAGATCTCACTTTCGTCATCGTACTGGAACTATAGTAATTTACCCAGTTGTCAGATTGTGTATTCAGAGCATCATATGAACAGACCTTAGAACAAGTTTATAACTTTTCGGAACTATCGATCAATATGAAGTATTCAAGCATGTATCAGCTAGTTTTTCCGATTCAATTCAATTCATGAGAATGAACCACTTCTACAGTTACTGAGTTTATTAGTTTGAATAGTCTCTTAGTGGATCACAGATACTCCTCTGATTGCACTTAGTCACACAAAAAGGTCCATTCGGCTCAAACAGCAATGAACACTTTGAGCATAAAATAACAGTGATGAACTCTTGGAACATATAATTAATATTTACTGTAGTTTATGCAATACCCTCTTTAAAAATTGCTTTTAGCTTTTTGGTTTCTCAAAACATTATGAGAAGAATTTAGCTTAAATTGAATTTATCATCACTGTCCAACCTTGGGTAATGAAGCTATGTAGGCCGGCTGAATAGGGTACGGCGTGTAGTAGATAGTGTGTGATGGTACCGAGGGAGTAGGAGGGAGATACCTAAGCCCTTTCTACTCAACAATATTTTCACCCGGCTTATTGCTAGTTTGCAATAAAACTAAATTCTAAATTACGAAGCGCACGAAAGCTTTTAATGAAACAGAAGAAAAAGTTCCTCAATCTGAGATTGAAAGTCCATATTTTAGCTTCCAAATAATTGACTTTTAAAATCTCTTCTATTCTGTTTCAACTCAGCGAACTCTTGAAAAAGACAAATTTGAGTGAATTATCGTATTTCCAGAATGTTTTACACGACGGGATCAACATATGAAGATTTTTTTTTTTAATAATCTTCACCTCTAAACTACTGAAAAGTCATTGGTTATCTCTAAGTGCGATAGATAGGCTCACTTTTTTAGAGATGATCAAAATGAAAAGCATGGTCGAAATTGATTTTTTAATACAATGAACTAGTAACTTGCTTTAGTAATTTTTGCAAATTACTATTAGGTTGCAAATTTATCAAGTTTTACAAAAAATACAATTGCAAGTTACTGGTAACACTAAATTTAGTAAATAATTCGTGTTCATATTGCAAGTAACTTGGAATCTAAACAAATAAGAAAACAACAAAGTGTTTGGAAAAAACCTGGCTGAATTTAGGAAAATATTCTTTTCCTTTTCTAGTTTTCTTCCCCTCAATCTCTTTCTTTATCCATCTCTTTTTTTCTCTCTCGCTCTCTGTCCTTATTGAATTTGTATCTATCACCCATACAACATGAAATTGGACCCTTTTCCCTCTCCGGAGTCGAACTGATTGGTTATTTCGTTCTTATTAAAGTCACCCTAGAAGAACTAATATGAAACACTCAAAAAACAGATAAAAGGTTTGTTTCTTATTTGAATAGATCTCTCTCGTTTACCATGTGAAAAAGTTTCGTTTAATTTTTAAGTACTTTGTCTAGAAAACATTCTCGTTTCGTTAGATCGAAGTATTTGTTTAAAGTTTGAAGTGAATCAAAAACGAACCAATTCAAGCTGCATCTCCCATACAATCTAATATTATCAAAATTATGCTTATCTCTCATATTTTCAATGTGATTGATAAAATATTGTTCAGCAACCACATCGGCCCTGAGCCCGGCTGCGCATAAGAGGGTGCCAACTGCTGTGTGTGGTAGAGAAATGGTGTTCTAACAATGTTTGCATTAGCGAATTATCTTAGAAAACAAATTTGCTTTACTGGACATATTGACAAACTTGATTATTCAAAACAGTTTTTTGCATGAACGAATTCAACAAAAGAAATTTTTATAATACTAGCTTGTGTATGAATATCATAATTTATTTTGCTTAGAAATGGTTAGCTACGAGTGATCTTCTAATAATAAGTCTATTTTTCGAATCTTGTCAACAAGTTCAAACTTGGGTTTTTGTAATTCTCGGGAATTTCGAATTCGCAAAAATTTTAAAGTAGCAAAAAAATTCAAACCTCTACGAGACATTTTGATTAATATACCAAAACCTGTGTTATGCTTAGTTCTCTAAGCGGCAGTGTTCTTTTCTTTTTGTTTCTCAAGAAAACGGTGTCGAAATCGTCAATAATGGGCAGCAAAATGTGTAGGCATTATATGGCGAAAAGAGCAAGCAGCAACGCAGCTATGATTCCCATCAGAATTATGCAGATGACCGTCCAGAGTAACTGAGCTAGGCTGTGGCAGCAAAGAGCCTCACAGGCCGAGATCTCACTTTCGTCATCGTACTGGAACTATAGTAATTTACCCAGTTGTCAGATTGTGTATTCAGAGCATCATATGAACAGACCTTAGAACAAGTTTATAACTTTTCGGAACTATCGATCAATATGAAGTATTCAAGCATGTATCAGCTAGTTTTTCCGATTCAATTCAATTCATGAGAATGAACCACTTCTACAGTTACTGAGTTTATTAGTTTGAATAGTCTCTTAGTGGATCACAGATACTCCTCTGATTGCACTTAGTCACACAAAAAGGTCCATTCGGCTCAAACAGCAATGAACACTTTGAGCATAAAATAACAGTGATGAACTCTTGGAACATATAATTAATATTTACTGTAGTTTATGCAATACCCTCTTTAAAAATTGCTTTTAGCTTTTTGGTTTCTCAAAACATTATGAGAAGAATTTAGCTTAAATTGAATTTATCATCACTGTCCAACCTTGGGTAATGAAGCTATGTAGGCCGGCTGAATAGGGTACGGCGTGTAGTAGATAGTGTGTGATGGTACCGAGGGAGTAGGAGGGAGATACCTAAGCCCTTTCTACTCAACAATATTTTCACCCGGCTTATTGCTAGTTTGCAATAAAACTAAATTCTAAATTACGAAGCGCACGAAAGCTTTTAATGAAACAGAAGAAAAAGTTCCTCAATCTGAGATTGAAAGTCCATATTTTAGCTTCCAAATAATTGACTTTTAAAATCTCTTCTATTCTGTTTCAACTCAGCGAACTCTTGAAAAAGACAAATTTGAGTGAATTATCGTATTTCCAGAATGTTTTACACGACGGGATCAACATATGAAGATTTTTTTTTTAATAATCTTCACCTCTAAACTACTGAAAAGTCATTGGTTATCTCTAAGTGCGATAGATAGGCTCACTTTTTTAGAGATGATCAAAATGAAAAGCATGGTCGAAATTGATTTTTTAATACAATGAACTAGTAACTTGCTTTAGTAATTTTTGCAAATTACTATTAGGTTGCAAATTTATCAAGTTTTACAAAAAATACAATTGCAAGTTACTGGTAACACTAAATTTAGTAAATAATTCGTGTTCATATTGCAAGTAACTTGGAATCTAAACAAATAAGAAAACAACAAAGTGTTTGGAAAAAACCTGGCTGAATTTAGGAAAATATTCTTTTCCTTTTCTAGTTTTCTTCCCCTCAATCTCTTTCTTTATCCATCTCTTTTTTTCTCTCTCGCTCTCTGTCCTTATTGAATTTGTATCTATCACCCATACAACATGAAATTGGACCCTTTTCCCTCTCCGGAGTCGAACTGATTGGTTATTTCGTTCTTATTAAAGTCACCCTAGAAGAACTAATATGAAACACTCAAAAAACAGATAAAAGGTTTGTTTCTTATTTGAATAGATCTCTCTCGTTTACCATGTGAAAAAGTTTCGTTTAATTTTTAAGTACTTTGTCTAGAAAACATTCTCGTTTCGTTAGATCGAAGTATTTGTTTAAAGTTTGAAGTGAATCAAAAACGAACCAATTCAAGCTGCATCTCCCATACAATCTAATATTATCAAAATTATGCTTATCTCTCATATTTTCAATGTGATTGATAAAATATTGTTCAGCAACCACATCGGCCCTGAGCCCGGCTGCGCATAAGAGGGTGCCAACTGCTGTGTGTGGTAGAGAAATGGTGTCCCTGAAGGGGAGCAGCCATCTTCTGTTACCCTTCTGCAAGCACAAATTGAAGACCCGAAAAACTGGTTGTTAAACCGGAATAAATAATTCGTTTTTGCACAAACATGAATTCTACTCCCAATGTGAAGTTGGATGTTCCTGTTTTCAAGCGGCTTTTCGGGTCTCAAACATCCCACAAACAGGAACTGTATACGTCTACAAAAAAACGTAATTGCTGAGTCAGAAAATTAAGAATTGAGCAAGAAAAATGAAGTACGATCAATGGGAAATTGGAAGAAGGCCATAAATAGTAGATGAAAGAGCAAACCGAAGTAGTCCACTGGGAAGTTAAAAGGAAAATAAAAATTTCAAACGAAAAGAAAGTTAATTACAATCAAAATTTCACGGGGAAATACTTCTACCAAATAATTTTGAACGTCTACCAAAAAGTTCACCAAATGTATGTGACACGTCCACCAAATTATTTTTCTTTCTTTTTCATTATATTTTCTTTTTGTAGATTCTTTCTTTCAATTTTTTTTCCGGCAAAACTTCACTTGAGGAGCCGCGCTTTACTTGGGGGTAAGGGTTGGGGCGACTTTTTCTACTAATTTGTTCGCTTAGGCTTAAGTCAAGTTTATGTTAAAGAGGCCGTACAGCTTAGGAACAATTAGCAACAATATTGTTTGAACCGGTCTAATTAAGTGAACTTTCTTAACTATTTTCAGTTATTTTTTTCTCTTTTTTCTTCGCTTAGGCTTAGGGAAAGGTTAGGATAACGAGGCCGTACGGCTTAGGAACCATACCGCATGAAAACATTTGTTGGCAATAGTAAATCAGTGTGGTACCACTCATTTTTACAAAAAACTTTTTTTTTGTCAATTAAAGGTTTTTTTTCGAATCTTAAGAGTCCATCAGAAATAATATCGTCAGCAAGAGCGGATTGAATTCGTTTTAAAGAAATTTTTCCCAAAAAAAATTTTTTTCTCAAAAAGTTCCAAAGTGTAAATTTTTTTGCTCAATTTACTATGTGTAAAGCTTAAAATAGCTCATTACACATTTTTGAGCTAAAAAACCGTTGGATCAATCTACATAGACCGATTAAAACTGTTTTTAAAATGAGCAAGGTACAAGCAAACGGTATCGCGACAATTTGTTACAAGACACTTTGTTACACGACAGTTTGTTACACGCCCTTTACAGATTCTTTCGCTTAGGCTTATTTAAAATGTATGCTGACGAGGCCGTACGGCTTAGGAAAGAGACCGCATGAAAAAATTTCTCCCTTTCTTGACTTTTTTGTCGATTCATACAGTAGTTAAAACACACTGAAAACAAAAGCCGCTGTAACAAATTGTTGTGTAACAAACTGTCGTGTAACAAAGTGTCATGGATCCCAAGCAAACAAATATGAGTGTGACCCAGCGCACGAAACAGATGTAATGTATTCACCCCCCGTCAGACGACCACTTTCGATAGACAAGGCCAGCCCGCAAAATTTTGATTAGGATGCGCAGGCACGCACGCGAGACGCACTCGAGCACGCGAGACGCACTCGAGACGCAGACGCATCCGCTCTTTCCCATCTCTCTCTCTAACTCGCTCTTTTCCTGTGTCTCTCTACCTCTCTCTTTCCCTCACTCTACAACGCTCTCTGCCAATGTTACGCTCTCTCATCCACTTTTTCTTATTCTTACCCTTTCTCTCTCTACTACGTTCCCTACACTACGCTTGAAGGTACATTTAACTATCATAAAATGGTACTTGCCCAATGCATTGCGAATCGCAAACAAAAAAGTGAAAAAACGGCCCTTATCGATTTTTTTTAAAAGCGCGCTCGCACGCGTGCGCAGAGTGTTTTAAAATTATTTTCAAATCCGCCGCCTTTTTAGCTACTTTAAGGCGGGACCGTTTGAAGTAATAAAAACTGCGTGCAAACTTAATTCCTCCTTCCTCCATTGTGTGACGGGGTGTGTGTATTTGGCAATTGACAAAAAATGTGAACTTGGATGTAAATTGCACTACACACTTGACTGGCATTCGACACTTTCAGTACTACTCATAGTTTTTCTCGCTCAGGCTTAGGCTTTCAAGTTTTAAAGTTTTTGTTTTAAAGTTTTTGTTGCTCAAGTCTCTTTAAAGTATTTTTTCTACTGTTCTTAAGTTTTTTTTCTCCATTTTTTTCTTAAGCTTAAGTAAAGGTGACGCTGAAGAGGCCGTACGGCTTGAGAATGAGACCGCCAGAGAAAAGTTCCTCACAGTATGAATTTTTGATGGTTTGGTTGACTGAATTTGTCAGAATACAACAAAAAATTGAAAAAAAGTTGTATTAAAGCGACTAAATAAATTCGCTCTTGCTGCTGATATTCTTACTCAGGCGATCACAAGGATTTGGAAAAACATTTACTCGACAAAAAAATCAGAAACGAGTGAGACCACACTGCGTAACTTTCGCCGTCAGTCACATCATTATATTTTCGCCGATTTGTTAAGTGAATTTGTTGAAAAACAGAGTAAAAGGGCCTACTTAATACAGTAGTGGGAACACACTAAAAATGAAAGCAACCCTCATGTAAAGAGCGACCCCCTAAAGTGAAATTGAAAAAAAAAACTGAAAGAAAACATAAACAAAAAGAAAATACAACAAAAAAATAAAGAAAAAACTTTAAAAAAACAAAAATAAAAAACATTTCACCTATGTTTGGTTAACTTGTTTCGTAGACTTGTTTGGTGGATCTTCCACATATATTTGGCAGGCGTCTAATTAACGTCGACATTTCACTACCACTTTTCAAAAACTATTCATTTATTTATTCATTGCTTTATATCTTTGGATCTTTTTTAACGTAAAGACAATGTAACTCTCAGAGAAAATATAGTAAGAAATTGAAAATGATCGGCACATGCGACCAAAAAAGGGCCTTTAAAATTGCAAGAGCAAAGTTTTACATGCTCGCTAATTGTTTTGGTAATTTGAGTTGCGTTATACTTATATAAATATATAGACATAATTAGAGATAGAAGAGAAGCAGAAATAAAAAGAGAATGAGAAATACAGAATGAAGGAAAGATGTGAGAGAGCCGACCTTCCAATAGTCGCGAACTTCATGTGTCGGTTCTCCATCATTTCATCTCTCCATTTCGAAGGAGGCTGCAGCAGAAATCAGTTTTCCCTAGTCACAAAGAAATCGAATTCGAGCCCTATGGTTTGAAAAATAAGGGTTGGTTTCTTCTCTACCAGGAATGCGGTTTTTTCACTCAAATTTGTTAGGAAAAGACCAAGTATTTGGCGGCTTTTCGCCAGGGGGGAGCCAGACGGCATGGTGAGTATCGTTGTGGTAGAGGACCATGATTCGTCTCCAGTCACAATATCTTGCAAAAGGACATTCCGATTCGGCCGAGAAAGTAGCGATTGGCAGATGGTCTGACGGGTTCCCTTCTGAGCGTCGGTCAAAACACGTGGAATCCACCTTGACAGTACCTTACGGTAGCCGAGTTGCTGGAGGTGGCGTTCGATTGTTGTGTGGCCACAGCCCAGCTTCTTCTCCAAACTGCGCGTGGTCGCTTCTGATTCCTCTGGCACAGCTGCTCGTAGAGCATCATATTCCAATACAGGTGGCATTCCCTGTCTTCTTCTTCGAGATCCATTTGTCCTTGCTGAAAGCGAGTGAACCAGCGACATGCCGTCCACTCTTTCACGGTATCTTCGCCGAATACATCCATGATATTCCGGGCTGCTTCGGCTGCAGAGGCGTGGTGTGCCCACTCATAGTAAAAAGAGTCGAAGTTGAGGTCGAGTTAAATCTTCCATTACTGGATGCGTTTCGCACAGCAGGGGATATTTATACCCTCCTCTGAGAAGGTTCTAGAACATTCTCGAACCTTCCAGGCCCCACTCGGTTATTCTATGTTTTTTCAGATCAAAATAATAAAAAATTCTAGAAAACTTTTAAAAAAACTTTTGGGACAGCCTATCAGTTCAAAGAAAATAATACGAATCTTCTTAGGGTAAAAATGCAAGTCGTCTCCAGGCAGCACTAATGGAACGAATTGATCAATTAGGTTCTATAGAAAAATATTAAAGTAATCAATTGCTTGAATAGCATCTAAGGCAGCTAGGGCCCACGTCCAGTCGTGGTCGTATACAGGGGTGGGCAAAAAAAACGAATAACATTTTTCGAACTTTTTTTTTCGAATTTGAAAAACAAAAAAAAAATTTCGAATTTTTTTTTCGATTAAAAAAAATTTTCGAAGTTTTTTTCGATAAAAAAAACAAAAAAAGAACAACAAAAAAACGATAAAAATTGTTTTATCAGAATTAAACTTTTTTCTCATTTTGAAAGTATTATTTTATGATGCTTCTCAAAGTTGTAATTTATTCATTCATCTCAGATGATCATTGTCTCTAATTACCAGTTTACAAGAATCATACATCATGAAAATCACCGTTTAAAGCTGAAGACTCGTTTAGCAAAAACAACAACAAACAATTTATTAATCTCTGATACAATAGCATGATAAAAAGTTTATAGAACTTCCACGTTCTTCTAATAACCTCTTTCAATTGAAAGATTTACATCGAAGAAAAACCTAGACTTATTTAGGCCGTTCTCAAAAGTATCTGTGTTTGAAAAAGGTTTATAATCAAAACCAGAACTCATTCCTCATACTATAAGTTGTATAGGGCGGCTGAAAACTAAAAGTATACCAAGTACACAAGGATGGCTATTTTATGTATTCAGTCAACTTTAGAGCACGGACTTAGAATCATTAATGTGGGCCGATGTAGGTTAGGTTCTGATTCAAGAACAACAGCTTATAAAAGTTACACGGGGAAAGACTTTCACGATAATCCGTCAGAACTGTTTTTGCTCCGCTAAAACATCGTTCACAATCCGTTGAGAATTCGGTTCGATCGGGTCAATTAATTATTAGCACGCAAACGCTAAAACTCTGTTTGTAAAAAGAACTGAAACATATTCCAGACAGGCAACACTAAAACCACCGCAACAACTCTATTTTTGGCCCTTTTTCGTTCTTTTTTGGTTTGCTGTCGAAATTTTTTTAGAAACTTCGAAAAAAACTTTTGTTGGACTTTTTTTTTCGAAAATTCGGAAAAAAGTTTTTTTTTTTCGATTATTTTGTTTTTCGAATTTTCGAAAAAGTTTTTTTCGACTAAATCGTTTTTCGACTTTTCGAAAAAAGTTTTTTTTTCGAAAATTTTCGAAAAAACCAAAAAAACAAAAAACCAAAATGAACGGGCCTGGTCGTATATTAAACATTCTATCTAGGCCAGTCGGCTCTTGAGTACATACGTATTGGATTGGTTATGATTGGAAGGATCGAAGCAAATAAAAATGGAAATACAATCGAATAATGATCACTACTACAGAAAGGGCTGTTAACTGAACAGGATTTGATTACTTGGCGATTAATGAGAACTAAGTCGAGAATATTGCCTTCCCGAGTTGGTTCTTTACCATAGTGAGTGAAGAAGTTATCACAAGCCCAGGAGAGGAAAAAAATAATTAGAATCAAAAGTACATAGGTGTGTTCAAAGCCTGCCAGTCAATATGCGGTAGATTGAAGTCTCCTATTAAAACAACAGGAAAGTTTGTGATTCATTGTTGAGCGAGATATTCTAAGAACGAAGATGTATTTTGAGTATTACATGATGGAGCTCGGTAAATTAAAATGAGTCTCGCACAGTTATTATAATTCGTAGAGTTGGAATGAATGTCAAAAGAGACACCTTCACATCCATCAATATTGAATGTGGATACAGATCGGGAGTTAAAAATAGCTAGTGAATTACTATACCAATATTAACTTTCCTCGTGCTTGTTCCTGCCTCGTGGCAGGCTACGCGCTCCCCTGAGATAAGGGACAGACCTATCCTGGATGCGCGCTGAGTCATTGCTTTTGTGTATATCAGAAGTGGCAGAACCCGATTCGTGAAAGAGCACTACCTTGCACTTTAGAGAAAGTTTTTTTTATTGAGACCGTCAGTTACTTTAAGAACAATAATAACTTTCATTGTGCTTGTTCCCGCCTCGGGGCAGGGAACGCGATCCCCTGAGATAAGAGACATACCTATCTTAACAGAACCACTGGCTGCGCGCTGAGTCACTGCTAGTGTGTGTAGCAGCAGTGAAGACAGTCAGATTCATACAAGAACCCATTCATTATCACTTAACCCCTTGGTTTATCAGAATTGGTCAGGAAAAGGAGGGGGTTGGTCTTAACTTAGGATCTTTGCACAATAGTCTCGCGCAATAACATTGGGTCATACCCATGCTAAGTTACTGAGTGTCGAAAATCTTTATTTTCTCCTGCGGATTAGCAAAGGTTTTGGCAAAATGCCAATCGAAAACCAACTTACCCTTGGCAGAGTCGGGTACCGCATGCTTTTGTGTTGACCACCCCTGAAGTTAGAATGGGAGGTTTAACTCCACTTTCAGAGAACTTTGGTAGAGGAAACCAAAAACTGGAGGGCTTGCAACGAATCAAAGCAAAATAAAAGATGCACTGAGGATAGCGGGATTGGTAAGGGAAGAACGAGATAGTTAGAAGGGGGAAATAGAGAGGTGTAGGAAAAGAGGAAGAAACAAAAAAAGGATTGGGAGACAACAATGAAGAAACAAGTGACTTGATGAACAAGTTGGGCGAAAGTTGAAAGGAGCACCTTAAAAGAATGGAACTAGGTGAATTCGAAATAAGTGTTTCCTAGAAGGCTCAGCGTGACACACTTCGGAAAAAAGCATCCTTTGAGGTGAGTTGTAGATATGATGGGATATTGAGAAACAGGAATGGTAGCGACAAGATAAAAAGGAAGAGAGATAAACACAATGAGAAAATTACAGAGAGGGAAAATAGATTGGGAGAGAGAGAGAATGAGAGAAGGAGTTGAGTTAAAAACAGCACAAGGGTGTTCGTGAGAAAGTGAGGAAGTATGAGGAAGTGAACAAAACAAGGAAGCGAGTAGAGAATAGAAGAAAAAATGAAAAGCGAGTTACAAAAAAATATAGAAACATGAAAGAGATAAGAAAAAAGAGAACTTGGTCAGGAACCGAAAGATGTGACACGAAAAGTTGATTAAAAAAGTACAAGAATAGAGTTGAAGAGCATTAATTCTCGAAAAAAACAACCAAGCTATAATCATTGCGAAAAGGTTTCAGGTTCGTCAAAACAAGAATAAGCCACTTTTTAAGACTCGCGCATGTGTGTGATGTGGATGACTCTGTAACCGATTTTTAATAGTGTGTTAAATCGAGAGACTTTTTCTCTGACCGCAAAGAATCACTCCAGCTGATCTTTATCTCTCTCTATTTCTCTATTTATCTTTCTTTCTCTTTATTTTTCTCTCTCTTTCTTTCTCTCTCTCTTTCTCTCTCTCTTCTCTCTCTTCTCTCTCTTTCTCTCTCTCTCTCTCTATCTTTATACTCTGTCAGATTTTTTTTCTCTGAATCTCTTGAAAACATAATCATCCATGATGCTTTTATCTGCATCTCTCAATATTACATGCTATTTTCTTTTACGCTCTCTAGCGTTTAAACATAATCATCCATGATGCTTTTATCTGCATCTCTCAATATTACATGCTATTTTCTTTTACGCTCTCTAGCGTTTTTTCTCTTACAGTGTAGTCTTTCTCAGAAAGACACACTTTTTATACACTCTCTCCGATGTGTATTTTTGAATCTTTTATTTGAGAATTTTTATCACGTGTTTCCAATAATCACCGTTTTCATACACACATAATCTATGGATACGATCTTGGAAGGAAGCCATCTCCTACTCTCGCAACTTGCACTCTTTGCGGTAAAGAATACGTCACATATTCTTCCGCCTTTGTAGAATAAAGAACACAAAGATTAGCAACAACATTTTATCATCTCAAAGACAAAACGAAACATGCAATAGAGGAAAATTAACTACATAGCTTAGTATTTTATTACTTTGAGGAAAAAAACAAATCGAGTAAAAACAAATCTAGTTTCAACAGTTCGCAATGTCAAAGACGAAACGAATCTAGAACCAAAAGAATCTAAATTATAACACGTTCTAGAGATATTCAACTTGCAATACTTCGACCGGATAGACTGCTCCATTTCTCCCTCGGAAACAGGGGCCATCCTGTCTAGTTATTCTCACGTCGTATTGTGCCAGAAAATAATCCTGCAATACAAACATTTTAAAAATTGTCTAAAAAAGGACTTGAAACACAAAAGAGAAATTTTAAAAAACTAACAACGAGCGGGACTCGAACTGGTCTCAGACCCAGACTCTTCTTCCTTCCCTCCACCTTCAGCCTTACGGTGATGGGATGATAAACGCGAGTCCTTATGTCCAGTTGCAGATGATCCAAAAAAGTATTTTTCTCCATATGTGTTGTTTTTATCCTCAGATTAACGAGGGAATCATTAATTTCATCCATCTGGCTCAATGTGAGTCTGTCATAAATATCTACATTCATTTTGATTCTCAGATAGGTAGCGAGAGCAATGTGAGGCATCTGAAACTTTTTTTTTTAGTCACACAAGTAGGAGGAAAAGGAACACGACCTCTATTCAAAATTGAAAACAAAAGAAATGAAAATTATTACAGAGTGCTACCTGTACCCCCATCTAGAGATCACCCCGAATGATTAGTAATCACTAAAAACTTAAAATTTCATTTTTATAGGGTAAAAAACTTACCAGAAGCTACGAGTAATTGTCGATGAGTCCTTTCCATTTGAAAATGTCTTTCTATCCCTCAAGTTCTTGACAATGATGTTGTGGTAAATTGCAGACTGCATCCGTGAATTAGTGAGAATGCAGGATTTACATAATTTGAAAGTGACGGTACAATCAATATGGGATATGACGGTAGGTTTGGAGCAAGTGTTACAAACAGCCATAGTAATGAATCTTTGCGGTCTGAATACTGAGAAATCCCTTCCAAGTTGTTGAGGCTCTTCATGAAGGTTGACGTGCTCATGTGACGGAAACTCAACAGTTAACGGTTAATGTAGTGAACATATAATATAAAATTTTAATAAACCTCAGTGTTTTCCTCCAGTCGTTTTCTTTTGCGTTTGAAATGAACTTCCTCGTGAGTAGAAGTATCGCTTGACTCGGACATCTTAATCTTCAGATAACTAGTTAACAGGTAGAAACTGCACAAATACATTATCAGATTCATCCGCGAGTAAGTGAAATGAACCAATATTACGAATGTATCTAACACCTGTATCTCCTTCAATACGTTTTCTCGCTCGGCGTAGAGTTATGCCGGTCTCCATAACAGTTACCACATCTTCGCAATTACTTGAGAGTTCCTTTTCTTTTTTGATGGAAGACTCAGAGTTAGTTGATGAGTCAGAAATTTTCACAGGGGCCTTCTCAGAAAGGAGGGAAAGTTTGTCACTAGACATGGTGAAGTAAACGATGCACTATGATTTCTCTTCATCTATTTATACATGACTTGAGGTGATTTAAATACCATTTATATACTAAAGAGTCATTTTTGCTCAAATTGTGACGATGGAATGATTTGAGCAAAAAGCTTAAGCTTTTACCTTTACATCTGTTATAGAGAAAATATAAACAAAAGTGTCCACATACATTACTGAAAAGACTTTGAACACGAAAAGGAAACTTTTCTACTCTAGGAAAGTTAGACAACCACGTTTCAAGGGTATTCAAACAATCATCTCCGTTTGAATCATAGTATTCAGCAATATTAAACTTATTCACAAATACAGCAATCCAGTGTTCTCCTGGCAAACTAGACTTGCTGGTGTTGAAAATAAGGCAGAAAGGTCGACTCTCAGGAATATCAACAATTGCATCGGAGGGGAAACTTCCTAGATAATAGAACCTTGTAACAGGACAATTCCTCAGAATATTATTTAGCTCTATATTAGACAAAGCAACCGCGTTAAACAACATCAGTCATCCCTTTTACATGGAAATACAATTGTTATGAATATATCTACACCTGTTGGTCATTGAAAACATTACGATAATGATCGATTTGATACATTCCGTCATACTCGGCATATACTATGAGTTGTAGTCCGGATGGAGGAGTTTGTTCAGCAAATCTCAAAGCTATTTGAGTGGCTCCACTTTGCACAAGTTCAAAATCATTATTAGCATCAGTTGGTACAAGATTAAAAGCAAAGAGAGTGAAACCGTTCCTATAGTGCTTATAAGATATTGCAATGTCACGATTTTCACTTATAGCTCCAATGTTTTCATAAAACATTGCGAAAGCTTCTGCATAACATTTTTGCTTAAAGTTGATTTTGAGAGGCTGAGCGGGGAAAGTAACTCCTCTTGCGTCTATAGAAATCTCCGAAATATTAAAGTGCTTAAAATTGAATGGATTCTTGGACGAATGACCATCAAAAGCATCCTGCTCTACACATCCTACAACAATACGTCGCGGAACAATATCGGTGAAAAGCGTTGAATATGGAAAATCAGAACGTCCGCCGGGTATCGAAATTACACGTAGACGTGTTCTGTGATAAGGATATCTTGCAGGGTATGAAAGTAATGTTTTTTCTAAGGCGATACCAGCTGAACTTATCACATCTACCGCACGCATCATGAGCTTCATGGAAACGACTTCAATGGATATTCCAGATTGTTTACTTGTTGTGAAATTTTCTGTTATAAAATCATCAGAATTACGATAGAAACGAAACTGTAGATTGAGGTGAGGAATGAGAAAACGGTCAGTGGAAAAGTGGTCAATATGAAGAGGCGCAACTAGATCCACAACATCATTAGATAAAAGCTCAACTCTGGAGTTGTATCCGCTATTCTCGGTACTTTCCAAACCTTCCTCGTCATCTTGATAATAACCACCGGCTTGAAGGAAACCTCGCTTTTGATCTGTACTATGGTTCAAAAGACACTCCAAGTAAGCTTTGTAAGCATAATTGCTGCAATCAAATACTTGCTGATTGTTTATCTCAAGAGTTACCTGGTTGAAGAAAGTAGCACCAATGTAATTAATCAAACCGTACTTCTCCTTAATCAATACGTTATCAGCACCTGTAGGTCGTTTGACTCGGAGACGGAGAGCAATGTAGGATTTACCAACTTGAAGGAAATGTCGTGAATCAACCAAATTGAACAAATATGGTCCAGAGTTGTTGATTGGAGTACTTGTAGGTATAGATAGCCATCTTGAGGATTCTAGGGCAACTTGCGTTGAAGGTATCTCAAACACACTCAATTCACTTCGAGTAGATGGAACAGATTTGGGGTCGATTAGTTTCCCCATTTTTTCACTTGGAGAAAATATCCTTGAGAGAGTTCAGAGACTTTTGAACCGTTCTGTGTCGCTGACGTTTCACTACTGACCTCTTTCGAGCCTTGACTCTACTTTTCTTTTTGACTATCCGAACTTTCCGCTTTCTTTTACCTTTGCCTTGCTGTAGTCTAGCGTTTACTCGGTTTACTAAATTTTTATAGGCTTGACGACCGTGCATCTTTAGGGAATCTTTGACATTTTTACCGTCAATGATGTCATCAACGAATTTTTCACTTGCATTCACAGCTTCAGTAGCAATAGACCTCCCTGCTGATTTGGCTATTGGCAGAATGAAACTGAATAGCTTTGAAAGAACACCACCCAAACCAGAAGCACCACGCTGATAAGGATAACCACGAAATCCTGAACCACTCTGACGTGCTTGCTCAATAAACACATCGTACCAGTCAATACAAGAGTCGGGATTAAAAGGTACATGCATACCTACTCTGCCGAACGTTTAGGTTTGAAATGAAGTACCATACAGATCTTTCCCGAATGAAAATTTATATGTTCATCAAGGTCGTTCTTGATATCAACAGTAATGTATTCAAAGTCTCTGTAGCGAACGGCGACATATTGAGGTCTTGTGAATGAAACGTTTATATTTTCACCCAATTCTCCGTTTGTGGCTATTACTTTCAAAAGTGGACACAAAACATTAGAAACCATTTGATTCTCGACAATATTGACATAAATGAACATCATTTCTTTAGCGACATGAACAGGATGAGAAGAAATGTAGGTTGACTGATGTTCTATTGTTTCTTTAATACCCAAAAGATAGGCGAAACGTTTAGAAAAAATTACTCTTCCAATCTGTTCAGGTAGAGTTATTTCACATTTTCTCGTATATGGGTTGTAATATAGCATGTTCATGTTTTTCGTATTATACTTGAAACTGAAGAATTCATTCAAAGAGTAGTTTATCTGTCCAACCAAGTCGGATCCTGACTTGTAAGAGCATGGAGTCACAGCCACAGTTCCAACACTACCGTTGAAATCTTTCAGAAATATCGTGTTATCATTGAAATTATCATCTTCCCTTCTATCAGTCAAAAGGTCGAAAGTATTTGGGTAAATTATCTCTGTTAGCGCAACTTCGTAATCCTCATGCAAAGTAATTGAAGAAGGTAGTTTGACGCGAAATTTAGAAATCACATCCTCTTTACGAGTGTTACTCAAAAGAGTTAAGTAAAAGTCCTTCATAATTTGTTAAGAGTGATGGATGGAGATGGTAGTAGATACCCTATACAGGAAGAAAGAATGGCAATCCACAATTTGTTATCAGGACAATTCGAGAATGTTAGGTTATATATAGAAACCGAAACTACAGCATAGATTAACATGACTTGAGCGACGTAGACAACTAAAGCTCTTGAGCAAGAAGTGGTACCCAAATGCCAAGAGTTACCGGATTCTTCTTGCATCGCCGGAAGGTATCCAAGAATTGAAACTGGATGGATAACCTAACCACTTTACCAGTAACTCTGTTTTTTTATTTTTCTGCCGTTTACGTAAAATTTTCTCAATTTTAAACTCTTGTTTAGGAACGTACTTGACGAGTTCAGGCTCATAAACAATACTGTCAATCTCCTCACCGTTCAAGTCTTCAATGATATAAACAGGAGGATCCTTGTATAATAATTTTTTTATTCTGAAGACTTCTAACGTGAAGGTGTTTTTATAACCTTTTTTGAACAATGTATTAAACTTGGAAAGTCTGACCGTGTCTCCAACACGAAACACATGTTGAGGAGTTTTATACTTTTCTTCTCCGTATAGTTTTTGCCACACTTTCTCCATGTTTCCATGATTAACATCAGCGGGTGGTATGCCTCCGATAGATTTGATCGGTGAGACATTCAAACCATGTACTACATCTTGTAGTACATCTATCCAACAATATGTATTATTCTCAGAGAACACACGATACAGACGGGTTTTAACCCGTTTCACAGCGTTCTCAGCAAGCGCGCACTTCACATTATGGTTCTTTGGTTTCTTGTGTATTATCTCTTTTTCACTCAAAAGTTTTTGAAAATGTGTATTTAAAAACTCTTTTCCCTCGTCAGTGTATAGTCTGAACGGAATTCTTCCGCTAGAGTAAAGTATACCATTATAAGCAGTCGCAGTTTCTTTTCCAGTTTTGTTTTTGAGAGGTGCACACATCACAAATCGAGACAGGACGTCAACAACAACGAGAATGTATGAATATCCCTTGTTATACCTCTTCAGATCAATAAGAACAGCAAGATCAGCTTGATGATCGCTGTCAAGCCCCGTCGACTGAATTTGGCCTGTTTTGAACTTTGTTCTAGACGGATAATGGGTCGTGTATGTATCACTTTGATGCAGAAATCTCTTCACTTCTTCACGAGTCACCTTAATTCCGGCATTATTGGCTGCTTTTAGCAAAGCATTCACTCCTCTAAAACCTCCGGGGTTTTGGGGGTCTGAATATATCTGCTCCAATTTATAGTCTACTGACTTGAGAACCATTTGCTCACAGCAAAATCTGACCGGTTCTTGTTCGCAATCTGCTCAACAGGGAATCCTGTGGATACAAGTGCTCGAACAAACTCTTCGGTACCCATAGGAGGTGTCGAACGACTCCGCCATCTATTAGAGAGATCCGAAATTATCGGCAAAACGTCAAATTCTTCATTTTCCAAGTCAATTTTCCCTTTGTCGTTTATTATAAAAATTTCGGGAAATTTTCTTAAATGTTCAACTATCAAATCAGCTTTTGACTTTACTGTAGCATTTGTGAATTTCAATTCATCCAAATAAATTTTCTCTTTTTTCTCTTCTTTTATTGTCTCAGGTTTAGTCGATAAGTTTTCAGAATTCAGGGTTAAAGCAAGAGTTTTTATAGAGGAGGGTGTTGTTTCTACACTATCAGCATTAGTTGGAACGTGAGTCGACATCTCTCCCTGCCAGTTTTGTTCTGCATCTTGATAATTTATATTTTTATGAATAGTTGACGTGAGTTGCTGGAGAAGGGCTTGATACAATCTCAGACGTTTATCATCACTCTCTGTCGAAGAGAGCAAACTGCGTAATTCTCTCTCTATTCTTTCAATTTGGGTTTCCGGTTTGATGGAAGAGAGCGCCGCTAACCTTTCTTCAGGCACTAACACCATTTTATTGAAGGAGGGCATTGGAGAGTAAAGTACTCGCCAGGCTCACAAGTATCGGTATGATAGGTCCAATGAATCCTCCCCCCATCTGGATGAGGGTCTTCTTTGCTTTTTGAATGTTTCTTATAGGAGCAAGTTTACGCATTACTGGCGCAAACTTTTTCATAGTTTTACATGTTTTCTTAGGAATCGGAACATTTCCATAGAGAATGTTACAAATAGCTTCAATAAGACAGATCACTTCATTATCTGTCAATCTTTGTAATCCTTGTTTGAATTCTTTGTCTTTTGATAGAGAAGCAAGGCTCTTGATACACGGTTCAGACCAAACCGCTCGCTTCATTTGGGAATATAACAAATAACGCAATCAGTCAAAGGAAAAACACTTGTACGCAGACGGAATTTGACATCTGTATTCTTGTGTAAATCAACGAAAAGATAAGCATGAGGTTCACGGGTTGCGTCCTCGTAACACTCTATGAAAAACGTTCTATTGGTAGGGTAGAGTTGAGTGGCAAGATTACGTATAGTGAGTTGATCCGAATTGTTTTTAAACAGACAAAGATAACTAGAGTTTATTCTTAAATTACGCATCACTCTAGAATAAAACAAGGAATGCACAACAGCAATAACCGACATATTGTAATGATGAGAGGCTACAGTGAATAGCTTCTCAGCATCAGGCCATTTATCGAGAGCAACCATCAAATCGTCAAGAATCAGCAAAGTTGGGGTTGACATTAATTTTTTAAGATTTTCTAGTTGTGGAAGGCCTAAACACATGGTTACTCTATCAAGGTTGGCAAATTCATCATAACCTTTTTGATATTCGTTATAACAAAAGTATATACATTTTGGTACTTGTTCATAAACTAGTTCAGGAGACTTAATTATACGATGTACAAGGGTACTTTTACCACAACCACTAGGCCCACACATCAACATTGTGGACGGCCACTCGAGAAGCATCACAATAAAGGGAATGAACAGTAACAATGAACAGTTTTTAATCATATGAGATCAGTCCTTATATCCATATGGGGTTGTGTTGTACGTCCCCCGGACGATGACCCTTTTGTCGAACACGGCGTTCAACCTCTTCTTTTGAAGAAGAGATGTCACCGCGTGACTTCTCTCTGTGACTATTCGGTCATAGACGACTGTGACCGGGAAAGGTTTCTCACCTTTCTTCATTTCCCTTACAAACTGTCGCATCTGCTCGAAATGGATCTTCTGCGATGCTTCGGACGTGAGAGGGAAGCCCTTGCACTTTACCACGCTCTTTTCCTGCAAGAAATCAAGACGTGTTTCTCCAATTTGAAATCCTCAAGACCCATTGAATGTAAAACTCTCACCATGCCGTCATGCGTGACGTATTTGTATGCATAGGCTTTCGGTCCCTGCGACACGAACTCTGTTCCTTTTCCAGGAATTTCGTCCGTCAGGTCTCCGAGAAAGTTCCCCTTCAGCTCCTCCAGAGGATCCACTTCACTGTCTTTGTGAAGGTAGATGACCGAGTCCGTGTCTAAAAAAAAAAAAAAAAATTAGGGTTGAAACAAAAAGAATTGGAATATACAGCAAAGAATAACGAAATAATTTAAACGAACCACAATACAGCAGTCTGGAGCTTTGCACACGCGAGATGATATTGTAAAGTGTCACTCGCGCGTAAGCCGTCGTGAGCACTGCCGACGCCAGGGAAGTTGTGCTTATCGGCTCGGAGTGGCCAGTCTTCTTCTTGAAGGAGACCCAGAGCTTCTCATCGGTGAGGACAATAATGTCCCCAACCTCGGTCTCGGCCTCGATCAGAAGACTGTGCAGTCTTTCGGGGGAGATAACCATCTCCTGCTGTTTCCTTCCCGAGCGTTCTCCGAGTTTTCCCCACTAAAAATTCAGAATAATTTGTTTGTAATTATCTAATACACAGAAAGAATCTTACCAAGGAGTTGAGCATCAGCTTGGCGACTTGTCTTGCTGCGCTGTTTGGCACCATCTTTGCAGGGTCGAGCGTCACTCCTTCTCTCTGCTTGAAGGCCTCAATGTACTCGGCCTGCTTCATGACGTCATCGCCAACGTCTCTGGGCCATCCGCTTGCCTCCTTCAAACAGCTTCATTTTTGAAAAGATCATATGAGAATCAACAACCCACTACTAAACAATAATTAAAATCACTAACTGTTTTGAGCTTCACAAAGGTGTTCATGTACTCGGAGAGGATGCCGTGACGTACATGCCCGCTTTCAGCATTCATCTCGTATTGGCTCCAGTTCTCATAATGTCTTCCCTGAATTGTAGTAATGAATGACAGTGATATATGTATTTATAAATGAAAAGTGACTACCTCATAGGCGTTCAGAACTGTATAGCCAGTTCTCAAGGCGAGCTTGATCTCCTCCGTGGCCCATGTTCCTTCGAAAGCTCTCTCCTCATCCGTATGCGAGCATGAAGTTCTCTCTGGGGACTTTTCCAGAGCACATTGTTGACATAGTGCGTAGATGCACTTTCCTCCCACTCTCATACATAGAACCGGTAGATGCAGTTTCGGTGGTGCCAATACCTGAACAATAGGATTGTAAATAAAAAACACGAAAGCGTTACATCAAGAAAACATACTCTGCACTTGAGGAATCCATTTACGCCCAAATCTTGTGCATCGTTGATTGGGCATGGGATATCCTCTCCAGAAACGTAGACTCCAACGCCGATAGGATAGGGCTTGTACTTGTTGGTGAACGGGTACAGGCTGAAAGTAGATTGTTGAACATAAAAAAAAGACCATGACAAAGAGATAATCAGTAACCTGCAAACATCTTGATAGCGGATGCTCCATCCTTCCTGACATTTTGCATGCAGTTTGAACGTCTCGGTTCTTCCGCCAAAGAATGCATCGTTGATATCAAGAGGTTCCTCAATTATAAATTTATAGGCAAGTCATTTAAGAATAAAACAAAAAGAAAACTTACTAGAATTCGATGCTTCATGAAGATTGTCCTCATTTCCTCGTCCCGACGCAGCATCTTGTTGATTTCGCACTCCCGATAGACCTTCACCTTGTAGTTTGGCTCGAGTACGCTGAGCCTCAACTTGTTGTCACGCCTTATTTCGGCAGCGGTGCGTCCTAGTATGACGGCGTCATCCTGGTACGAGCAGGTGCATGCGTGGTAGTAGCATCCATGTACCTACAAAATATTGTTTTAAAAACCCAAATGTTTCAAGATTATCAGCTAACCTCGATAGCGACCGGCTTCTTGCCCTCTCTAGGAATGTAGCCGTCCACGTGGTATCTTGTTCCGGGGACTCTGTGTTCCCCTCCGTGCGTCGCGTCCTGAATCCTTTGTCCCTTCGTCTCACGAAGGTATCTGCAATAGTTTAAAATTGAACAAAGCATAAAGAGATTGAAATTTATTTGAGTAACTTACGCCAGAAACTTGAGGGCCAGGATGCTCTGCCTCTTGCATGGAAGCATCGGTGCTTCAATCGCCAGATTTTCCTTTTTCAGGAAATTTCTCCGGAAGATGAGCATCGCTGCACTTGCAGCTGTGACACTCTCATGGAATACGTGAGTGCCCGATATACGGAAGCACTCCGTGTCGAAGGCCGTTGCCCCTCTGCTTAGCAAAGCTACATCAGAGTAGCAGTAGGCCAAAATTTCCTGCCGAAAGTTGAATTCTGCTTCGCTTTGAGCCGCATGCCACTCCAAAAACTGCTGTTTTCCCTCTTCCTTCATTTGAGTGGGATTGTAGAAGGTGGGGTCCGGAATGGCTCCAATGTAGTTGTAGTTTTGAGGGCTGTTGAAGAGATGGGGGAAGTAGCCTGAATTGAAAATATTTTACAAGAGATGAGGGAAATACCCTAAATTGAAAATATTTTACATCAACTGTACTTGAAAGAGAATACAACAAACCTTTCTTTAGCTCCGGTATCCCAAATGCCTTGGGGAACGATGCGAGCGGCATCTGCAGGAAGTTTAGCGTGTCCACAAACCGCACGCTCCTGTTGACCATATGCATGAGCTTTAGTCCCGAGAGTATCATCTTACTCGGGACATCGTCGCTCGACATCATGGTTCTCAGCAGAAATTGGCCATCATACCTCAAGCAATACATGATTGAAGAGGGATAGAAAACGAAAGAAATCAACGAGTGTCAAGAGAGCAAGAAAGTTGGCTTACCCCTTTAGGTTATGCGCGAGAACCGTTGCGTTACGGTTTTCCTTCAGATTCAGCCACTTTACGAACTCGCTGACAAGGTCCCTGTTGCATCCATCCAAACCATGCCATACATGGACACGACGCCCTCCGCATTGATTGCACGAGTCTTGAGACTCGTGAGACTCTGGCGTGGTGTGCTGGCAGGCACTACACGAGCGGATGGCTATGATGACGTTCGGCTTGTGAACGTTTTTGCCATTCTCGCTCACGACTGTCGACTGAACAAATGATTCGTTGAGAGCTAGTTTTGAGAGAGTTAGTGAGAGAGAAGAACTAGTTTTAAAATGAAAAAAAATGTACTACCTCAATATCGAAGGCGATAGTCTTGAGTCGAAATCTTGAGGAGATGGGGCTCGCTGGTGCAATGAAGCACGTTGAGTGGTCTTTAGGCATATCCGTCTTGCATCGAGGGCAAAATGACATGCCACATACGTGAGCTCGTCCTTTTCTTCCTTCGTCAATAACCTTCAATAGTATCGAGTAACACTTTTTCCAGGGTGAACAAATCAAGTAAACTGAATAACCTGATTACACATCTCACAGATTTGAACGCGCTCGCATCTTGGTGCACCTCCTTGCACTCCTTCCTCCAAATGGCGTTTGAAGCAGTCCTCGTTGTTGAAGACAAATCGACACTGAGCGCATTCTTTATGTAGCTGGCCACTACATTCTTCAATACGCGGATGGGTGCATAGAGAGCACCTCCTGGGGCAGTTGTAATGGGCATCTCTGTTCATGTAGAGCGAGTTGCAATTCCCGCAATAGTACTTGCTGTCTGCAAAGAATTTTTTTTCTCCGGAATCTTTGTAATTAAAAAATTAAACTGTCAAATAATCAAAGAATTTTTTCTCTTTTGGGTCTTGATTATTAAAACAATAAACTGTCAACTAATCAAAGATTTTTTCTCTGAATATTTGTAATTAAAAACATTAAACTGTCAACTAATCAACGATTTTTTTTCTTCTCTTTTGGTTCTTTGTTATTAAAACAATAAATTGTCAACTAACCAAAGAATGCCGGGATTTTCTTGATGTGGTCGTAGTGGTTGGCCTTGAGTCGCAGTCCAATGACTTTTCCATCTCCAGCAAAGGGGCCTCGGAATAATGGATGCTTGGCTCCATCAAATACTATGAGCTGGTAGTCGGTGAGCCTCTCTTGCATCTCCTTGACATCGGCAAGGTCATACGACTTCTTTTCAGGAAGACCCAGACGGTTGAGTAGCTCCAGAGCAGCCTTCTGCTGAGGCTTCATGAATCGAGAAAGAGCTCTCCATTTAGGGAAGTCTTCTTGCTGATTCAAGTAGGCAATTCCTACGGCGATGGCTTTCGGGAGGCAGTTGTTCCCTTAATCAACACAATTGTTCAGCATATCGTTCTCGTACATCTTTTCTGAAATGTATAGACGGTATGTAAACCCAATAGTTCAAAATTGTAATTTCACCAACACCAACCTATGACTTTTGTGATGTTATCGTCTCGACGGGACGCGTTGTTGGCCGGTCTACCCGATCCTGATGGCATATCCACCCAGGAAACACGCATTTCAAGCTGAAATTATACATTTGAGGGATGAGAAAAGTGAAACAAGGATTCGAATGTTTACTAACGTTTCCGAGAACCAATGGGGCAATGATGCCGGTACTCGTCTCGGCGATTGTCATCTCGCGCCGAAGCGTAGAGGCGCTGAACCTCGGATAAGGGATGGCCCTCATCCCAAAGTTCTTTGTGCTTCCGTCCTGTGTGACGCCCACGGACACGTACAAATTGCCCCCTGCCGGTTTCGATGTTTCTACAAGGTCGTGGACTACCTGTAAAAGAAGCATTTTCTAATATTGATATTGAGTATGCATGGATATAATAATAACTCAATAAATCATGTTATTAACCTTGTCGAAGAGGTCCTCAATGGAGGACGTGCCATTGGCCAACTCATTCAGCCTGAAGGTCAAGTTCTTTTGAACTACTCCAAATTTTTTGGAGTGGCTGTTGTCTTCTGCGGTGAGGTTGTAAAAGTCCCTCACATCATGCTGGACGCCGTTCACGACAAGACAGTCCTTTAAAACGCATTCTTTAGTACAATTAATAATAATATAAAAAATATAATAACAATAATAATAATAATAATAATAATAATAATAAATATAATAACAATAATAAATAATTAATACTTAATTAATAATAATCGCATTCTTTAGTCCAATTATCAATTGATATTTTCTCAAGATTTACCTTTTCAATCTGATCCTCGTCTGAGTCATCTTCGTCGGAGGATGAGGGCTCCGAACTCTGCATTTCAACATCCAAAGATGTAGAGGGTCCCCCTCCATAATGTATTCTGTCCTGCTCCATCATCTCGACGTCCTCATAAGGGCAAGGCATCTCCTCCTGGAAACTTTCGGGTAAAATGTTTAGTTTTTTCAGAATGATAAAATGTAAAAGTCCCTCACATTGCGCAGGACATATCGAGACAATTCTTTAAAATACATTCTTTTGTACAATTATTTACTGTTTTTGGTGTTATATGAAGATATACCTTTTCAGTCTGCTCTTTGTCAGAGTCATCTTCTTCAAAGGTAGAGGATTCCAAACTCTGCATCTCAACATCCGAGGATGTTGAGGGCCCGCCTCCATACTGTATTCTATCCTGTTCCAGCATTTCGAGGTACTCCTCATAAGTGCACGGCATCTGCTAAAATAAACGTTGTGTTTAAAATGATTGTTTATTATCAAAATATTAAAGTATAACCATTTCAGGATTCTGATAAGCGTCCATGGCCGAGGCTCGATCTGACGTAAGTTATCTGGAATTGTTAGACAAATTAATAACACAATAATTCAGTTGACAGATTGGTTCTTATCCGGAGAAAATACAAGAAGACCCGTAGCCGAAAAGAAGATTCGTGCTGACGGACAAGGATACGAGAAGGTTGGTAATATTGAACCTAGGGCTAAAGAACAAATACAAATGACTTTTTTGTTACAAGGTTAACGAATCTAAAGAAAGTATCGAGAAGGTGAAGCCGATTCAATACGTCTTCAACATTGAGAAAGGAAGCAAAGTCGTCTTCAATTTTCACACCTTCAAGTGTAAGTTGACGTCAATCAGTCATCTTATAGTTATCAAAACAATCACTCTCCCCCTCCTCCCGCATCTTCCGGTTCCTCTCTCTCTGTTTTACACACTATTTCTTTCTCTTACTCTCTCTTTGTTCCGTGATCTCAAGCTTCGCTAATGGAATGTCTGGAGATTGCATAAGCTGATAACAATAATCATCGGCCAGAAACTTGATATTTAGCTCTTTTAGCTTCATTAACCGGAAAAATGACATTTACCTATTTTAGCTTCATTCATGATCGGATGTAAGGTCAAGCTGTTGTGCTCTTTTTTTTTTGTCCTTTATCTATCTCTGGCATTTGATTACTTCTCTTACTTTGGAAATTTTGATTATTTCAGAAATTTACCCCTTCCGGACCCCAACCAAAACGCTTACAGAATATGTTAGTTTTCTACTTTTGTCTTATTTAAAGATTTTTTGGTTTTATCATCTTTTTTCACAAACCTTTTTTCCAGTTAATCATGATGGACACCCTAAAAGTCGAGAATGAGATGGGCAAAAACATGGACAAGAAGAAAAGCGACAAAAGGAAGATGAAGGTTTAAATTGATTCATAACATATTTAAGGATGAAGTAGGCTTTCAACTGATTCACAAGGTATTGAGAATAAATAACCTCTTTTTTCCAGGTTGTAGATGAGCCCAAGACGAAAGAGAGACGTCTTGATGAGGTTAATTTTACAGTTGGCAGATATGATATTAAATGTTTTTCGTTGTGATCAAATTGTGACATTATTGAAGGTGCCATATCGCCCCATAAGAGGAGACGAGAAGCTGGCTGCTTTTTCTCAGCAATATCTAGGCCAGACACGTTCACATATGCTGTTGCTACAGCTTTGCCGAGCCTGTGGTGAGCGTCTTCCACTTGTGAACAAGGAGGTCGTTCATGAGGGCTTGCCTTGTCTGGTGGTACCTTTGTGTTCCACCTGTGTCTACATCAACCGTAAGAGCGGTTGTGACACATTTTTCAATATCGTCTTGAAAAATATACATAACCCTTGACTGAATATAGATTTTTTTTTTCCAAATGAACTGTTGAAACTAGATTTGTTTTTACTCGATTTGTTTTTTCCTCAAAGTAATAAAATACTAAGCTATTCAGTTCATTTTATGTTTTGTTTCGTTTTGTCTTTGAGATGATAAAATGTTGTTGCTAATCTTTGTGTTCTTTATTCTACAAAGGCGGAAGAAAACGTGACGTATTCTTGATTATTGGAAACAGTGATTATTGGAAACACGTGATAAAAAATTGTCCAATAAAAGATTCAAAAATACACATCGGAGAGAGTGTATAAAAAGTATGTCTTTCTGAGAAAGACTGCACTGTAAGAGAAAAACGCTAGAGAGCGTAAAAGAAAATAGCATGTAATATTGAGAGATGCAGATAAAAGCATCATGGATGATTATGTTTAAACGCTAGAGAGCGTAAAAGAAAATAGCATGTAATATTGAGAGATGCAGATAAAAGCATCATGGATGATTATGTTTTCAAGAGATTCAGAGAAAAATATCTGACAGAGTATAAAGATAGAGAGAGAGAGAGAGAGAGAGAAAGAGAGAGAAGAGAGAGAAGAGAGAGAGAAAGAGAGAGAGAAAGAAAGAGAGAGAAAAATAAAGAGAAAGAAAGATAAATAGAGAAATAGAGAGAGATAAAGATCAGCTGGAGTGATTCTTTGCGGTCAGAGAAAAAGTCTCTCGATTTAACACACTATTAAAAATCGGTTACAGAGTCATCCACATCACACACGCATGTAATTTTTTTTCATTTTTAATACCTTATCTATCTCATTTTAGTTTCTGTATAGACTTCTCGAAACTTTCGAGATGACTGTAATGAAATAAATCCATCGCACGGGCAAAAATCTGGCACTCGGCTGGGACCGAACCTCCGCTGCCTAACCGGGGCTTGTAGAGAAATAACCAATAAAAAAAGTTTTTAAAAAAGTTTTCGGGATGACTCTTAATCACTTCATGCGAACACAAATGGTCACTCTCGATGCCCTCATAATGGTTCGGATGATCAGTTCAAACTCTCTTGATCTTTATATGATTCGAATGCCTGGAGCTGATGCTGAATCTCTTTCCGTGATGATTATACATACGCTTATTACCATCAACAGAACATCGGGAATTTTTCTTGAACAAACTTTTTAGAATTAAAGATGAAATAAACTACATAATTTATAACTGGTTTGGAGTTAGCGTAACCCCTACATCCGCAAAGAAATAAAATTTCTTCACATAAGAAACGTATAATAGCGGACTGCATACTTTGCGCCGGACAGACATAGGAAGTGAATTTGCGAAGGATGATTCACAACCCGGTCTGCTTCACATTACTTCTGAGTTAGCGTAACCCCTACACCGTTGGGAGTTGCCCTTAAAATGCATTTTACCTACACTGACAAGAGTCACAAGTTTTCCCATACAGTGCGTAATCCGACAATACAAACATATATGGCTCGAAGCCCATGATTTCTCTACAGAAGACAAGCTATTCCCACTGCATATTCACATTTGATAACATATGTATTTTCTAAACGCATACAGAGTCTCCCCAAAACGAAAAAAAGATACCTCTTCTCTGGACATTTTCAGTTTGTGATTCGCAGCCAGACTGAGATGTCTCTGCAGCCGATGAGTCGCTCCGTTGCTGCACCTGCGACCTCCACGAAATTGTCGACCAGTCGATGAATTCAACTCAGACGTGTCACTCGCCGAGTCCTCACAACAACGCTTTTCTAGCAACTTTCTCTTCCGAGCGCTCAGGTATTAAAACGGATATCAACTCGTTACTAGAAGGTTGTGTACAAATCTTGATTAGAGAAACAGCTGAATATTAGAAAAAGAACGTGTTGTGTAAACTTGCAAATCCGCGTACTTCTCTCCGTCGGTAGTTGATGGGACAACTACTCTGGCTCCTTCCCATTCTGACCGTGCTCTTCTTCACCGTTTTCTTCTCGAGTTCTTTGGCTCGCTGATCCTGGTACTCAAAGAAAAAAATTATTGCTACAAAAACCGGGAGATTTTGCTGTAGAAACAGAACGGTTCCACTCCCTTAGAGTCACAATCTCAATCTTGAACAGTTTTCTGATGTCTCGAAAGCAAGACATCCGATCAACTCAATCCCGATGTTTGTTCGCCATGCAAACATGATACGAGCCGTGGAAAGTATCACAACAGGAAGGTGTATTCATTCTACAAAGCATTTCCTCTCTATCGCTATATTTCTCAAGCTCTTCATTTCTTTTTGCTCTCACGCTCTCTATCTTTCTCTTTATATCTCATTCATCTCTCATCCCACCTCTCTCATCTTCTCTCGATACTTTACCTGATATAAATCTTCTTTTCTTTTGAAAATTTCTATCTTCTTTTTTTCTTGTTCTCTCTTTTTCTACCTCTTCGAATCCGGAACTTTCATTCTAGCTTATTCTAACAAGCTCTCTTCTGCCTTTTGGGTTTTGATAATTTTTGAATGGGTTTTGATAATTTTTGAATTTTTTTCTCTCTTTTTCTGAAGTTATTTTTTTCGGAAAATACATTCTCAAGTTTCGGTTTAAAAAACTTTCACTGAGCTTTTGAGCCTCTAAGAACAATCCACTAAACTAGTGGTGTTGCTGCTCTAGCTTGGATCCCTGCGCAAGAAAAAATCATCGAAAACTTTCTTTCCTCTCAGCCTGTGAAATAGAAAATTCTAAGCATTTTCCAAAGAGAATTTTAAATGTATGCATTCTTGTTAAAACTTCTCTGAGGGTTCGAGTTTTTCCCCGCAATAGAATTGACTTTCTTCCCCCTTCCGGGAGTTCATATTCTACCATGTGAAAACGGATTTCGCTTATTCAAAACGCTTCAATAACAACTCTATATTTTAAATTATAAATGAGAATTTTTCAAGGACACAATATATTTAATCATTCTACTCTCTCCTTTCATTTTCCTAAACTTTTTCGTAGACGGTTGTATCCAACTAGTCAAATAGGTCTTCATTAAGTTCCTTCTAGAACTATCAAATTTTTTTCCGAACTCCGCTCTTCCCTCATTTCACTCTATCGAAATTCGGATGTAAAGAAGAAGAGAAATTCACTGATAGAACTGACGTAATTATCTGCCGCCTCTCGTCGGTCTTGTGCTTCTCCTTGTAGACAATTCGCCCCCTTCTTCTGCTCCTCTTCTAGATATTTGGCTGAATCCAACTGCTGCTGTCGCAAGAAGTTGTTCCAGTACATTGTGTTAGCAGCGATGGATGAGTTCCGCCTCCGCGGCGTCTTCGAGGAGTCTTTATCTTCGGGAAACAATCGCTCTACCGGAGCACCGCCTGCACTTGTCGGAAGATATCTGCAAGTTGGCCGTAGAGAGAAACTGATTCAAAAATTCACATAAACCAATCGCCTTTGTCCCTTCCCTCTCTTTCTTCAGAATCAACACGTTTTTACTTATCTTCTCCCTCCTCCTCATTGTCTCTCTTTTCTCTCTCTTCTTAAATTCTCTCGCTTTCTGTTTTCTTAACTATTCGTTTATAATATACTCTCGTTTTGTCTTTAAATGCCTCTCCGAATGTTGTGTTTTTCCTCGCTTCTTCTTAATGTCCTACAACAATTCTTACCTCCGTCTTCCACCAAGTGGTGAACCATTTCCGTCAGACAGTATCCCGGGAGCAGGCAGCGGCGGTGGGGGCGGGGGAATCGGAGCGTAGCCCGAGGCATCCGGCGAGGATAGCTGGCATCTATTATAGGTCAAATTTTCGTGAGATAACCGACGGTAAGCCCGTTTGCCAGCAGGAGCTTTTTGATCCATTCTGGGAGAATGAGAATGACAAGACGCACATCAAGTTGTAGGGAGACTGTGGGGGAAGTGAGAAGTGGCGCGATCAAAGGATGAGAGAGGACAAGAGAGAGAAAAAAGAAAGGAAAAGAGATACAGAGAAAAAAGAAAACGAGTAAAAGGGAGGTAAAAAAGAGAAAAAGATATAGAGAAAGAATGGAATAGAAAAAGCAAGAAGGAGACAAAGTTAGAAATAGGGAGAGAAAGAAAGAGGAAAAGGGAAACGGGACGACAGCGTATGAGATGAATGAAATGTGAAACAGGAAATCGTAAGTGTGTGAAATGTTCAATCGGGGATTCGGCACATGCGACCAAAAAAGAGACCTTTAAACTTGCAAGAGCAAAGTTTGACATGCTCGCTAATTGTTTCGGTAATTTATGTTGTTATACTTATATATATATATATATATATATATATGGTAAGAATCGTGCAATTTTGGTAACAGGTAATATGGGCCACCCTGTATATATTGGTAAGAATCGTGCAATTTTGGTAAGAATCGTGCAATTTTGGTAACAGGTAATATGGGAAGGAATCTCAGAATATAATGAAGTTACCCAAAACTTCCAGAACTCCCAGTTGAACAATATATGAATTCCGAGTTTACCGGTTTGCTTTGAAGAAGGGAAGGGATTGGTGCAAACATACAGTTATGACACCCTCTGTATAACTTATTGAAGCTCATATCTCGGAATGCCGCAATCGCCACGTAGATAAACTGTTAACACAATTGCTCAAAAAATCGTTAAACTAGCAAAAGGTAAAAAATTAGTCCACCGAGCGTAATCGAATCAAGTCATTTCTCTTATCACGTTAACAGCTAGTTGCGTTTAGCTATTATTAGTAAGGCGCTTGCCTTCCAATAAAAAGGAAAAGAAAATGACTGAATTCGGTCCCGCCTGGTGTAGTAGTTTTCTCCCTGAGATAGTTCAATCAACTTTTATCTTAACCAGGCGTCATTGTGTTAAATGTTTTATTAAAAGATTTATGGGAAAATACTTTTCGATGTTTCTTAATAAAAGAAATACTGTCAAACTTTCAGGAGGAACAGAAATCCGTTGGAAAAAGAAAGAGACAATAAGCTAGCTGCCAAATATTCTTGGCTGGATGTGAATGAACACGCAGATACTTGAGATGATAGGAATCCTTAAGGAGATTTTCTTTGTCTCTTCCTATTTCCTCTGCTCCCCAAGAAGCAGCTCTTTTTCCAAAAGTTTTCTTTTGTCTGCATACCATCTCGGTTCTCTTTTTTGTTGAGCTTGATATTTCCTTTTCCATTTTCATCTCTCTATCTATGCCTCTCCCTTTCTAAATATCTCTTCTTCCACTCTCTCTCCGTCTCTCTCCTTCTCTATCTTCCTCTCTACATTACAGAGAAAGGTTATAACATTGTATATTGTTTGGAAGATAATTTTCTGCTATAAATTATGAAGACCAAATGCGAAAGTCTGTTTTGCCCCCCCCCCCCCCGCCCAGGCAGACTTTCGCTCTTTCCGGGCTCTTCAGTGAGTTCCCAGAGAGAACGTAGAAACAATAGATGAAAAAAAATTTTTAAGATAAGAAACAAACTAAACTTAGTAAACTAACATGAAAATAACAAACAAAAAACTTACTAATAAATGTCAATAAGAAATGACATAGTCATGAGATAAATAATACCAGAATAAGAGATGGGGATGGAAGGGAATGGAGTGATCAATGCTGATACTCGTTGTGTTGAAATTGTTCTATGATATTTTAATTTTTTGATCTTGATCTTCTCTCTACCATCATCTTTCTGTCTTCATCATGAATTGTGGAGTTACAGGGTGGTTCATAAATAGTGTTACAAATGTTTGAGAACATTTCCTGAGGAAGTGACCGCACGTAGCGGTCACTTTTCTTGTTTTTTTCCGATTCCCCGTAATTTTTTATACGTGTCAAGTGAGTTTCGATTGAATCCATCGATGTTTAGGGTAATGACAGCGTCGAATCGCTTGCGAACTGCGATCATTCGCCTACACACTCTTGGCCACGCCCCTGCTCGCATTGCTGAAACGCTTCGCCTGCCTCGCATGACAGTGTATCGAGCGATCAAACGATTCGAGGAGCTTGGCACATCTTAGGACCGTCCAAGGCGAGGTCGTCCTCGCACTGCTCGCACGACACAACTCATCGAAACCGTTCGGAGTCGGATCAACCGAAATGCACGACGAAGCATCAGACAGATGGCGCAGCAGCTCCCGATGAGCCGAACTTCATTGGGACGAATAGTCACGGAGGAGCTGGGACTCAGGTCGTATCGTACACGGAAGGCCGCTTTTCTGTCGGCTCGCAACAAGTCGGAAAGAGTCAAAAGATGTCGCGACCTTCTTCGTCGTACGCAACAAGGCGAACATTTCAATATGGTGTTCTCTGACGAAAAGCTGTTCACCGTGGAAGAAGTCCACAACTCCCAAAACGTCAGAGTGCTTGCGAAGGACGCAGAGCAAGCCGATAGCAAGGGTAGAACGGTCCAACGCAGTGCACATCCAACTCAAGTCATGGTCTGGGCGGGGATCTGCGCAACAGGAAAAACACCGCTTGTTTTCGTCGAGAAAGGCGTCAAGATCGACACGGAATACTATCTGAAACATGTTCTGCAAGACGTGCTCCATCCATGGTCTCAATCGCATTTCAATCAGAGGACATGGACCTTTCAACAAGACTCAGCACCAGCCCACAAAGCTAAAAAGGTTCAAACGTGGTGCAAGGAAAATTTTCCCGGCTTCATCACAACAGCAGAATGGCCGGCCTCATCACCCGACCTGAACCCGCTCGATTATTCCGTTTGGGCCTACTTGGAGTCCAAGGTAAACTCTCGCTCCCACCCAAATATTGATTCCCTGAAGAATGCCCTTCAGGCAGAATGGGACAACATCGGAGTCGAATACCTTCGTACAGTGGTGGAGGCGTTCCCAAAGAGACTTCGAGCTGTAGTTCGGGCAAAAGGAGATCGTTTGAGCTGAACTTTTGCGTGAATGTTGACATTTATGTTGTTGATAAAATATGTTAATTTGAGAAGATTTTCTCTGTTTTGAAAAAAGGTATAACAATTCCAATTTGTAACACTATTTATGGGCCACCCTGTACAATCCTTTCATGACGCAATTGCTTCATGAGCATGCGTGACTAGAAAGAACGGCCTTCGTGCCTTGCACATAGCAGGAAATCGCATGGGACAATGTGTGCTCGGTTGGTGTATTGGTTGACTCTCTGCGGGCCCCGGTTGGGCAGCGGGGGTTCGGTCCCGGCCGAGTGCCGAATTTTTGCCCGTGCGATGGATTTCATTCATTATATATATATATTTTATCTACATTTCGAAAAATGCAATTGTAGGGTAGTTTGGGAGCTAGGGAGCCTTGGGTGCCCAACGGTTTCCAGAGTTCAAGATCGATGAGAGAACATGCGGGTGACGAATCCGCGTGTTTGAGTTTTTTGATAGCGGTGGACCAGGCCGTGATTGGATCGGGAGGAGTACAGAAGGATAGCTTTGGCGAGTGATTTGAGAGCGGCTACCTTGAGCGGTACTTGGTTTGACTGAGTGGGCATCAGCAGTGGAGGAGCTGCTCCTCACCGACCAAGTCCCCCGGTTCCCATCGGCTGCCCTTGGCAAAGAATTAATAATTGATGGTTTGGACTTTTTGGGTAGGATGAACAAGGGTATCTTCGATGATGATTGGAAATATATGTCTCCGTGAAGAACTTCGAGATCTCGACTTTGGATAAACGTATGATGAACAGAAGCGAGATTTCATTTCAAGAGTGAAAACTATTGCTGTTGCGTCGTCTGTTGTTCAAAAATCGCAAAAGGCTGTAATCAGTCAACTTTGTTCGTAATGGCAAGGTTTTTCATCACATTATTATTTTTAAGCAGTTCTACGAACATTTTGAAAGAAGTTATGTCAAGCATTTCTGGTACACGAGAAAACCAACGGGCTACTCTCAGACTAAATGAATTGTACCTAGCACTGTTCTTCGTTACTTCTATTGAAACTCCGTGAGAATTAGTTCGCGTTTCTTTGGTTCTTTGGAAAAAATGTTGTTTCTTAATGATGGTTTTGTCATTGATTATTTTCCATGCCATGGTCAAATCCATATATACTCGTCTCTCTTCTAAAGACATGAGACCTAGCTTAGAGAGTCTACTTTTATAAGATGTATTTCCGTGAGGATAGCTACAGTTAGGAAAGCAGCGAGCGAATACGATTCTCGTGAAAGACCTGAGAACTTTCTCTATTTCTTCGACGTCTTTTTTGAAGTGCGGATTCCAGAAACTTGAAGCAAATTCTAAATGAGGCATGACATAAGTTTTGAAGCATTTCACCAAGATAGAGGCATCATTGATGTTCACGGCTCTTAACATTGAATATAGAGCAGAATTAGCTCTAGATACTCGGTCAGATATAGTGATATTACGCCGAAGAGAAGGGATTATTTGTACACCTAGATCACGAACTCGACTCACACACTCCAAAGCAGTATTGTCTATGTAATAGGTAGGAGTAAGTGCCGTAGACCCGATATGTAAATGAACTGTTTTAGAGGTAGAGAGAGATAATTGGTTGGAAGTACACCAGAATGATACTTCATCTAGAGAAGCTTGAAGTTCAAGACAACGTTCTGTCATGTTATTCTTGTTGTAAGACAGATACAACTTTATGTCATCAGCATATGCTTGATATCGAACGTTAGTGAATGAAGAAAGAACTTGATTCAAGTCGGATATGTATAAGACAAAGAGCAAGGGTCCCAATACAGACCCTTGTGGGACACCGGATGTAACAGGATGTGGAGTTGATAAGGTGTCGCTCATACGAACGGAAAATTCTCTATCTGTTAGGAACGACTTCAACCAAGTTATAACTAAACTCGGTATACCGAAATGAGTACATTTTCTTAACAATTTATTTATACATACTGTGTCAAATGCACGAGAGAAATCTATATAAATCACATCGGTGGAGAGTCCTGCACTTAGAGCCTTCGTCCAATCATTTTCACATGAGAGTAAATTTGTAACTATGGAAGCGCTCGCCCGGAAACCGTGTTGACTTGAGGGGAGTATCTCAAAATGAGAAACGTGCTCTATTATAATAGACCTGATAACCCGTTCCATAACCTTTGAAGCTGGAGAAAGAATAGAAATGGGTCTGTAAGACGATGAAAGAGAAGGGTCTTTACCAGATTTAGGAATGGCAGTGATCAAAGAATGCTTCCAAATTTCAGGTACAACATAGAGAGAAGATAAAGAGAAGTTATAAATATGTGCTAATGGAAGAGCGAGAGATTTTGAGCATTTTTTGAAAACTATTTGCGGAATCCCATCAGCACCAGTGCTGCAAGTACCTTTCAATTTTGATAACAACCGAGCTACAGTAGATGGAAAACAAATAAAGTCACTTACTTGTTGTTGAATGGAAGGACCGAGTAGTGGGGGAGACAGTCCATCGTCGAGAGTAAACGAGGAAACAAATTCCTTCGCTAATAGATCACATTTTTGAAATGTGTCGAGAACATTAACACCCGAAGAGTCAATGAGAACACGAGGAGGACAGGTCTTAGGTTTGATCAAGGAGGCTATATGTCTATACAAGTCACGCGACTTGACCAGTTTTACTTTCTGACAATGCCTATTCCATTTATCAATTTGTTTGAGAAGATCCTTGCTGGATTTATCATATAATGCGCGAACTCTTGGGATTTCAATACTCAAGAAGAGTAAATTACGGTATTCGATTAACTTCTGAATGTGTGGAGGATAAGCAGTTGTGACGGATCGTGGAACGCGTAAAGGAACGAATTGGGCAAGAGAGCTTTTTAGGATATCAAGGAAGCGAGAGTAAAGATCGTCAATGGAATAAAAGTTGTCAAAAGCTGACTCCCAGTCGATAGTGGTTAAGTATTGACTGAGTCCTTCAAAATCTGTTCTGGAGTAGTCCAGAACCTTGAAGGAAGGGCGAGGTAGAGCAGAGTCACAAATCGAGAAGGCCAGTCCATAATGATCACAAGTGGGAAATGAAGGTATGACACGAACATTTGAGCAAAGGTGTGAATGAGAAGAGAGGAGCCAGTCGATGCACTTATTTTGACGGGTGGGTGTACTGCAGAGTTGGTGGAGTCTGTGAGATGTTACTAAATCTATCAGCAAATTGTCACATGGAGAAGAACCATTTGTGAGACAATCTGAATTGAAATCGCCCACACAGAGGCTAGAATTTCCAGAAGTCGTAAAAATTTCAGATAGAACATCGCAGAATATTCGGGTTTCCGCACAATCAAAACGAGGGGGACGATAGCAAACTGTGAGACGAATGAAAGAGGAAGAGAGAAATAAGTCGATACAAACTATTTCCATATTAGAAAGACTCAACGCAGGTCTTGTGAAATGGATGTGGTCGCGAAGAATAATTGCTACCCCGCCACCCCGTGAATCACGATCACAACGAACAACTGTGTATGGAAGCGAACCAATGATCTCACTGTCCAGTATTCTAGAGTTCAACCATGTTTCGGATAGTGCGATAATATCTGGCTTTTCATTCTCGAGAAAAGATCGGAAAGCAACTAGTTTATTACTAAGAGAGCGCATGTTAAAATAAATCAATTTCAAAGAATTAGTCGAATTAGGAAGAGAAGCTGAACAAGTGTTCCGGAAGGATCCTAGCCGAGCTAGTTTCCCTGATTATGACGAGAAAGCGGAGTAACAGGTGGAGGCGGAGACGCAAACAACGGAGAAGAGAGGGATGGTGGGGACGTTTTACGGGTACCACCAATTTCCTCTTTCAGCCACAGCTCATCTCGATATAGAACCCAAGTGCACCTGGGGTCACGCTCACGCAGTGTCTTCAGAAGTGACCGTTTTGCATTCCACGCAGCACTTTCGAACAAAGACGCCTTTCCAGTTCGGTTTAGAACGAAGAGTTGGAGCAGCGCGTAGAGCTGAAAGAACGAATGCCCGAGAAGGAAGCATGACCTTGAGAAGACGACGCGGTCCCTGCCCCATTCTGAACACGACCTCCGGCCTCACTTGTATATTGAGATCATCAAGCAAGGAGCGCACTACAGTCTCGTCATGCTGAAGACGCTCTCCCGCATTGGGAGAGTTACTCTCCGGCAGCCCTGCTACGACCAAAGAGCGCGCGCGACGAATGGACTCCTCATCTTGAGAAGACGAAGACATAGGAGGGCAAACACTTGGAGAAAATGGAACAGGAGGAGACGCGGATTGACACTTGCATGAGCATTCCTTCGGAACTGAATGCTCTAGAGACGATGTCAGCAACTTGATTAGACGGGTGATGGTTGACCAGACAACTCCAGGAATTCCGTCCGGGGCATCGGCATCTGCCAGGGCAGTAGCTTCTGCAATGGTTTGAGACAGAGAACAAGAAGGCGAAACTAACTTTGGAGGAGTGAGTGGACTGCCGGGGCTTCCACCCTTCTTCCCTTTCTTTTCGACCTTTCGACGTCCGGCCATTGCAGATTAGATTTGAAGTAGAGATGAGAGCAGTGAATTGAACAACCTCTCAGTGGTGATGATGGAAGTTAGAATGATGGAAGACATGAAGACATGATGGAAATGGAAGACATGATGGAAGACATGGAAATGGAAGACATGGAAGACATGATGGAAGACAAATTATGATCTTTTAATTGATATTAATGTGTACTTTATTATATTTTAGTGGGATTGATGAGTTTTTGGAGATAGTTTTAATACCTAACATTATATGATCTTGATATTGGTTTGGCCTGTAAGAATTCATTAACATTGTGATTCTGCTAAGAAAATCTTCTATGTACATGTTTACAGTTATTACTAAAACAAAATGTTCCACTGTAAATGGTGTTAAGACCAATGTTGATAGGTATGTTAGAGCTTAAATGAGGGTATTTTATAATCTTAAAGTTGTAGGCATCGGTTTTATTCTATAGTTTAAACTTTGTATTACCATCTTCTACGAATTATATGTCTAGGTCAAGAAATGCAGCTCTGTATCTTTGTTGAATAGTTTTTTTCTAATTCTCGTATCTTTGTTGTATAGTTTTCTAAAGGGAATAAAGGTAGACTTCTTTTGTAAATGAAGTGAACTCATATAATTTTTTTGATATATGAACTAAGTCATCGATGAACCTGAAGGTACAATTGAGTGAGAATGTTAGAGGATGAGTTTCTTTTAGGTTTTGGTTAAAATAAAGAGATTCCATCATAGCTATGTAGTGTTAAGTCAGCGATTTGAGAAGATGAGTTTTTTTTTGTTGAGGTACATATATGCACCTTTGTTCTGTTTATAGATTATTTGACTGTAAAGGTCATATTTTCTAAAAACATACGTAAAATTTTTGTATATTTAAATGTGAAGGTAAGTTCTACTGTTACTAGTTTCATTAGTGTAACTAGTTTGTTTACCTTTTTATGTGATGGCTTGAAATGCACAATTTTTGAAACAATTTTTTATAATTATGTTTATGTTGATCTTAACTTTCTCAAAATTATTCAGCCCGTCTAAAATTATTAACCCTAACCACCTTGGAGTATAGGCGCACCATAATTGACCTATCTTTCATTCATAAAGCCATCCACAATAACGTTGTGCTTGGAACCACACATCTCTTTGTGATCAGGCCTTTTCGCTACAACCAAAGAATCTCCCACACTCTTAGACTTATATTGCCTTTTAAAATGCCCGAAGGTCATAATACGTGTGTTTCTCGCCGTATTGACATTTGGAATTCTCTGCCCTCGTCTCGTGTTTCAATGCCATCCTCGTCACAATTCAAAAATGCTCTTCTTAGTTTACCAATTGATGTAATTGCACCCTCTTCTAAACAAAGACTCAAATATGTAGTATTTGAGTAGTTCTCACCAAATATTAATTATGAACTCACACCTTGAACTTCTCGATCAATTGTAATTTAAATGCAAGAATTACGGTTAATGTACATATATATTATCTTATTGCCTTGAACTGAATCACCCTGTGACAGTTATCCTTTGCATATCAACCATGTGCAAAGGAATAAAATGAATGGACTATGTCATGTTTGAGGTTGGTAAAAGAGAAACAAAGTCAGTACAGTGTATTTCTTTTGGTTGGTTCTCCAAAAGTCTAAGCTCATGAAGAACGGGATTAGTATTAAGAATAGAAAAACGGTGAGTAGTGCCATTCCTTTGGCTTGTTTGTTTGCAATAACTTTTGAAATGTCTGGATAGATGTTTGAGAATCAATTGAATGAAACAGTCCAAGACGACAACAACCGATTCTTTAACTCGGAGTAGGGCCTCCACGTACATAACGATAAAAGCCTAGAATGAAAAAAATAGCCTTCGCTGCTCTTTTCAAATTCTTCAAATACCGTAACTCACCTTCGAATAATGTCTATTAACCCGCCAATTCAAACTATCAAACCGCGAACTCAATTGTTTTGTGACCAAACTTCAAAATTTTCCTCCGTTTCCGTTTCATTCATACTCCGGTAAAACTGTAGTTTGGCCCTAAAACATTCGAATTTGGAGTGCTTCATCGATGTAGAAAATGTAAAGGCGTAATAAAATTGAAGCCACAAAAAGGCGAATGGAGAAGTAATAAGCCTCGCGAATGGTCCCTCTTTATAGGATGCTGGGGACAGTATGGCCGCCACTCTACCGAATATCAACGCGTCTTCCACGAACGGAGCACATTAATCTCCCGGACGAATAACAGGGTGTGTTGGATGACTCTCTCAAAGGGGCATGTCCAGTATCGCGGTACTGCCACAAAAGTCCTTCGCACCACTCGCTTCTATAGTCGAACGCGTCAACGGGCATTCCGTTCTACGAGCAAGAACAAGTTGCATTTGATTTTCTGATCGTCGGCGAACATGTCTTTCACGGGCATTCGCCACGTATTGGAACAAATCTGGGCCATTACTAAACCACGCCCCTCACGCCCGTTCATTACACACAGAGAGAAATTGATCACTTTTGATACATTTTCTGAACAATATAAAGGGGACGATGTGGTTAATGTCCTTTATATTGTTCAGTCTGTAGTAAACCTCGCCCTAATTCGCAAACTGCGAAACTGTTTACTTTTGGTCAATAATATTGTTCACTTGCAAAAAGTGTGCAGTATTATTTTTCAAAATAGTGTGCAGTAGAGCTATTTCGTTCTTGTTTTTTATCGCTCTTCTTGGCTTTTTTCTTTAAAAAAAAAAGTTGTGTGTTTATATGGAATGTAATGAACACTTCAAATCAACAAACAATTTCTATTTCAACAAGCATGATAAAATCGTTATCGGAATAACCAAAGGAGAATATTTCATCACAATGTCGATGAACACGAACAGAAGAGTCAATTTTATGTTTATATTCCGACTTAATGTCATAAGATTTTCTCAAGCTACGGTATGTGTAGCAAGTGTAGCTACCATAGTTCCACTCAAGCTACGGTATGTGTAGCAAGTGTAGCTACCATAGTTCCACTCAAGCTACGGTATGTGTAGCAAGTGTAGCTACCATAGTTCCACTCAAGCTACGGTATGTGTAGCAAGTGTAGCTACCATAGTTCCACTCAAGCTACGGTATGTGTAGCAAGTGTAGCTACCATAGTTCCACTCAAGCTACGGTATGTGTAGCAAGTGTAGCTACCATAGTTCCACTCAAGCTACGGTATGTGTAGCAAGTGTAGCTACCATAGTTCCACTCAAGCTACGGTATGTGTAGCAAGTGTAGCTACCATAGTTCCACTCAAGCTACGGTATGTGTAGCAAGTGTAGCTACCATAGTTCCACTCAAGCTACGGTATGTGTAGCAAGTGTAGCTACCATAGTTCCACTCAAGCTACGGTATGTGTAGCAAGTGTAGCTACCATAGTTCCACTCAAGCTACGGTATGTGTAGCAAGTGTAGCTACCATAGTTCCACTCAAGCTACGGTATGTGTAGCAAGTGTAGCTACCATAGTTCCACTCAAGCTACGGTATGTGTAGCAAGTGTAGCTACCATAGTTCCACTCAAGCTACGGTATGTGTAGCAAGTGTAGCTACCATAGTTCCACTCAAGCTACGGTATGTGTAGCAAGTGTAGCTACCATAGTTCCACTCAAGCTACGGTATGTGTAGCAAGTGTAGCTACCATAGTTCCACTCAAGCTACGGTATGTGTAGCAAGTGTAGCTACCATAGTTCCACTCAAGCTACGGTATGTGTAGCAAGTGTAGCTACCATAGTTCCACTCAAGCTACGGTATGTGTAGCAAGTGTAGCTACCATAGTTCCACTCAAGCTACGGTATGTGTAGCAAGTGTAGCTACCATAGTTCCACTCAAGCTACGGTATGTGTAGCAAGTGTAGCTACCATAGTTCCACTCAAGCTACGGTATGTGTAGCAAGTGTAGCTACCATAGTTCCACTCAAGCTACGGTTTGTGTAGCAAGTGTAGCTACCATAGTTCCACTCAAGCTACGGTATGTGTAGCAAGTGTAGCTACCATAGTTCCACTCAAGCTACGGTATGTGTAGCAAGTGTAGCTACCATAGTTCCACTCAAGCTACGGTATGTGTAGCAAGTGTAGCTACCATAGTTCCACTCAAGCTACGGTATGTGTAGCAAGTGTAGCTACCATAGTTCCACTCAAGCTACGGTATGTGTAGCAAGTGTAGCTACCATAGTTCCACTCAAGCTACGGTATGTGTAGCAAGTGTAGCTACCATAGTTCCACTCAAGCTACGGTATGTGTAGCAAGTGTAGCTACCATAGTTCCACTCAAGCTACGGTATGTGTAGCAAGTGTAGCTACCATAGTTCCACTCAAGCTACGGTATGTGTAGCAAGTGTAGCTACCATAGTTCCACTCAAGCTACGGTATGTGTAGCAAGTGTAGCTACCATAGTTCCACTCAAGCTACGGTATGTGTAGCAAGTGTAGCTACCATAGTTCCACTCAAGCTACGGTATGTGTAGCAAGTGTAGCTACCATAGTTCCACTCAAGCTACGGTATGTGTAGCAAGTGTAGCTACCATAGTTCCACTCAAGCTACGGTATGTGTAGCAAGTGTAGCTACCATAGTTCCACTCAAGCTACGGTATGTGTAGCAAGTGTAGCTACCATAGTTGCACTCAAGCTACGGTATGTGTAGCAAGTGTAGCTACCATAGTTCCACTCAAGCTACGGTATGTGTAGCAAGTGTAGCTACCATAGTTCCACTCAAGCTACGGTATGTGTAGCAAGTGTAGCTACCATAGTTCCACTCAAGCTACGGTATGTGTAGCAAGTGTAGCTACCATAGTTCCACTCAAGCTACGGTATGTGTAGCAAGTGTAGCTACCATAGTTCCACTCAAGCTACGGTATGTGTAGCAAGTGTAGCTACCATAGTTCCACTCAAGCTACGGTATGTGTAGCAAGTGTAGCTACCATAGTTCCACAGAAATTCACAGAACTCTATTCAAAACTTTACTTAAAGAAAACGAATTAGAAACAGAAAAAAACATACAATCTAAGTTGTTGACACAGGAAAAACGAAATCAAAATTTAAAGAAAAATCAAAATTTGATAGAGTTCTCTCTTCAATAATCTACACAAAAAGATATATTCAATCGAACTAAATTTCCAGACACGTAAACATTCAACAGTTAACGAAGTTAAAAAGCTTTTCATTAGAAAATGTAAACGGTTGTTCCATTTCAAGAAAAAAACTATTTGCAGCAGTCCAGGTGCATTCTTATTCTGGCCAACAGCAATCCAAGAAAATACCCAAGAGCTGCCTTCTGTTAGTTAGCGCCACCTCCTGTGGACGCATTGTTGTCCCCCAAGACAACAGCTGTGGTAATACTTTCTTACCTTTTTCTTTAAACAAACACTAATCAAAGAAAAATCCAAATACGCACCCTATATCCACGTACGTCGAAAAAACAAAAACAAACAACCCAAAATCCTATAGGCCTTTAACAAGGCACAGTCAGGCAGGCACAGTCAGGCGTCGCGGCAGGCACAGCACGCGTCAGCGGAACCTAAAACACGGCCTCAACTTAAAAACGGCTTAGCTCAATTAATTAGTATTATTTTTCTTTCTCTTTTTTTATTTTTTAAATTATGTTTATAAATTTTTATTTTTACATCAGAAAATTATTTTTACATTAAAAAACGCTTAGGCTTAGTAAAAGTTTACGATAACGAGGCCGTACGGCTTAGCTAACGAGGCCGTACGGCTTAGTTGAGCCCGTGAAAGGCCAAAAAAACCTGACGAATAGCAGTCATGAAAGTCATGAATGTAATTAATTGAGCTAAGCCGTTTTTAAGTTGAGGCCGTGTTTTAGGTTCCGCTGACGCGTGCTATGCCTGCCGCGACGCCTGACTGTGCCTGCCTGACTGTGCCTTGCTAAAGGCCAATCCTATAGGCTGTTCAGGCCTCTAGCGCGCGAGAGCGGGAGTTCAATATTCACAACCAATATAAATACAAGTAGATCATTAAAAACAACACAGAGGCATAAAGAAATACATGGGCTCTATGGATTACAAGAAAAGAGACATATGGAATTACATGGGCTCTAAGGATTAAATAGGACGAGTCTCCTTACATGCCCCTTCTTTTAAAATCGTCGCCCTCGATGAGTTGAGTTCCTATCGTATGGTTGATATCTGCGATATTCTGATTGGGGTGGCCTCGGAAAAGTTCTCGCTACCCGTGGCGTGTGTGGGGGCTCAAACTTCGGCCATACTCTTACTGAATTGCATTTCTCTGCGATGATGCAGCAGTATCTTCTTAAGGGTAAGGCTGGAGGGCTTGATGCTTGTGGGAGGTGCCCGAGTATACATTGTCAAATGTATCCCGATCTTCTCATCGGAGATACAAAATATATATTAGGGGCCATTAATTTATTTTTCAAATCCTTAAGGACTCCAATGGTATTTTCTAGCTCTTCGATGTTCAACTCACTGGTAGGTTGTGAAGCTCCCACTATTAAAGTACCTTGTGCGGGGGTTAAAACTTCAATAAGTTTGATGAGGACTGTCTGGAGGGGACTCATCCAATGTTGGGCTGTCGCTGAGTCCCAGAAGGGCAGCAGGATTATTGTCACTCCCTAGTCGCCTTTCGTCCTTTCTATCGCCGTTATCATCTCTGCGTTGGTGCCGTATCCCGCGATTTGCACCTTTTTCGAACTCCTGATAGACGCGGTGTCCCTCTCTTTCATGATCACGAACGTTGGGAGGCGATTTCTGTTATAATTGGTCCATCCCTCTCTGCTTTCTTCTCTTAATGGTTTCTGAACTTTGGTTTCCCAGCTCTATTTTCATGAGTCTCAACTGATCAAATGGGATCCGAAGAATGCTTTGGTCTGCTAAATTCACCACTTTAGCATAGTTCTCATTCACTTCTTCCACCCGGTAAAGTCCATCCCACTCATCTGTGAGCTTGGGAAACCTACTGTTTCCTTTCTCACTGGGCACTCTCACGAATACTCGGTCGCCAGGTTTCGGATATGTTCTGCCCTCTACGTGATGCTTCCTATCGTATTCTCTTTTCATCTTCTCTCTTTCTCCTTTTTTTGTCTCTTTCACTTTCTCCAGTAATGTTGTAGGCGCAAACCACATACGGAATTAACTCGTCCCACTTGTCTGCTTCTTTTATTTTTTTCTGTAACAGCCGGAAGATCGTTTGGTTGAATCTTTCTGTCAGCCCATTCTCTCTCGCATTATACCCCTATGTTACGATGTATCTGATCTCTAAGATACTGCAGATTTCTATTATCTTTTCGTTCACGAATTCTGTTCCTTGGTCTGACAGTATCGATTCTGGCAACCTCCCCGACTCAAGAATCCATTTTATCACGAGAATTTTAGCCACTAAATTCGCTCTTTTGTCTTCTATCGGATACGCTGCTCCAAACTTGCTAAAAGCATCGATCACGGTCAAGATGTATCTATTACCCGACAACGCTTCTCCAATTTTCACAATATCCACGCCAATCAACTCGAATGGCTCACTCGCCTCTATGGGTTTCAGCGGAGGGGTCATGATTTCTGTCGAGTTAAAAACTGCGCATTTCATACAGTGGTCAATACCGTCTTTGACTTCTCCTCTCATAACTTCCCAGTAAAGTTCTTTCATTTTTCTCAGTGTTTCATTGAGTCCCCAGTGCCCCCCGAGAACTCCTTCGTTATTATCTTTTATCAGACTCTATCTTATGCTTTTTGGTACGTAATTCTTTTTCCCTCCTCGAACTCCTTCCACCAATATGAGACCTTCTGGCGATAGAGTCCACCTGAGTCGATTTTTTCCCGCACGGCTCCTCCCGCGACACTCCTAAATCTTTCAAGGCACAACTTTCCCTTTTCGTCCTCCTCGGTCGCCTTTCTCTAATTTTCTAATATCCCTTTGAACGATATTTTGTTCAACACTCTTTCAACTTCCGTTTTCTCCGCAACTATTTCTTCTCCTTCCATAATAGCTTCACTTCTACTTAGAGCATCTGCCACTTTAATCGCACTCCCTTTCACGTATTCTATAGTGATGTCATAGCTTTGCAGCTCTAGAGCCCATCTCAATACTCGTGCCGATGAATTCATTTGCTTGAATAGTACTTTTTTCTCAGTATGAGGTCAACCTTCCTTTCTCTTCTCAATTCGTTTAATTTTTCAACTTCCCAGCTCTTCCAAATAACAGTCTCTCTCACCAACTCTTAGCTCTTCTCTTTTCTCTTCCAAATAACAGTCTCTCACACCAACTCTTAGCTCTTCTCTTTTCTCTTCCAAATAACAGTCTCTCACACCAACTCTTAGCTCTTCTCTTTTCTCTTCCAAATAACAGTCTCTCACACCAACTCTTAGCTCTTCTCTTTTCTCTTCCAAATAACAGTCTCTCACACCAACTCTTAGCTCTTCTCTTTTCTCTTCCAAATAACAGTCTCTCACACCAACTCTTAGCTCTTCTCTTTTCTCTTCCAAATAACAGTATCTCACACCAACTCTTAGCTCTTCTCTTTTCTCTTCCAAATAACAGTCTCTCACACCAACTCTTAGCTCTTCTCTTTTCTCTTCCAAATAACAGTATCTCACACCAACTCTTAGCTCTTTTCTTTTCTCTTCCAAATAACAGTCTCTCACACCAACTCTTAGCTCTTCTCTTTTCTCTTCCAAATAACAGTATCTCACACCAACTCTTAGCTCTTCTCTTTTCTCTTCCAAATAACAGTATCTCACACCAACTCTTAGCTCTTCTCTTTTCTCTTCCAAATAACAGTATCTCACACCAACTCTTAGCTCTTCTCTTTTCTCTTCCAAATAACAGTCTCTCACACCAACTCTTAGCTCTTCTCTTTTCTCTTCCAAATAACAGTATCTCACACCAACTCTTAGCTCTTCTCTTTTCTCTTCCAAATAACAGTATCTCACACCAACTCTTAGCTCTTCTCTTTTCTCTTCCAAATAACAGTATCTCACACCAACTCTTAGCTCTTCTCTTTTCTCTTCCAAATAACAGTATCTCACACCAACTCTTAGCTCTTCTCTTTTCTCTTCCAAATAACAGTCTCTCACACCAACTCTTAGCTCTTCTCTTTTCTCTTCCAAATAACAGTATCTCACACCAACTCTTAGCTCTTCTCTTTTCTCTTCCAAATAACAGTATCTCACACCAACTCTTAGCTCTTCTCTTTTCTCTTCCAAATAACAGTATCTCACACCAACTCTTAGCTCTTCTCTTTTCTCTTCCAAATAACAGTATCTCACACCAACTCTTAGCTCTTCTATTTTCTCTTCCAAATAACAGTCTCTCACACCAACTCTTAGCTCTTCTCTTTTCTCTTCCAAATAACAGTATCTCACACCAACTCTTAGCTCTTCTCTTTTCTCTTCCAAATAACAGTATCTCACACCAACTCTTAGCTCTTCTCTTTTCTCTTCCAAATAACAGTCTCTCACACCAACTCTTAGCTCTTCTCTTTTCTCTTCCAAATAACAGTATCTCACACCAACTCTTAGCTCTTCTCTTTTCTCTTCCAAATAACAGTATCTCACACCAACTCTTAGCTCTTCTCTTTTCTCTTCCAAATAACAGTATCTCACACCAACTCTTAGCTCTTCTCTTTTCTCTTCCAAATAACAGTCTCTCACACCAACTCTTAGCTCTTCTCTTTTCTCTTCCAAATAACAGTATCTCACACCAACTCTTAGCTCTTCTCTTTTCTCTTCCAAATAACAGTCTCTCACACCAACTCTTAGCTCTTCTCTTTTCTCTTCCAAATAACAGTCTCTCACACCAACTCTTAGCTCTTCTCTTTTCTCTTCCAAATAACAGTCTCTCACACCAACTCTTAGTTCTTCTCTTTTCTCTTCCAAATAACAGTATCTCACACCAACTCTTAGCTCTTCTCTTTTCTCTTCCAAATAACAGTCTCTCACACCAACTCTTAGCTCTTCTCTTTTCTCTTCCAAATAACAGTATCTCACACCAACTCTTAGCTCTTCTCTTTTCTCTTCCAAATAACAGTATCTCACACCAACTCTTAGCTCTTCTCTTTTCTCTTCCAAATAACAGTCTCTCACACCAACTCTTAGCTCTTCTCTTTTCTCTTCCAAATAACAGTATCTCACACCAACTCTTAGCTCTTCTCTTTTCTCTTCCAAATAACAGTATCTCACACCAACTCTTAGCTCTTCTCTTTTCTCTTCCAAATAACAGTCTCTCACACCAACTCTTAGCTCTTCTCTTTTCTCTTCCAAATAACAGTATCTCACACCAACTCTTAGCTCTTCTCTTTTCTCTTCCAAATAACAGTATCTCACACCAACTCTTAGCTCTTCTCTTTTCTCTTCCAAATAACAGTATCTCACACCAACTCTTAGCTCTTCTCTTTTCTCTTCCAAATAACAGTCTCTCACACCAACTCTTAGCTCTTCTCTTTTCTCTTCCAAATAACAGTATCTCACACCAACTCTTAGCTCTTCTCTTTTCTCTTCCAAATAACAGTCTCTCACACCAACTCTTAGCTCTTCTCTTTTCTCTTCCAAATAACAGTATCTCACACCAACTCTTAGCTCTTCTCTTTTCTCTTCCAAATAACAGTATCTCACACCAACTCTTAGCTCTTCTCTTTTCTCTTCCAAATAACAGTCTCTCACACCAACTCTTAGCTCTTCTCTTTTCTCTTCCAAATAACAGTCTCTCACACCAACTCTTAGCTCTTCTCTTTTCTCTTCCAAATAACAGTATCTCACACCAACTCTTAGCTCTTCTCTTTTCTCTTCCAAATAACAGTATCTCACACCAACTCTTAGCTCTTCTCTTTTCTCTTCCAAATAACAGTCTCTCACACCAACTCTTAGCTCTTCTCTTTTCTCTTCCAAATAACAGTATCTCACACCAACTCTTAGCTCTTCTCTTTTCTCTTCCAAATAACAGTCTCTCACACCAACTCTTAGCTCTTCTCTTTTCTCTTCCAAATAACAGTATCTCACACCAACTCTTAGCTCTTCTCTTTTCTCTTCCAAATAACAGTCTCTCACACCAACTCTTAGCTCTTCTCTTTTCTCTTCCAAATAACAGTATCTCACACCAACTCTTAGCTCTTCTCTTTTCTCTTCCAAATAACAGTCTCTCACACCAACTCTTAGCTCTTCTCTTTTCTCTTCCAAATAACAGTATCTCACACCAACTCTTAGCTCTTCTCTTTTCTCTTCCAAATAACAGTCTCTCACACCAACTCTTAGCTCTTCTCTTTTCTCTTCCAAATAACAGTATCTCACACCAACTCTTAGCTCTTCTCTTTTCTCTTCCAAATAACAGTCTCTCACACCAACTCTTAGCTCTTCTCTTTTCTCTTCCAAATAACAGTATCTCACACCAACTCTTAGCTCTTCTCTTTTCTCTTCCAAATAACAGTATCTCACACCAACTCTTAGTAAGAAGTAAGATCCCGTAAGAAAATATGGCCTTTCGAAGTTAAGCCACGCGCTAGAGTATAGTAGTCACTGCTTTATATAAAGGCGAACTTTCGATTACTGTTGAATTTGTTATTTTTCATTCTTACTTAGTTTTGGTTCTGTATCCTATACAATTTAGATTCTTTTGAATAAAATTTCAAATTTTTTCTGTATTGTACGAAACAGCGTTGGAAGAAAAGCGATAAAATTTTGAAAAGGACTACATTTCGATTACATTCAATTTACACTGAAAAGTCGATTCAAAAATTGGTGAATTTCAATCCATAAAAAAATTTTTTAATGAGGAAATCAAAAACTTTTTCAATAAAAAAATGATGAAGATTACCAGTGCGAAGTCAAGGCCGCGTTTTAGTACAAACATGACCCACTTGAACTTCCGCGCTCTAGCGTACCAAGATTTGTTATAGGCAGAATTTTCGAAGCTAATCTGATCTCTTTTTTTCTGCTTTAAAGTAATTGTTTTTGATTTTTTCATGTTTTTTTGAAATAATTAAGTGATTAAGAACACATAAAAATAACATTTTACTACATATTCTAATTTTGATTTTAGCCATTGCTGTCTCTAAATAAAATACGCAGAGGTTTCAACAACGCAAATCTACATTTTTTGATAAACATGTTCGGAATGGAATCGGGTGAGGTATTACATTTATTCTCTAACTTAGAAACAGCCTCGATTATCATTTGATCATCAATTATTTCAAGAGAAAAGTGTTGATCGAAGGGAGCTAAAATAGGGACAGGAAGAACATTCTGAGACGGTTCAGAGAAAGTTGATGAGAACTGAGAAGAAAACATTTCAGCTTTTATGGAAGGGTCCGTCACTACCGTTCCACTACTGTCATACAAAACATAGGAATCGTTTTGAGATATAATACGATTTGTACAACACGAGAAAAACTTTTTACGGTTGCCTTCAACAATCAGAGAAGATTCCTTAGATGTTTCAAAATCATAAAGCTCAGAAGAAAATTTCTTGACAGATTTTTACAGTATTCGGAGTAAGGAGCAGTAATTGAAACTTTCTGAAGCTTATTGAATAAGCGTTGAATACGCGCTGGATATCTATTGGAGGACGAATTATTTTTTTTCCTTACCTTTCCATTCTTCCCTTCCCTTTCCTCAAGAAACGGCTGCTACGGAGCGGCTCTCCTTTTTACCTCTCCCCTCTTCTATAAAGACACTCTGAGCTTTTCGTCGTATCATTCATTCTTCTCCCTCTCCTCTCCAATGGCTGGTTTCGAACGGCTATCGATGATCTTCTTACCATTTTCTGCTCCTACTTACCATCAGAAGCTCCTTAGCCTTTTTTAACCGAGTTTTCTTCCCTTCACCTTCTTATACATACATCCCTCCATGCAACGTCTTTTTTCACGTGATACATATGTTTCGCGTAATAAAAAGTTCAAATTAGGAACAACAGTTGGCACAAAGCGATCGATAAGGTCACATAGTAGATCAACGATATAGTTGTAAGCTTGATTAGGGTCAAGAGATGATAATGCCAAGGTCCAATCATGACAGTAAATAAAGTACTCAATCATATGCCAGTTTGCATCAGAATAAAGTTTTATAGGCTTGATTATGTCATCGAATACTTTGGAGGTAATACAATCGAAACAAATAGAATTATGATCGCACTGGGATGTGAAGGGAGCAATAACACTAGAAGAAGAGATAATCGGATGATTGCATAAAAGAAGATCAAGAATGTTCTGACTTCGAGTCGGCATAAGAATGTACTGAGTGAAATGGTTATCACAACAGTAATTAAGAAATTGAGTAGAAGAATAGCTCTTAGAACACGTCAACTTGTCCCAATCAATACAAGGCAAATTCAAATCACCAACGATTATGAGAGGGACATTGGGAATGGTATTTAAAGAGAAGTATGCTAATAACTCATTCATGATATCGTCTGGGGCACTGGGAGATCGATAAACACACATTAATCTAACCCGAGAAAAATATGAATCTTTGTCACTACATTGTAACTCAACTGTAATAGCTTCACATTCTGAAACTGACATCGACGAAATTGCTACTGGACTGAGTCTAGATTGCACTAAAATTGCTACTCCGCCACCTCTGTTACTGATATTAGAGTTTCTATCAGAACGAAAAACAGAATATGGTTTATTTGAATGTAAAATGACATCAGGTTCACTATCGTGTAACCAAGTTTCTGAAAAGCAAATAGCATTGTATTGCGTTGAAGATAATAAATGATTAAGGTCGTACAATTTATTCCGTATAGAGCGACAATTACTATAGTAAAAACTAAAATTTCCTCTAATACTACATATGTTGACTATTCCAAATATCAGAAGAAGTAAACAGGCTATGGCCATCAGCACTACTGACCTATTTCTGTACATTGTTTGCGTCCATCCTTTTTCCTCTTGTCACCGTCACGTTTTGAAGAGAACTATTAACCTCAGCGACTGTCTTCGGAGTGTATAGAGGACGCGGATGAGAGAATCGAATGAGCCTTGTTCCTTGTACCCCCCACTCCATCGATCAACCTTTTTCGTTTCTTTCCTTAGCGAGTTTCTTGCAGTCCTTCTCGAGTTGGAGTCCTTCTCTGGTAAGGTCTTCTCTCGCGTACGCGTGAGGAAATTTGCGAAGGACTTCAGGACGACGGACTCGTAGTTTTCGCAGTACTTCTGTCCGGAGAGATGGCGATGGAAAATGAATCTTAAGTATTCTTCTCTTGTTCTCTTTATTTCCGAAGCGTCGATGAGTGATAGAACCTTGTAGGAATGCATTAGTGAGAGAAGGTATATAAGACGATGCTGGGAATATTTTTCGCCAAAATGCTCAAAATGTTGTTCCTCAGCCAAAAACTTTATTTTGCCAAGATTTCGAGTACGCGAACTTGGGAGAAGGAAATTCCGATATTAGTCTTTTTTAGCTGCCAAAATAGGGACGAAGAATCGGCCACTATTTCGCAGTGCCAAATGATGAATGACTCTGTGGCCAAGTTTTGTTCCTGCCAAATCACGGAAAATTTTGTTTTTACTTTGTGACATGTTTTGGCACTGCCAAACTCGGCTCTTTTTTTGAACACTTTTTGTACGTTGAACAAAGCTCCTCAACGACCACATATTAACCACTTCTAGCGACGTACCCAACCGAGTTTAGTAAACAGTTGAGAAAAATGTATGTTGCTGCGCTAGTACGTAAAGATTTGTGTGGCGGTTGTAGTCGGTTTAATTACCCAAGTTTGAGGTAAAGATTCGATCCGGCTCGTTGAAAGACGTAGCCTGAACCACACATTTAAAGAGATCAAAGTCTAGTATTGGCACTCCCCAAAGAGTTCCTGAGAGCGATCCTCCATCATCCCAGAAATGAGGCTAAGGAGTTGCAGGGGCTACAAAAAAGCCCGATTTTGGCAGTGACAAAACAAGGACAAAAATCCCGGTTCTGGCAGTGGCAAAACAAGGACAAAAAAAACCGATTTTGGCAGTGACAAAACAAGGACAAACAAAAACCCTATTTTGGCAGTGACAAAACAAGGACGAACAAAAACCGGATTCTGGCAGTGACAAAACGAGTACAAAGTAGAAAGCTTGTTTTTTGACGGTTTTTCATGGCAGGCCCGTCAACACGCATGTTATTTGCTGTCATTTATCATGGCGCTTTTTTCCGTTTCTTGCCATGGAAAAGCTTGGTTTTTCAAGGGAAATCTGCCCGAGGAACAACATTTTGAGCATTTTGGCGAAAATTATTCCCAGCATCGTCTTATATTGAGTTCACTAACGAGAGAATCAACAAGTTTTCCATCATGTTGATCCGTGGCGTCTTCTCTTATCTCCTCCGGAATGCCGACCAAAACGATGTTGTGAGCCTTCTCTTCCAGAATGACTTTGTCTTCCTGAAGGACTCTCCTGACCGCGTCGTAGGCGAGTAGTTCAGGCTGCGATATGAGAGAGGAAGTCATCAAAGAGTTGGATGGAGGGGCCGGGGTTTGGGTTGTGAGCTTAGAGAGAAGAGGAATGAGAGAAGATAATGTCGTCATCATTGAGGTTACTGCATTCAGAAGTTGGGAGATTTGGTCGCTTTGACGGTTGACAGCTTGGATCAGAATTTGTACATCAGATGAGGTTTGAGAAACTGACGAAGGAACAGACATATCTGTTTGTTTGGAATTGGTTTGAGAAAAGGACTGGCTCAACAATTGATATACATAGAAAGAATCAATATGAGAGCAATAGGAAGGGTCACCGCTCAGTGTGATAGCAGAGCGAGAGATGAAAAGTTGTAGACATCCGCCTACTAACAGGAATTGGAAACCTTGAGGCTTCATGTCCAAACCATTGTTCGACTTTCTCGCTCTACGTGTACAACTTCCTGCTTACCATCCAGAATACAAGACTCGCGTGCAGAAGAGCTCTGATCCACGGCATCCTGTCACACTGCGGATAGAGCATTTGAATCGAATCGTTTTGAAAGCATAGTTTATCACCTTTTTTCACGGACCACTTGAAAAATAGATTAATGGATTCAAAATAGAAAAGGCCCTTTTTTTCAATGAACTTGTTGTTGTGCGATCCCTTGGACTAGGATCGTCTTTCTTGATTGATTTCTTCACAGGAAATCTGTTTAAGTGAAGGGTGGAGGACTCTCGCGACCCTGACTGGGTTGCTTCATAGCTCCTCTGGGGTGCAGTGCTCCGATAGGGCTGGGCAGTTGAGCAAGTGCTGCGTGTTATGTGGCGTGGCTTGACAGCTAAGGCATGCGTCGGCGATCGCTGGTGAGATTCGATAGCTGTTGAGAAGATTGTTGTAGCCTGAGCGAAGCTTTGCAAGGCGTGTACGTGGACAGGGAGAGAGAAGTCTCTGTTTCATCGATAGGTGGAGAGGCTCTTCCAACTACTCGATTCGGACTGTAGCTGGATGTCGCATCACCTACAGCTTTTGTTTCGAGTAACTTCTGAACGTCTTTGAACGTATCCTCTTTTGGAAGTATAGCACGAGCATGTTGTACTGGCGTGCGGCTGTATGTGGTCAGCGTTGCCTTCATGTTGCGAAGCGGTGGAGGAAGGTTACTAAGCTCGAAGCATGCGTGCTGTGGGCAGAAGCAAGCTATTGGTCACAGAGAAGTCTGCAGTGATGTTTTGTCGGAAGCACACGTGTCTCTCCGTGAAGGTGATCGAGGCGTCCTGTGGCGGCTCGTGATGTTTCAGGCGTCCTGTGGCTGCTCGTGATGCGGTGTTCTGCGTCGTTTGAAGCAACTGGATGCTGGTCTTAGACGCGTCAGGAGTCCAGACACGAAAGGCGTAGTCCATAACACTTCTGTCGATCGCTTTGTATGTCATAACCATCGTCTCTTTATCTTGTCCTCAGCTAGTTCCTCCATGAGCTCTTATCACGTTGTTGCACCGTCGTACTTTTGTGGCGGTGCTGCGGGCATGTGGTGCGAAAGAAAGCATGGAGTCGAAAGTGACTCCATGAAACTTCGGCGTTTTGTTGAGCGGTAGCTGGTGGCCGTGAAGTTTAACGTCTGCATGGTAGTTCACTTGCTTCGTCCAGGGAGTGAAAAGGGTGACAGTAGACTTGCAGGTTAAGACCAACAGAGAACGGGCGGTGAAAAACTCAGTCAGCGATGGCATGTACGCGTTGAGGCAGTCTGATAGGAGGTCGAGCTCAGCGTCGTTCGTGCCTGGTCCCAGGAATTTCACCTTGAAATCGTCCGCGTAACTCGTGACATTGATGTCGGCGGGAGGCTATGCGATGTCGCTCACATAGAAGCTGAAGAGTGAGGGCGAAATGACTGCTCTCTGTGGTACTACAGTGTGGATGATTGGACTTTTTGATTTTGATCTCGAAATTCTGTCTTTGCCTGTCTCCGGCGGAGGTAAGCAGCAAGCCATCTCACAAGGCTTGGTGGGAGAGTGGATTCATGCAGGGGCGGAAACAGAATGTAGTGATCCACTGCGTGGAAGACCTTTGAAAAGTCAACTGCTACTGCAACAGTACGATGAGCCGGTTTAGGTTTATAAAAACCAGTGGCAACTGCTGTTCACTGTTCACTTTCTTATTCACTGGGCTTATCTCAATGTTCTATTTAATATTTTTTTCTATTCCGTCCCTTTATTTTAGATGTTTTTTGTTTTGTCTCCATAATTTGTTTCTATAATTTCCCTTTCTATAATTCGTTTTGAAATGTTTTTCGAATATAGTTGAACTCACATCCGTGACAGCGATCCAAGTTCATCAATGCTGATGTGGTCAAGTGTTTTGGCCGAAAACTATGTTGGTGCGCGGCGGGTGAGAGGTGAAGGACCATTGTTGGAAGAAGGAGCGCTTTTAGTATTTTGGCAGCTGGACACAGGAGCGAGACCGAGCGATATGACGAGCCTTGTTTGCTGTCCTTCTCTTGTTTCAGTAATGTGTGATTCTTTCCATATTGCCGGAATGTTGCACTGCTTAATGATGCGTTCACCATTGCGGTGAGAAAGGTGAGTCCGACTGGGCCAAATTGTTGTAGGTACAGCATTTTGATACCATCGGAACCGGCCGCCTTCGACTTCTTGGCTCGTTTAATTGAATCGCTGACTTGCTGCCTTTCGAATGTTAATGCGTCAATCAGTTGGTCTGTCGGAGTTGATCGCGTTCATCGGTTGGTCTGTCGGAGTTGATCGCGTTCAGCGATTAGCGGTTTAACGTCACTCGGAAGGTTGGGTGTTAAATTGCGTTTTCTTTCAGATGGAATGTGAAGTGTGGCAGCCTTAACGACGATCTCCCGAAAAAATATTCTTCATTTTCGCAGCATATTATTGTGACTTTTCCCGTTTACAGCGTTGATACGATCGTTCAGTCTCTTCCAGGATTTTTGGCCAACGTGATTTGGCGAGATTGCAGTATGTGCGAACGCTATCGTCTGTTGTTGTAACTGCTCGGCCCGCTAGAGTGATCAGGATGGGGAGGTGATCAGAAGATAAAGTCATGAGAACCTCCCATTCAGCCGCTGGAGAAGAGAGGATGATACGAGTGAAATTTCTAGTGAAGATGGTTGGCCGCTGGCAGATGTTCTTCTCGGTTTTAGGTGTCGGTCAGAGGTGAATACCGTCTATAAACCTGATGTGTTCCGTAGTCAAAGGAAATTTAAAAGATTTTTTCGCTCAATTTGTTGCTGATGCAGTATTTATGTGAACGGTTGCTTTAAATGATCTCTGAATCGTAACCGTACTAGGGTAAACTTAGCTGAAGCCTACATCGAGAAGTTTACAAAGAAATATACGTGTTTAAATTGCTGACTTGATACGATTCTTTCGGCCGTACTTTCTAAGAAGAATAGCTATCCAGTAGCAGCCTTCTATGTATATGACAAACTCATATGATTCAAGAATGAAATACGCGCATTCGTGAAAATTTTCGTTATTTTCTTAAACCGGCTCGAACGGATTGCATGCTACGGGCCACCAATTCTAGACAGATATTGCATAGATGTTTCTTTTTTTTGTTACTCATTCACAGGTTGCTTTGAGTAGCCCTGCAGTCTTAGGGGTCCCTGCAATATATCAGCAATCTTAGGGAGGCGGAGTTACTTGAGCGGTCGCGTTTCACTTCGAGGGACGAAAGGGGTTTTTTTGTGTATCAACAGTTTGGCTGAATGTTACTAGGGGGTGCTTCACTTGAGGGGTCAGGTTACTTTTCACTGATTTTTCCGTTTAGTATTCGGTAAAGTTATTGCTAACGAGGCCGGACCCATTAGGAACGAGACCATTCGGCTTAGGAACGAGGTCGTATGAAACAAATCGCCTTAATATTGTTGTTTCAACCGGTCTAATTAAGTAAATGAGACCCAAGTAAAGCGCCCCGGGAAAGTTTTTAATTAGCCCCCGCACGAGTCTAAATGCATTGTAAAAATTTTAGCCCCTCCCCCACTTTCTCAAAACAATGGCGTTAAAGGATGCTGCATCAAGATATAGTGGGTGGTTTCATGCTACCATGGACTACTATTTTGTTACGTGTGTTTGAATTATACTATTTTTCTATGAAATGGTTGCTTAGGCTTAGAAAAAGAGGGCCAAATTTCAGGACTTGTTATTGAAAAAGTGACGGTGGGAGGGGAGGGGGCGAAAAAAACGGGTTTGTACTTTAACTCCACATTTCGTATGGTGGGGAACTCAAGTTGAATGGAGAACGTTTTACTTTAGCTCCCCTAAATTTTTACCATTTCTACCATCTTCTTCTATTGCTCTTCCTCTGGCTCACATTTATAATAAATGTATGGACTGGTTCGACTCCCACTATCTAGAAACACTCCCACTATCTAGAAACAACTCGTTCTGCCTCCCCCGGTACCAACCTTGAAAAGTATCCAAAAGAACCAACCCTGTGATTGGCATCGTCCAACTCGTTCTGCCTTCCCCGGTACCAACCTTGAAAAGTATCCAAAAGAACCAACCCTGTGATTGGCATCGTCCAACTCGCTCTGCCTCCCCCGGTACCAACCTTGAAAAGTATCCAAAAGAACAAACCCCGTGATTGGCATCGTCCAACTCGTTCTGCCTTCCCCGGTACCAACCTTGAAAAATATCCAAAAGAACCAACCCTGTCATTGGCATCGTCCAACTCGTTCTGCCTCCCCCGGTACCAACCTTGAAAAGTATCCAAAAGAACCAACCCTGTGATTGGCATCGTCCAACTCGTTCTGCCTCCCCCGGTAACAACCTTGAAAAGTATCCAAAAGAACCAACCTGTGATTGGCATCGTCCAACTCGTTCTGCCTCCCCCGGTACCAACCTTGAAAAGTATCCAAAAGAACCAACCCTGTGATTGGCATCGTCCAACTCGTTCTGCCTCCCCCGGTACCAACCTTTAAAAGTATCCAAAAGAACCAACCCTGTGATTGGCATCGTCCAACTCGTTCTGCCTCCCCCGGTAGCAACCTTGAAAAGTATCCAAAAGAACCAACCCTGTGATTGGCATCGTCCAACTCGGTCTGCCTCCCCCGGTACCAACCTTGAAAAGTATCCAAAAGAACCAACCCTGTGATTGGCATCGTCCAACTCGTTCTGCCTCCCCCGGTACCAACCTTGAAAAGTATCCAAAAGAACCAACCCTGTGATTGGCATCGTCCAACTCGTTCTGCCTCCCCCGGTACCAACCTTGAAAAGTATCCAAAAGAACCAACCCTGTGATTGGCATCGTCCAACTCGTTCTGCCTCCCCCGGTACCAACCTTGAAAAGTATCCAAAAGAACCAACCCTGTGATTGGCATCGTCCAACTCGTTCTGCCTTCCCCGGTACCAACCTTGAAAAGTATCCAAAAGAACCAACCCTGTGATTGGCATCGTCCAACTCGTTCTGCCTCCCCCGGAACCAACCTTGAAAAGTATCCAAAAGAACCAACCCTGTGATTGGCATCGTCCAACTCGTTCTGCCTCCCCCGGTAACAACCTTGAAAAGTATCCAAAAGAACCAACCCTGTGATTGGCATCGTCCAACTCGTTCTGCCTCCCCCGGTACCAACCTTGAAAAGTATCCAAAAGAACCAACCCTGTGATTGGCATCGTCCAACTCGTTCTGCCTCCCCCGGTACCAACCTTAAAAAGTATCCAAAAGAACCAACCCTGTGATTGGCATCGTCCAACTCGTTCTGCCTCCCCCGGTAGCAACCTTGAAAAGTATCCAAAAGAACCAACCCTGTGATTGGCATCGTCCAACTCGGTCTGCCTCCCCCGGTACCAACCTTGAAAAGTATCCAAAAGAACCAACCCTGTGATTGGCATCGTCCAACTCGTTCTGCCTCCCCCGGTACCAACCTTGAAAAGTATCCAAAAGAACCAACCCTGTGATTGGCATCGTCCAACTCGTTCTGCCTCCCCCGATACCAACCTTGAAAAGTATCCAAAAGAACCAACCCTGTGATTGGCATCGTCCAACCCGTTCTGCCTCCCCCGGTACCAACCTTGAAAAGTATCCAAAAGAACCAACCCTGTGATTGGCATCGTCCAACTCGTTCTGCCTTCCCCGGTACCAACCTTGAAAAGTATCCAAAAGAACCAACCCTGTGATTGGCATCGTCCAACTTGTTCTGCCTCCCCCGGTACCAACCTTGAAAAGTATCCAAAAGAACCAACCCTGTGATTGGCATCATCCAACTCGTTCTGCCTCCCCCGGTACCAACCTTGAAAAGTATCCAAAAGAACCAACCCTGTGATTGGCATCGTCCAACTCGTTCTGCCTCCCCCGGTACCAACCTTGAAAAGTATCCAAAAGAACCAACCCTGTGATTGGCATCGTCCAACTCGTTCTGCCTCCCCCGGTAACAACCTTGAAAAGTATCCAAAAGAACCAACCCTGTGATTGGCATCGTCCAATTCGTTCTGCCTCCCCCGGTACCAACCTTGAAAAGTATCCAAAAGAACCAACCCTGTGATTGGCATCGTCCAACTCGTTCTGCCTTCCCCGGTACCAACCTTGAAAAGTATCCAAAAGAACCAACCCTGTGATTGGCATCGTCCAACTCGTTCTGCCTCCCCCGGTACCAACCTTGAAAAGTATCCAAAAGAACCAACCCTGTGATTGGCATCGTCCAACTCGTTCTGCCTTCCCCGGTACCAACCTTGAAAAGTATCCAAAAGAACCAACCCTGTGATTGGCATCGTCCAACTCGTTCTGCCTCCCCCGGTACCAACCTTGAAAAGTATCCAAAAGAACCAACCCTGTGATTGGCATCATCCAACTCGTTCTGCCTCCCCCGGTACCAACCTTGAAAAGTATCCAAAAGAACCAACCCTGTGATTGGCATCGTCCAACTCGTTCTGCCTCCCCCGGTACCAACCTTAAAAAGTATCCAAAAGAACCAACCCTGTGATTGACATCGTCCAACTCGTTCTGCCTCCCCCGGTAGCAACCTTGAAAAGTATCCAAAAGAACCAACCCTGTGATTGGCATCGTCCAACTCGTTCTGCCTCCCCCGGTACCAACCTTGAAAAGTATCCAAAAGAACCAACCCTGTGATTGGCATCGTCCAATTCGTTCTGCCTCCCCCGGTACCAACCTTGAAAAGTATCCAAAAGAACCAACCCTGTGATTGGCATCGTCCAACTCGTTCTGCCTTCCCCGGTACCAACCTTGAAAAGTATCCAAAAGAACCAACCCTGTGATTGGCATCGTCCAACTTGTTCTGCCTCCCCCGGTACCAACCTTGAAAAGTATCCAAAAGAACCAACCCTGTGATTGGCATCGTCCAACTCGTTCTGCCTCCCCCGGTACCAACCTTGAAAAGTATCCAAAAGAACCAACCCTGTGATTGACATCGTCCCACTCGTTCTGCCTCCCCCGGTAGCAACCTTGAAAAGTATCCAAAAGAACCAACCCTGTGATTGGCATCGTCCAACTCGTTCTGCCTCCCCCGGTACCAACCTTGAAAAGTATCCAAAAGAACCAACCCTGTGATTGGCATCGTCCAACTCGTTCTGCCTCCCCCGGTACCAACCTTGAAAAGTATCCAAAAGAACCAACCCTGTGATTGGCATCGTCAAACTCGTTCTGCCTCCCCCGGTACCAACCTTGAAACATTACTCATCTTTGAGCTTTATCATCAGGAAACCAACAAGTAATCTTACCGAAAAACTGAAGAACTTGGAGAAGAATGAGAGCGATTCCGAATGCGGCCACGAAAGCAATAAATAGTCCGAGGGCAGCTGCTCTGTAAAAGGAGGATAAATAGAGAGAGAGAGTCAGATAGGAAAAGAGAAAGCTAGAATAGGGCAGAAAGAAGAAGACATGAAAATCTTCGTTTCTTCAAAGCTGGAAAAAGGCAGAGACAGAAAAACAGAAAAGCTTTTTTCGAGGATTTTTTTATTATAAAAAACCTAGGTATGGGTTTGGTATAATGACATTGTATCTAAATATTGAGCGAAGGGTCCCAACTCAGACCCCACAGGGGACAAATTAACACAACTCGTTTGGGTTAGGGAAGTTTGATGAAGCTTTCCAAAAGAAAACTGTCCTCATTGCTGCTATACACGCTAGCAGTTACCCGGGGATCAGTCGTTTTATCAACATGTAGTTCTGTATCTCAGCTCAGGGTAGGACGTACCTTGCTGCGAGGTAGGAACAAGCGCGTGGAAGATTATTCACACTGTCGCCGGTAAGAATAAGAGAAAATCATTCATACTTGAAAATCTTCCGGAGACTTCCATTCCAGAAAAAAAGTTGCTTTTCAATGAGAAGGGATGTTAGAAAGGCCGGAGAGAGTCATAGCTAACCAGCATGTGCTGAAAAAAAGTCAATCGCTTTCGGGCGGGTGACCGGGCGAACCTCGGCGACGGAAAGGGGGGAGGAAAGAAGACAACTCAAACTTTTTGTCTGTTTTTCAAAGCAGGGGTTGAATGGTCAAGTAAGCCCCTATGTCGGCGGGCCTCTGTTTTTTTATTCAAAAGGGGGACATTCTGATAGGACCGAAAAGAAATTTTTTCGTGGTTTTTGTTATTTTTCATCATAAGGGGACCCTTATGAAACTTTTTTAAATGAACTTTTTTTCTAGTAATTTACACTGCTATAGAAAGCCGAACTTACATTACTCACTACTAAAACAGATCAAATAAATTTTCGCGTTAGGCGGGCCTCTGTACCTTTTCCTTGCGCACTAAAAAAAACCCCTGGTTCTCACCAGCAGTTGATGATTGTGAACAAACTGTAGACGTGAATTGTCAAATACGTGTCATTCTTGGTCATAGAGAGATGTCTGAGTTAAAAACCGCCTTGTGGATTAGCTTTTCCGTGTATTAGTTCAAAAATTTTTTTAATCCAAAACCCCGCTATATTTTCCTTAAACTTATCTTGTCATGGTGTAAAAGAAATAAAAAAGGTTTATTCATAGAAAGTAATAAGAAACTAAAAAACCAGGAGCATTACTTGAGGAACAGCCTTATTAAAATTTTCAATCAACTTTTATGTATAAAGTTGAATGAGTATTAAAATTGTCGACACTTGTATAGTTCGACGTAGGCTCCTCTCCCCTGCATTTTGCTGCACAATGTTGCTCCTGTTCTTTCTTATTTTCCTCTCTTTCTAATCCCTCTCCGTTATTTTTACATTAAAATACGCTTAGGCTTAGTAATAGTTTACGCTAACAAGACCGTATTAAAAAACTAGTCATACATCCGTGACTCCGCCCCCCGAAGGAGAAAAGTAGGGGAGTATACGTCGATCTGGACAAGTACCAAATTGTCTATATATAAATAAATATATGTGACAGTTCCATAGAATTTTTCTGAAAGAACCCTATTGAGTTTCCTTACCTCGTGTCATTAAATCCGTGTTTTAATGACCCATTTTTAGTGTTGTTCTAGCTAAAGAGTTACGGTAAAAGCTCGCCTCGCGCACTAGATCTTTCGTGATGATTCATTTGATCATCGCCTTCATCTATGCCCTTATCTTCATAAGCTACGCTTTTTCATTTTAGAATTTATAGAATTCTAATTTATAGTAATATATTCTTTATATTCTATATTTACTTATGTTACTATATAATATTATTTTTGCCTAGCCTGATCTAGTGCACTAGTGTGTTTTTTTGTGCTCAAGGAGCATTTTCTCCAAGTTTATGGAGTTAGAACATTTTTGATAGCCCATTGAAGATTCTAATCATTAATGTTCTCGCCTTCGGGCCTCTTCTCCGATCTCTTTCATCTAGCTAGTGTTTGGCTAGGCGCGTTCCGTGCGTGTTTGTTTTGTGTTAATTAAACCAAAGGGTTTAATTACCCAAGTTTGAGTTGGCGGACACTCTCTCCCACGGGCAATCCCATCCAAGGTCAACCCCTCCCCACAAGCGTCTCTCTACGCGACTCCATCCAACGCGGCGGCGCCAAGCAGACCACAAGCAGATCGACGGCTGAAGTCCGGGTTTGAATAGAGTAGGGGCGGGGGAGTTGGGAAAGGAGTTTTTCAGTTAAGACTCCCAGTTCATTTATCTAGCTTTCTAATCTGGCATTCTAATTCAGTAATTACATTAATTAAGTAATTTATCATTTATTTTCTTCATTTGTTTGTTTGTTTCTGTGAAGTAAAGGTCATAAATTCCCGCGTGGCGATTTCACAAGTAGAGAGAAAAGGATTTATCCTTGAATTTATCTGCTCAGAAATTCAAAGGCGACTACATGGTGCATACGGGCCCAAGGTCTTCGGAATCGGACAACACTGAAGCGAAAATGGCCGAAGAAGAGGAGATCGACATCGATTGCCTGCCTCAGCAAAGCCACCTCGCTCGACAGTACAAGATCCTCGAGTCGCACTTCCAGCAGAAGGAACGATTGGAGAATCTGAATATGAATCTGAATCCGAATCTGAATCCGAATCTGAATCTGAATACGAATCTGGAGAACCGCTCGTCCCGACTGAGAGAAAACGCGTCGCTGCTCCGAGAAGTAAAAGTCCTCATAAGGAGGCTTGGCATGAGCAGAGACCACTACAAGAAGGCATACGAAGACTTGACTAAAACCTTGTCTAAGGTCAAGAACGCAGCAGAGAAAATCGGCTATACAACAGCGTTTGATTCTTGGATAAAAGAAGATGCAGAGAGATTCCTAGCTACGGTTGATTCAAACGTAGAAGTCGCACTTCTGGATCTGGAGTTCCTACGTTCCGAATTGGGAACGGAAGCGCAAATCGCAGTATCACAGCAAGGTTCTGCAAACGCTGCCGATAGACTTGCTGGAGAGAATTCAGCCCACAATGCAAGTAGCGCAATAGAAGAGCGGCGGTTCCAGCAAAAGACAGCAGCACTGTCACGACTACCTCGCTTACCTCCGCTACCTTTGCCAGTGTTTGATGGGAACTGCTTGGAATTTCCAGAATGGTTCGAAAGGTTTAATGAAACTGTGCACTCGAGAGCAGACGTTTCGGACGCGGAAAAAATGAGTTACCTTCTGAGTTGTGTCCAGGGAACTGCGAGGATTGCAATTACTCAGTTTCCAATTACTGCAAGCGGTTATACGTCAGCCATGGATCTTCTGAAGGAAAGTTTTGGAATGAAGCAGAGCGACGAGAGAACGCTGGCAGTACAAATTGAGACATTGACAACAGCTAGCTACTCATGGAACGACCAGCTCTGTCTAACGTTGACCCTGAAAGCTTTAGTAGCACGGATGGCAAGAACTCGCGAGAGCATCCAGAAGGACATCACACTACAAGAAATGATAACCAGGAAGTTCCAACCGCAGCTGAAAGACAAATTGCACCGTTTCACATACCAAGCGGAGAACGTCACAGTGAAGTCGATTCTGGATAAAGCTGAAAGCCTAATAAGAGAAGAAATGTTCGTCGCATCGATGAACGACCCGGCTGCGAGGGGGACAGTGAGTTATTCAAATGAATGCATAAACGTCCTGACAGTAAATAGAGCAGAGAAGCCCTTCGTTTCGCCAATGAATGTTGCAGTTGGAAGGGCCATACCAAATGGTCAGAGGCAAATCAGAAATTTCGTGAGAGATCCGACTGAAAGCCATCCAAACGCCACAAGGAAAATTCAGAGACCAACCGAAAAACAAAGCTGCGTCTACTGTGGGAGGCATATAATATCAAGGGATTGTTACACTTTGCGCCGGGTTACGGACAGAATCCGATTTCTCAAACAACGTGGCGTCTGCATTGCCTGCCTCAAGCCGCATAGTACCGCGCACAGATGTGACGTCAAGTGTCCGAATTGTGACGAGGAGCACGACATATCTGTATGCATGCAATGGGCAACTAGGAAGCAGTCTCACAAAGAATATGAAATTGAACGTCGGAAGGAACTAAACCGTCGAGGAAAAGACGGTAGGACGGAACATATTCAGAGACAAGAGGCAGAATTGAGGCAACAGGAACGTCAGAGGGTATTATTAAACCAAAGCCGTGAGAAGTTTGGCACCTTCTCGCCGCGACTACAAGCCGGTCGGGTAACTGCACGAGGAACTGCACATGGAAAAAGCAAGAGAGTAGCCTTTTTAATGGACACCGGGGCCAGTATGAGCCTAATATCAAGGGTCCTGGCTGAGAAACTCTCACTGCGGAAGTTACGAGACTGCGAGTCTTCTCTATGCGGACTGGGAGATAAGACGGAAGGTCTGAAAACCTATCCCATCTACGAAGTTATGCTCCAAAGTGTCACCGGGGAACGGATGACAATTGAAGCCCTGGGATTTTCTGAACCATTATTGGGTTCACTAAAATTCTCACCGCTCCCACAAGCAGATGTGGATGAAATTCGACGTCGGAAGTTGAGAATGGCCGATAAATGTGACAGGATGAGTATCATGAAGCCGCAGCTGCTGATTGGCAATGAAGATTACTTGAAGGTTACTGATGTCGATGAGCGCAGAATTAAGCTTCCGAGTGGCCACATACTTCTACCTTCGATTCTCGGGTGGATAGCCACAGGGTCAAAGGTTGAGCCTAAATCCTCAATAATCGTTGCTCCAATCGACAGAGATACGGTCCGGAAAGAAGTGAACAACACTCTCCAAAACCACCCGAAAGTCAATTATCGCGCCAACAGAAAGGAAACTAGAGCTTCTTTGAGATGCTCATCCGAAGCCGTTCCCTACTTGCGTGACCTCGTTCACGGCAAGAAAGACGAAATAGGTGCGAAATGCCGCACGGAGGGTAGAGCCCTCAACAAGCTGTCTATGAGTCGCGAAGCGTTAGACCGTCAGAGACGCCACGTGACTTACGACCATCGCGAAAGGAAAAGGTACCAAGAGTACGACCCTGGCAGCGGGCCGACAGACATGATAAAGAATCGACCATGGATGGAACTTCCCAAGGGCCGAAGAATGGACGAAAGATTGTGGCGGATAGCTGAGACCTCTGGCGAAGGAATTCACGTAATGACTCCAGAAAGCACGAATTTGAGACCTATTAGAGGTTGTGAATCGCTTGCAAGGTTACCCCGCGTATTGGCAACTTGTTCGGAAATGAATAATCAGGCCGCCCGGGCCCCAGTCTCACCCAGTGACCAGTTATAATGATAATCATGAAGAGAATTCAATAAGAATGCAATTCGAGAATCTTTGAAGAATTATAAGTGGAATGGTCTAGAATTTGGAATAGAGAGGAAATGCGCGAAGAATGAGCTTCATTTTATTAGAAATGGAAGCTCTGGATCAAATGACTAAGATGCTGTTCTCGAGTTGAAGTACCGCGACCAGGGAGAGAAATGAAGCCGGCCAAGGACGACTCGGCACGATCTTCGCGACGCTCCGGTGCTCATCATCTGGCGACGTGCGCCCTCAATCCAATCTTCTGCCCTCGACCCTAAATCCCTACTTCTGCCCCGGGGCCCCAATGTCATTAAATCCGTGTTTTAATGACCCATTTTTAGTGTTGTTCTAGCTAAAGAGTTACGGTAAAAGCTCGCCTCACGCACTAGATCTTTCGTGATGATTCATTTGATCATCGCCTTCATCTATGCCCTTATCTTCATAAGCTACGCTTTTTCATTTTAGAATTTATAGAATTCTAATTTATAGTAATATATTCTTTATATTCTATATTTACTTATGTTACTATATAATATTATTTTCGCCTAGCCTGATCTAGTGCACTAGTGTGTTTTTTGTGCTCAAGGAGCATTTTCTCCAAGTTTATGGAGTTAGAACATTTTTGATAGCCCATTGAAGATTCTAATCATTAATGTTCTCGCCTTCGGGCCTCTTCTCCGATCTCTTTCATCTAGCTAGTGTTTGGCTAGGCGCGTTCCGTGCGTGTTTGTTTTGTGTTAATTAAACCAAAGGGTTTAATTACCCAAGTTTGAGTTGGCGGACACTCTCTCCCACGGGCAATCCCATCCAAGGTCAACCCCTCCCCACAAGCGTCTCTCTACGCGACTCCATCCAACGCGGCGGCGCCAAGCAGACCACAAGCAGATCGACGGCTGAAGTCCGGGTTTGAATAGAGTAGGGGCGGGGGAGTTGGGAAAGGAGTTTTTCAGTTAAGACTCCCAGTTCATTTATCTAGCTTTCTAATCTGGCATTCTAATTCAGTAATTACATTAATTAAGTAATTTATCATTTATTTTCTTCATTTGTTTGTTTGTTTCTGTGAAGTAAAGGTCATAAAGTCCCGCGTGGCGATTTCACAAGTAGAGAGAAAAGGATTTATCCTTGAATTTATCTGCTCAGAAATTCAAAGGCGACTACACCTCGTCATGGAGTATGAAAAATCGGCTCTGCTGTACTTCCGGCCAGACAGTCCGAAACGGCCTCGTTTCATAGCTGATCATTTTGAGCATCAGGGACTAGGCTAAAGAGACCGTTGCTAAAAAATTAATGTAAAAAAGCATCGTGTCAATGTCTGCAAGACAAGACGCAGGGTATACCCATAGGGGGATAAGAGCCAAAAAACCTTTTCTTTATTTATTTATTTTTATATAAAAAGGAGATAAGTATTTATTCATAATTCTTTGCTTACGCGTAGGTAAAGATCACGCTAACGAGGTCATCCGGCTTAGGAACGAAACCGTTTTGAGAAATAGAAGTGGGGGAAAAATAGAAGTGGGAAAACGAAGGCAGCGAAGCTGCCTGTGGGAGGGAAAAAATAGAAGTATGTAAACGAAGGCAGCGAAGCTGCCTGAGGGAGAGAGGAAAATAGAAGTATGAAAACGAATGCAGCGAAGCTGCCTGAGGGAGTGAGAAAAATAGAAGTATGAAAACGAAGGCAGCGAAGCTGCCTGAGGCAAGGAGATAAGGAGAAGCAGAAAATTGACTAGGCTCTCAGAATGACTTGGCTAACAAGAAAGTGACATGCGTTCCCAAAGGGACGCTAGTTAAAAACATATATTGTAGAAGAGTTAGAAAATTAGTTGGTGTAAGATTTTTACTTTGCTTCTTCGAATTCACAAGTACGAGGAGTGTCCCAAAATTAGTTGCCTATGTGTTCGTAACTCAACACCAGAGCAAGCCACAGCAACGAATCAAGTACCATTGTGTAGCTTGTAGTCTCAGCTTTCGAAGGAGACCAAAATGACCTAAATACGACAAGCTGACGAAAAGTTATGGCTCTTTTGCAAACGCGCGTTCTGTGAATGTTTACATTTTGTGCGGGTTGTGCGACTTTGGTTCGTCATTTATTCATCGTCACATTCACCGGTCATAATAGTCATCTTCTCAACATAAGCACCACTCAACAAAATGCACTTCTTCCACCTGTGAATGAGAGACTCTATCGCGTTCCGGTAGAACTCCCTGGGGATCACGAAATTGAGCGATACAGCTTCTGCGCTTCAGTGAGGATTCGGGGAATCCAACTAGCGCTGAGCTTGACGAGGCCGAATCCGATGCACAGAGCTCTTCGGGGCGCCAGTTTCATCAGCAATTTGGCGGACAGTGATTCGAGCGTCTTCAGAGAGCAGTGATTCAATCTTGGACTTCCACACCTGATTCTGTGCTTTCTGAGGAGGGCGTCCTTGTCCTGGAGATTGTGCCACCGACTCTCGTCCTTCTTTGAATAGAGCGATCCAGTGACGAATCGTGCGCTCCGGGAGGGCGTTTTCTTCGCCGTGAAGCTTGACCAGAGTTCTTCGGATTTCGGGGGCATTCTGACCAAGTTCAGCGAATGCGTAGACTTGGGAGCGCTGGGCTTCTCTTCCGTGGACTGACATGATGGCAGCCGAGTTCGAGAGAGTGAGCTGAGAAAGAGTGGGTGTTAATTGGCGCGTTAATTGGTTAATTTGGCGTTAATTGGCGCGCAAATGTAAACATTCACAGAACGCGCGTTAGCAAAAGAGCCATAACTTTTCATCAGCTTGTCATATTTAGGTCAGTATGGTTTCTTTCGAAAGCTGAGACTACCAGCTACACAACGGTATTTAAATCGTTGCTGTGGCTTGCTCTGGTGTTTAGTTACGAACACATCGGCAACTAATTTTGGGACACCCCTCGTAGCTCTCTGCATTAATTTGAGGATCTGTCTACCAGCGCACAACAATAGGGCATCTTCCTCCCCAGTGTTTTAAAAGCAAAACTACATATCAGATAATTGATTAAACTATTTCACGGGAAAAGCTATTCCACCAAGGCGAGGAAGCGAGAGAGTCTAATTTAGATAGAGAAAAGATATGTACATATAGTCCGTAAAAGAGAGAGACTTTCCATGTGACGTAACTTTGGTAAGGGAACAATTATTAAAAACATATATTGTAGAAGAGTTAGAAAATGAGTTGGTGTAAGATTTTTTACTTTGCTTCTTCGAATTCACAAGTTTTGAGGATCTGTCTACCAGCGCACAACAATATGGCATCTTCCTCCCCAGTGTTTTAAAACGCAAAACTACATATCAGATAATTGATTAAACTATTTCACGAGAAAAGCTATTCCACCAACCGGTATCAGAACCAGTCATCTCTCATGCCTTTAATCGAGAGTGCGAGTACCTTACCATGACCTCATTGCTATTCGGTGCGATAGTGCTATATGAATCGATCAATAACCTTGTTATACCGGTCTTTTAGTAATACTTCCACGAGATATTGTACTCATATGTATAGAAGCTTTATCGTATGCATCCTTCTTACCTCAATCTTTTTTCACTTTCATTTTCTTTCTCCCCCTCCTTTTTTGTGTCACTATTTCCCTTTCTTTCATGCTCTCTCTTTCTCTTTCTCTCTCTCTTGTACTATTGTATTTTTTCTCACGATAGCTGAATCGGGAGAACACCATACTATTAGCTTACGTTTACATCAGTTTTTCTTATTCTATTAATTTTACTTTTGAACTCCCGAATTTATTTTGATTGAGCAAACATTCATTCTTTATTCCGTGCACACATGATATCAAAACAATGATGATTGCGGATATGCATGGACTATCTTTCTAGTGGCGGTGTGTTTATGAGCGAACGGTCGCTTCAGCATGAGGGGAAGGGAAAGGGAGGGGGGGGGGAGAAATGATTGATAAATATGAATTAGTTATTCAACTATCAAAAACATGAGAAAGAGGCACAATAACATGAATAGGCAAATTCAGTACATTCTTTTTGAATATCTTGCTATTAGGTTCTTTTACCATTTCGTAATCCAAAGAATTCCATACTGATAATTGACGAGAAACACATGTAGATAAGAAAGACTGGTTGATATTATTAGGCATAACAAGACGTCGGGAAAAGCGATCAACGGCAGATATCTGATATAAATTTTAAGTATCTATTTCCCACTTCTGATGTATACATTTATGAATGAAAGTAAGGTCAGCAAGAGCTCGGCGATGTTCGAGGGTTTGAAGGTTCAGAAGGGATAATCTCTCCGAATACGGAAGGGCCGGATGGCCGGCTCTCACTAGAATTCTTCTCGTAAAAGAACGTTGGACTTTCTCGAGCTGCTTTACTAGACCCGCAGATGACGGGTTCCAGAGCTCGCTAGCGTATTCCAAAAGAGGCAATACATAAATTTTGAAAGCAGATGTCAGAAGAGAGAGAGATGGTGACTTGAAAGCTTTCAAAATCATATTAACAATAGACGACGCTTTACGGCACTTTTCACTTATGTGGTCCCGATATGAAAATACATCCGAAACTATTACTCCGAGGTCTTTGGCCGAGTTTCCTGCTACAATGAGTTGATTATTGATATAGTAAGCATTCCGAGAATTAGAAGAGCCAAGATGGAGAACAGTACATTTAGAAGTAGACAAACTCAAGTTCCACTCTGCGCACCAATCAGCAACACAGTTCAATGCAAACTGTACGTCATTTCTAGAACAGGGAACACGACATACAATTTTAATGTCACCAGCATATATTGAAAAGAGAAAATTAGGAGGAAAAACTTCTTTAACAGAATTAATGTACATTAAAAACAACAAAGGGCCTAATGAAGAGCCTTGGGGTACTCCAGATGTAACTAAAACGGGGTCAGAGAGAACGTCATTAATACATACTGACTGAGTACGTTGACTTAAGTAACTACTCAACCATTTGACAATATGAGACGGAAAACCATAACAATAAACTCTATGGAGAAGGAGCCTGTGATCAACTGAATCAAAGGCTTTGCTTATATCAAGCAGAACAACATCAACTGGAATTCCTTGCGCTATGGAATCAACGATATAAGCATGAGATTCAACAAGGGATGTAACTGTGGATCTTTTTGATCTAAAGCCTGCTTGAGAAGGAGACAACAACCTTTCTCTCTCAAGATACGAATAGATTTCAGTGAAAATGATTTTTTCCATAACTTTGGACAATGAGCAGCATAGAGATATCGGCCTATAATTACTAACGGAGTTCCGTGAACCAGACTTATGCACTGGTTTAACAATAGATTTTCTCCATAAAGTTGGCACGTTGCCCGAGAGAAGACTGTTATTAAAGATAATGCATAAAGGCTTGACTAGTGCAAAACGACATTTTTTTCAAGAAAATGTTAGGAATACCATCAGGTGAGGTGTTACATTTGCCTTTGAGAGACGAAAGAGCACGTAGAACCATATCTTCTGTGATACAATCGACATCGAATGGTTCATTAACTTCAGGAGAAAAAGGATGCAGTAGTGGACTATGCAAGGGCTTCGAGAAAACCGATGAAAAATAACAAGAAAAGGTTTTAGCTTTTTCGGATGGCAAAGTTATTTCTCGTTTTAGATCATCTATCAACGTGGGCATGCCCTGATTGATGTTATTAACTAAGCGATTTCTGCAAGCAGTGAAGAAAGAATTCTGGTTCCCTCGTGATATCAACTTCGCTTCCTGACGAAGTTCGAATTCATGTAACATCCTATCAAATTCAGCCGTTTCTCTAATACAGTAATCGGAATATGGAGAGGTTTCAGAGATACGTTTTAACTTGCGATACATTCTACGGAGAAGATAGGGATAACGAAACGTTTCATCTCTAGGATGGGCGACTGGTACATACTTCTCAATCAGAGAATGAATGAAGGAAACAAGATAATTATTAGCTGATTCAACGTCCATCATAGCAAAAGCCTGGGTCCAGTCGTGAAAAGCAAGTTGACATTCAATAGCCTTCCAATTCGCCTTATTGAAGCATTTGAAAGAAGGGGAAGATGATAATGAAAGGGTATTGAGTGATAATTTGAATGAGACCATGTTGTGGTCACTACCACTAAAACGAACGATAACATTACATTCAGTCACAAGGGGTACATTGGTCAGCAAAAGGTCGAGAATGTATCGTTTCTTGTTGGAGAGTCAACGTACTGAGTAAAAAAGTTATCTGTCATGAATTCAAGGAAAACTTTGTGCTGGCCTTCTCTATGCGCATTGAGATTCAACCAGTCAATGAATGGCAAATTGAAATCACCAACAATCAATAAAGGACGTCTATTAAGGGCATCAGAATGCTGAGAAAAATACATTAATAGTTTAGAGAGAGAAGAACTGGAACAGGAAGGGGAACGATACACACAAACACATCTTAGCTTATTTGAAGCAGATGATAATGATTCCTGGAATACATCAATGGTTACAGCTTCAAAGCCGTCATCTGAGCAAGTAGAAACAAGAGAACAGGGAATACGAGAAGAGACAAGGAAGGCAGCGCCCCCTCCTTTCATTGAACAGCTCCTATCACAGCGAAAAAACTGATATCCGGAATTACTTGTTATTAGCGAATCATTCTCTTGGCTTGTCAACCAAGTCTCAGTTATTCCTAATACATCATAAACGTGTGAATTTAGCAGAAATGACAGGCTATATACTTTATTTCGAAGAGAACGAGCATTAAAAGAAATGCAATTAATTGACTTAAGGTCAGCATGGTGAGGAGGGCTAAGGGGAAATGAAAACGGGGTGACACCGCCACTGACCTATTTATTCCTCGTATTGTTCCGTTGAGACCGACCAATCGCTGCAGGAGGAGATACTATCGGCGAAGACGACCCAGTGCTCATCGGAGTCACAGTCGGCTGTGGTTGGTAGGAAAAGGACGTCGACCGTACCGGCATCAGATTTGTACCAACTACTTTCCATTTCGGTCCGCCAGGAACTTGATTTCTTTCCCTTGCGACTCTCTTGACTTCTCTTTCCATTTCGAGGCCCTCCCTTGTTAAATCTTCCCTGATGTAGGTGTGCGGAAGACCATAAAGGCAGGCAGGGCGTCTTCGTCGAATTTGCTGGAGCACTTGATTCCTCAGAGTAGAACATCCAAGGAATACTTTGAGAATTCGTTTCTTTTTCTTTGGGTCACCGAACCTCTTAAATCTTGCGGAGGCGACTTGTGGAAGATTTAGGTCTCGAGAGAGAGACTTGAGGAAGTCTTGATCTGCGGCGTCAGTCGTTTCATCTTTTTCCTGTTTAGGGAGGCCGACACAAACGATGTTTTCCGACTTTTCTTCGATCATCTTTCTGTCGATAGTCATTGCTTTGACGGCGGCGTCGTAAGCAATGATGTGGGGGGAAAGGGAGAGAAGCGAGGGTATGGCAGAGGTCACCGGCGCAGCTGGAGTGGGAGGAGAAGGAGGGGGAGAGCTCAGACGATTGACGAGCTGTTCGACAATACTCTCAAGGCGGAGTATTTTTTCCATCATCTCCTCAAGTTTCTTTTCATAGCTTGCAAGGGGAAGGAGGCGGAGGGTTACGTTTTCCACCCATGATGAAGAAGCAACCGCTCAAGGGTGAGCCAACTAGAGAGAATGAATGACATATCCTCTTGGCCAGTCAACTTATTGCCTGACCGTAAAGTTTTTAAAACCAGTGAATCAAAAATTTTCCAATTCATTTTTCTTTTCGGAAAAAAAGTTTAACATATAAAAATTGGAAACACAACATGATCTCCCGGCACTAGATGGATTTCGCGTGATCTCATTGCTTGCTCTCGAACTTATTTCGAAATAAGAAAATTTTGAGATCTCGTAGGTAAAATAGGTTTCACACATTTGTGTATTTGTAGGATGAGTTCATGTGTACTGAAGCTTAACAGATTCAACAGAGAACTTCTTCTTATTTACTGCTTATGAAAATGACAATATGCTTTGGACCGAAACACATTTAAACATATTTCTCACAAGTCAACAGTAAGACATGCATTTCTCACCTAAAACTGAATACTATAACTGCAAGAAAGAAGTTGAGTCAGTCAAGGATGCATCATATCCATAACTAATTTTTTGAGTAACAACATGAATAGAGGTTAAATGTGTTCAAAATCAAATTTCGACATAAGATCTGATGGGTTCGGCGCAAAAGGGTTCGGCGCAAATGGGTTCGGCGCAAAAGGGTTCGGCGCAAATGGGTTCGGCGCAAAAGGATTCGGCGCAAAAGGGTTCGGAGCAAAAGGGTTCGGCGCAAATGGGTTCGGCGCAAAAGGGTTCGGCGCAAATGGGTTCGGCGCAAAAGGGTTCGGCGCAAATGGGTTCGGCGCAAAAGGGTTCGGCGCAAAAGGGTTCGGCGCAAATGGGTTCGGCGCAAAAGGGTTCGGCGCAAATGGGTTCGGCGCAAAAGGGTTCGGCGCAAAAGGGTTCGGAGCAAATGGGTTCGGCGCAAAAGGGTTCGGCGCAAATGGGTTCGGCGCAAAAGGGTTCGGCGCAAAAGGGTTCGGCGCAAATGGGTTCGGCGCAAAAGGGTTCGGCGCAAATGGGTTCGGCGCAAAAGGGTTCGGCGCAAAAGGGTTCGGCGCAAAAGGGTTCGGCGCAAATGGGTTCGGCGCAAAAGGGTTCGGCGCAAATGGGTTCGGCGCAAAAGGGTTCGGCGCAAAAGGGTTCGGAGCAAATGGGTTCGGCGCAAAAGGGTTCGGCGCAAATGGGTTCGGCGCAAAAGGGTTCGGCGCAAATGGGTTCGGCGCAAAAGGGTTCGGCGCAAAAGGGTTCGGAGCAAATGGGTTCGGCGCAAAAGGGTTCGGCGCAAATGGGTTCGGCGCAAAAGGGTTCGGCGCAAAAGGGTTCGGAGCAAATGGGTTCGGCGCAAAAGGGTTCGGCGCAAATGGGTTCGGCGCAAAAGGGTTCGGCGCAAAAGGGTTCGGCGCAAATGGGTTCGGCGCAAAAGGGTTCGGCGCAAAAGGGTTCGGAGCAAATGGGTTCGGCGCAAAAGGGTTCGGCGCAAATGGGTTCGGCGCAAAAGGGTTCGGCGCAAAAGGGTTCGGAGCAAATGGGTTCGGCGCAAAAGGGTTCGGCGCAAATGGGTTCGGCGCAAATGGGTTCGGCGCAAAAGGGTTCGGCGCAAATGGGTTCGGCGCAAAAGGGTTCGGCGCAAATGGGTTCGGCGCAAAAGGGTTCGGCGCAAAAGGGTTCGGCGCAAATGGGTTCGGCGCAAAAGGGTTCGGCGCAAATGGGTTCGGCGCAAAAGGGTTCGGCGCAAAAGGGTTCGGAGCAAATGGGTTCGGCGCAAAAGGGTTCGGCGCAAATGGGTTCGGCGCAAAAGGGTTCGGCGCAAAAGGGTTCGGCGCAAATGGGTTCGGCGCAAAAGGGTTCGGCGCAAATGGGTTCGGCGCAAAAGGGTTCGGCGCAAATGGGTTCGGAGCAAAAGGGTTCGGCGCAAATGGGTTCGGCGCAAAAGGGTTCGGCGCAAATGGGTTCGGAGCAAAAGGGTTCGGCGCAAATTGGTTCGGCGCAAATGGGTTCGGTGCAAATGGGTTCGGCGCAAAAGGGTTCGGCGCAAATGGGTTCGGCGCAAAAGGGTTCGGCGCTAATGGGTTCGGCGCTAATGGGTTCGGCGCAAATGGGGTCGGCGCTAATGGGTTCGGCGCTAATCGGTTCGGCGCAAATGGGTTCGGCGCAAATGGGTTCGGCGCAAAAGGGTTAGGCGCAAATGGATTCGGCGCAAAAGGGTTCGGCGCAAATGGGTTCGGTGCAAATGGGTTCGGCGCAAAAGGGTTCGGCGCAAAAGGGTTCGGCGCAGATGGGTTCGGCGCATTTCGCGTAGCGCACCTTGTGTAGCAAATCCGGTTTACCGGATCAACTTAGCTGCTTGCAGCAACTCTGGTTTTATACCAGAGATAAAAACTCGCTGCTTTGCAGCAAAACATATAAATGTATCATAATACAAAAACTTTTTACTTATATACATATTTTTTTAAATTTTTTAAAATCTTCCAATAATTAAACTTACTTATTCAATATACTATCCACACCAAAATTATTTCTTATAATTACTTCACACTGAAATATTTTAGATTGTATCAATATAACATAATTATAATTCCAGACAATAAGCATACTCTCTAACATCTTCTAACAATTAATATCACTTCTCTTTTAGCAATATTCTATTAATTATAATTATTCTCACTCACATAAATTATCATTCACACTTAAAACAAGTTTGAATTTAAACCAATTTCTAACCATTAGTCTCCTCAACCATTAGATGCTACATTAGCATCACAAACACTATCATAATATAAAGTTTTAAACTATTAGTTCTAATTCTATTTATACCCTTACCTTTTAATTCTACCTGTTATAATTTAACATATACTTTCCTTCCTTCCACTCAGCTATAATTTAAATCTATCCTCATTCACTAGAAGGAATTTCCTACACTACATATACCACTAACGTAATTCATTAGCTCGGATGAAGTATTATAATATTCACGTTATCAATTCACAGGTGAGATATACCACATCCTTGGGAATCCAGTGCTTAACCCTTGGATGAGAATTGGATCTCACTACAAGATGGTACCGTACTGTTCATACGGAGTAGCACTCGATGACAGACTGGTCGAGCAGCCAGCCTCATCGTATTAACTGCTTAACAAACCAACAAACAAAATGAACATCCTTTCAAATATACCCACATACCATTGTAAGACTTATTTTCAAAACTAATGAATACTCTCTGGTTAAAGGCAATCAATGTAATAATGCTAGGTGTGTAATTTGTGAGATTACCAACTTTGATAATATCGTTACGAGTTGTACTACTAATAAAAAATTCACCACTAATAAACCTATAGATTCTACATGCAATACTAAGAATGTAATATATTTAATAACTTGTACTAAATGTAATACACAGTATGTAGGAGAGACCACGCAAACTCTCAAGAAACGCATATCACAACATAGATACCATTTCAAGAAAAATATACTTAACACTTTTTTATGTAATCACTATAAAGACACGTTTCACTCAGATGACGATATTAAAATTGATATTTTGGATCATGCAACATGTAAATCTGATTTAAGAAATAAGGAGAATCATTGGATAAGATTACTAATGACAGCCTACCCATACGGACTAAACGATCAAATACAAGGTTATGGTCTCATATCTAGCAATATTAACCCATTGGAAAAGATAAAACAACCTTATCATAATCTACCTATAAATATCCCTAAGAAAGCTCCAAGTAGACATAAAAATAGACGTAGAACAATACCCAGTTACAAGGCCAGAGAATTAAACATAATTCTGGATAATATACTAAAAATTAAGAATGGTAGGCAACTATATCTAGAATATAAGAAACTAAGAGTTAAAGAGAAAGATAAACTCATTAAGTTTACTCTCACTAATGAGTTTTACCGTTTAGAAAACAAACAAAAAGTTTTAATAACAAGTTTAATTTGCGACTATTTTTGGAAAGGACAGAAAGAACACTTAAAAGAAGAAGTAGACAAAGTCAATGTTAAACTCACATACCATGGAAAATATATGGACAACATTCCTCTCAATCGCATTTTTAACAAAGCACTCAATCATCATAAAAATGAAGATTTCATGAAAACGATCAACAAACCTTTCAAATTTCGTATAATATATAAATTTAAAGATCCTATAAGTAAATATATATTCAATTATAACATTTTTTAAGAAAAGTGGACTGTCATCTGATTAATAAGATATCAAACGAAAAATGTGCATGTCATAAATACCCTAATCTCATAGACAAAACCCTTGGACATATATGTACAGGTGATACACATTGCACCCCTTATCCAATTCTACAAAATATTCTCAATAAAGGCACTAAATACAGGATTAACACTTCTAGCTCTAGTAAAGAATACATTATTAACGAAATCAAAGAATCTACCATAAATAAACTTACTAAGAAATACAATCTCAACTATATAAAAAGAAATAAAATTAAAGAAACATTAAATACATATTGCATAGATAAAATAACTGTTTATTTAGATAAATTTCACTATAATGACAACATAGAATACAGAAAGATACAATATGCTGTCAATCAATTACAACCAGAATTCATAATCACTCCTATAGATAAAGCTACCAAAAATTACGCATTCATATGTAAGAAAATCTATCTCAAATTTATGAATGAAGAAATGAATACTAGTCATAATAACGTCAAAACATATCAACCTATTACATCTCCCTGCATCATTGAAATTATCAACAGTCATCTGAAACAAACCAGATACTTCAAAATAGATACTATGAACTTAAAACCATTTCAAATTCCACAAGTTTTTGGCATACCTAAAATGCATAAAAACCCTATCAAATTCAGATTCATTACTGGCGCATCCAATAGTAGTCTTAAACCCATTTCTATTGAATTACAACTCATTCTCCAACATTTATCAAAACATTTCAATAATTACTGTAAACAAACTAGCGAGAGAAAGGGTATTAACCACTTATTCTCTATACTAAATACAAAACCATTATTAGAAGCATTGAAACCAACAAATAATAAGAATAGAGAAATATTTTGTGCAGACTTCACATCTTTATTCACCAATTTACCTCACGATGTAGTTAAACGCAATATGGATAGTCTAATAAAAACATGCTTCAAAAACAGTTGTTATGAAGCTATAACAATCAAAGGTTATTCTACTTATTATACTAACGACACTTCACAAAAAGAACTTATTTGCCTTATGAAATTTATAAAATGATCACTTACATTCTAGAAAACAGTTATATTATATATAACTGTACTCTATACAAACAAAATAAAGGATATTTGTCTGTTCCATAGTTCACTAACTCTGGAACAGACAAATATCAATAAGAATACAGCCGATTTCCTAGATCTCAATATAAAACTCGAGGAAGATGGAAATAATAAACTTAAACTGTTTAATAAAACAGACGAGTATAACTTTAAAATACTTAAATAACTTTAAAATACTTAAATAAACAGAGTATAACTTTAAAATACTTAAATATCCTCATTATACTTCTAATATACCTATATACATTGGACTTAATACTATATACTATACAGAAACAATGTTTACCGACAATTGCACATACTTTGAAGACTTCCTCAAGAGAATGCGCGGTATGATTAACACATATCAGGAAAATCGATTTCCAGATGATATTATACTTAATAGGATAATTAAAACTCTAAACAGAAATATTAAAATAAAACTTAAATATAATACCGTAAACTATAGAATTACGGAACATATTATAGAACTGTTAAGAAAGAAAAATAGACCACTACTACAAACTACAATTAGTTGTTGCTCTACATTGCTTCAATACATTCCCGCTCATTACTTTTCAAAAATGCTTGGATAGCATTCTCTATCTTATCTTCCAGTTTTTCATTATTTTGTTTTTCATCATTTTGCTTTATTTATTTATTTTTGTTTATATGTGTTTATTTGTTTTTGTTTTTATTTTGTATAGTTTAATTCTAAGCTATTCGTTATAATTATACTCGTTTCTCTCTGGGCACTCACTGATGAGCCCCACCCAGAGAGAGCAGAAGTCTGTCTGAGTTGGGGCGAAACAGACTTCTGCTACATTATATTTTCAGCAGTGATATCTTAAATGTAAATAAATTAAATTTTATCATCTCTTTTACCTTTTTCTATAATAATAACAAGAAGATGTTTGGAACACACATAAAATTCAAGTTTGTGTGATTTTAGATACTTGTGTCTCCTATGAAGCTCTATATGGATTCAGTTTCTTGCCAAGAGGCTCGAAACAAAAGAGTTTCGAAGAAAAAAACTTCTAACGAGTTATAAATTAATTATATAAAGAGATTAGAGAGGAACGGGTGTAACAGCTGAAAAAAAAAACTGGAGTTGAAAACAAATTTTTTTGAACACCTAACATAAACAGCTACTTCATTTTTTTAGAAAACCGTCTGCAAGGCAGTGCTTTTGCCTTGCGCGGTGCTCAATGGATGAGCTTTGCTTCTTCCTCGCAGGAGTAACAGAGGAAACATCACGACTCTCTGGAAGTAAGGGATCACCTCGCTTTTTCGCTTTTGTCGTTCTCGGTGCCATCAGTAACAAGAAACGTTTCAGTCCTCTAAGTTTTTACCTTATTATTTTCTACGTCATACATCAAGAGAGCCAAAATCTAAAAACATTTCTGAGGTCGTGAGATCAAAATTCTTTTTTGTATTGAATAGAAGTCTTTCTGTAAACCCAACTTAATTTTTTTTTCGTCTTTCTGTAAACCCAACTTAATTTTTTGGTGGTGTTTTTTTTCAATCCGAACAGTAAACTGACTCGGAGTTCTTCGTGCTTGAAAGAATATAGAAAGATGTTGACGAATCCTTTTGTGCAGATTATAAGATATCCAATCACCTGAGAAATATGTTTAGGATGAAGAGTCAGAGAATGAGGGACAGCTGGGTTTGGATTCACCTTGTAGACCTAATTTTATCCTCCTGGTATTTCAATCAAATTTCTACTTCGTGTATAAAGCTTTACGGTTCCAAAACTGCATGGCTGAGTGTTTGTTGATGTCTCATTTAGTCTTCGATTAAAATTTTCGACCGAAATTTCACAAGGTGTTAAGCGTGCGTAGAAAATGCAAGCCTTTGTAGCCCATTCTCTTGATATTTTTTTATACAAAAGAACTGAACTTAAACGTACAGGTTTTCTACTCATAAGCGGAACAAGTACTGAAGAAATAATTATCAGAAATAATTTCATGAATCCAAAATAATATAACTCTCGATATTACTTGAGACAAAAAAAAGAGTTTTGTTTCATTGGGTTTGCAGTTATCGTAAAGTACAAACTAGCGTGTGCATTACCAGTTTTTTCCAGAAGGAATACCAGTTTTTTCCAGAAGGAATACCAGTTTTTTCCAGAAGGAATACCAGTTTTTTCCAGAAGGAATATCCGTGCAAAGTACTGATTTTTTCCGACTTTTTTCCGAAAAGCTGAATTTTTTAAGCACCTGATATTTTCGCAGTCCAAAAGTATTTGTGTGGATGAAAAAATCTGGCAGCCAGACAAGAGAGACTTCGAAGCATAATGTGATACCTGGTCAAATGAAATTTTATAGATAAAAAAACATTGCTATTGAACTTTTGAAGTTTCAAAGATTATAAATTCCAACATACCAATGAGAAAAGTCGTTTTCACAAGTCGTTTGTTTTTATGATCTTCATTGCTCAGGAATCTCTGCAAAAAACAAAATATCAAAAATAAACAATCAAAAATTTAACAATCAAATAATGAACGTTAAAAATTAAACATTCGAGAAAGGAGAAAAGGACATGACCTCAATTTCAAAATAGAGATTAGTAAGGACGTTAATAATTCAATTAAACTATTCCGTGAATTCAAGTTAGTCCGATATAACTGCATTCTTATGTAAAGCTTGAATAAATTTATTACGCAACAATAATTTTTTTTCGAATTTATGCTTCATGCGGACAAACATGGTCAAATCACTGACATTGGTATTTCTAAACAGATGTCTTAGCTTGTACAACTCAATGCCGATGGGCACATATAAAAGTACAGCGCAGCCGATGGTTATTTGGCGGAACCAGATCATGTACTCCCATATCTGAAAATCAGAGAGGCTCATTAAAACCCCAAAGCATTCGGAATCCTTTTTTTAATGCATGAATATACCAAGAAAATCCATTTTTTGCTTGAGCATGGGCTCTGTTCGCTTAAACCAGTTTTTTTCAGATTTTTTTTTAAAAAAAGCTTTTTTCCATGTAATGATCAACATTTTGGTGGTCCCGGACTCAGGAAAAAATAGTGGAAATTATTTCCATGTGATCTTGAAGCCTCAAAATTACTCAGTTACACAGTTCAAAGGCAGTGACTTCATGTGCATGCGTGACTGATAGAGCGTTAGAATTCAATTTTTAACTTTGTCAAAGTAATCTCTGCAAAGTAATCTCGTTGAATGCTCCAATGTCTCACCACGAATTGCCGTGAGAAGGAAAATAAACTACGGTTTTTTTAATGTTCATATAAAATTAAGTTCAACAGTAGAAGTTATTATATTTAAAAAATACCGTAGTTTATTTTCCTTCTCACGGCAATTCGTGGTGAGACATTGGCGCTTTTAACGAGATTACTTTGCAGAGATTACTTTGACAAACTGAAAAGTTGAATTCTAACGCTCCATAGGCCGTATGCATGGAAAACAGATTATAACAATCTGGATTAGTCAAATCCAAGGATTGAAAAATCCAAAAAAGTAAAAAATTTAGGATTTTGAAAATCGGTATGCATGGATGTCAGATTTCTTAAACTTGGATTATTGTCAAAAAGGACGCGGAAAGACAAGCGTAAGCACTAAAATGCATAAAATGCGGCCCCCAAGTAAATTGCGCCCCCCCCCCTAAGTAACATTGTGCCGTTTGTTTCCTTCATGGAGATAGATTCCACTTCTGACGCTTAAATTTCTTTTTGAAAAAAATTTTTTTTTAAATTAAATTTAAATTTCTTTTTTCTCTCTTCATGTTTTTATCACTGTGCTCTTGATGTTTTCGGATTTATAATTTTCTTACTATTTCAGGCTAGATTGGAGAAAAATTAAACTAGACAGGCAGTAAATTTTTTTGTTCAGAAAAATAGAGAGTTTAGCTTTAAAATTCTTCCTTCTGTTTTAGTTTATCAATTCAATGGTCCGGGTTAGCCCTAGGCTCACATTGAAGCGTTTTAACATGATTATTAAGTGGCTCTTTGTTACTTGGGGGCCGCACTTTACTTGGGGGGGGGGGCACGTCACTTTTCACTGATTTTTTCGCTTAGGTTTAGGTCAAAAGTATTCTAACGAGGCCGTATAGAACAATTAGCCACAATATTTCAGTTTTATCCAGTCTGATTTTTTAATTTAAAATTTTTTTTATCCAGTTCGAGGAAATTGACTTGGCTGTTTTCAGCCACTATTCACTGTTTTTTTCTCTCGCTCAGGCTTAGTCAAAGGTTACGCTCAGTGGGTTTTTCAGTTGGTCCGAAAATTCTACAGACGCCCGCCGAAGGCGAAAATTTTTGATTACAGACCCTTGCCTTACATCTATAAATTTTTTTTTCAAGTTTAAATTTTATGAGATAAAAAGTTTTTTGAAAAATTTTCACCCTTATGAGATAAAAAAATTCCAAAAGTAAAGCGCACGCGCCCCCCCAAGTAAAGTGCGGTTCGCCTAAGTAAACTTGTGCCTGCCTTTTGATAAAGTTGAATACGTTTTTGACCTTAAATTAGAGTTTATTCCCACTCAATTTAGCTTTGTTCCGGCGCTTTGTTACTTGGAGGGAGGCGCATTTTACTTGGGGGGCAGGTTAATTTTCACTGATTTTTCTCGCTTAATCTTAGGTAAAATGTATGCTGAAGAGGCCGTACGGCTCAGGAAAGAGGCCGTATAGAACAATTAGCCACAATATTTTATTTTTATCCGGTCCAATTGAGTAATTTGAGTAATTGAGCATAAGAAATTTTTTTTTTTTTTTAAAAACATTTTTTGAACGCAACGAAAAGAGCCCCACCAAATGAAGCGGAGCCCCCCAAGTAAACTTCGGTCGTTTTCAGCTATTATTCAATGTTTTTTTTCTCGCTTAGGCTTAGGTAAAGGATACGCAAACGAGGCCGTACGGCTTAGGCTAACGAGAAAATCGGACTGAAGAGGCCGTACGGCTTAGGAAAGAGGCTGTATAGAACAATTAGCCACAATATTTTATTTTTATCCAGTCCAATTGAGTAATTTGACTTAGCTGTTTTCAGCAGTTCTGTTTTACTTGGGGGGCACGCTTCACGTGGGGGGGCTTTTTAAAAATAACTTTTAAAAGATTGTTTTTACATCAAAAACGCTTAGGAAAAAGTTTACGCTAACGAGGCCGTACAGCTTAGGCGAACGAGACCGCATAAGAAAATTTATTTATTTATTTTTTAAAAACATTTTTTGAACGCAACGAAAAGAGCCCCACCAAATGAAGCGGAGCCCCCCAAGTAAACTTCGGCCGTTTTCAGCTATTATTCAATGTTTTTTTCGCTTAGGCTTAGGTAAAGGATACGCAAACGAGGCCGTACGGCTTAGGCTAACGAGAACATCGGATAATGCGCCAGAGAGCCCTTGTGTCCTATGATCGTCGGATAATGCGCCAGACAGCCCACCCAGCCTTTTCTTTAACTTCTTTTTTTTCTAATGCTACCCTTCTCTGCTCTAACGGCCGTCCGAGAAACGCCCGGCATAGTTACTTCTTCAAAACACAGGCGAATCTTCACTGTGCAATGTTTAATCACTGAACATCTGTTTTCCATTACTGAACGTGATCAAAAACATCAACAAAAAAGTTAGCAAGACAACTTTCTAATTACAAAGAAAGGATTGGTTTTCATCAAGTTAGCAATATTAGTCTTTTTCTCTGAAATCATTACGACCCAGCGGCTAAAACACTTCATTTTTTTAGAGCTTCAAAACTGAGAAACACAAATCAAATTGTTTCAGAAACGAGTAATTTATTTCATATGTACCAAATTAGTTGGCAAAACTTCATATAGCTGAGTCTGCTTCTCCGTGTGGTCTGTTTCTCTTCAATATTTCTTTTTGTTTGTTGAAGTAAGAGGCCCTTCCTACTTCTGTTGGGCGCCTTTCCGGAAGTTGAGGTCGAAACTCCAGCTCAAGGCTTAGGTGACGGCCATCGCCTGATCTTTGAGATAACTATGGAGCGCATTTGCTGAGAGGAAGTGGTTCTCAGAATGCACCCCAATGTAGCGATGGCTTGGGTGTGGGCCTGTTCGAGTCGTCCGACGAAAGGCAGTGAAGCTGCCAGAGGGAGAAAGAAAATAAAAGTGGGAGAACGAAGGCAGAGAAGCTGTCTGAGGCAGGGAGAAAAAAATAAGTTGGAGAACGAAGGCAGCGAAGCTGCATGAGGAAGGGAGAAAAATAGAAGTGAGAGAATGAAGGCAGCGAAGCTGCCTGAGACAGGAGGAAAAGGAGAAGAAGAAGAACGAAGGCAGCGAGGCGGGAGGAAAAGGAGAAGAAGAAGAACGAAGGCAGCGAAGCTGCCTGAGACAGGTGGAAGATTAGAAGTGGAAAACAAAGGCAAGTAGAAAAATAAAAGTAGGAAAACGAAGGCAGCGAATCTGTCTGATACAGGTGGAAGATTAGAAGTGGAGAAACGAAGGCAGCGAAGCTGCCTGAGGCAGGAGGAAAAGGAGAAGAAGAGGAACGAAGGCAGCGAGGTAGGAGGAAAAGGGTAAGAAGAAGAACGAAGGCAGCGAAGCTGCCTGAGACAGGTGGTAGATTAGAAGTAGGAAAACGAAGGCAGCGAAGCTGTCTGATACAGGTGTCTGTCTGATCAGAAATGGAAGTGTCTGATACACGTGTCCCCAGATTAGAAGTGGGAAAACGAAGTCAGCGAAGCTGCCTGAGGGAGGGTGAAAAATAGAAGTGGGAGAACGAAGGCAGCGCAGCTGCCTGACGGTGGGAGAAAAATAGAAGTTGGAGAACGAAGGCAGCGAAGCTGCCTTATGCAGGGAGATAAGGAGAAGCAGAAAAATGTTCAGAATTGACAAGGCTCTCCGAATTACTTGGCTAGGAAGGGAGAAAATAGAAGTGAGAGAACGAAGGCAGCGAAGCTGCCTGGGAGAGGGAAAAAATAGAAGTGGGAAAACGAAGGCAGCGAAGCTGCTTGAGAGAGGGAGAAAAGTAGAAAAGGGAAAACGAAGGCAGTGAAGCTGCCTGAGAGAGGGAGAAAGTAGAAAAGGGAAAACGAAGGCAGTGAAGCTGCCTGAGAGAGGGAGAAAAGTAGAAAAGGGAAAACGAAGGCAGCGAAGCTGCCTGAGGCAGAGAGAAAAATAGAAGTGAGAGAACGAAGGCAGCGAAGCTGCCTGAGAAAGAAGAAGCAGAAGAAGGAAAAGCAGAAAAGCAAACGTCGTTCGTCCTGTCTCTGCTCTTATTGAGTGGTGACCCATAAATTTCTCTCTAATATGTCGACAAAGATTTTTAAAAGTCATCAATCTATTCCTATTCCATCGCTGTTTGAGATGGACATTCCGACGGTGCCACTTTCCTATGTTCAGTCTCTTTTTCGGAACCTTCTGAACGAAGCCCTGTTCCCTCTTCACCAAGTTCTTTCCAAACAATCGGCTGAAATTCAAGTTCTCCGTCAAACCCTCTCGGAAGTGAAGAAATCAGTTTCTCCAGCTTCATTACGGCCGCATATCTACTCTGCTATGGTTGAAGCTTCCCTGAGAGACAGAAAGATGCTTCTCTCCAAGTCGAAGAGAGCAGTTCTCCTGAAGCTTCCTGAGAAGAGGAGCCCCGAAGCTACTGAGTCGTCTGACAAAGAAGTAATCCACGACATCTTCGCAAAGCTCTCTTCACCTGAACTACTGCAATCTCTTCAAAAGGGAGAAATCTCTTTTCATCGCCATCCGAAAGATGCCCCCGATCACATTCCAATGCTGGACGCCCAATCAAGATACAGTTTGCGGACGCTTCAAAACGAGAAGTTTTTCTGAAGTCGATCAGAACTACGAAGAACAGTGTTCCAAGAGGCTGCTATGTACGGGCGGATCTCTCCTCTGCCGAGCTTCTCGCCGAAAGAGAATGCAAGATCATTGCCTCTGGTTCGTCAGACACTCCTTTCAGAGTGATCGACTCTCATCCAGAGCCTGTGTCCTCTTTCCAGCGGAGGCCGAAGCCTTATATATCCTCTTCTCTTCCCTCGTCAAGCTCCCATCAGTTCCCATCCGAATATTTCTCTCCTTTGACCTCGAATACCGTGAACCTGACATCAAAGGCCTCTTCTCACGCTGTCGCTGCTAAATCGCCCGATGCTCCTCGAAGAAGTTCTCGCATCCAGAAGAAGGTTGCCGATCAAAGGAAGAATTCTAAATAGGACATATTGGGTGTGAGTTCTCTTAAACTGAATTGTTATTCTTTTAATGCTCGATCTGTAAAAAACAAATTATATGATGTTCATCACTTACTACGATCAAGCTTTCCAGACATAGTTTTCATATGTGAAACTTGGCTTTGCTCTTCTGATCCCGACTCCCCACTTTGTGATAATATTCCGTACCATGTATTTCGATCAGATCGCATTGATAGTAACCGTGGTGGTGGAACCGCGATACTTATTAGAAATAGTCTTTCCCCTGTAAATGTATCTTCCTTTTCTCAAGACTCTATTGAGTGCATAACTGTTGACATATTTCCCAATGACTCATGCTCTCTACCTTTTCCTTCTCTACGCATCGTTTCTTGTTATACTTCACTGCTCATATTCATCAAGATAGCTATGCACCCTGTGCGCACTAGCTTGTTCTACACTTTTTTATCGAAGTAGATCACGTCTGGAAGGGAGACAAAATGTGTAGTTTTTTTTGTCCATGTGATTTTCTATTCGATGAAAGATCAGGTATCGGCAAGAGTCTTTCTCTTCCCCGAGACGGAAGAGTATTATCTCGTCTTTTCAAACTGCGCGAGATGTCACTCGTCCAGGGGTATATAAGGGGGGCTCAGACCCTTTGATATCAGTTGCAATCCTGTAGACGCTCGTGGAAGAAGAAGAAGAAGAAGGGTGAGATTCCTCGGAAAAGAATCTCGGTACCTTCTCCCCCAACTTTTCCCTAACACTTGCATGGGGCTCCGACTTGCTCGGAGGGACCAGCGGTAGTGGTCAGGTTGAAGAGTTGAAGGGAAAGAACAAAAAGGGTGAGATTCCTCGGAAAAGAATCTCGGTACCTTCTCCCCCAACTTTTCCCTGACACTTGCCTGGGGCTCCGACTTGCTCGGAGGGACCGGCGGTAGTAGTCAGGTTGAAGAATTGAGGGGAAAGAACAAAGGTGACTCTCCGAAGTCGGCACTTTGTTTCATGGCTTTAACTATTATGAAAGCCAGGGATGATTCATTTGAATCAATACCAATTCCCGAACATTTTCCTGTTGCTTGCTGAGCCTTCCGACTTGTTCGGAGGGTCAGGCGGTAGTAATCAGGTCAAAATGTTTGAGGAAAAATAAAACAAAGATGATTCCTTGAAATCGGTGCTTTGTTTTATGGCTTAAACTAAGCCAGGTTTGATCCATTTGGATCAGTACCATAAATCATTTTGAAAAGTAAATGATATAAAAAAAAAACAGTTTTTGTTATAGAAAACTGTTGACTCGTGCTGAACTTTATTGTGAAAAAAGTTGAAAGTTCCAGAAGTCAGTGCTTTTCTTTCAGCGTAATGGAAGAAGAGCCGATTAGCGAGTCACCGTCTTCCCCACGAAGTTCACCTCAGAGAGGTGGACAGGCTCTGAAGAGAAAGAGAAGACGGCAGAGACAGCGCGAAGATAAGAGGAGAAGGACTACGACATCATCTTCCTCAAGCGCTTCTTCTCTTTCGGAGGAAGATTCTACAGATCATCGGGGGATCGATGATCTGGACGAGGACCTGCACAGACGGACTCGAGAAGACTCTCCCATGTCCAGGCAGTCACAGCTATCTGTGAAGAAGAGCTCACAATTTGCGACTGCCAGCGAAGAAGTTCCTCCTTCCCCGAAGCCAGTCATCCGAGCCGCTCGTACAAGGACACGACTGAGGGACGATATACTGGCACTATTTGAAAACAGTGCACGAGGAATGTTCTGGACCGCTGCTGAGAGAGAGGCCTTCTTGGAAGCAATGCCTCTCCCTGCGTCAGTCTACGCCTTGTCGCCGAATGTCGACGAAGAAATCTCTCAAGAAAGAGGAACCGTAGGCCGAATATATGATACGCAGGTAAAGATACTGGAAAATAAACTCAAAACATACTAGAAATAAAACTCTAGTTATTTGCAGTTGTTCTCGATCGACCCCGGTATCATGGCAGGCATGTCAGCTCTCGCAATGGCTCTACAAAGCCACACCGAAGAAAGCGAGGATGGCAAGCTCAAAATGATGAACTACATCAAAACATGGATCAACGTCATGGGATACCTTCATCAAGAGATCAATGCGATCCGACGAGAAATCGTTATGAGGTCCCATGCATGACTAATGTATAGAATAAACTAATTAGCTCGTTTCTGGCTCGTTGAATAACAAAGATGTTAAGATCCATGAAGATCGACCCTCGGCGAGCCATGCCCTCCTTCAAAACGGCGCCCCTCTCAGAAGAACCCCTCATTCGAGGGGGCGAAGTCTTGCCAAAAACTCTTTGGTAAGAGTCTACTCGAGGAAGCGCAGAAACGAGCCGGCTCCAATGACATCACCAAGTCCTTGAAGAAGCTGAAGAACACGCCAAGAGTTCACGCGAAACGGGCAGAACGACAAAAGTCGAACGATTCTCCTTGCGAAAAAGAACTGCAAAACAAAACCATTGCGACAGCCTTAGTTCCCCAGTACGAAATACAAGCTGGTAAGATTAGATATCATGCCACAGAGTGGTTGAAACTATCAAGGGACCCATGGGTTAAACAATGAGTTTATGGGTATTACCTAGACTTCCATAATCTCCCTCCACTTTCAAGAGGTAAAATTAAAAAAAGTAGACCGACAATGAACGAACCAATCATTGCGATGGAAGTCTGGAATCTGTTATCAAAAGAAGCTATAGTAGAAATACCACCTGAGCAACACGTTTGGGTTTCTAGCATCTTTTGTGTGAAGAAAAAAGAAGGCGGTTTAAGACCAGTTATAAACTTGAAGGGTTTAAACGGTTACTTGAACATGAAGCATTTCAAGATGGAACAATTTTCCATGATCCGTTGTCTAATAAATGAAGGCAATTTGATGGTTAAAATTGATCTAAAAGACGCCTATTTCGCAATACCCATCCACAAAGACCATCAAAAGTATCTAGCTTTCGAATTTAAGGGAAAAAATGTACAAGTTCACGGTACTTCCCTTTGGTCTAGCATCTGCTCCATATGTATATTCTCGCCTCATGAAGGTTGTAGCAGAAGAGCTGAGAAAACTGGGTGTTCGGCTGTTGGTGTACCTAGATGACTGGATCATCGTAGGAGACACTAAGACAGAACTCGGTAACATTGTAAATCAAACACTGCGTCTATTCGATAGACTAGGTCTGACAGTTAACGAGCAGAAGTCTTGTATCACACCATCTACAAGAGTCGAATTCTTGGGTTTCATTGTGGATAGTAAGAAAGGAACACTGGAAGTACCACCCGGAAAGATAACGAAGGTAAAACAATTAGCCGTAGAGATACTTGGGAAAGAACGAGTAAAATTAAGCAGAATAGCTACGTTCTTAAGAAAAGCAACCTCATTTCTACCCGTATCTGGTTATCTTAAATTTCATTTGCGTAGCATCCAAAGTTGGTTAACAAGCAAAACCAATCCCAACCAGCCCGAATCTTTCAACAAATGTGAGACCATTCCCCTTCTAGTCAGAAGTGAGTTGAACTGGTGGTCTAACCAATCCTCATCGGAACATTTCACAGATACCATATGGAAACCGGTAATAACCGAAACAGTGACTTCTGAAAAGCATCCGAAAGAGGTTGGGGGGGGGGCAGTTTGGAATAGGATTACCACAGGCGGTAGATGGTCGGGAATCGAAAAATCCTTGCACATATATGTGAAGGAGGCCTTGGCGTCACTTTTCGCCCTTAGCTCCTTCCTGAATGATGCTAGAGATATCTCCATCCGACTAGAACTGGATAATACCTCAGCAGTATACTATATAAATAAGTTTGGCGGATCAAAGAGTGCAAAGCTAAATAAAATAGCGCATAAGATCTGGGACTTTTCCAGAGAAAGAAGGTGCATCTGATTGCAACCTACAAACCTGGTAAAGAAAATACTGTAGCAGACTTCGAATCTCGCAACTTCATAGAAAAAGAAGAATTCAGCCTGCATCCGAGGGTAACAGATCTGATTTTCAAAACATTCTGAAAACCAGATTGGGACTTATTTGCATCTAGATTGAATTTTAAATGCGAAAATTTCATTTCTTACCGCCCAGATCCCTTAGCAGCAGCGACAAATGCCTTCGCTCAGAATTAGTCGGGGATCTCAAGTTACGCATTTCCACCCTTCGCACTAGTCGGAAGGGTTGTACAGAAGGCAGTTCAAGAGAACGCGAACCTTTTGTTGGTGACCCCAGATTGGCCAGGTCAATGGTGGTATCCACTAGTACTGAAATACTCGCAGGGAAGGATGTTGCATCTCCCAGATCGACCAGACATTCTGACAGATCAAGAGGGAGAACCTCATCCCAAGACTATTGTCGGGAACTTGCGCCTGATAGCATGGAAGATATCAGGGACTACCTTAGAAAGGCGAGTTTCAACGAAACCGCCATAGAAGCAGTAATGAACAACTGGGCCCCAGGGACTCGCAACCAGTACAATTCTGCTCTAAGGAAGTGGGCTAATTACTGTAAAAATAATCAGATCGATAAAAGATGCCCTACTACCCCGAACATAGTCAACTTTCTCGCTCATTTGCATGTAAAAGGTCTAAGCTATTCAAGCTTAGTAACGCACAAAAGTGCAATTTTAACACTAGCGCAAATTGTGCAAAAGAGCAAGAAAGAAGCTATTGACGAAGACCTCATAAACAAAGCTCAAAAAGGGTTCTTCAGAAAGAGACCATCGGTTCCCAAATATGCGCAAATTTGGAATGTTAGACAGGTATTAGATTACCTGAAGTCAATGGGAGATAACAAAAAACTATCGCTAAAACAACTTACTCAAAAAATGGTTATGCTTTTAGCCCTTTGCTCCCCCAACCGAGTCTCCGAAATAGCAAAGTTTTCTCTAGATTCAGTTCGAAAGAATGATGATAAATGGTTATTTACCATAGATCACATGAACAAAAATCGAAAAGTTGGGTCAAAACCACACATAGCCTTATTTGAGTGCTTCAAAACAGATCCCAACATTTGTCCTATCAGAAACCTTAAGGACTACATAGAGAGAACAAAAAACCTACCGAAAACATGAGGGTACTCTAGTCAGAGCTACAATAGAGCCACATGGAAAAGTAAGTAGCTCAACCATAGCAAGGTGGTTGAGAACAGTTCTATCCGCTGCGGGTATAGATAGTGAATATGGTGCCCACTCCACCAGAGCGGCCTCTACTTCGGCAGGCAGCCGAGGAGGCCTTACTAGCAAAGCCATCATGGCTGCGGCGAACTGGGCACCTGGTGGTTTTACCTTTGAGAGGTTTTACCACAAAGAATTCCACGATTCTTATCAGGAAGTCATACTGAATGAGAGGTGTGTTGAATTAGCTATCTTGATGAATATGAGCAGTGAAGTATAATGTTATGTTTTGCAAGACAAACACAGTTTGTTGAAGTAAAACATTTATTATTCTTCACTGCGAATATTCATCACAAATACCCACCCAAACTCTCGTTATTCCCATCCCAAAGACCTCTCATTTCAGACAGACGAAGGCTGAGCAGAGAGGGAAGAACTTCTTCAAAGGAAGAAAAGAAGGGAAGAAGAAGAACACGAACAAATGAATTTGATCAATGTTTTGTTAATAAAGTGTTAACTGTTGACGAGCGTATACAGGATTGCAACTGATATCAAAGGGTCTGAGCCCCCCTTATATACCCCTGGACGAGTGACATCTCGCGCAGTTTGAAAAGACGAGATAATACTCTTCCGTCTCGGGGAAGAGAAAGACTCTTGCCGAGACCTGATCTTTCATCGAATAGAAAATCACGTGGACAAAAAAAACTACACATTTTGTCTCCCTTCCAGACGTGATCTACTTCGATAAAAAAGTGTAGAACAAGCTAGTGCGCACAGGGTGCATAGCTATCTTGATGAATATTCGCAGTGAAGAATAATAAATGTTTTACTTCAACAAACTGTGTTTGTCTTGCAAAACATAACATTATCGCTCACCTAACTCTCCTGTTAATGCTATTACTGATTTTATTGATTACCTAATTCCTCACTGTTCTCTGCCTTATCATGTTATTATTTGTGGTGACCTTAATTTTCCAAGTATTGATTGGTGCAATGCCATAACTACTTCTCACTGTCGTACTTCTAACCTTTTTTTACAATTTGCAAGTGACTATCACCTTTCTCAGTTTGTTACTACTCCAACACGCTCTACCAACATTTTGGATTATGTTTTCTGTAACCATGACCTCATTACGGACTGTATAACCTCTCACCCTTTGTCAACGAGTGATCATATGTCCATAACCTTCTCAATCTCGAAATGTTCTCTCCGACCAGTCATAACATCCACTAAATTAATTCCACAATGGAGAAAAACTGATTGGAATGCCATCAACCAATCTATCTGTTCAGTGAACTGGACAACTCTCTTTTCTACCCTGACCATCGATCAATGTGTACTTTATCTGACAAATATGTTGTCTTCACTTATATCTCAACATGTTCCCCATACGAAGCCCCGTAAACCTCATTTGAAGTATCCCACCAAAATTAGAAGAATGTTCAGCTTTTTAAAGAGATCAAATAAGCAACAACCTTTGCGAAAATCCACTATGGCAGTATGCAGGAAAAATGCATAGGGCAATATTCAGATTCGAATGTCAACGAGAAAATTCTTTTAGAATGCCGAAGAATTTCAAACAGTTTTACCGTACTATTGCCAACAGAACTAAGCCTAGCAACACGTTTTCATCCTTAGTTGTTAACAATGTACCGATAACATCTCCGCTTGAAATTTCTAACACGTTTTCTAGCTTCTTTGCATGCATTACCTCAAGTCCCATGTCAGGTCCTCTACCATCATGCACCGCCTCGGTCCCTATTGTATAATGTACTAATGTTAGCCCTCTCGATGTTTACACTCTTGTCAAATCCATTGTTCCTAAGATTAATACATCTCCCGATGGCATACCTAATCTGCTTGTGAAGGAGTGCAAGGAAACACTCTCTATTCCCCTATCGATTATTTTTTCTAATTGTCTAACTCTTGGTTATTATCCAGCTGCATGGAAAGTAGGTATAATCAAACCTATTCACAAAAAGGGTAACAAATCTGATGTTAACAATTTTCGTCCAATAACTCTAGTTTGTTCATTGTCCAAGCTTTTCGAGAAGCACATTTACAATACCATTTACACTCATCTCGAATTAAACAATATCCTCCATTCGAATCAGTCCGGATTCCGTCGGAACCGTTCAACTGTATCTTCCCTTGTTCACTCCCACTCTATCTACCTTTCCTTTTTATCCAGCAAAATTCCGTTCGATATTTGCTTGATTGATTTCTCGAAGGCCTTCGATGTGGTTGATCATAGATTCCTCATATATAAGTTAGAATCATCTGGCATTCATTCATCGATTCCTCATATATAAGTTAGAATCATCTGGCATTCATTCGTCCCTTCTTTCTCTTGTATCATCATTCCTAGCACAAAGATCTTTTCGAATGAATGTTAATGACAATTTTTCTACAGAGAGAACTGTCGCTACCGGTGTTCCGCAAGGAAGTTGTCTAGGCCCTCTTTTATTTTCAATCTTCATTAACGATATTGGAGACTTTATTCCCGATAACGTGCATTGTTTTCTCTATGCAGATGATGTAAAAAATTTTCTCTAGTGACCCTGTTACTCTTCAGATAGCTCTCGATCTGATAGCAGACTTCGCTTTCAAATGGTCACTTTTAATTTCTTTTTCAAAATGCCTCACCCTCAATTGTGGCAAGAACAATGCGGGTAAACAGTACCATATCAGCAACCACATAATACCCACGCAATCTAGCGCCCGAGACCTTGGCATCCATTTCGATACTTCCCTTTCATTCACTAACCATATAACCAAAACTGTCTCTCAAGCTTCCAAATGTATGAACATAATTTTCCGCTCTCTTAAAACCTCGTCAATCTCTGTGCTTCTCCATGCTTACAAAACATATGTTCTTCCCTTGCTTGAATATGGATCAGAAGTCTGGTCACCTACTTCAATAGGCCTCACTAATGATTTAGAACGAGTTCAAAGGTCATTCACCAGGCGACTTCTTGCTCGAGCCGGTGTTCCCAAGCTTGATTACTTGTCACGCTTGAGTTTTCTATCAATGCAAACACTCGAATATCGACGAGCCATTACCGATCTATGTTTTGTTCACAAAGCTGTTCATAATCAAATTAAACTCGAGCATACATCTTTATTGAGGATTCTTCCTTCCCCATATAACCACCGTTTAACCCACCATTTGAGGATTATCCTTTCTTTTAATGTTCCTCATTCTCATAGCACATGTGTCTCCATAACTATTAACATATGGAATTCTCTTCCTTACCAAACTGTATCATCTCGAGCCGGTGTTCCCAAGCTTGATTACTTGTCACGCTTGAGTTTTCTATCAATGCAAACACTCGAATATCGACGAGCCATTACCGATCTATGTTTTGTTCACAAAGCATTCTCATAGCACATGTGTCTCCATAACTATTAACATATGGAATTCTCTTCCTTACCAAACTGTATCATCTCGAGCCGGTGTTCCCAAGCTTGATTACTTGTCACGCTTGAGTTTTCTATCAATGCAAACACTCGAATATGTTTTTGGTTCTATCCGCCAGTTGGCCAGGCGGAGAGGGGTTAGTCCAGGCCACACGAGTCGAGGCGTCTTTTCGATTAATCTTCTGCTTTTCTACGGTCAAGGATTAGCAGGAACTCCCGACAAACACGTTCCGCGATGCCAGGCTGGATTGACCATCCACTCAACAGGCCGATCGCATGAATACCCTTGTTGTAAACCATGGCTTCAAGTTCTTCAAGATATATCACCAAAGCTAGGGCGTCCCCCGGAAGCGACGCGGTCTTACCTTGTCCGCTAGGACCGTCAAATATGCGAGGACAGGCGGCTACCCATGGGCGGGGTATGTCTGCGCGGCGTACAGCCCAAATTCGCCTTGTCACATTGAATGTTGGAACACTGACGGGACGCAGTAGAGAGCTGGCCGCAATGCTAGAAGCAAGAAGGGTTGACATTGCTGCTGTACAGGAAACGAAATGGAGAGGAAGCAAGTCGAAGCCGATAGGAGACGGATACAAGTTGATTTACCATGGCACGTCACCAACAAGAAATGGTGTTGGCATTATCCTCTCCTCGAAAATTGCTGATGATGTAACCGAAGTCATTCGCTCTACAGATCGAGTCATGGCCGTCCGAATTTCTTCGTCCAACAATCACTTCCTTGTCGTCTCAGCATATGCACCTCAACAAGGATGTAGCGACGCTGATAAGGAGGACTTCTACGACTCTCTAGAGGAAGTTATCAAACTCCGAGAGTCTCATGAAGACATCTTAATCGGCGGAGATTTTAACGCTCACATCGGTTCAGATCGACAAGGTCGGGAGAGAGAACATGGAGGACATGGAATCGGAACGATCAATGCTGAGGGTCAACGGCTACTTGACTTCTGTGCTCGATGCGATCTAGCAGTCGTGAACTCCTTTTTCAAAAAGAGACGATCTCACGGACTCACATACGAGAGCGGAAGAAATCAGAGTCAAATTGACTTTTGGTTAATCCTGAGAGCAAAGCTGCGGAACGCGAAAGATGCAAAGGTCATTCCATCAGACCATGTTGCATCTCAGCACCACCCTCTCTTTATGGACTACAGCGTATTGAAGTCGAAGAAACAGCCTTCTCGTAATCCTGAATGCACACGTGTCAAATGGTGGCGCTCGACTGGGAAAGCAGAACGTCTCTCTCTCATGCACATCATCCATCGCAATCTACTCCCTCCTGCACTCTACAAGCAGTTTCCAGAGGACATAAATGAACATTGGAAGCTTCTTGAAGACAGCATCAGAGCACCCGCCGCAAGCATCCTCGGAAAGACGAAACCCGGAAAGCCAAGAATCGAGAAAGACACCTGGTTTTTCACCTCCGAAGTTCAGGATGCGATCAAGGCGAGAAAGAATGCCTACAAGAGATGGAGGACGTCAAATGAGGCTGACGACCGCGCTGCATACAGCTCAGCCAAGAAAGCCGCCAAAAGAGCTGTCGCAGTTTCAAAAGCCTCCTACTTCCGCGATCTCTATGAGAAGATGAACCAACCAGGAGGCGATAAAGCCATCTATCGGCTTGCCAAGGCTCGACACCGCAACACCTTGGACATCCAGAGAGCAGCCACGATAAGGGACAAACAAGGGAAGCTCGTCACTGACCCTTTAAAAGTCAGAAACAGGTGGCGCGAACATTTCGAAGAAATGAGCGGCCAAGAGTTTGAGCACCCTCCCATCCCTACTTCCCACGCCATACAAGGACCCGTGCCAACCATCACGGCCGAGGAAGTGAAGAAGGCACTCTCTAAGATGAAGACTGGGAAAGCGGCTGGACCGGACGACATAGCCACCGAAGCCTGGAAACTTGCGGGTGATGTTGGACTAGCACATCTCGTGCACCTGTTCAACACCATCGTAAAGCAAGGCCAAATTCCACATATCTGGCGCTACTCCACGACCGTTCCAGTCTTCAAAGGAAAAGGCGATGCCAGAGTGTGCAGCAACTACCGTCCAATACGCCTTCTCAACCACACTATGAAGATATTTGAGAGGATACTGGATTTACGCATACGAGATATCGTCGATATTCCAGCTCAGCAATGCGGGTTTGTGAACGGAAGAGGCACAACAGATGCAATATTTGCACTCCGTTTACTCGTCGAGAAGCACGCAGAGAAAAGATCACCTCTCCATCTGACCTACCTCGATTTGGAAAAGGCGTTCGACAGAGTCCCCCATGATCTTATTTCATATGCATTGCGCGATCATCAGGTTCCTGAAGAGTACATTCGATGGACAATGGCGATGTACGATGATTCAAAGAGTACTGTCAGAACTCCGGTCGGCATCGCAGTAAACGTTGGAGTGCACCAAGGGAGTGCTTTGTCTCCCCTTCTCTTCATTTTGGTTATGGATACCGTCACGCGTCCTCTACTGACTCCGGCTCCGTCAACCATCGCATACGCCGACGACATTCTCCTTGCTGCTCCTACACGTGCCGAAATCGAGAAACGCACCCAAGAATGGAATGACGCTCTTAGTAGGCATGGCTTACGCCTCAACATCAAGAAGACCGAGTACCAGGAAATCGGAGTGCAAACGACGGGAGCTGTTCACATCAGCGGTGAACCGCTCCCGAAGACCTCCGAATTCAAGTACCTTGGTTCTGTCATCTCCTCAGACACGTCAACAAATGCAGCGGCACGCCAAAGAGTAAATGCAGCTTGGATGAAATGGAGAGAAGCTGCAGGTGTCCTCTGTGATAGGAATATCACAGCTGGCATACGCGGAAAGATGTATAAAACAGCAATCCGTCCCGTGCTTCTCTATTCGACGGAGACCTGGCCTACAACGCGTATAACCGAGAACATTATCCACACGAATGAGATGAAAATGTTACGCTGGACACTAGGACTGACTCGCCTAGATTGTGTGCGTAACACGATTGTGAGAGGGAGACTCGGCGTTGCCCCAATACAAGACAAGATGCGAGAAGGGAGAGTTAGATGGTATGGACACGTGATGCGAAGAGACGCGACCAACATCGCAAGACACGCCCTTGACATGGAAGTACCAGGCAAACGCCCTCGAGGCAAACCGAAGACAAGATATATGGATACGCTCAACCAAGACCTGCGCCTTGCAAGACTCCACTCGGAAGACGCAACGGACAGATGTTTCTGGAGAGCTAGAAGCCGTACAGCGGACCCTACTCCGACCTCGGCCGGCGCGGGACAACGCTAAGAAGAAGAAGACCAAACTGTATCATCTGCTTCCCCTAAATCGTTCAAAAACTCTCTATTTAAACTTCCGGTATCTAAGATCATAACCGCTTCCAAACTACGCCTCAATTGAAATACACCTTCTCCGCTTCATTGTTTTATCCACTGAACTCGCACCCGCGACAGTCATCCATTGTAAATGTATGTATAAATATCTTTGCAAGGAATAAAGAATGAATGAAAACGCAGCTTCGCTGTCTGAGGCAGGGAGACAAGAAGAAGCAGAAAAACGAAGGCAGCGAAGCTGTCTGAGGGAGGGAGATAATTAGAAGCAGGAAAACGAAGGCAACGAAGCTGCCTGAGGGAGGGAGGAAATTAGAAGTGGGAGAACAAAGGCAGCGAAGCTGCCTGAGGCAGGGAGATAAGGAGAAGCTGAAAAAAGCTCAGAAATGACTAGGCTTTCATAATGACTTGGCTAACAAGAAAGTGACAAGCGTCCCCGCAGGGGACGCTAGTTGTCGAATATTAGTTTTGTTATATAATTACAACATTTTTTCAATTAATTTCGTTGTTTTTGTTGTTGTTATGTTTTCATTGTTTGTTTGTTTAAAGCCGAGTTGAATGTTGAATGTAAAATTTGATGGAATTGGTATATAAAATATTAATATGAACATTTTCAACCTGTTTTAAATCAATCTGTTAGATGAAAGGTGATTTTTAGTAATCGTTGTACTCTATTTGGGACTTCTGCACTTTAGCCCCCTCTCCCCCCCCTCCCAGAGGTTCCATGGGTCAGTTCAATTGGATCATGTTCTTGATACGGCCTCGTTAGCGTAAACTTTTACTAAGCCTAAGCGCTTTCTGATGTAAAAATAACTTTTTTTAATGTAAAAATATCTTTTGGAAATGTAAATGAGTCAGTAGTATAAGCCAAGCAATATACGAAGTAATGATTAAAAAACACGAAGTAGAAAAAAATTAGCCATGAAATAAACATAAAAGAAGCACTAAACAAGAGAACATGCAAAAAAATATGTAAAATTCCGTTCCGTTTTACTTTCAATACACACTTCAAAAAGAGCAACATGAACGGAATTTATTTATTTATTTATTTTATCGACATTTTGCAATGCAAAGTTATGGTGAGAGACATTGTAAATAATATTCAAGTGTTGCGACAAGTAAGGCAAATATCTAAAGTAAGGCAAATATCTAAAAGTAAGGCAAATGTCTAAAGTAAGGCAAGTATCTAAAAGTAAGGCAAATATCTAAAGTAAGGCAAATATCTAACGTAAGGCGAATATCTAAAAGTAAGGCAAATATCTAAAGTAAGGCAAATATCTAAAAGTAAGGCAAGTATCTAAAAGTAAGGCAAATATCTAAAGTAAGGCAAATATCTAAAAGTAAGGCAAGTATCTAAAAGTAAGGCAAATATCTAAAGTAAGGCAAATATCTAAAAGTAAGGCAAGTATCTAAAAGTAAGGCAAATATCTAAAGTAAGGCAAGTATCTAAAAGTAAGGCAAATATCTAAAGTAAGGCAAATATCTAACGTAAGGCAAATATCTAAAAGTAAGGCAAATGTCTAAAGTAAGGCAAATATCTAAAAGTAAGGCAAGTATCTAAAAGTAAGGCAAATATCTAAAGTAAGGCAAATATCTAAAAGTAAGGCAAGTATCTAAAAGTAAGGCAAATATCTAAAGTAAGGCAAGTATCTAAAAGTAAGGCAAATATCTAAAGTAAGGCAAATATCTAAAGTAAGGCAAATATCTAAAAGTAAGGCAAATGTCTAAAGTAAGGCAAGTATCTAACGTAAGGCGAATATCTAAAAGTAAGGCAAATATCTAAAGTAAGGCAAATATCTAAAAGTAAGGCAAGTATCTAAAAGTAAGGCAAATATCTAAAGTAAGGCAAATATCTAAAAGTAAGGCAAGTATCTAAAAGTAAGGCAAATATCTAAAGTAAGGCAAATATCTAAAAGTAAGGCAAGTATCTAAAAGTAAGGCAAATATCTAAAGTAAGGCAAGTATCTAAAAGTAAGGCAAATATCTAAAGTAAGGCAAATATCTAACGTAAGGCGAATATCTAAAAGTAAGGCAAATATCTAAAGTAAGGCAAATATCTAAAAGTAAGGCAAGTATCTAAAAGTAAGGCAAATATCTAAAGTAAGGCAAATATCTAAAAGTAAGGCAAATGTCTAAAGTAAGGCAAATATCTAAAGTAAGGCAAATATCTAAAGTAAGGCAAATATCTAAAAGTAAGGCAAGTATCTAAAAGTAAGGCAAATATCTAAAGTAAGGCAAGTATCTAAAAGTAAGGCAAATATCTAAAGTAAGGCAAATATCTAACGTAAGGCGAATATCTAAAAGTAAGGCAAATATCTAAAAGTAAGGCAAATATCTAAAAGTAAGGCAAATGTCTAAAGTAAGGCAAATATCTAAAAGTAAGGCAAATATCTAAAAGTAAGGCAAATGTCTAAAGTAAGGCAAATATCTAAAGTAAGGCAAATATCTAAAAGTAAGGCAAATATCTAAAGTAAGGCAAGTATCTAAAAGTAAGGCAAATGTCTAAAGTAAGGCAAATATCTAAAAGTAAGGCAAATATCTAAAAGTAAGGCAAATGTCTAAAGTAAGGCAAATATCTAAAAGTAAGGCAAATATCTAAAAGTAAGGCAAATGTCTAAAGTAAGGCAAATATCTAAAGTAAGGCAAATATCTAAAGTAAGGCAAATATCTAAAAGTAAGGCGAATATCTAAAAGTAAGGCAAATATCTAAAAGTAAGGCAAATATCTAAAAGTAAGGCAAGTATCTAAAAGTAAGGCAAATGTCTAAAGTAAGGCAAATATCTAAAAGTAAGGCAAATGTCTAAAGTAAGGCAAATATCTAAAGTAAGGCAAATATCTAAAAGTAAGGCAAATATCTAAAGTAAGGCAAGTATCTAAAAGTAAGGCAAATGTCTAAAGTAAGGCAAATATCTAAAAGTAAGGCAAATATCTAAAAGTAAGGCAAATGTCTAAAGTAAGGCAAATATCTAAAAGTAAGGCAAATATCTAAAAGTAAGGCAAATGTCTAAAGTAAGGCAAATATCTAAAAGTAAGGCAAATATCTAAAAGTAAGGCAAATATCTAAAGTAAGGCAAATATCTAAAAGTAAGGCAAATGTCTAAAGTAAGGCAAATGTCTAAAGTAAGGCAAATATCTAAAAGTAAGGCAAATATCTAAAGTAAGGCAAATATCTAAAGTAAGGCAAGTATCTAAAAGTAAGGCAAATATCTAAAGTAAGGCAAATATCTAAAAGTAAGGCAAATATATAAAAGTAAGGCAAATATCTAAAAGTAAGGCAAGTATCTAAAAGTAAGGCAAATGTCTAAAGTAAGGCAAATATCTAAAAGTAAGGCAAATGTCTAAAGTAAGGCAAATATCTAAAGTAAGGCAAATATCTAAAAGTAAGGCAAATATCTAAAGTAAGGCAAGTATCTAAAAGTAAGGCAAATGTCTAAAGTAAGGCAAATATCTAAAAGTAAGGCAAATATCTAAAAGTAAGGCAAATGTCTAAAGTAAGGCAAATATCTAAAAGTAAGGCAAATATCTAAAAGTAAGGCAAATGTCTAAAGTAAGGCAAATATCTAAAGTAAGGCAAATATCTAAAGTAAGGCAAATATCTAAAGTAAGGCAAGTATCTAAAAGTAAGGCAAATGTCTAAAGTAAGGCAAATATCTAAAAGTAAGGCAAATATCTAAAAGTAAGGCAAATGTCTAAAGTAAGGCAAATATCTAAAAGTAAGGCAAATATCTAAAAGTAAGGCAAATGTCTAAAGTAAGGCAAATATCTAAAAGTAAGGCAAATATCTAAAAGTAAGGCAAATATCTAAAGTAAGGCAAATATCTAAAAGTAAGGCAAATGTCTAAAGTAAGGCAAATATCTAAAAGTAAGGCAAATATCTAAAGTAAGGCAAATATCTAAAGTAAGGCAAGTATCTAAAAGTAAGGCAAATATCTAAAGTAAGGCAAATATCTAAAGTAAGGCAAATATCTAACGTAAGGCGAATATCTAAAAGTAAGGCAAATATCTAAAGTAAGGCAAATATCTAAAAGTAAGGCAAGTATCTAAAAGTAAGGCAAATATCTAAAGTAAGGCAAATATCTAAAAGTAAGGCAAGTATCTAAAAGTAAGGCAAATATCTAAAGTAAGGCAAATATCTAAAAGTAAGGCAAGTATCTAAAAGTAAGGCAAATATCTAAAGTAAGGCAAGTATCTAAAAGTAAGGCAAATATCTAAAGTAAGGCAAATATCTAACGTAAGGCGAATATCTAAAAGTAAGGCAAATATCTAAAGTAAGGCAAATATCTAAAAGTAAGGCGAATATCTAAAAGTAAGGCAAATATCTAGAAGTAAGGCAACTATCTAAAAGTAAGGCAAGTATCTAAAAGTAAGGCAAATGTCTAAAGTAAGGCAAATATCTAAAAGTAAGGCAAATGTCTAAAGTAAGGCAAATATCTAAAGTAAGGCAAATATCTAAAAGTAAGCCAAATATCTAAAGTAAGGCAAGTATCTAAAAGTAAGGCAAATGTCTAAAGTAAGGCAAATATCTAAAAGTAAGGCAAATATCTAAAAGTAAGGCAAATGTCTAAAGTAAGGCAAATATCTAAAAGTAAGGCAAATATCTAAAAGTAAGGCAAATGTCTAAAGTAAGGCAAATATCTAAAGTAAGGCAAATATCTAAAGTAAGGCAAATATCTAAAGTAAGGCAAGTATCTAAAAGTAAGGCAAATGTCTAAAGTAAGGCAAATATCTAAAAGTAAGGCAAATATCTAAAAGTAAGGCAAATGTCTAAAGTAAGGCAAATATCTAAAAGTAAGGCAAATATCTAAAAGTAAGGCAAATATCTAAAGTAAGGCAAATATCTAAAAGTAAGGCAAATGTCTAAAGTAAGGCAAATATCTAAAAATAAGGCAAATGTCTAAAGTAAGGCAAATGTCTAAAGTAAGGCAAATATCTAAAAGTAAGGCAAATATCTAAAGTAAGGCAAATATCTAAAGTAAGGCAAGTATCTAAAAGTAAGGCAAATATCTAAAGTAAGGCAAATATCTAAAGTAAGGCAAATATCTAACGTAAGGCGAATATCTAAAAGTAAGGCAAATATCTAAAGTAAGGCAAATATCTAAAAGTAAGGCAAGTATCTAAAAGTAAGGCAAATATCTAAAGTAAGGCAAATATCTAAAAGTAAGGCAAGTATCTAAAAGTAAGGCAAATATCTAAAGTAAGGCAAATATCTAAAAGTAAGGCAAGTATCTAAAAGTAAGGCAAATATCTAAAGTAAGGCAAGTATCTAAAAGTAAGGCAAATATCTAAAGTAAGGCAAATATCTAACGTAAGGCGAATATCTAAAAGTAAGGCAAATATCTAAAGTAAGGCAAATATCTAAAAGTAAGGCAAGTATCTAAAAGTAAGGCAAATATCTAAAGTAAGGCAAATATCTAAAGTAAGGCAAATATCTAAAAGTAAGGCAAATGTCTAAAGTAAGGCAAGTATCTAAAAGTAAGGCAAATATCTAAAGTAAGGCAAATATCTAACGTAAGGCGAATATCTAAAAGTAAGGCAAATATCTAAAGTAAGGCAAATATCTAAAAGTAAGGCAAGTATCTAAAAGTAAGGCAAATATCTAAAGTAAGGCAAATATCTAAAAGTAAGGCAAGTATCTAAAAGTAAGGCAAATATCTAAAGTAAGGCAAATATCTAAAAGTAAGGCAAGTATCTAAAAGTAAGGCAAATATCTAAAGTAAGGCAAGTATCTAAAAGTAAGGCAAATATCTAAAGTAAGGCAAATATCTAACGTAAGGCAAATATCTAAAAGTAAGGCAAATGTCTAAAGTAAGGCAAATATCTAAAAGTAAGGCAAGTATCTAAAAGTAAGGCAAATATCTAAAGTAAGGCAAATATCTAAAAGTAAGGCAAGTATCTAAAAGTAAGGCAAATATCTAAAGTAAGGCAAGTATCTAAAAGTAAGGCAAATATCTAAAGTAAGGCAAATATCTAAAGTAAGGCAAATATCTAAAAGTAAGGCAAATATCTAAAGTAAGGCAAATATCTAACGTAAGGCGAATATCTAAAAGTAAGGCAAATATCTAAAGTAAGGCAAATATCTAAAAGTAAGGCAAGTATCTAAAAGTAAGGCAAATATCTAAAGTAAGGCAAATATCTAAAAGTAAGGCAAGTATCTAAAAGTAAGGCAAATATCTAAAGTAAGGCAAATATCTAAAAGTAAGGCAAGTATCTAAAAGTAAGGCAAATATCTAAAGTAAGGCAAGTATCTAAAAGTAAGGCAAATATCTAAAGTAAGGCAAATATCTAACGTAAGGCGAATATCTAAAAGTAAGGCAAATATCTAAAGTAAGGCAAATATCTAAAAGTAAGGCAAGTATCTAAAAGTAAGGCAAATATCTAAAGTAAGGCAAATATCTAAAAGTAAGGCAAGTATCTAAAAGTAAGGCAAATATCTAAAGTAAGGCAAATATCTAAAAGTAAGGCAAGTATCTAAAAGTAAGGCAAATATCTAAAGTAAGGCAAATATCTAAAAGTAAGGCAAATATCTAAAGTAAGGCAAATATCTAACGTAAGGCGAATATCTAAAAGTAAGGCAAATATCTAAAGTAAGGCAAATATCTAAAAGTAAGGCAAGTATCTAAAAGTAAGGCAAATATCTAAAGTAAGGCAAATATCTAAAAGTAAGGCAAGTATCTAAAAGTAAGGCAAATATCTAAAGTAAGGCAAATATCTAAAAGTAAGGCAAGTATCTAAAAGTAAGGCAAATATCTAAAGTAAGGCAAGTATCTAAAAGTAAGGCAAATATCTAAAGTAAGGCAAATATCTAAAGTAAGGCGAATATCTAAAAGTAATGCAAATATCTAAAGTAAGGCAAATATCTAAAAGTAAGGCAAGTATCTAAAAGTAAGGCAAATATCTAAAGTAAGGCAAATATCTAAAAGTAAGGCAAGTATCTAAAAGTAAGGCAAATATCTAAAGTAAGGCAAATATCTAAAAGTAAGGCAAGTATCTAAAAGTAAGGCAAATATCTAAAGTAAGGCAAGTATCTAAAAGTAAGGCAAATATCTAAAGTAAGGCAAATATCTAACGTAAGGCGAATATCTAAAAGTAAGGCAAATATCTAAAGTAAGGCAAATATCTAAAAGTAAGGCAAGTATCTAAAAGTAAGGCAAATATCTAAAGTAAGGCAAATATCTAAAAGTAAGGCAAGTATCTAAAAGTAAGGCAAATATCTAAAGTAAGGCAAATATCTAAAAGTAAGGCAAGTATCTAAAAGTAAGGCAAATATCTAAAGTAAGGCAAGTATCTAAAAGTAAGGCAAATATCTAAAGTAAGGCAAATATCTAAAAGTAAGGCAAGTATCTAAAAGTAAGGCAAATATCTAAAGTAAGGCAAATATCTAAAAGTAAGGCAAATATCTAAAGTAAGGCAAATATCTAACGTAAGGCGAATATCTAAAAGTAAGGCAAATATCTAAAGTAAGGCAAATATCTAAAAGTAAGGCAAGTATCTAAAAGTAAGGCAAATATTTAAATGCTACTAGTTATTCTCCAGGTCACATATCATATTCTCGTTACGGAGACGATTTATAAACTGCTCTACTGTTCTTGAATTCAGTATTTCACTCGGGATTACGTAAAACATTCGTGAAACACGTAAACCGAAACAATTGAATCTAGAAGTCGAAGAAGTACATTCAATAGCAATACCATTCATATTAGTGCGGGTAGAGGAGGTGCTCTTGAAAATGCGTGATTTTTCAATAATAGACTTGTCATTGAAGATCTTCCAACCCATTTTAAGGTCGGCAATCACCCTTCTTTCGGCTAAAGTACTTAGGCCAATTAGATTCAGACGATCTCTGTAACATGGAAGGCTGTGAGGATAATCAGGCTGTGGGAAACATCGATAAAAGAGTATTCTAGAGTAAGATCTCAAAACCTTTTCTAGGAGATCAGAATCCTTCCGGTATATTGGATTCCATAGACAAGAGGCAAATTCTAGATGAGGTAGAACATATGTATTGAAACACTTAACAAGTACCACACGGAATGGGTCTAATTGAGCCGAGAATCCTTTCGGATTGCTCGCTAACCCACCTCCGGAGTAGGGTTACGAATTTTGTCGGATTATCTCAAATCCAAAAGTATTATAGTTTCCATGCATACCGGATTAGTGATATGTATTTGGATAACTTCTAATCCAAGCTCTTAATCCTTTTGGATTGCTCCATGCATACGGCCTCATGAGACAACACGGCAACTTAGCCTCTCATATACATAACTATTCCTTCAACTCGACGTGGCTGAGAGCGGTCGAATCACTTCTTGCTCTTCATTTCTATCGCCCAAAATGAAGGATTCCGGTCTCTAGCAGGAATGGGATACCTTGAAGCCGCATCGTCCAAACCATAATCGACACTCCAGTCTTAATTCTACGTTCTCTTTCTCAACATCGAGGAACTAATAAGAAGCTGGAGTCGTTCGGATCAATGGTGCTTCATATCCCATGACATCGAGAATAAAGCGTTCGAATTGAATTGGATATAGCACTATCGCACGGAAGAGCAATGTTTAACCGTGATGTTATGGTAACGCACTCACTACCGGTGGACAATTGTTTTTCCGTGCGGTACTTTAAAAACAAAATTCAATGAGTTTCAGGTTTTCTCACGCAGAATTCTAGACAATACACAGCTCGGAGATATCATGATGAAAAGAACAAAGATGTAAAAAAAATTTTTACCGCTTCGGGATAGGAAGACTGCGCGTAGCACATCGGACTCGTTTCTATGGCGGGGGTTGATAACCAGAAGTAGACACAAACTGCGAGACCGGCCAGCACGTAGGCAATCGAGCCTTGAAAAAAAAATTCTCAGAGAGTCCATTGAAGTTTTTTATTGGTTATCATGTATTACCTGAACGCATACATAGAAAACGCAAGTTTTTGAACAGATGGCTGTTTGTTTACAAAACAGCTGAAGATTCTCAAATTATTGATGAATCATAGGAGGCGATTCACTAATGATTTAAAAAGGAATACAATGATTCTTGACGACCAGTGGTTGAGGATTCACAATATGACATGCGGAAAGCTGATAGCTAAGACAAACGAAGATAAATGAATAAATAAACAAATGAATAAAAAAAAATTTAAAAATCAAATATTAATAAGTAAATGAATAAATAAATAAGTTAATCAATAAATAAATAAACATAAATAAATACATATTAATAAGTATAAATAAATAAAAATTAAATAAAAATTAATTAATTGATAAATAATAGAGTTATTTAGTTACTCTCGAATATGCATTACCGAACATGGAAAAAAGTTTACCTACCCCGCCTCCAATCGTTCTACTAACTTGCGAAAATCACCTTCTAAACTTAAAATTACATACATATCACAGTGTCCCAACCTCCTACAACCCAATACGAGTAGAAGACGGTGAAGCTCATATATCTAATCGGTTTCATCACTGCAAGTAGTCGATCAAATGAGATCACTAAGACAGAGAGACCGACCTGAAATTCATTCAAAAACATCGTACTGTTTTATTTGTGTGCTTTATCAATATCAACCTATGTTTCTCGAAATGAGATGTACTATAATATATAGCTTAGAATTTACGTATCTCGAATTTTTTACGTATCTTAAAACGACTTGAAATGTTTTTATTTGATAAACGGTCAAGACTTCAAAAAAAAACTCTAAATGTTTTTCAGACCCGATATAAAATATGATTTTTCTCTGATTGAACTATCGCACAGAAAAATACGAGTCCACCGGGCGAGATCGAACCCAAACCATCTTGACTCAAACCGGGAGCGCCTGTTACCATTACACCACGGGGACACATTGCTATTCCGTGCGACATTGTTATATGAAAGGCTGGCTCATATGCCTTGTTCGAGTCGAGATGGTTTGGGTTCGATCCCGCCCGGTGGACTAGCTTTTTTTCTGTGCGATAGTTCATTCATTCTTAACCACGTGTCACTGCCTTTAAACTGTGTAACTTAGAATTTGAAGATGTTTTTCTATGTTTCCTTTCTCAGTTCCATATCATGACTGAAAAGCTCACCAGCTGGTAGTTGGCACATAAGAGGTAGGAGAAGCCTTGACGAGCACAATCATATGTTGTGGCGTAAGAGAAGACTGTAAATTAATTTTATACTATGATGTTTTAGCATAATAAAAGAGAATTCTTCTATGAAACGGTAGGATAGAGGAGGCTGGGGGGAGTACTGAAAGTAAAAAGAAGGCCCTACCTGGGGAGGGGAATAGAGGGATTGGGCGCATGGAGAAGAAGAGACCCTACAGGAGGTTAGGGTCCCTAAGAAAAGAGAAAGGAAGACATTAGAAACAGTAACAATCATTCAAAAGCGCTGTTCCGAATGTGTTAGTTGCTAGAAACCCCACACGAAACAATAAATAAACCAATCATTATACAGCCTTTGTAGAAAGCAACAAAAAAGAAAACTAGGAAATAGCCACTACAAAAACCAGGTTTGTGTAGCACATTCAAACCTCTTGTCGGTTCACTGACTTTTTTATCCAGATTGAGCAAACGGAAGAAGATTCGAAAACGCGCATCAATAAATTCTAACTTGTGAATGTGATAATTAACTTTTCAAGAATTTAAATTCTCACAAACGATAAAATGAGAACAAAGAGTGGTCACATAAAATACTTCTATACACAACCAACTTTCAGAAATAGGTAGGCTCACATTCTGTTTCGCATTCCGACAAAGAAGAGTGAATTGAGAAAGAGATATGACCCGGATGAAGTGAAAAGATAAGCATTACCTTTTTCTCTTCAGGCGATTTTACGCTCATAACGATGAATAATAGATGCACTATCGGGCAATCGCACTGGAGAGCCCGATTTCTCAGTAGAACATTTTTTTTTATATATTTTATTCGAGTTGCAATTCTTACTCGAATTAGGTCGTTCACATTTCACAAGAACAAAATGGTCGTTTCATTTTGTTTTGGTTAAAGTTTCATTGAATTATGTAAAACTTTTCGGTTAAAAATTGTGGAACTTTCACGGAAATAGGTTGTTGTTGAGCTTTTTTATGTTGATGTGTCAATTTTTTTTGAATCAAAGTGTCATGTTTTTAGGTGCACGTTTCTTTTTCTCGAAAAATGTTGAAGTTTCACAAAATTAGGTTAATTTTTTGTTCAGGTAGACGCGTTTGTTTTTAATCAAGAGGACGTTCCACTGAACTAGTTAGACGTTTCTTTAAAATATTTTTGTTATTGTATAAAGCAAAAAAATCGACTGAGGTACGATAGGTTATGAAGCAAAAATCGTACTGGGATATAGTGGGATCTTAAGCGGAAGTCAAACTGAGAGACGGTTGGGTATAAACCGAAAATAGTACTGTGGAATTTTTTCTAGTATGAAGCAAGAACTTTTTAGGGTACGATAGATTATGTTGTATGGGCCTTAAAATATGCATTACATTGTGTGCGTGAGTAGCTCAGTGGGTGATAGCATCGCCCGGAAAGCGAAGGTCACAGGTTCGGTTCCCGTCACACCACACGATTTTGCACAAGTTTCTGTGAACAATCCACCGCTCTGCTCGGTATAAAAATCCGTTGCTTGAGATTAAAGAGCAGTAGGAAACACTATTATTTAGAATTTTGAATCAATAATCGTACTAGAGTACTTTTCACAAGGGGTGCGATACGGTAGGTTAAGAAGCGAAAATATTGAAAAAAGTTTGGTATATTATCTCTAAGAACTCACCGAGGAGCCCCTTCTAGAGAGAGCGGAAGGTTGTCTGTGTTTGGGGGCGAAACAGACTTTCGCATATTTAAATTTAGCAGAAATTTGTTTTCCTTTTCACATGCACCTTTCCTTCCTTAATCACAGATATAAACAGTAATAGAAAGCAAGTTACTATAAACTAGGAGAAAGTAGGATTTAGATCGGAAGTTGTTCTTGGATAAAAATTCCTGCAGGTAAATAATTTCGATGAAGACTTGGTTTTCAGAGTTTCATGAATTGGTAAATGTAATTAAAATGCGTTCGTTTATATGAATATGGGTTTGATGATTTCGAGGTTGTAGAGTATGAAATATAATGATATGAACATGGAGAAAAAAATACTAATATAGTGTAAAACTACCTTTATTGAAAAACAAAGGTTCTGAAACATGACACATATTCCAGGAAGTCAGGCGAGGGAGTTTGCGAAGAAAAAAATTAGATTTCTCAGACATGTTCATGTATGTGATTAGGTGTGTTATCACTGCACTAATTATCTAATTCGACGTGGAGAGAATGAGTACGCCAATCGAATTCATTTGGTTGCGAGTATAGCCCTCTCTCTACTCTCAAGAAGTTCTCATGAACTTAAGGTTCGAAGAACGACTCGTTCATTAGAACCAGGGAGCAGTGAACCTCGGATATGCCTGGAGGTTTAGTGAACAACACACAAACATCAGCCGTGACATTAATTTCTCAAAAAAAGTTAAGCGATCGTGCGATGTATCTGTAAAGATGACATCATTGCTCGATGAATGAGATCATCGAGTCAGTGTTATTATAACTGAAATATTTCACGATGAGATCATGGCTCTCGCACCTTCTTGGCCCAAAAATGTTGGATCAGTGAGGTACGAGATGATCTTGCGAGAGCACGCGAAATAATATCTTAAAGTACGAGAAGATGAGATTTCAAATGCCGTCTTTCTCTCCAAATGAATCTTAAAATACTAACTAATCGCAATCTATTTTGTTTCCGTACTTAAAAAAAAGCATTTAACGTTTTTGGTTGAACATGAAGTATCGAGTCCGTGTAATAAGAAAAGGGCAGAGCGCAGACATTGACTCTGTCACTGGGTATGCCCGTAAGAAAAATGTAATGAAACTTGACTGGTTTGTAATTTTGCTCTACTAACTAGATTGAAATTGAATTACGCGCGTAAGTTCTAAGAATGGAATTTCGTGCAAGACCTTTTATTTCCAAAAAAAAGTTAGTCAAGGTGACATCATCTTTCAAAACTTTCGCCTAATTTGAATGGTATGAGGTCATCGCGCCGATGATCTCATCGTTTAGAGATTAATGTCGCGGCAGGCTCTTTACAAATCTCAAATCTTGTCTACATACAGTACCGTGCAGAAGTATACCAAAAAGTATATTTTATCGTATAACTTTTGTGTTTTGCGCCCACTAGCGCAATTTTTTTATTTTATATGTTGTGTGGCTCGTGATTTACGTCATACTGTAATGGAATGAAGCGATTTCTGAAAAAGCAGAACAGCTCAGCAATTTTTTTCTGAAAATAGTCTTTTTCGAGATTTTTGACATATGTTCTTGTTTATTTGTTTTTGTTTATTGCAAAGATCATAAAAAAATTTCTAGCATTTTCAGATAATGGGTCGACCCAAAGGCTCTAAGAATTTAAGTGAAAAGGACCGGCAGACCATTGCAAGTGGGCGGGCAATGGGCATGAGTTTGGCCGATCTGGCGCGCCAATTCAAGACTGATGTCGGCACGATCTCTCGCTCCGCGAAGACGCCAATTCGGACGAAATCACGTGGAAGGCCTTCCCTAACTTCTCCCAGCATCAACCGTGTCATCACTAGGATAAGCAAAGCCAACCCCCGGAGAAACGCGGTTGAAATTCACAAGGAACTGCTGCAGAACTTCAAGGTTAAAGTAATTTTTTTGTGTTTTTTTGGCATGATAATTTTTTTCTTGAGCAAAAATTGGTTTTCAGATCTCCGTCGATACGGTAAAGAGGCGTCTGCGCACCGCCGGCCTCTTCGGACGTCGCCCGGTGAAGAAGCCCATGATCTCGGAGAAGAACCGGCAGAGGCGATTGCAGTGGGCAAAGGACCATCAGCGTTGGACAGTGCAGGAATGGAATCAGGTGCTCTGGTCTGATGAGAGCAAGTTTATGCTTTTCGGGACAGACGGAATTAGCCACGTGAGACGGCCTGTAGGCTCTAGGTTCAATGCTAGGTATCAGGTTCCGACCTGTAAGCATGGGGGAGGTTCAGTGATGTGTGGGGAGCGTTCCACGCGGGCTTAGGTCGGGCCTCTGCACAGGGTAGAGGGTATTATGAGGAAGGAAGATTACATAGAAATACTCTCGAACGTCATGCTGCCCTATGCGCGCTCGAACATGCCCCGGGGCTGGATATACCAGCAGGACAATGATCCAAAGCACGCTTCGCGTGCGGTCCAAGACTGGTTTGGTCAGCGTCGAGTGACCCTCATGGACTGGCCGAGCCAGTCACCGGACCTAAATCCGATAGAGCACGTGTGGGGGGAGCTAGGTAAGGCCGTCCAGGTCAAGACTGCTCGGAATGCGGCGGAGAAATTCGCCCAACTCGAGCAGGCCTGGCACGTCCTCCCGGTTTCAACCCTCGCCAACTTGGTGGCCTCTATGCCACAAAGATGCAAGGCAGTCATTGACGCTAGGGGTATGACGACGAAGTATTAGACTGGGGTAATAAAGTTTCGGGTAAAATTGGACGGTTAAGTTGTTAGCGAAGATGTCATAGGTTACTGAAGAATATGTGCTCAAATTGTGTTTTTCTTGAATTTCATATTTTATGCTGTTTTTGTTCACAGTTAACGGGCATCTCAAAAGTTATGTTGAAATAGTGTTTCGAAGTACTTGAAGATTATCTAATAAAAATTTGAGCCTTTAATTCGCATTCACTGCAGGGAAACACTGTAAAATATACTTTTTGGTATACTTCTGCACGGTACTGTACGTACTACATATGAAAACTTCAAAAAACTTCAACAACAAAAAAATGTACATATGAAAACCTTGCAAAAAAAGTAACCAAGAAGTTATTTAAAGTTTTTTGGTGAAGTTTTTGAATGGAAATGTTAATTTGAAAGATTCTACTAAAAAACTGCAAATGAAAAAAAAAGAATCTAACCTAAATTATTGTTAATGAGATACAGTCGGTGAATACCGGCCATGAAGAATGCGCAAGCATTTGACAGGTCAGCGAAGCAAACGAAGCCAATCAGAATTATCTGGTGTAAAAGTTTATATTTAAATGAACAAGCTCTGAAAATTTATATTTGTCGGGATTTGTGAAAGACAAAAAAAATTAAAGGCGTATTGTTACTTCTATGAGTTCCACTTTCGTTGCAATTTCTAGCAAATAGTTTAATAGACACTTTTTTAGTCTAACAAACAAAAACGGTTTTTCAAATAGGTGAAAACCATTTCCGATGCTTTGCTATCAAACAAAAAAGATTCTCGTTCGCGATTGCCTTTTGAACTGAAATCGAACTAATACATAGACAGAAGTTTGTCTCAGAGCGAAATTGAACCCAGCCATCTCTCTCTCTCTCTCTCTCTCTCTCTCTCTCTCTCTCTCACTCTCTCACTCTCTCTCTTTATCTATCTCTCTCTCTCTCTCGCTCTCTTTCTCTCTCTCTCTCTCTCGCTCTCTCTCTCTCTTTTCCACTCTCTTTTTCTCTTTTTTTTACTCAGCTCGTAACGAATTTGATCCAAGGCTACAACGATTGACACCGTTTGAGTTTTTTTTCATTGAAGTGTCTAACTTTTATGTTTGAATTTAAATGAGACCTGCCACAAAATCTAATTTAATTCCTATGTGAATCATCTTACCTTACACATTTCCACATTAGTTTTAAACTACTCCGAGGTTCTCAACGACTTCCAAAAACCTATGATTTGTTATGAAAATAACGAAAGGTCAAAAAATTAAGCGTCAGCTGATGAATATATTGACCAAATGTTCACTTAGGATTTCATGATTCATTGTAGTCTCTTTAAAAATTGAAAAAAATTTAAACCCGTTCAAAAATTTCAAAAATGAACTTCTTTAGATTCCCGTAGACGCTTGTTTAAGAGAATAGTTAGTATGAGAGGGCAGTTGACTGATATTCTGATAGCACCTTCAAGTAAAGTTCATCCACTGGAATCTGAACGATAGAAGAAAAAACAACTGGATTACAAAAATAAATACTTTTTTTGAAATTTTGAATGTCAGAATTCTACAATTTTTTTTTGTTAAACACCGCTCGTCAACACCGCAAATCTTATCTTGTATGATGGCTTGATTCGTTTACATATTATTTATAACATGCAGAAAGTATACGAAAAAAGGAGCCAAATAACGTTTTTTCAGATATATAAACCAACCTTCGTAACAAATCTAGTTTTTACTTTCACATTTTCCCTGCTTCTGTTGGACTGATAATTTCACGCTTCTGTTGGACTGATAATTCTGTTCACACGCGATTCGTTTAGAATAAACGGATAAATTGGCTATTTTTCTGTTTTTCTATTTTTTCACAACTTCTCGATTTTCATGACTCTTCTTCCTCGTCTAGTTTTGAAGATCATCTTGGAACTTTTTTTTCCAAAAAGTACCTCAAATGAATGAATATCACATGTACTTACCGTCTTAGACGGATTTTTTCTTCCTTTTTTCAAGTACTTATCGAGTTTTCACTGCAAAACCTCAATGGATTTTTTGGGCTTTCTTCTTGCGTCATTACGTTTGAGCGTAATTTTCAAAGATTTTTCTAGATGTAACCAGACTAACTAAAACCGACGAGCATCCAATGAATGACGAACATGTTGATTTCGGCCATTCTCGCGTTCAAGGCCTCAAATTAAAGTTTTTCGATTGGTTTCGTTTAACTTGTGAATAATTTTTTTTTGAGTTCTGGGTTTAATTAACGGTAGCATGCACTGTCCATTGTACGAAGGATCTCTTTTTCAATCTCAATCCCAGAAACACCCACACAAAGTGACATTTAAAGAAAAGTAGCTAGTGCTTGAACGAATATACATAGTTTCAGTTTTTTTTTTATAAAAAAAACCATTTCATTAAAGGTTCGCCCTGGTTTTCCCGAAGCCAAAAAATCGCAAATAAGATTATCTTATTTCTTACAATTAGCTTGTAAGAAATAGCTCTAGCCGTTCAATCATCGAATTAAAACCTTTGAAGTTTTCTTTCTATCAAATTTTTTTCTCCTCCTCAATATCAAAACCAGTTTTTTTTCTTCTCAATATCAGTTTTTATCAAAAAAAGAGTTACGCTCTCTTTGAATGTTCTAATATGTTAGAGCTGAAAAGTCTCAGAACAGTTTTTTTCTGCTAATAATCTTCCTCGCGCTTTTTCCCGCCTTGCGGCAGGGTACGCGCTCCCCTGAGATGCAGGACAAACCTATCCTGGTAGAACCAGTGGCTGCCTGCTATATCACTGCTAGTGTGAATAGCAGCAGTGGGGAGAGTCAGATTCGTGCATGAGCACTACCAACATTTCTTAACCCCCTTGGTTTGGGTGGATCTGTCCGGGGGAGTCGAACTCGGGACTCTTCACACAATAGTCGAACACACTACCGTTATGCCACGCAAGGACAGAGAACAGGTTTTTTTTTCTGTAGAAACTTAAATGGAAATTTTTTCCGAATATTCGTGAACAATATTGGAAAAGTCGATACAACTTTTCAAATTGCTTGCTTTTATACCATTGAAGAACTGAAATACCTAAAAGTAACAGAAAAGTGGGACATTTATGAAGAGTTTGTGCTGAGTTAAACGCTTTGTATGAAGAATCCAGTAGACTATACACTTTTAATCTGTGTCTTGCCTTGTGAGATGCGTTGCTATGTTGAAGAAAAAGACGGATCGGACGTTTCGCTTTATCAAAGCATCATCAGCGAATGTTGAGGGAAGAGACGGTGCAGGAGCAACCGCTTACGGAGGTTTAAATTATTAAATTTTGAATTGAAAAAAAAGCGTTTAATTTGAAAAAAGCAGGCAAATTGGGAAAGCTCGACAAAGAAGGATTTGTAGTACGCGACAAAACAGGAAGTTTGGAAATGGTTACAGAATACTATTTTTGCCTCTTTCAAACTATATATAAATGAAAACTTTGGATGATTTATTTTTCATAAAATGACATTCGTTGTCCACATAATTCATAAAGTATGCCTTCTACAGAAGTGTTCATCTCTTATGATCGTATTGAAAATGGACATCTGGTAAGTGTGCATTGCAAGAAAGAGTTGATTGATAGGAGAATGAGAGAGAGAAGAAGGAAGAAAGAATATTGAGATTTAAATAGCGATATATCATTGTTCTGCATAGCATCGCCAACCAGTTATTATGTGGTATCGATCATAGAGTGAAGTTATACTACTGAAAACTTGATGAGGGAACAATAGTTTCTCTTGGTAATCGACTTATGCATCTTTCAAGTTTTTTTTTCAAGTTTCAAGTTTTTATTGCAGATATACTCATAGCGTACAAAATTTTGTATCGGTTAACGTCAATCGATCCTTGCTCTATGTTTTTGTTCAACAACCACGTTTATAGTACTAGATCTAAAGGATGCACTAATCAAACCAATAAGTCGATCAACTTGGCGTTCTAACATCTTAACATCTAGAGTAGTTAATTTTTGGAACAATTTACCTAATGAGACCAGATCATGTGCTTAAAAAAACGAAAAAACTACAAACGGAACAATTGAATGCTAAAAAGAAGCTGTTAAGAAAGAAAGAAAAATAGACCACTACTACAAACTACAATTAGTTGTTGCTCTACATTGCTTCAATACATTGACACCGCTCATTACTTTTCTTTCATTACTTTCATTCCCGCTCATTACTTTTCAAAATGCTTGGATAGCATTCTCTATCTTATCTTCCAGTTTTTCATCAATTTGTTTTTCATCACTTTGTTTTATTTATTTGTTTTTGTTTTTATTTGTTTATTTGTTTTTATTTTTATTTTGTATAGTTTACTTTTAAGTTATTCGTTATAATTATACTCGTTTCTCTCTGGGCACTCACTGATGAGCCCCACCCAGAGAGAGCAGAAGTCTGTCTGAGTTGGGGCGAAACAGACTTCTGCTACATTATATTTTCAGCAGTGATATCTAAAATGTAAATAAATTAAATTTTATCAACTCTTTTACCTTTTTCTATAATAATAGTGTCCATCCAAAATCCGCGAAAGCTGGATAGAACTGTTTCACTATTGTATATAAGACGGTGCTGGGAATTTAGTTCGGCAATTCGTGTTGTTTCGGTGTCTGTGGCAAGTTTATCGTAAAATTCATCGGAATTTCTCGCCATTTCTTTGTGAATTCGTGGAATCGAAGTTTTATTTTATTTCATCACTTCTGGCACAATAAACAATCAAATATGAAACACAAGAGTAAGCAGATAGCGAATCTTGCCTGACGGAACTCGAACTGTTCGAATTTCGTCATGTATTGTTGCTCATCACTTGACGGATTTCGAATGGTTCGGATTTCGTCATGCTACAATACCCATCACATGGCGAAATTCGAATGGTTCGAATTTCGTCACGTTACGATGCTCAGCACTTGACGAATTTCGAACTGTTCGAATTTCGTCATGTATTATTGCTCATCACTTGACGGATTTCGAATGGTTCGGATTTCGTCACGTTACGATGCTCAGCACTTGACGAATTTTGCACTGTTCGAATTTCGTCATGTTACGATGCTCGCTTTCTAAATCTCACACTCTCCCCACACTCTCGCAATTTCGCACTCTCCCGGCTATTCAGCAGATTCATATAGTACGAACAAAACGATCAACCTATACAGACCGGGTTCGCACGAATGCTATACTATTCTCTATTCGCGACACAGAAAAAGAAAACAGTATAGCGTTCGTGCAAACCCGGTATGTATAGGTTGCTCGTTTTGTTCATACTACAGGGTGGCTACAAAGTACGCAGTCCGTGGTTTAGGAGTGTGCTACGCACTATTTCGTGCACGCACTGATTCCTTTTTTTTGATTTTCGAAGTATATTGTGTTTTAAACATTGTGTTGAAGTTTGACAACGATTGTTCAATTTTGAAGGTAATGACGGGTCCCCATCTCCAGCGTGCCGCTATCGTCGATTTGCACCAGCGCGGGTACTCCAACTCCGACATCGCGAAACGCCTCGTCGTCCGTCGAGATCTTGTCTGGAATACCATCAAACGTTACCGCGAGCTCGGAAAATAAGTCTGCTCTTATTTTGCTGAATAGCCTTGTACTGCTCATCAACCGATGACGAAATTCGAACCGTTCTAAATTTGCCTTGTAATGATCATCAACCGGTGACGATATTCGAACAGTTCTAAACTTGCCTTGTAATGATCATCAACCGGTGACGATATTCGAACCGTTCTAAATTTGCCTTGTAATGATCATCAACCGGTGACGATATTCGAACCGTTCTAAATTTGCCTTGTAATGATCATCAAATGGTGACGATATTCGAACCGTTCTAAAATTGCCTTGTAATGATTATCAACCGGTGAAGATATTCGAACCGTTCTAAATTCACCAACTCTTATGTCTTTGACACTCAGTGCTTTTGTTTCTTATTTATCTTGCTAAAGCAAAAATCTGCATATTAAATATGACACGTGTTTCTTTTTCAAATCCTCTGTGCAATTTACGGATAAACGAGTTTTTTTACCGCCATGTTTCAAAACTCGCCACAGACACCGAAACAATACGAATTGCCGAACTAAATTCCCAGCACCGTCTTATATCTACCAGCTACTCGCGGCTTTCATTCAGTTTGAACCTAAAAAAGTGAGCTTCTCTCCTTTCAAATGTAAATATGTAGTACGCTTCTACCTATCTCTTGATTCTTCTACTTTGTGAAACCACCAATGAGTTGTTTGGCACCACCGCTTTCACCTTCATCAACCATGTGAGTGATGACTGCGAACAAGTTATGATTTGGTAATGAAGTTATTCACTTGCTGATCCCGTTCTCTCCTTCTTCAGCTATTGACCTCATTCTCTATTGACCTCATTCTATGCCCTCTTGATCAAGGCTCTCACGCATATTGTCAGTTTACTCAGTATCTCTTAATTCTTCAAAATTAAGATTTTTTATAAACTTCATGATAATATCTTACTCAAGCTCATTTCTGCCTCGCGATAGGGGCGCGGTATACTGGGAAAATATAGAGAATCAACCTGATTGAATAAATTTCAATGTTTGTTTGACACCTGTACAATTTAAATTTCAAAGTAATCTTTCAAGAATACACATCATTTATCAGTTATTTCAACAGTTTGAATATTTTTTTTGTTTTGTAAAGAACTATCTACCAAGCGTTGACTCATGCGTGCTATCTTTTTAAAGCCTTTTATTTACCAGTTACTTTTTGTAGTATTCCGGTAGAACTTTTTTCCCCAAATCTCCGTTTAAATAACATTCATAAAATAATTAAAAAAATCATTTTTTCTCGCTGACAAGGAGATTTAGCACGTTAATGACAAAAAGTTTTTTTTTGCAATTAAATAAAAACTATTTACATCTTTTATTTCACTAACATTCTTTTTTTCGTTTCCAAGTTGTATGCCATCTTATGCAGGTCATCTGTGAACTCATGTATCGAAATAGAGTCTACGTGATGTTCAGAAATTTTTACACATTGAGTTGGGGATGAAAAACTTCGGTTTCGTTGAAAACTCAAACTTTTTTTTGAAGTTTTCTGAATTTTTCTTCTAAAAATCCTTCAACGCTCGTGTTCTATTCTTGAGTAAGATCATTTAATCACCTTTCCGAATGGCTAAACAGGTTTGAATGAGCACAACTCCAAGTAATAGCAGTCCGGTCGCGGAAGTGGTAAGGCGGTCGCACTCCCGGTCAAAGATAAACTAGGTTGGCTCGTGTAGACTAGGACTTGTTTGGGCGATATTTTGAACATATTCCTGCAAGAGCTCCGGTTTGGGAACATTATCATAAGTTAAGTTGTTTTATTACAATTAGTAGCAAACTGTTATCACAACACGAATGTGCTAATCGCTTGGGACGAAATGTTATAGGAACATAAGCTGTTTTACGATGCTCAACAACCAGTATACATTTTTTCTTCAGTTTTATTGAGTCTTTAAAAGTATTTTTATCTCAAAAACGTTTTCTATAACGTCTAGACTCAAAATTTGTTTCCTATACATAGTTATTTCATCTCGCGCTTTCACGCCGAAGAAAAGATATTTAAAAAGCATGTTTCAGAAAACTGAAAGAATAATTCCATATAAAATCTTTTAAGAAGGTTCATAACGTTCCGGTTCCTCACTGAATTTATGGCAAACTTTTCACATTTATCGCACAATAAATACAAAAATTAAAAAAGGAAAAATAAATTTTTCGTCTCCAACGGCGGTTATCTTGAATCTACGATAGTTAGCTTCCGAACGACGACAATTCATCGTATAATAAAATGTCGTGAGCAAACTTTCGTGTTAAAGACACTAGTAAAACGTATCACTGATATGGAAACATACATATTATACATAGAAATTACGGATGACAGTTAAAAACTGTAGTGAAAATATATTAAATAAACAAACAATTTGGATTAATAATCGTGTGCTAACTAAACAAAAATTATTGAACAATAAACAGTTACTATCGAAACCCATATTTTAAATACTGTGTTTTGGTATTATTAGGGTTCAATCTCGTAGGGGCTGAACCACCGTACAACTCCTCTTCCAGTTTGAGCAATTTTTCTTTGTTCCTCTCTGCGAGCACCTTAACAGTTGAATAGTCATGTTCAATTGAACAATTCGGAAAAAAACTGAAGGGCTCAGTCGGTAACAAGGTGAAAACTTTGGTTAAATGATTTAGAAATCGTGTTTAAATATCCGTAAGTTCAATGTAATAAGTCGTACTTCGGCTCAAAAAATCTCTTGATCCATGTCCTTCTCAATTCAATTCAATTCAATTCAATTCAATTCAATTCAATTCAATCGCTTCATTCTCGACTTCATAGTACATGTAGCGCCATTGAGTCGAACGACTCCTTCTGAATCTTTCTTTCTTGATGTTGAGGCCTAAAACGTAGCATGCAGACTAGAGTGTCGATAATGGTTTGTACTTTACGGCCTCAAGGTCTCCCACTCCTGCTGGAGACTGGAAGCCTCCCTTTGGGCGATAGAAAGTGAGTTGACCGTTTTCAGCCACGACAAAATAAAGGAACTCCATGTCCTTCTACCACTGCAAATACCTACACTGAAAACCATGCCCAAGTTTGAAAACTCATTTGATTCAACTGTAGTTCTGGCAGAACTAAACGAATAACCACATCGGAAACCCATTTTTGAACGGAAGCTTGATCAAAGCAAGTAATCAAACCTCGCTTTGAAACCACAGCTTTTGCATTTTATGTATGCATGTAGATAGCATATGCATTTTGGTAAAGTAAAGTTGCTTTCCCCGATTCTGACTCTCTTCACTGCTGCTACACACATCAGTAATCTAGCGGACAGCCACTAGTTCTACCAGGATATGTCTGTTCCGCATCTCAGGGGAGCGCGTATCGTGCCGGGAAACGATAAAAAAGCATGAGGAAGGTTATTTTCATCATATGTGTTAAATAATTATTGAGTATTTCCTCAGACATCTGCCGGTAACAAATGCTTCACTTACATCATAGACTGAAGCGATTTTCTTCTTCGCTGCCGCGGTTATATGGGATGTCCCGTCGAAGAGAACTAGATTTGTCTTGGGATCAACAGCGTAGTACAATCCAGTCTTATTGTCACGTAGAGCATCTCCGATGTCGTACAAAATACACTTCTGAAGCGTGAAGACACATCAATTAATGTGGAATATTTCAGTCTCAAGCGTACAGAGTTCCTAATTTTAAAGCGATGAACTCTTGGAACTAAAAAAAAAGCTTTTCAAGTTTCGAAAAACTTTCAATGCTTTCAACCACGCTTTTCGAATTCTGCAGCGTGAATACAAATTAAGGCAGATAAGCTGCTCGAAGCTTCGGAATAAAAAAATTTACCTCACACTTTTCGAGTTCGATGAGTTTTCTCGTGCGGTTTTTTGCTACTTCTTCAGTGCCCTCAAAAGCGAGTCTCTGGAATGAGAAGGATTTGTTTGATGAGAGTACCGACCTTTAGTGAAGTCATATAAGTTAAACTATCAGTCACAATCTGATGGTTTTAAATATAATAGAAACTTCCACAATATACTGACTGTTTATCAAGCTCCAATTGACATCCTGATCTGCAACTAATTTTCTAACAGTTAAAAAACGAACATTAATTTCTTCGAGCGGAACTTGTTCTCGGAGTCTAGCGTTCACTCTGAAGATTTCCCCTCTTTTGAAAGTTGGCGTGGCTTCTTCGATGAAAAACAGAGACGATCTTAAATAAACTCCAAATTGTTGAAAAAATGTTCACGAAAAGTTTTTTTGAAATAATTATTTGTTTTGAGCCATGCTGCTGCTAACCCCGTGCTTTGCCAAAAAAACCTGTTCTTCCTAACTGTGCCCTCCATTTCTTTTTGATTCATTCACAGCTCTTCTTCTTCTTCTTCCTCGCGCTTGTTCCCGCCTCGCGGCAGGGTACGCGCTCCCCTGAGATGCAGGACAGACCTATCCTGGTAGAACCAGTGGCTGCCTGCTAGATCACTCCTAGTGTGATTAGCAGCAGTGGGGAGAGTCAGATTCGTGCATGAGCACTACCAACATTTCTTAACCCCCTTGGTTTGGGTGGATCTGTCCGGGGTGGGAGTCGAACTCGGGACTCTTCGCACAATGGTCTATCACACTACCACTATGCCACGCCCGGACTATTCATTCACAACTCTATTCTTTAAAAAAACTTATTCCTCCCTTCATTTGTGAGTCTTGTACCTTCCCATGTCACTGATTCACGTGTCTTTTCTCTCTTCCAGATTCCTACCTTTGTTGCTTCTTCCCGGATAACGGACGCCTTTCTCATTCATTCATTCTTTCATTCTTTATTCCAAGCATGTAGGTATTTAAGACAAAAGCAAATTACATATAAACAAAGGAATGCATGGACTACATTACACATAAAGCTTAGTGGCGGTGTGTAGAGGGGAAAAAGGGGGGCTGTGATACTGATGAAAAATCACAAGTCTTAATTAAGTATCGGAAACAAGACTAAATGGCACAATCACATTCACAGGCAACGAAAGAAGTTGCTTTCTAAATTTAAGGCTACTAGCTTTGTTGATAACATCAAATGGATGAGAGTTTCAAACAGACATTTGACGGGAAACACATGTCGATAAAGAGGTCTTATTGATGCGGTGAGGAGGAATAAGTCTTTGAGGATGCGAATGCCGAGTGAAACGCTGAACAGCCGAGATTTCGTATAAATGATCAGTGTCTATGTCTAAGCTGTTATGTAAACATTTATGAATAAAAAGTAGATCAGAGATAGCGCGACGGTACTCGAGGCTCTGAAGGCCTAGCATTGAAAGCCTCTGGGAATACGGAAGCTTAGGGTGACGGACTCTTCCTAGTACTCTCCTCGTGAAAGAGCGTTGGACTTTCTCAACCAACTTAACAAGACCCGAGGAAGATGGATTCCACAACTCCCTTGCGTATTCGATAATGGGTCGGACATAGATTTTAAAAGCAGATGTTAACAGAGAAATGGAAGGGGATTCAAAAGCTTTAAATAACATGTTGACAACAGCGGAAGCTCTCTTACACTTATCGACAATATGGTATTTGTACGAGAATTCATCGGAAATAGTGACACCAAGATCTTTAGCTATTTCGTCAACAGTTAAGGGGAGACCATTTATACGGTATACAACAGAAGGATTTCGGGGTCCTAAATGCAAAACACTGCATTTAGATGTCGACAAAGACAAGTTCCATTCCGAACACCAAGCGGTAACAAGATCAAGAGCGACTTGGATATCATGGCTAGAAGAGGGAACACGACCCATAATTTTTGTATCGTCTGTATACAAACCGAATCGAAGGTTAGGAGGTATCGCTTCCTTCACTGAATCAATATACATAAGGAATAGTAAAGGACCAAGGGAAGAGCCTTGAGGCACACCTGAAATAACAGACATGAGCTGAGATAGCACATTATCGATTAAGACTGATTGAGTCCGATTACTTAAATAGCTACTAAGCCAATTGACAATATTAGAGGAGATACCGAACGAATGAACATGATATAAAAGCAGCCTATGATCTACAGTATCGAACGCTTTACGAATATCGAGGAAAATAACATCAACTGAAAACCCTTTAGCCAAAGAATCAACAACAAAAGAATGAGATTCTACCAAAGATGTTACGGTAGACTTTCTCGCTCTAAAACCTGCTTGATATGGAGACAATAGCTTTGATTCTTCTAAATACGAATAAACTGAGGCGAAAACGATTTTTTTCCATAATCTTGGAAAACGAGCAACATAACGATATAGGTCTGTAATTATTTAACAGATTGCGAGAACCAGATTTGTGTACTGCTTTAACAATTGATCGCTTCCAAATAGAAGGAACTGAGCCAGAAAGCAGACTGTTATTGAATAAAATGCATAATGGTTTCATAAGAGCGAATCTACATTTCTTCAAAAGGATGTTTGGTATCCCGTCGGGAGAGGTATTGCTTTTGGGTGAAAGAGATGAAAGGGCTTTCAAAACCATTTCCTCAGTAATACAATCAACACTCATCCTCTCAATTACTCTAGTGCAGGATGGATTTCTTAATGGACCATGGATAGGTTCGGAAAACACGGAAGCGAAGTATTCAGAAAAGGCATTCGCCTTATCCGATGACAACATTATCTCTTGCCTCTGATTATCTAACAGAGTAGGAATGGCTAGGTTGACATTCATACTTAAACGATTTCTACAGGCAGCGAAAAAGGACTTTTGATTGCCTCGCAGTATAAGTTTAGCTTCCTGATCATATTCAAAGCTATGCAACATCTTATCGAATTCAGCAGATTTCCTTATACAAAAACGAGAATAAGGGGATTTCTTAGAGATACGTTGCAGCTTAGAGTACATTTCACGAAGAACCTTTGGGTAGCGAAATGATGGGTCTTTACGGTCTACCAGGGGAACGTAGCTCTCAATAAGCGAGCCTATGAAAGAAACAAGATAATTGTTTGCAGACTCAACATTCATCAAAGAAAGCATTAGAGTCCAATCATGAAAGACTAGTTCACTTTCAATAGACAGCCAATTGGCTTTAGTAAACAGTTTGAAAGCTGATGGAACCGATCTGGTATTGACTGTAAATGACAGCTCAAAAGTAACTGCATTGTGGTCGCTACAATGGAAACGACCTATTACTTTACAATCGGAAATAATAGGTACATTCGAGAACAACAGGTCAATAGTATTGTCGTTTTGAGTGGGGGTATTAACATACTGCGTAAAGAAGTTATCGCTCATGAATTCGAGAAACATTTCATCCTGTCCACTTCTGTGCGATATAAGAGTGGCCCAATCTATGAAAGGGAAATTGAAGTCACCAACGATTATTGCAGGCTTAGGACTCAATGTTTCACAACAAACTAGCTCTGAGAAATAAGACAATAGCTTTGAGAGGGAAGAGTCAGGGCAAGAAGGAGATCGATACGCACAAATATATCTCAGTCGAGTCCATACTGTGGAAGACACAGACGGAAAAAGGTCTATGGTGACAGCTTCGAAGCCGTCATCAGAGCAAGTGGAAACGAATGAGCAAGGAATACGGTTGGATACAAGGATAGCTGCGCCACCTCCTTTCATTGAACGATCTCTATCACAACGAAAAATATGATAATCAGAATTGTTGAGTACCAAGGAATCATTATCTTGGCTCGTAAGCCAGGTCTCAGATATAGCTATTACATCATATAAGACGATGCTGGGAATAATTTTCGCCAAAATGCTCAAAATGTTGTTCCTCGGGCAGATTTCCCTTGAAAAACCAAGCTTTTCCATGGCAAGAAACGGAAAAAAGCGCCATGATAAATGGCAGCAAATAACATGCGTTTTGACGGGCCTGCCAAGAAAAACCGTCAAAAAACAAGCTTTCTACTTTGTACTCGTTTTGTCACTGCTAAAGAAGGGACAAAATTTGTAACTGCTTATGTCACTGCCAAAAACGGGCTTTTTTGTGTACTTCTTTTTTTCCTGCCAAAATCGGGCTTTTTTTGTCCTTGTTTTTTCTCTGCCAAAACCGGCCTTTTTTTGTCCTTGTTTTTTTCACTGCCAAAATCGGGTTTTTGTTTGTCCTTGTTTTGTCACTGCCAAAATCGGGTTTTTTTGTCCTTGTTTTGCCACTGCCAGAACCGGGATTTTTGTCCTTGTTTTGTCACTGCCAAAATCGGGCCTTTTTTTGTAGCCTCTGCAACTCCTTAGCCTCATTTCTGGGATGATGGAGGATCGCTCTCAGGAACTCTTTGGGGAGTGCCAATACTAGACTTTGATCTCTTTAAATGTGTGGTTCAGGCTACGTCTTTCAACGAGCCGGATCGAATCTTTACCTCAAACTTGGGTAATTAAACCGACTACAACCGCCACACAAATCTTTACGTACTAGCGCAGCAACATACATTTTTCTCAACTGTTTACTAAACTCGGTTGGGGTACGTCGCTAGATGTGCCAAAACATGACACGAAAGAAAAACAAAATTCCCTGATTTGGTAATGACAAAAAGTGTGTCAAAAAAAGAGCCGAGTTTGGCAGTGCCAAAACATGACGCAAAAGAAAAACAAAATTATCCGTAATTTGGCATTGACAAAAAGTGTTCAAAAAAAGAGCCGAGTTTGGCAGTGCCAAAACATGTCACAAAGGAAAAACAAAATTGTCCGTGATTTGGCAGGAACAAAACTTGGCCACAGAGTCATTCATCATTTGGCACTGCGAAATAGTGGCCGATTCTTCGTCCCTATTTTGGCAGCTAAAAAAAGACAAATAACGGAATTTCCTTCTCCCAAGTTCGCATACTCGAAATCTTGGCGAAATAAAGTTTTTGGCTGAGGAACAACATTTCGAGCATTTTGGCGAAAATTATTCCCAGCATCGTCATATATGAAAGAGAAATCAGCAGAAAAGATTGATTATACAGCTTATTACGAAGTGATCGAGCATTAAAAAAGATGCAGTTGATACTTAAACTCTGTGAAAAAAAGTGGGGGACTAGGAGGGTCAGGACTAGAAAGAACAGCGCCACTCACCTAACGTCTCATCGTTACATTCCGAGAAGATCGGCGAATATTATGTTTCCGGTTGATGTCTTCTGACGAAGTATGGTGAAGGAAGAGGATAGGCGCGTAATCAAAATGTCTAATAGATGCGTTTCCTATTTTCATTGTACTTCTTCAATTTCTTTCTACAAAATTAAAGAGTCGGACCCATGGTGCTTGCTCTCTCCAGAACAAAAATGTTCTGACCCGTTGATCAGCTTCCGGAAGCACCTCCGCATCTCCTCCAGTACGCCATCTTCTTGACCGGGAAATGGCAGTGCAGCCTTCGGCATTACGTATCTAAAAAACAAAGTCTCAAAAAAGACTTACCCCATTTTTACTTTAAGCTCGATTTAACTTTAAAGCAGAACCCGCGCTTCCATGGTTTGAGGCGCGGCCCTGACCTACTAGGCCCTCTAAGTCATAGCTGGTATGTGTAGATATGATAGATATGTACAGTATAATATCATGGGCCTGACTATTCCGCTTTCAGCAGAGTCACCGAGACCGCAGTGAAACGAGAAAGTAAAAAGGGCTTTTTTGGTTACCTACCCTCTGAATCAGAAAGCAGCTACTCGTTTTACCAGGCTGAGAAGGTAAAGCAAGTCAGGGGAGTGCTTACTTTGCCTAAAGGCTCTGAATCAGAAAGCAGCTACTCGTTTTACCAGGCTGAGAAGGTAAAGCAAGTCAGGGGAGTGCTTACTTTGCCTAAAGGCTGATGCTGTGCGTTGTTGTATGGGCCTTAAAATGTGCATTATCATGTGTGCCTGTGTAGCTCAGTGGGGAGAGCATTCGCCCCTGCGAAAGGTCACGGGTTCGGTTCCCGTCACACCAAACGATTTTTGCACAAGTTTCTACGAACAATCCGCTCCTCTGCTCGGTATAAAAAAACCGTTGCTTGAGATCAACGAGGAGTAGGGAATACTCTTATTTACATGGGGGCCGAACCGGGATGAGAAGAGAGGATAAAAAGAGAAAAAGAGAAAAAAGAGAAATAGAAGAAAAACCGAGCATGAGCTAGTTCGCAGAAACAAAGGCGCCTAGACCTCTGACCCTAGACCTCGAGAGACCTCGGTGCTGAGAGGGGGGCATGTTGTATGGGCCTTAAAATGTGAATTATCATGTGTGCGTTTGTAGCTCAGTGGGGAGAGCATTCACCCGGAATGCGAAAGGTCATGGGTTCGGTTCCCGTCACACCACACGATTTGTTTCTACGAACAATATGCTCCTCTACTCGGTATAAAAATCCGTTGCTTGAGATCAACGAGGAGTAGGGAATACTCTTATTTACAGCGTGACGAAGTAATATAGAATAAGAAGTTGTATGTTTTACACTCAGAATGAAAAACTTAGTACCAAAATGTGCTTTCAGGTATGAGTTTCTAGAGAAATTCAAGACAATCAAAGAGGCATTGTACGTTTTTCCCTTCTAACATGGTTTTCGTATTTCGAAGAGTCGAACACTTCAAATAGGTGCTTTTTTGTTTTATAGTTTCTAGTGTGTGGAGAGATCAGTTACGGAAATTACCCCTGTAAATGAAATTCAATTTGATTGATAATTATTTCTATCAAATATGCATGAATTTTAAAAAAACCTTTGAATGATAAAGGTCACATCGGGTTTGAGCTCTTCAAGAACCTTGGAATAGCTAGCATAGTATCCACAATTGGAGTATCCCCGGGTTACGGACAGAATTTCACACGCTGCAAAAAGAAGATGATGGATAGAAGTATGAAATCGGGTACTTCATTCCCAGACACCGAAAAGAATCGCCCTCAACAAATTCTCGACTAATCAATCTTTAATAACTTCTCTGTTATCCTTGATAATTTTCGTATCAATGGCCTCGCTGCATTTATTCAACTTTTCAAACTTTACAAGCCTCGGATTTGTTTGTGTACCCCAACCTGTCTGCGCAAACATGGTGAACGTGCTGAAATAGGGACGGAAGCTTTTCCAAACCAGGTCGGCCTTCGTCGTGGCAAAGCTGTTACCTAGGATGGCGAAGCGAAGTCGACCGTCTCCGTTCTGAAACCATTATTCTGTAGGAATCAGAGACATTATTGTAAGGACGTTTTTTTTAGTTAATATTTCAGATAGTGAGAGAGAGAGAGAGAGAGAGAGAGAGAGAGAGAGAGAGAGAGAGAGAGAGAGAGAGAGAGAGAGAGAGAGAGAGAGGAAGAGGAAAAGACAAACAGAGAGCGACAGAAAGAAAGAAGAGTGAAAAAAAGAAATACCACGAGAATCGATGAGAAAAGAGAAAAAGAAGGTATGAGAAACTTGAGAGAGGCGGGGAGGTGAAAACCACGTGTATTTTGTTAGTGAACGAAGTAAATATTAAAAAATCAAACCGGCATATGACACAACCCGAATGGCTTTCCTAATTGTTCAAGATACTTGGGAGAAGTCATGTTGTGGTAAGGCTGGTAGTCGCATTGTTGCAATAACTTCGCGTGCAGAGGATTCGTGAGCGCGTCCCGGTTTACTTTCACTGCGCTCTCTGCAACGAAAGAACAACACATATTTACATATTCACACTCTCTGGGCATTCGCTCATGAGCCTCACCCAGAGAAAGACTCTGTCTGAGTGGGGCGAAAAATACTTTTTAGATATCGTTTCAGCAGTGTATACATTCCAGAACTTCTTTGAATTAACTATCACCTTTCCTTCTAAAAATAATATGTACTATGTACATTCATACATACATACATGTACATTAATCATCTCGCAGTTTCACTTTAGAATGTAAATTTGCTAACTAAATTCAGAATGTTACTTTGATAATTTCAGTTAGAATGTTCATGTTTTACTTTCATTTAGAATTTTCAATCGCTACTTTTATTCAGAATATTCATTCGCTTATTTCATTCAAAATGTTGAATTGAGTAGATTTGATAAAGACGAAATGATTGGTGAACTCAGGACAGGAGTGGTCTAAACAAAACCTCTCTATCAATTTGATTCATTCACCTCGATTAAACTGTGTTTTATTAATTCAGTTGTGAAAGGCATCGAAAGATGTCCTCGATCGGGACAAGTGGAGAAAGAAGATCCACAAGACGGACCCTGCCATCGTGGGACAACGCTAGGAA
>OZ057405.1:26364387-26443465 GCA_964056735.1 Allodiplogaster pararmata
ATACCCTTTTTGGAGCAATTTTCGTAGACTCCTTTCGAGAAACATTAAACCAGTTATATGAAACCTTGTAGGCTTCTCATCATGGGCCTCTTTCACAGCGCTTGCTGTCTGAGCGTGTGGCTCATTCCAGTTACTCCTTGACCCAGGTTCAACATTATCAAATAAGGCAGCCAAAAGAGGCCTGTTAATGTTTTGCACAACGGACTGGGGTTTTATTTTATTATGAAAGTGTGAAGCAACCTGTAAGAATGTTCGAAGGTCATGTTCACAATGTACGATAGAACAATAGACAAGATAATGGCTTCCACTCCGACTGAAATGAGACTTCTATTTTTTTCATCTGAAAAGAGCATTCGGGACTAAGAAAAAACAGTTCATTGAAAACATGACGTAAAAATTGCACGTCCCGTTTAAGTGGTAACGCGTTCTGGATCGGTTAGACAATAAATGTTGGGTTCAATCCTGTCACGTTAACTAGGGTTTGTCTGTGATTACGATTTGTTTCACTGTGTGTTTTGAGAATTGAAGCAAAACACTTTTGAAACTGAAACTTCCGAAACACAATTCATGAAACTGTGATAAGAAGCTCTAGTCAAGTTAATGCCTCAGGGTTCAATCAATATTAGAAAGTCAAGATTTGAAACAAACATGCAGTCTTTTTTTTTTGGAAGGCAATAGCGAGACGTATTCTCAATGTACTATAACTATTCTGAATATCCTGTTTTTTTCACAACGTGTTTTCAAGACATGAAATTTGAATCCACTATTTGAATGGAATGTCGTTTCACAATTTCACCCAGAATGCGCCCTTCTCATGTATTTACATAGAAAACCTGTCATACGACAGGTTTTCTTAGATACTCACAGTGCGTAAGCAATGCAAACCTCGAAGAGTTCCTCCTCCTTCCCCGCGGATATAATATACAACGAAGGGCCAGTGTAACAAGTAAACCGAATAAGAAATGTCACCGAGGACTAGAAGAGGTTTCAAAGTCAGCAGTTGGGACATCTAAACTCAAGCGTCACTTTTTTATGCGCATGACATGATGGAAATTAGCGTTGAGTATTTTACGATTGGTAATAGTTTGAAGCTCAACCCGAGAGATTTATCCAATAAAAAAAAAATGAGTACAAAGTTTTTTGTGAAGCTCCTACATAGTTTACAATCTTCTTTCAGATACTCAGAATAAGTATTTTTTGTTGAAGGAATTGTTCAAATTAAGCATAAACCTTGTTTTTTCGGAATGAAAAATCGAGCAAGTGGTAAGACGGTAAAAAATTACAACTTTTTGGGTGTTTTTGAAATCAAAAATGGGTCGCACTAGGTAATTTATAGGGAGGGGGGAATAATGCAAATACAAAAAGACCGATTTAGTGTTTATCACTTAAATTTCCTTCGTTTAAAAAAACTAGTTCATAATCTTGCCTGGTTCTTTCATGGAAGCCTGAATTTCAGAAGTTCTAGAAGTCCAGAATGATAACCTTAGTGTTCGCATCGAAAGTGATCATGAAAGCGGACGCCATTGTGACTGTCGATCTCGCCTGGAGAGCGACTAATTCGTACGGCCAGAGTGGAATCACAAGAACCGCCATCGAAGACAAAGTGTGCACCAGACACACTGAAAAAGACGATAGGATTGTGTCAAACCGTTGTGGAAGCTCACATTTAATGGTCCAGTCTTCTACGCGGAGAAATCAAGGTCTCCGGAAATTCTCAGTTACACAGTTCAAAAGCAGTGACGCTTGGAAGAGACAAAAAATTTTGCACGATTGCAGGGTAGAGAAATAGAACCGCGGAAAAAATAGAGATTACGATTTACAATTGCTTCCACATGCGACGCGAATAGAATCATGAAAAACCTGCTATAGTTTTTTGAGCCGCTTTTTTGTGCTAAGCCTTCTAAGATCTCGTGAAGAACTTCTCGTTTATTTCACAGACGCACAGTTTTTTGCATCTTCCAACAGTTTTTTGCATCTTCTTCCGCTCATCAGACCTTTTAGAGTAACAAAGAAAGTCCTTTAAAACAAAGTTAAAACTACTGTATTCTCACCGATTTTGCTTTCTTCTATTTTGGAGTCAGTGGGTGGTTCTCGATACTTTAGTATTGAAGTAGCGAAAAACTGCCACAATCGCGCCAGAACATTGTTAAATGCCACAGTAGCGGAACTCAACGCGTGGTAGAGTAGAGAAGAGCAGAAAACTGTAAAAAAAGACTGACTTTTTTTTAAAAAAATTACTATATATGTTTAATGAATCATGAATAACATCAATATTTCATGACTTGAGGTTCAAATCAACCAATATCTCAATACTGAATTCTCTCATCAATGAATATTACTGGACTGAGAGAATCTATTGAAAAAATTTTCCTTTTGACATTTTATACATATAATGTCTCAGAAATGGAAACTTAGGAAGAATTAATTTAATAATGATTTAAATAATTCAAAAAATACGGGGTGACCAGTGAATTTTCGGTACGTGCCCAAGGTATTCTATCGCATGCGTTCAACACGCCCCTAAGCTCCTCTTTCTTGGCATGCAGCCAAGCCGAGGCCGGTCCTCTCTATCATACACCACCACTAGTTCCAAGCGCTACACAATACATTGACACCCTATGGAAGAGTGAACATACAATTACCAGGGTTAAGTGTAACCCTAAAGGAGTAGCCTACAATAAAAACCCAGGCTAATATGAAGTATATGTAGAGACCAATTTTTCCCAGAGCTCTCATGCGCGTCTCAGTTGATCGAACTTCATTATTATTCCGCAATGCTTAAGGTGTATTAGCGATCTATTCTTGCTATAAGTTTAATAGCTCTAGCTCCATTCTCTTTAATATAGTGAAGCCAATTCCCCTTCTTACTTCCATGATCGCATTGAACCAAATGTGCCACGAGAAAGCTGACATTGCGCGGATGCTCTAAGCTCCTCGGTCAACAGTATATAGTTTTTATTATTCGGTTTCTGAAGAACCATCACGTCAAGGAGCGTGAACGAAACGGTTACAACCTCACGCATGATCTACATCCTTCGGAAGCGAATCACACGCAACCCCAGGCACTCCATGAGAAAGCTTGCACCCTCGCTCCTTGTTTCTCGTAAAACAACTTGGAAGATCGTGAGAAAACCCCTCCAAATGCGTCTCTACAAGCTACAAAAACGACATGGACGCCATTCGATGCCAACTTCTATGTTACAAAGATTGTCAGAGACGTCTTCGAGTCTTTTAGTACGAATCACTATCAGGAAATCAACTGGACCTTTCAGCAGGACTCAGCGTCAGTCCACAAATCAAAAACTACACTGGAATGGTCTAGCGCTCACAATCCTAAATTCATAAGGACTGCGAAATGTGAAATGGATAAATATTTTGATAAGAAGCCAAGATTTCCGATTTGGAAGCAACTATATCAATTTGAACTTATCTCTATGCCTACTAGTCACCCCGTATAACTTCAAACCTACTAGTCACCCCGTATAACTTCAAAGCCGACGCTTGTTTTGAAATTCAAAAAGTATTGCTACGAGCAAAAACGCCTTTCATCTTTAAATCTTAATGAATATGCAAAAAACAGCTGACCGATTAAGAATAAGCTAGAAGAGAGACGTCCGCTTAAATATTGTGCATGATGACGAAGTTGGAAGAAGAATGGAACCATTAAGTAGAAGAAGATCTCCACACAGAGCGACCAAGTGTGGGTGAACATATTTTCGTCCGTCAGACGCTGGACAGCGATATTCAGAACTATGGGCTCCATTCCCGAGGCTGGTTCAATTTTTTTGGATTCCAGAAAGCGAGAGAGAGATAAAGAGATAGAGAGGCAGATAGGAGATAGATAGAGATATATAGAGAGAGATAGACACAGATAAAGAGAGAAAGAAAGATAGAGATAGAGAGAGATAAAGAGGGATAAAGAGATAGGCAGAGATAGATATAGAGGGGGAAAGAGAGATAGAGAGAGATAGTGAGAGAGAAAGAGAGAGATAAAGAATATATAAATAGATAGAGAGATACAGTTAAAGATAGGGAGAACGAGAGTGAGAAGAAAGAGAAAGAAGAAAGAAGCAGAAAAGTGTAAGTGCGAAGAAAAGAAAGCGGCAAAGAAATTAGAGAAAAATGACTTACGTCAAAGTAGCTATCTTTCTCGAACAGCGCAGCTATGCTGGTCATGAAAAATATCGCATTTCTTGCACTTACCTTAAACATTGAATTTTAAGCGTTATACACTTTGACCAAATTAATGGTTATTATTATCAAATGTACATATTCAATAATGTTTTGATACTGGAGAAATTATGGATCGGTGAGTATTTTGTAAAGTTAATACAAACAAATTTTTTTATTGATGCAACTACAAATTATCATTGTTATAATAATAGAACCTTAGACTCTTTGACTTGTTTTTTTGAAGTTTCGTTTACAAAACAAAAAAACTTGTGAACCTTGCAAGCTTCTATGAGAACATCTTGTGATATATAGCTGAAGAGAAGCACTGCACACAGACAATACATGTAGTAGAGGGGAAGAATCCGTTGCAGTCTTCGACGATAGAAGTGCAAGATGGACTTGACTTCGAGTGGGAACGGGCCTCTACCCAGCATACTCGTGATAAGATAGCCAGAAATGACGAAGAATCTGAGCTCACGGTTCCTTATAAGCTCGTTCTTGAGTCGAGAGGGGAAAAGATGCACATTGATGTATGAGAATGATTTTTCGATGAGAATTACATCCTTGCTGAGTAATTGCTAGGTTTTTCTTATTATATTGTCCTCCTAATATGTCTCTCACAACTTTTGAATCCACTATAACTATTATCAAAAACAATCTCCTGTCTTCTTATAATTTTATATTGGGAGATACAAATCTACCTGATATAGATTGGAATCAACCCTATTTAACTAAGAACGTCAAAGCTAAAGCATTATCAGATTTTGTAATCACTCATTGTCTAACTCAAATGGTACCTTTTCATAAAAGATACGATAATAATTATAACGGCTCACTCCTAGACATTATTCTTACTAACAAAGTCGATTTAATTACAAACGTTCGAGACCTCGCCCCTCTTTCCAATTCTGATCACATAACTATCTCATTCGAGCTAAAATTTCAAAAAATTAAGAAAAACATAGTAAATGACTCATCTAAATTTTTCGTTGATTACCGTAATGGGGATTTCAATTCAATGAACATTTACTTAGCTAATATTTCTTGGTCACTCACTTTAGATAGTTTAATAGATACACAGTCTAAATACGGCTTTATAATCTCAAATATACACAAGGCTATCGAATTATTTTGTCCCTTAAAGCCGACCCCGAACAAGCTTAAAAAAACTCACTTCTCTTAGTATCCGCAAGCTCTTGAACAGAAAAAAAGACTTGGCGTAAAAGGTTTACAATTATCGACTTTGATTATCAATATAAAACAATCAAGAAAAAGGTTCGAAAAGCTAATTCTGAACTTTTAAGAAAACGTGAGTCTCAAGCTATAGATAAGCCCGAGGGAATCCATAGATACATTAAGACTATTCTCAAACCTCACCAAACTATTCCGGATATTAAAGAAGATGGCTCGACTATTCACGAGTCTTCCGAAAAAGCCAACATCTTTGCGAAAGAATTTGCGAAGAATTTTTCTGGTCACATCGAATCTGTGTTGGAGTCTGAATTTGAAAGTTCGAGTTCGACATACGACGAAAATGTAGATATCGACTTCTCCCCTCATATCTTGTATAACGTTCTTAAAAAATTGCCCCCTAAGTTTACACAATTTACTGAAAATATCAATCAATTCGTTCTAAAACACTGTGCAATATCTCTTGCTCTACCATTCTCTCTACTATTTCAGCATTCATTTTTGACCGGTCAAATTCCTAACGAATGGAAAATGGGCGAAGTTGTACCAGTTTATAAACGCAATGGGGACAAATCATTAGCAGAAAATTATCGACCAATAACGGTCACATCTGTGATTTGTCGTGTTTTCGAAAGAATACTTGCCAATCATCTTAGAATCAACTACAGTAGCATTATTTCTCGGGGTCAATATGGCTTTCTATCGAAAAGGAGCTGCGAACTACAGTTACTCAAAACAATAAGTGATTGGGAGGTAGAATTAAAAAACAAAAGGCAAATAGATGTTGTTTACTTCGATTTTTCTCGAGCTTTCGATAAGGTTTCACATCTCAAACTGGTTCAAAAACTTCAAAAACTAGGAATAGCTGCCAACATTGTTACATAGATGGGTCTCAAATTTTCTAACTAACAAAACTTGTAAAGTTCGAGTTGACAAGGAGTTTTCAAATCCATTACCTGTGATCAGTGGCGTCCCTCAAGGCACCGTACTTGGTCCACTTCTTTTTTTATTTTTCATTAACGACATAGAACATGAAATAACCTCCAATGTTAAATTTTCCCTCTATGCAGATGATTTGAAAATCTACAGCCCTGATTCAAACTCCTTACAGAGAAGCATTGACAATATATTCAACTGGTCTTTAAAATGGGAATTACCTCTCGCAAAAAACAAAATATTCTGCTTAAACCTGGGTTACAAAAATCTAAAACTCAAGTATTTTATAGACAACGACGAAATATGTTCACGTAGTTTAGTTAAAGATCTATGTAGGCATATACATACATAGACTCTTCTCTAAAATTCGATAGGCATATAGAAGTGGTCCGAGCAAAAAGTTTAACTAAGGTTTCTCAAATTTTCAAAGTATTTAAATATCTATATTTACAAGGCTTCAAATCTGTTTATTTAACTTATATAAGACCCCTATTAGAATACGCCACCATAATTTTCTCTCCTCATCCCTGTAGCGAATTGGCCAGAAGATTAGAATATCCCCAGAGAATTTTCCTTAAAAAAAGCATTAAGAAGATGTAGAGGCTCCACATTGAACTAACCGAAAAGACTAAGACTTTTTGATTTAGAATCCTTAATTGTAAGAAGAGCAAGGTATGATCTATATTTCTTGTTCAGATTAATTTTTGGTGTTTTAGATTGTGAAGTATGCAGGCGTCAAGTATCATTCAGGACATGTGCTAATCTCAGAACCTCTGCCAGATCGAGCTCACTGCGCCTACTAAATGAAGAGAACTACAGACACAATCAATTTTTCTTCTACCGCGTCTTTGCTCTCTGGAACTCAATTGCCGATGATAATTCCGAGATCAAAGAAGTCGAAGCCTTCGGCAAGATCCTAGAAGACTCCCCGCTGACCCAATACATAAGCCTACCTTCCTTTTTGACTTGACATTTCGAGAAAGCGTCCAAGAAAACCACAGTTCCAAAATTCCCTCTCAAGTTCCCCATCATCCATGTCAGCGATAGCCATAACAAGCTATCCTTTGATGATAAAGCTAATTCAATTCAATTGTGCTAGTAAAGTACTTTGTTGATAAGACCGAAGTAATCCAATCAACTACAAGGCATCTGTGAAATTATAGAGTGTAGACCGAAGTAATCCAATCAACTACAAGGCATCTGTGAAATTATAGAGTGTAGACCGAAGTAATCCAATCAACTACAAGGCATCTGTGAAATTATAGAGTGTAGACCGAAGTAATCCAATCAACTACAAGGAATCTGTGAAATTATAGAGTGTATAAATGCCAAATTCAGTAAATTGTATGCTCTTTGGAATTTAGCACAAATCGAGCACATTATTTTTGTCAAAATGATTTTTCAAAACGAAAAAATAAATTCAAGGCTTAGTTTGGCAAATTGAGATATAAAGCAGCCGCACGTTTAATCTTTATGAGGTAACATCAAGATTCACCTCAGAGAAAAAACATGTAGTTCCTTTTTGAAAATCATCGATCCGGGAGTCTTACACAGATCTTACACAGATTCCATCAATTTGATGTAAGACAAAAATTCGGCAATTGTCAAAGGGAGGACAAAGAAAGAAGTTGAAAGACCGTTCGTTATTTGTACCAAACAAGAAACACACTCATAACACAATTTTTCTGTTCAACGCTACTATGAACAACACTTTCAGTGTTAATGGCAGCTTATTGAAAATTACTGTGTTATAAGTGTGTTGCTTGTTTGATACAATTAAGAAACGGCCTTTTGACTTATTTTACTATTGTACGAAATGCTACTAATTACGGACTATTAACACATTGCACATTAATCGTTAAAAAATTTGGCTAGCGTATGAAATCTTTACTTATTCGACTATTTTTCATTCTCTCGCACCGCTCGTTATTTTTTTAAAGAAAGTTCGTAAAGAAAACAATGAGCTTACGCTTTCTTGTGTGACATTCCAACTTTTTCTGTTATTAACACTGAGAAAAACAATAGTTCATGTGTCAGAAAACGAGCTAGGTGGTTCATGTGTCAGAAAACGAGCTAGGTCAGAAAAACCTAGTTAAAACAGAGATTGAACGTGTGACAGAGTCACCCTAATGACCTCAATGATACGCGTGAATTCGCTTTCCTATGATTCATATTTAAGAGTATTTGATTCGAAATGGCATTTTTCTAATCGATTTGGAAAAGCACGGCATGCATAACCTCATTATTGCGAAGGACAATACAAAACCGACAATAGATTGTATATGCCATGTTAAAAAAATGTTGACAGACCTTCACTCTAAAAGCATTACTACAAGCAATAGTTCAAATAGTTTTAAAAGAAAACCATACATGTCCACGCCGAGGTATCCGTTGGGAAAGAAGTTAGGGAAGGCGTGAAAAAGGAGAACAGAGCAGATAGCCACTGCCCGCAGGCCTTGAACGTCCTCACGGAAAAACATCTTCGAAACTCTGAAGAAAAAAAAATAGTGCTCCCCCAATAAAGTATCAACTAGAACCCAATTCGTCTTTTTATTTTCCTTTTTAGCGTTGTCCCACGTCGGCTGAAGTCGGAGTTGGTTTCGCTGGAATTCATCAGGGACAGTAAACAAAAATACAATCTTGAGTTATTTCAATATTCAGGAAGACATTTGTTTAAAAAGTTATTATGATTCTATTACGATTTATCCGTTAAGCGAGGACTATGCATATTTCAGCGTTTCATAGACATATAAGACGGTGCTGGGAATTTAGTTAGGTAATTCGTGTTCATTCGGTGTCTGTGGCAAGTTTATCGTAAAATTCATCGAAATTTCTCGCCATTTCTTTGTGAATTTGCGGAATCTTTTTGTATGAATTTTTATTTTATTTCATCACTTCTGGCACAATAAACAATCAAATATGAAACACAAGAGTAAGCAAATTGCGAATCTTGCCTGACGGAACTCGAACTGTTCGAATTTTCATCAATTGACGAATTTCGAATGGTTCGACTTTCGTCATGTTACGATGCTCGCATTCTTCTAAAATCTCACACTCTCCTCGTTATACCACTACACTTTTTCGTCAATTCCGTGGATATTCAGCAAAACTAAGAGCAAAATTATATTGTATAAACAAAACGAGCAACCTATACAGACCGGGTTCGCACGAACGCTATACTATACACAGAAAAAGAGCAGAAAAACGAAGGTATCGAAGCTGCCTGAAGCACGGATAACAGGAGAATCGTAAAAAGAAGGCAGCAAAGCTGCCTGAAGCAGGGAGAAAAGAAGAACCAGAAAACAAAGGCAGTGAAGCTGCCTGAGGCAGATATAACAGGAGAATCAGAGAAAAAAGACAGCGAAGCTGCCTGAAAAGGAAGAAAAGGAGAGGAGCAGAAAAACAAAAGCTGCCTGAACCAGGGAAAAAAGGAAGAAAAAAACTCAGATTTGACCAGGCTTTCAGAATTATTAGGCTGAAAAAAAGATGAACGTCCCCAAAACGCAGGGAGAAAAGGAGAATCATAGAAACGGAGGCAGCGAAGCTTTTTGAGATATGGATAACAGGAGAATCGGGAAAACGGAGGCAGGGATTTCAGGAGAATCAGAAAAACAATTTTTTTCAGGAGAATCGAAGATTTCATTTGAATCAAAAATAAATATACCGAAGAGACCAATTGAACGACTGGAACTAACTTCAACTCTAGCAGCGATAGCCGATTGCTGTTGCATCAAAAGTGCGATCGCTTCCTTTTATTAAACAATTTTCCATTGTCTACAGTAACTACCCTTCCGCCGTTCAGAAACAGCTGAGCAAAGATAGAACTCACCCACAAAGACACCATAGCAACCCCTTTCTGGATGCTATTCACTCTTGAAACACTATTCTCTCTCTATTTCTCTCTCGCTCTCTCTCTCTCTCTATCTCTCTCTCTTTTGATACCAACTTTATAGCTTGGAATGTGTAAAAGCTTCAGCTATGCACTCATCTCTCAAGCCGCTAATCCTCATCACGTTGTTTGACAGGTTCCCTATCCAGCTCATCAGCGAGTAGCGCTTCCCAACAATTATACCTCAATGTCTTCCGCTGAAGAAAAACGAAGGCAGCGAAGCTGTTTGAGGCAGGGAGAAAAGGATAAGTAGAAAAACAAACGCAGCGCAGCGAAGCTGTCAAAGGAGGTAAACAGAACCACAAAAAACGAAAACAGTGAAGCTAGCTCAGCCAGGGAAAAGACAAGATGAAAAAAGAAGACAGTGAAGCTGCCTGGGGCAGAGAGAAAAACGAAAAGCAGAAAAACAAAAGCTGCCTGAATCAGGGAAAGAAGGAAAAAAATCATACTTGACCGAGCTCTCAGAATCACTAGGCTAACAAAAAAAAATGATGAACGTCCTCAAAAGGCAAGGAGAAAAGCAGAAGCAGAAAAACAAAGGCAGCGAAGCAGCCAGCCAGAGGCATGGAGAAAAAGCTTTTTTAAAAAAACAAAAACTGAAGCTACTTTAGCCAGGGAAAAGGCAAGTAGAAAAAAGAAGAAAAGGAAGCTGAGGCAGCTTCGCTGCGTCCGTTTTTCTGATTCTGCTGTATTCCCTGTTTCAGGCAGTTTCGCTCCCTTCGTTTTTCTGCTTCTGCTTGTGCTTTTCTCCCTGCCTTTTGGGTACGTTCATCACTTTTTTTTCAGCCTAATAATTCTGAAAGCCTGGTCAAATCTGAGCTTTTTTCTTCCTTTTTTCCCTGGTTCAGGCAGCTTTTGTTTTTTTGCTTCTCTCTTTTTCTCCCTTCCCAGGCAGCTTCGCTGTCTTTTTTCTCTGATTCTCCTGTTATCCCGGAGGCAGGGATTTCAGGAGAATCTGCCTCAGGCAGCTTCGCTGCCTCCGTTTCTCTGCTTCTATTTTTATTCCTGCTTCAGTCAGCTTCGCTGCCTTCCTTTTCCCGATTCTCCCTGCCTTTTGGGGATGTTCATCTTTTTTTTCAGCCTAGTAATTCTGAGAGCCCTTTCAATTCTAAGCTTTTTTTCCTTCTTTCCCTGGTTTAGGCAACTTTTGTTTTTCTGCTTCTCCTTTTTCTACCTATACCAGGCAGCTTTGCTGTCTCCTTTTTAACCGCTTCCTCCATCTCCCCCTCCCCCTTCTAGATTTACCGCTTCCTCCACCTCCCCCCTCTCCCTTCTAGATTAACCGCTTCCTCCACCTCCCCCCTCCCCCTTCTAGATTAACCGCTTCCTCCACCTCCCCCTCCCCTTCTAGATTAACAGCCAGGCTGTTCAACTCTCTTTTACGACCGCTTCCTTCACCTCCCCCTTTCTTGATTAACCGCTTCCTCCACCTCCCCCTCCCCCTTCTAGATTAACCGCTTCCTCCACCTCCCCCCTTCCCTTCTAGATTAACAGCCAGGCTGTTCAACTCTCTTTTACGACCGCTTCCTCCACCTCCCCCCTTATAGATTAACCGCTTCCTCCACCTCCCCCCTCCCCCTTCTAGAATAACCGCTTCCTCCACCTCCCCCCTTCTAGATTAACCGCTTCCTCCACCTCCCCCCTCCCCTTCTAGATTAACCGCTTCCTCCACCTCCCCCTCCCCCTTCTAGATTAACCGCGTCCTCCACCTCCCCCTCCTCCTTTCTAGATTAACCGGTTCCTCCAACTCCCCCTCCCCTTTCTAGATTAACCGCTTCCTCCACCTCCCCCCTCCCCTTCTAGATTAACAGCCAGGCTGCCTAACTCTCTTTCACGACCGCTTCCTTCACCTCCCCCTCCCCGTTCTGGATTAACCGCTTTCTCCACCTCCCCCTCCCCTTTTTAGATTAACCACTTCTTCCACATCCCCCTCCCCTTCTAGATTAACAGGTTCCTCCATTTCCCTCTCCCAATTCTATATTAACCGCTTCCTCCACCATAATAAGTATTCAAGGAAATACTCATTCGAATTCTTGCAGTTAAATGAACAAATTTCACAAATACGCATCAAGTAACACAAATTCAATATAATTTAGAGAGGTCAAAAGAGAAAAACCAAAAATACAATTGGAATAACATTAACGATGTAATATGATTAACGAGACAAGATTCAATGGTTAATGTTCTGAAGAAGATTTGCAACATTTGCGCACAAACCTCCTACTTAATTCATCTACGGCTCAAAGAGTAGGCGGTTATAATGATGAAATTGGAAGAGTCTTCAGTTTTTTTTTGAATTGCTGAGAGCTCGAGCTTCAGGAGTTCAAGTGGTAATTTATTCAACCACCTGGAGGCTCTAAAAGCAAACGCATTATATCTAACGTTGTTCTTCATGCTCTCGATCTGTAAACCAAAGGCTCGATTGCCTCGGTTTGGTATGAAGCTGAAAAACTTTGATTTCGAAAGACGTACTTCGCTATGGAGAATTTTGTAGGCTAACACTATGTCATAGCGAGTTCTACGGTTAGGCAGCCTTTCGAGTCCTAGTGTCTCGAGTCGATGTTGATAAGAAGGCTCATAGACTTCACACGAGCCTTTGATGCAGTTCCACTCACCCTACTCATACAGAAGCTCATGCAATTCGGAATATCCGGTTGTCTTTTAAATTTCTTGAAAAGCTTTTTGGAAAATCGTGAGCAAAGTGTACAGGTAGGTGAAGCGCGATCCTGTGTGATGTGGAGGCGTCTGTGACCGATTTTTAATAGTGTGTTAAATCGAGAGACTTTTTCTCTGACCGCAAAGAATCACTCCAGCTGATCTTTATCTCTTTCTCTATTTATCTTTCTTTCTCTCTCTTTTTTCTCTCTCTTTCTTTCTCTCTCTCTCTCTCTTTCTTTCTTTATCTCTTTCTCTCTCTCTTTCTCTCTCTCTATCTTCTCTCTCTTTCCCTCTCTCTTTCTCTTTCTCTATCTTCTCTCTTTCCCTCTCTCTTCTCTCTCTTCCTCTCTATTCTCTCTCTCTCTTTTCTCTCTCTCTTTCTCTCCCTTTCTTTCTCTCTCTCTCTGTCTCTCTCTCTCTCTCTCTCTCTCTCTCTCTCTCTCTCTCTCTCTCTTTATACTCTGTCAGATATTTTTTCTCTGAACCTCTTGAAAACATAACCATCCATGATGCTTTTATCTGCGTCTCTCAATATTACATGCTATTTTCTTTTACGCTCTCTAGCGTTTTTTCTCTTACAGTGTAGTCTTTCTCAGAAAGATACACTTTTTATACACTCTCTCCGATGTGTATTTTTGAATCTTTTATTAGACAATTTTTATCACGTGTTTCCAATAATCACTGTTTTCATACACGCATAATCTATGGATACGATCTTGGAAGGAAGCCATCTCATACTCTCGCAACTTGCACTCTTTGCGGTAAAGAATACGTCACGTATTCTTCCGCCTTTGTAGAACAAAGAACACAAATATTAGCAGCAACATTTTATCATCTCAAAGACAAAACGAAACAAACAGAAAATGAACTAAATAGCTTAGTATTTTATTACTTAGAGAAAAAACAAATCGAGTAAAAATAAATCTAGTTTCAACAGTTCATTTGGAAAAAATCTATATTCAGTCAAGGGTTATGTATATTTTTCAAGACGATATTGAAAAAGGTGTCACAACCGCTCTTACGGTTGGTGTAGACGCAGGAGGAACACAAAGGTACCACCAGACAAGGCAAGCCCTCATGAACTACCTCCTTGTTCACAAGCGGAAGACGCTCACCACAGGCCCGGCAAAGCTGTAGCAACAGCATATGTGAACGTGTCTGGCCTAGATATTGTTGGGAAAAAGCAGCCAGCTTCTCGTCTCCTCTTATGAGGCGATATGGCACCTTCAATAATGTCAGAATTTGATCACAACGAAAAAGATTTAATATCATATCTGCCAACTGTAAAATTAACCTCATCAAGCCGTCTCTCTTTCGTCTTGCGCTCTTCTACAACCTGGAAAAAAAAGAAGGTTATTTATTATATTTATATAAAGCCTACTTCATCCTTAAATACGTTATGAATCAATTTAAACCTTCATCTTCCTTTTGTCGCTTTTCTTCTTGTCCATGTTTTTGCCCATCTCATTCTCGACTTTTGGGGTGTCCATCCTGATTAACTGGAAAAAAAGGTTTGTGAAAAAAGATGATAAAAACCGAAAAATCTTTAAATAAGACAAAAGTAGAAAACTAACATATTCTGTAAGCGTTTTGGTTGGGGTCCGGAAGGGGTAAATTTCTGAAATAATCAAAATATATAAAGTAAGAGAAGTAATGAAATGTCAGAGATAGATGAAGGACAAAAAAAAAGAGCACAACAGCTTGACCTTACATCCGATCATGAATGAAGCTAAAATATGTAAATGTCAAGTTTCCGGTTAATGAAGCTAAAAGAGCTAAATATCAAGTTTCTGGCCGATGATTATTGTTATCAGCTTATGCAATCTCCAGACATTCCATTAGCGAAGCTTGAGATCACGGAACAAAGAGAGGGTAAGAGAAAGAAATACTGTGTGAAAGAGAGAGAGAGAAAGAGAGAGAGAGAAACCGGAAGATGCGGGAGGAGGGGGAGAGTGATTGTTTTGATAACTATAAGATGACTGATTGACGTCAACTTACACTTGAAGGTGTGAAAATTGAAGACGACTTTGCTTCCTTTCTCAATGTTGAAGACGTATTGAATCGGCTTCACCTTCTCGATACTTTCTTTAGATTTCGTCTTAAGACCTAGGTTCAAGATTACCAACCTTCTCGTATCCTTGTCCGTCAGCACGAATCTTCTTTTCGGCTACGGGTCTTCTTGTATTTTCTCCGGATAAGAACCAATCTGTCAACTGAATTATTGTGTTATTAATTTGTCTAAAAATTCCAGATAACTTACGTCAGATCGAGCCTCGGCCATGGACGCTTATCAGAATCCTGAAATGGTTATACTTTAATATTTTGATAATAAACAAACATTTTAAACACAACGTTTTTTTTAGAAGATGCCGTGCACTTATGAGGAGTACCTCGAAATGCTGGAACAGGATAGAATACAGTATGGAGGCGGGCCCTCAACATCCTCGGATATTGAGATGCAGAGTTTGGAGTCCTCTACCTTTGAAGAAGATGACTCTGACAAAGAGCAGACTGAAAAGGTATATCTTCATATAACACAAAAAACAGTAAATAATTGTACAAAAGAATGTATATTAAAGAATTGTCTCGATGTGTCCTGAGCAATGTGAGGAATTTTACATTTTATCATTCTGAAAAAAACATTTTACACAAAAGTTTTTAGGGGCAGATTCCCTGCTCTTATGAGGACGTCGAGATGATGGAGCAGGACAGAATACATTATGGAGGGGGACCCTCTACATCGTTGCATGATCAAATGCAGAGTTCGGAGCCCTCATCCTCCGACGAAGATGACTCAGACGAGGATCAGATTGAAAAGGTAAATCTTGAGAAAATATCAATTGATAATTGTACTAAATAATGCGATTATTATTATTAAATGATTATTATTATTTATTATTATTTTTATATTTATTTATTTATTATTATTATTATTATTATTATTATTATTATTATTTATTCTTATTATTATATTTACTAAATCTTATTTATTAATTGTACTAAAGAATGCGTTTTAAAGGACTGTCTCGTCGTGAACGGCGTCCAGCATGATGTGAGGGACTTTTACAACCTCACCGCAGAAGACAACAGCTACTCCAAAAAATTTGGAGTAGTTCAAAAGAACTTGACCTTCAGGCTGAATGAGTTGGCCAATGGCACGTCCTCCATTGAGGACCTCTTCGACAAGGTTAATAACATAATTTATTGAGTTATTATTATTTCCTTGCATACTCAATATCAACATAAAAATGCCTTTTTTACAGGTAGTCCACGACCTCGTAGAAACATCGAAACCGGCAGGGGGGAATTTGTACGTGTCCGTGAGCGTCACGCAGGACGGAAGCACAAAGAATTTTGGGATGAGGGCCGTTCCTTATCCAAGGTTCAGTGCCTCTACGCTTCGGCGTGAGATGACAACCGCCGAGACGAGTACCGGCATCATCGCCCCATTGGTTCTCGGAAACGTTAGTAAACATTCAAAGCCTTGCTTCACTTTTCTCACCCCTCAAATGTATCATTTCAGCTTGAAATGCGTGTTTCCTGGGTGAATATGCCATCAGGATCGGGTGACCCGGCCAGCAACGCGACCCGTCGAGACGATAACATCACAAAAGTCATAGGTAGGTGTTGGTGAAATTACAATTTGTTTAAACTATTGAGTATACATACCATAAATTTTAAAACAGATGTACGAGAACGAAATGCTGAACAATTGTGTTGATTAAGGGAACAACTGCCTCCCGAAAGCCATCGCCGTAGGAATTGCCTACTTGAATCGGGAAAGAGACTTCCCTAAATGGAGAGCTCTTTCTCGATTCATGAAGCCTCAGCAGAAGGCTGCTCTGGAGCTACTCAACCGACTGGGTCTTCCTGAAAAGAAGTCGTATGACCTTGCCGATGTCAAGGAGATGCAAGAGAGACTCACCGACTACCAGCTCATAGTATTTGATGGAGCCAAGCATCCATTATTCCGAGGGCCCTTCGCTGGAGATGGAAAAGTCATTGGACTGCGACTCAAGGCCAACCACTACGACCACATCAAGAAAATCCCGGCATTCTTTGGTTAGTTGACAGTTTATTGTTTTAATAACAAAGAACCGAAAGAGCAAAAAAAAATCTTTTGTTAGTTGACAGTTTAATGTTTTTAATTACAAATTTTCAGAGAAAAAAATCTTTGATTAGTTGACAGTTTAATTTTCTAATTACAAAGATCCAAAAGAGAAAAAATTCTTTGCAGACAGCAGGTACTATGTATTGCGGGAATTGCAACTCGCTCTACAAGAGCAGAGATGCCCATTACAACTGCCCCATGAGGTGCTCTCTCTGCACCCATCCGCGCATTGAAGAGTGTAGTGGCCAGCTGCATAAAGAATGCGCTCAGTGTCGATTCGTCTTCAACAACGAGGACTGTTTCAAACGCCATTTGGAGGAAGGAGTGCAAGGAGGTGCACCAAGATGCGAGCGCGTTCAAATCTGCGAGACGTGCAATCAGGTTATTCAATTTACTTGACTTGTTCACCTTGGAAAAGGCATTACTCGATACTATTGAAGGTTATTGACGAAGGAAGAAAAGGACGAGCTCACGTGTGTGGCATGTCATTTTGCCCTCGATGCAAGACGGATATGCCTAAAGACCATCCAACGTGCTTTGTTACGCCAGCGAGCCCCATCTCCTCAAGATTTCGACTCAAGACTATCGCCTTCGATATTGAGGTAGTACATTTTTTCTTTTTAAAACTAATTCTCTCTCACTAGCTCTCTCAAAACTAGCCCTCAATGAATCATTTGTTCAGTCGACAGTTGTGAGCGAGAATGGCAAAAACGTTCACAAGCCGAACGTCATCATCGCCATCCGCTCGTACAGTGCCTGCCAGCACAACACGCCAGAGTCTCACGATTCTCAAGAATCGTGCAATCAATGCGGAGGGCGTCGTGTCCATGTATGGCATGGTTTGGATGGATGCAACAGGGACCTTGTCAGCGAGTTCGTAAAGTGGCTGAATCTGAAGGAAAACCGTAACGCAACGGTTCTCGCGCATAACCTAAAGGGGTAAGCCAACTTTCTTACTCTCTTGACACTCATATATTTCTTTCGTTTTCTCTCTCTCTTCAATCATGTATTGTTTGAGGTATGACGGCCAATTTCTGCTGAGAACCATGATGTCGAGCGACGATGTCCCGAGTAAGATGATACTCTCGGGACTAAAGCTCATGCATATGGTCAACAGGAGCGTGCGGTTTGTGGACACGCTAAACTTCCTGCAAATGCCACTCGCATCGTTCCCCAAGGCATTTGGAATACCGGAGCTAAAGAAAGGTTTGTTGTATTCTCTTACAAGAACAGTTGATGTAAAATCTTTTCAATTTAAATTATTTCCCTCATCTCTTGTAAAATATTTTTCAATTCAGGCTACTTCCCCCATCTCTTCATCTGCCCTCAAAACTACAACTACATTGGAGTCGTTCCTGACTCCACCTTCTACAATCCCACTCAAATGAAGGAGGAAGGGAAAAAACAGTTTTTGGAGTGGCACGCGGCTCAAAGTGGAGTAGAATTCAACTTTCGGCAGGAAATTTTGGCCTACTGCTACTCTGATGTGGCATTGCTCAGCAGAGGAGCAACGGCCTTCGACACGGAGTGCTTCCGTATATCGGGCACTCACGTATTCCATGAGAGTGTCACAGCTGCAAGTGCAGCTATGCTCATCTTCCGGAGAAATTTTCTGAAAAAGGAGAATCTGGCGATTGAAGCACCGATGCTTCCATGCAAGAGGCAGAGCATCCTAGCCCTCAAGTTTCTGGCGTAAGTTACTCAAGCAAATTTCAATCTCTTTGTGCTTTTTTTCAATTTTAAACTATTACAGATACCTTCGTGAGACGAAGGGACAAAGGATTCAGGACGCAACGCACGGCGGGGAACACAGAGTCCCCGGAACAAGATACCACGTGGACGGCTACATTCCTAGAGAGGGCAAGAAGCCGGTCGCTATCGAGGTTAGCTGATAATGTTGAAACATTTGGGTTTTTAAAACAATATTTTGTAGGTACATGGATGCTACTACCACGCATTTACATGCTCGTACCAGGATGACGCCGTCATACTAGGCCGCACCGCTGCCGAAATAAGACGTGACAACAAGTTGAGGCTCAGCGTACTCGAGCCAAACTACAAGGTGAAGGTCTACCGAGAGTGCGAAATCAACAAGATGCTGCGTCGGGACGAGGAAATGAGGACAATCTTCATGAAGCATCGAATTCTAGTAAGTTTTCTTTTTGTTTTATCCTTAAATGACTTGCCTTTAAATTTATAATTGAGGAGCCTCTTGATATCAACGATGCATTCTTTGGCGGAAGAACCGAGACGTTCAAACTGCACGCAAAATGTCAAGAAGGATGGAGCATCCGCTATCAAGATGTTTGCAGGTTACTGATTATCTCTTTGTCATGGTCTTTTTTTATGTTCAACAATCTACTTTCAGCCTGTACCCGTTCACCAACAAGTACAACCCCTATCCCATCGGCGTTGGAGTCTACGTTTCTGGAGAGGATATCCCGTGCCCAATCAACGATGCACAAGATTTGGGCGTAAATGGATTCCTCAAGTGCAGAGTATGTTTTCTTGATAAACTTGTAACGCTTTCCTGTTACTTATTTACAATCTTATTGTTCAGGTGTTGGCACCGCACAAACTGCATCTACCGGTTCTATGTATGAGAGTGGGAGGAAAGTGCATCTACGCACTATGTCAAGAATGTGCTTTGAAAAAGTCATCAGAGAGAACTTCATGCTCGCATACGGATGAGGAGAGAGCTTTCGAAGGAACATGGGCAACGGAGGAGATCAAGCTCGCCTTGAGAACTGGCTATACAGTTCTGAACGCATACGAGGTAGTCCCTTTTCATATATATATACATATATCACAGTCATTCATTACTACAATTCAGGGAAGACATTATGAGAACTGGAGCCAATACGAGATGAATCCTGAAAGCGGGCATGTACGTCACGGCATTCTCTCCGAGTACATGAACACATTTGTGAAGCTCAAAACGGTTAGTGATTTTAATTATTGTTTAGTAGTGTGTTGTTGATTCTCATATGATCTTTTCAAAAATGAAGCTGTTTGAAGGAGGCAAGCGGATGGCCCAGAGACGTTGGCGATGACGTCATGAAGCAGGCCGAGTATATTGAGGCCTTCAAGCGAAGAGAAGGAGTGACGCTCGACCCTACAAAGATGGTGCCAAACAGCGCAGCAAGACAAGTCGCCAAGCTGATGCTCAACTCCTTGGTAAGATTCTTTCTGTGTATTAGATAATTACAAACAAATTATTCTGAATTTTCAGTGGGGAAAACTCGGAGAACGCTCGGGAAGGAAACAACAAGAAATGATTATCTCCCCCGAAAGACTGCACAGCCTTCTGATCGAGGCCGAGACCGAGGTTGGGGACATTATTGTCCTCACCGATGAGAAGCTCTGGGTCTCCTTCAAGAAGAAGACTGGCCACTCCGAGCCGATAAGCACAACTTCCCTGGCGTCGGCTGTGCTCACGACGGCTTACGCGAGAGTGACACTTTACAATATCATCTCGCGTGTGCAAAGCTCCAGACTACTGTATTGTGGTTCGTTTAAATTTTTTCGTTGTTCTTTGCTGTATATTCCAATTCTTTTTGTTTCAACCCTATTTTTTTTTTTAGACACGGATTCGGTCATCTACCTTCACAAAGACAGTGAAGTGGACCCCCTGGAGGAGCTGAAGGGGAACTTTCTCGGGGACCTGACGGACGAAATTCCTGGAAAAGGAACAGAGTTCGTGTCGCAGGGACCGAAAGCCTATGCATACAAATATGTCACGCATGACGGCATGGTGAGAGTTTTACATTCACTGGTTCACTAGGATTTCAAATTGGAGAAACACGTCTTGATTTCTTGCAGGAAAAGAGCGTGGTAAAGTGCAAAGGCTTCCCTCTCACGTCCGAAGCATCGCAGAAGATTCATTTCGAGCAGATGCGCCAGTTTGTAAGGGAAATGAAGAAAGGTGAGAAACCTTTCCCGGTCACAGTCGTCTATGACAGAATAGTCACAGAGAGAAGTCACGCGGTGACATCTCTTCTTCAAAAGAAGAAGTTGAACGCCGTGTTTGACAAAAGGGTTATCGTCCGGGGGACGTACAACACTAACCCTTATGGATATAAGTGATGATGTAGATTTATCTAAATGAACTGTTGAAATTAGATTTTTTTTTATTACTCGCTTTGCTTTTTTTTTTCTCAAATTAATAAAATACTGAGTTATTTAGTTCATTTTCGTCTAATGTTTGTTTCGTTTAGTCTTTGAGATGATAAAATGTTGTTGCTAATCTTTGTTTTTTTTTTGTTCTACAAAGTCGAAAGAATACATTACGTATTCTGATTTGTTATTACTCGGTTTGCTTTTTTTTTCTCTACGTAATAAAATACTAAGCTATGTAGTTAATTTTCCTCTATTGCATGTTTCTTTTTGTCTTTGAGATGATAAAATGATGTTGCTAATCTTTGTGTTCTTTGTTCTACAAAGGCGGAAGAATACGTGACGTATTCTTTACCGCAAAGAGTGCAAGTTGCGAGAGTAGGAGATGGCTTCCTTCCAAGATCGTATCCATAGATTATGCGTGTATGAAAACAGTGATTATTGGAAACACGTGATAAAAAATTGTCTAATAAAAGATTCAAAAATACACATCGGAGGGAGTGTATAAAAAGTGTGTCTTTCTGAGAAAGACTGCACTGTAAGAGAAAAAACGTTAGAGAGCGTAAAAGAAAATAACTTGTAATATTGAGAGACGCAGATAAAAGCATCGTGGATGGTTATGTTTTTCAAGAGATTCAGAGAAAAAATATCTGACAGAGTATAAAGAGAGAGAGAGAGAGAGAGAGAGAGAGAGAGAGAGAGAGAAAGAGAAAGAGAGAGAGAGAGAAAAAGAAAGAAATAGTGTATGATTGTGAGAGAAATAGAGAAATAGAGAGAAAGAAAAGGAGAGAAGAGAGAGAGAGAAAGAGAGAGATAAAAAGAGAGAGAGATATAAAAGAGGGTGAGAAATGAGAGAGAGAGAGAAAGATAGAGAGAAAGAGAGAGAGATAAAGAAAGAGAGAGAGAGAGAAAGAGAGAGAGAGAAAAAAGAGAGAGAAAGAAAGATAAATAGAGAAAGAGAGAAAGATAAAGATCAGCTGGAGTGATTCTTTGTGGTCAGAGAAAAAGTCTCTCAATGTGACACGCCCCTTTAAATCAATCGATGAAAACCGGCCACAGACGCATCCACCTCACACAGACCTAGCTTAGAGAGTCTACTTTTATAAGATGTATTTCCGTGAGGATAGCTACAGTTAGGAAAGTTAGAAAAAGTTAAATGTAGTACGTTATTTTTCTACAGTTAGAAAAATATGTAGTACGCTTCTACCTATCTCTTGATTCTTCTACTTTGTGAAACCACCAATGAGTTTAGAATTACGGAACATATTATAGAACTGTTAAGAAATAAAGAAAAATAGACCACTACTACAAACTACAATTAGTTGTTGCTCTACATTGCTTCAATACATTGACACCGCTCATTACTTTTCTTTCATTACTTTCATTCCCGCTCATTAGTTTTCAAAATGCTCTTATCTTCATTCTCTATCTTATCTTCAAGTTTTTCATCAATTTGTTTTTCATCACTTTGTTTTATTTATTTGTTTTTGTTTTTATATGTTTTATTTTTATTTTGTATAGTTTAATTCTAAGTTATTCGTTATAATTATTCTCGTTTCTCTCTGGGCACTCACTGATGAGCCCCACCCAGAGAGAGCAGAAGTCTGTCTGAGTTGGGGCGAAACAGACTTCTGCTACATTATATTTTCAGCAGTGATATCTAAAATGTAAATAAATTAAATTTTATCAACTCCTTTACCTTTTTCTATAACAATAATATGAGCAATTTTTTTCTCACCGACACTTCGTATTTTCGACACTTCGTTCCCCGGGACACTTCGTACCCGTGACATTTCGTATCGCGACACTTCGTACCATCGACACTTCGTACCCGCGACTTTTTGTACCCAAAACTTCGTACCCGCGACACTTTGTACCCACGTTAATACACTTCGTACCGTTTCCTCATTTTGTTTCCTCATTTTTAAACTTGTGAAATTTTGCAGTCCGAAGTAATTTGCTGGATCGGCTGGATCGGCATAATCGGCTCTTTTATTTATTTTTTTACATGTATTTCTTTTTAAAATTATCTTTTTGGTATTTACTTTTTTTTTAAATTTATTTTTAGGATTTATCTTTTTTGTTAATCTTTTTGGTCTTTCTTTTTAAATCTTTATAAATTTTCTTTTTAAAATTAATTTTTTTTTTCTTATGATATGGTCTCGTTAGCCTAAGCCGTACGGCCTCATTAGCGTAAACTTTTGGCTAAGCCTAAGCTTTTTAATGTAAAAGTAATTTTTTTATGTAAAAATAGAAAGGGGAGTGCGTGAGCGTGATGATTCTTTTAAAAAGTTGAAAAACATGAATTCAACAACATACAAAATGTTGCAAAATAAAATCAACATCAGCGCATCCGAACCTTGCCGAGCTATTGACACTGTAGCTCCTTCACCCCTACACTATACTGCCCTGCTGTAATGAATGAACAAGAATGAAAGATATACAGTTAAATGAGCCGATTAAGCCGATTTTGCCGATCCAGCAAATTACGTCGGACTGCAGAATTTCAAAAGTATTTCAAATCATTTGAACAAGTTTATAGAACTTTCGATACGCTTTTCTTTGAGAAAACAAGTAACAAGCTCATTCAAATTGGTCTTCTAAAACAGCAAAATTATTCAACTCTATTCAACAATCACATTTTTTTAAACAAAAAAAACCTTAAATTTGTTCACCTAAAACAGCATAATTGAAAAAATGAAAAAAATTGTTGGGTACAAAGTTTCGGGGTACGAAGTGTCGTGGGTACGAAATGTCGTGGTACGAAGTGTACGAAATGTCGGGTACGAAGTGTCGTGATACCATTTTTTCTGCTTTGGTTTCTCGATCCTTTTTAGTTCACGGTTCTTGCTCTCTTTGCTGCTTCAAGGCCTTCTGTTTTTCATGTTTAAATTAGAGAAAATGCATCACAGAGTTTATGACCGATCTCAATAAACATTCAATCTTATTCAATAAGACAATATTTCGATAAATCACGGTTTTTTCTGTTAGCTCCAGTTATGTTTCAAGGCCTTCTGTTTGAGGGAGAGAGGTCTTCACAGTCGCCCTCCCGGTAAACCGGAGGAAGCTGTCTTTTTTCCCTGTCTTCTTCTCCCGGGGAGGAGGAGGGGAAAAGAGTGCAAATATCTTTCAACCATCCGCCGAGAGAGAGAGAAAAATAGAGATAGATAAAGACGATTCCTCTTTCTACTGGCCTGAGGCAGGAGGAAAGGAAAAGAACGAAGGCAATGAAGCTGCCTTAGACAGAAAGAACAGGAAAAGCAGAAAAACGAAGGTAACGAAGCTGCCTGTGGCAGAAGAAGCAACAAAAGATAGAAAACGAAGGCAGCGAAGCTGCCTGAGGCAGGGAGAAAAGAAAAGGCAAAAAAGCGAAGGCAGCGAAGCTGCCTGAGGGAGTAAGAAAAATAGAAGTGGGAAAACGAAGGCCGCGGAGCTGCTCGAGACAGGGAGAACAGGAGAAGCAGAAAAACGGAGGCAGTGAAGCTGCCTGAAGCAGGGAAGAAAAAAAAACAGGTGGGAAAAAAGGCAGCGAACTTGCCTGAGACAGAAGAAGAAACAAAAGATAGAAAACAAAGGCAGCGAAGCTGCCTGAGGCAGGGAGAAAAGAAAAGGCAAAAAAGCGAAGGCAGCGAAGCTGCCTGAGGGAGGAAGAAAAATAGAAGTGGGAAAACGAAGGCCGCGGAGCTGCTCGAGACAGGGAGAACAGGAGAAGCAGAAAAACGGAGGCAGCGAAGCTCCCTGAGGTAGTGAGAATAAGAGAAACAGAAGGCAGTGAAGCTGCCTGAGACAGAAGTAAAAAATAAGTTAGAAAACAAAGGCAGCGAAGCTGTCTGAGGCAGGGAGAAAAATAGAATTGGAAAAACGAAGGCAGTGAAGCTGCCTGAGAAAAAAAAACCAAGGCAGTGAAGCCGCTTTTTTTCTTCACTTATACTGTTCTCCCTGCCTCGAGCAGCTCCGCTGCCTTCGTTTTCCCACTTTTATTTTTCATCCTCCCTCAGGCAGCTTCGCTGCCTTCGTTTTTCTGCCTTTCCTTTTCTCCCTGCCTCAGGCAGCTTCGCTGCCTTCGTTTTCTAACTTCTGTTTCTTCTTCTGTCTCAGGGAGCTTCGCTGCCTTCGTTTTCCCACTTATATTTTTCTTCCTCCTTCAGGCAGCTTCGCTGCCTTGGTTTTTCTTCCTTTTTCTTTTCTCTCTGTCTCAGGCCGCTTCGCTGCCTTCGTTTTCTAATTTCTGTTTCTTCTTCTGTCTCAGGAAACTTCGCTGCCTTCGTTTTCCCACTTATATTTTTCATCCTCCCTCAGGCAGCTTCGCTGCCTTCGTTTTTCTGCCTTTCCTTTTCTCCCTGCCTCAGGCAGCTTCGCTGCCTTCGTTTTCTAACTTCTGTTTCTTCTTCTGTCTCAGGGAGCTTCGCTGCCTTCGTTTTCCCACTTATATTTTTCTTCCTCCTTCAGGCAGCTTCGCTGCCTTGGTTTTTCTTCCTTTTTCTTTTCTCTCTGTCTCAGGCCGCTTCGCTGCCTTCGTTTTCTAATTTCTGTTTCTTCTTCTGTCTCAGGAAACTTCGCTGCCTTCGTTTTCCCCACTTGCACTTTTCTCCCTTTCTCAGGCAGCTTCGCTGCCTTCGTTTTTCTGCTTCTCCTTTTCTTCCTCCACCAGGCAGCTTTGCTGCCTTCGTTTTCTAACTTCTTTTTTCTTCTGTCTCAGGCAGCTTCACTGCCTCCGTTTTTCTGCTTCACCTGTTCTCCCTGCCTCGAGCAGCTCCTCTGCCTTTGTTTTCCCACTTCTATTTTTCTTCCTCCCTCAGGCAGTTTCACTGCGTTCGTTTTTCTGCCTTTCCTTTTTTCCCTGCCACTGACAGCTTCGTTACCTTCGTTTTTCTGCTTTCCCTGTTCTTCCTGCCTCAGGCAGATTCATTGCCTTCGTTCTTTTCCTTTCCTCCTGCCTCAGGCCAGTAGAAAGAGGAATCGTCTTTATCTCTCTTCACCTCTCTCTTTCTCTCTTTCTCTTTTTCTCTCTCTCTCTCGGCGGATGGTTGAAAGATCCTTGCCCTCTTCTACCCTCTTCCTTCCCGGGAGAAGGAGACAGGGGAAAAAAGAGAGCTTCCTCCGGTTTACCGGGAGGGCGACTGTGAAGACCTCTCTCCCTCAAACAAAAGGCCTTGAAGCATAACTGGAGCTAACAGAAAAAAACCGTGATTTATCGAAATATTGTCTTATTGAATAAGATTGAATGTTTATTGAGATCGTTCATAAACTCTGTGATGCATTTTCTCTAATTTTAAACATGAAAAACAGAAGGCCTTGAAGCAGCAAAGAGAGCAAGAACCGTGAACTAAAAAGGATCGAGAAACCAAAGCAGAAAAAATGGTATCACGACACTTCGTATTTTCGACACTTCGTTCCCGACATTTCGTACACTTCGTACCACGACATTTCGTACCCGCGACACTTCGTACCCTGAAACTTTGTACCCAACAAATTTCTTCATGTTTTTCGATTATGCTGTTTTCTTCTTCTTCTTCTTCCTAGCGTTATTCCCGCTGAAGAGCGGGGTCCGCTGTGTAGATAGCACTTCGCCACATCATGCGATTCGAGGCGTCTTCGGCTTTCAGCCCGATAGCCGCCATGTCTTGTTGTATGGTGTCTCTCAATCTAAGCTTCGGTCTACCTCTTGGTCTTCTACCATGGATTTCTATGTGCCAAGCAGACTTGGGAACGGAGTCAGGATTGGATCAGCATGTGTCCGTACCACCTAAGCCTGGACTCTCTGAGTTTTTCGGGTAATGGGGCAACTCCTAAACGAGCTCTTATCGTTTCGTTGCGAATCATGTCTTTCCGGGTGACTCCGAGGCTCCATCTCAACATCTTCATTACCATTACATGGAGCATCTGCTGGGTCTTTGCTGTTGAAGGAGTGCATTCGAGTCCATATAGAGCAACTGGTCGTACGACTGATTTATAGATCTTACTTTTCAGTCGATCAGACATGCGTCTGTCGCATAGGATACCAGTCTATTCCCTCCATTTGAACCATTCTGCGTTGATTCTGGCACTGAAAGCGGCTGTTGGGTCCCCGTCTGTGGATATTTGAGAACCCAAATACTTGAAGTGCTCGACTTTCCGTAGCTCAGTGTTGTGTACTTTTATGGAGCTTGGGTCTTGGATTGTACTCGATGTTCCAGCTTCAAGATACTCGGTCTTCAATGCATTGAGTCGTAGTCCGTACTCCGCAAAGCGATCATTCCATTTTACCACTTGACGTTCGAGATCTTTTCTTGTCTCCGAGCATAAGACGATGTCGTCGGCGTACAGGAGTGTCTCCGGTGGGTCTCGTTGGAGGTCTCTGGTTATTGTGTCCATGACTAAGATGAACAACAAAGGCGAGAGTGTGGATCCTTGATGAACTCTGACAGAAATTTGGAATGGCTCAGAATTTCCTGCTGGTGACCTTACGACGCTCCTGGGGTTGGCATACATCATTTGTATCCACCTGATGTATTCTTCTGGCACCAAATGATCACGAAGGGAAAACCATATGAGATCATGGGGATCCTGTCAAAGGCCTTTTCTAGGTCCAAGAAAGCACAGTGGACAGATTTCGCCTTCTCTCGGTGTTTTTCTAGATATAAGCGGATGGCAAAGATCGCATCTGTCGTCCCTTTTCCTTTCACGAAGCCACATTGATTCACACTTGTGTTGGTGATCTCACGTAAGCGTGCTTCGATGATCTTTTCCAGGAGTATAGTTGTGTGAGGCATAAGTCTGATGGGACGGTAGTTGGCGCAATCGGTAACATCTCCCTTGCCTTTGTAGATTGGAATGATGGTTGACATGCTCCAATCTTCAGGATACTCCTGACGAATCGTAGCTTTCTGGAATAGCTCGACGAGGTGGTAAACTCCACAGTCTCCTGCTAGTTTCCATGCAACTGATGAAACATCGTCTGGTCCACAGGCTTTTCCTGACTTCATTATTTTCAGCGCTTTTCTCACCTCTTCTTCCGTAATCATGGGAACTGGTCCTTCTGTTGGGAGAGATAAAGGAATTGGTGGATGATCGAACTCAATGTTGGATATGTGTTCGAAATATTCTTTCTAACGCTGACATATGTCGCTATTCGAGCGCAGAAGTTTTCCGTTCTGGTCCCTTATGAGTCTGACGTGGGTGATGTCCTTCGCTGCTGTAGCTCTGGCTTTGCAAATTCGGAAGATTTCTTTCTCTCCTTGAGGCGTGTCAAGCTTGTTATATATCTCCATAGTAGCGATAGATCGAGATTCAGCTACGCTTCTCTTTGCATCTCTTTTTGCAAAGATATATTTGGCTCGATCATCCTCCGATCTGGAAATTTTCCATTGCTTAAGAGCTGATTTCTTCAACTTTACCGCATCTTGAACGATTTCATTCCACCACCAGGTTTCTTTGTCGACAATGCGTTTGCAACCTGACTTCGTCCTGCCCAAGGTTGCTTCTCCGATCTCTTTTATATTGTCTCGTAGGAATTTCCAGTGCATTTCAGTAGATTCTGGGTATGTTCTTTCGAGAGTGTGAGGTAGAAATTTAGAGTGGACTTGGTGCATGAAACGCAGTTTATTGTCGTTGGATTTCCACCACTTTATCCTGGATATCTTGTTTATAGGATCGACTTTGCACGGCTTATGAGAGTAACGGAGGTCGATGACAACCGGTAGGTGCTGGGAGGTGACGTTGTCGCTGGGAATCACTTTGCAGTTGACAACAAGCTTCAGGTTGTTCCTCTGTGTGAGCCAGTAATCAATTTGAGATGATCTTCCACCACTGCAGTACGTGACGAGATGGGAATCCCGTTTCTGAAAGAATGTGTTGCATATTGAAAGATCATGTTCCTCCGCGAAGTGAATAATTTTCGTCCCGTCTTCGTTGACTTTGCCATATCGTTTTCCTCCGTGAGCTCTCTTATGCTGATCCGCGGTTTTTCCCACGTGTCCGTTCAAGTCACCTCCAATAAGTATGGTTTCCTCTGATGAAAACTGCCTTGTGATGTCATCGAGAGCGTCCCAGAATTCTTCCTTTTCAGACTCACAACATCCTGCTTGCGGGGCGTAGGCACTGATCACTTTAAAAACTCTGCCTTTCCAGTCGAGTGATAAGAACATCAATCAATCTGAAATATGATAGACTTCCGTAACCGATGAAAGAAGCTTGGTGTCAGCTACGATGCCTACGCCGTTGCGCGTGGAGGAGTTGTTTGCGGAGTACCATAATTTGTAATTATCACTCAGAAGTCGAGCCTTTGAACCTCTCCATCTAGTTTCCTGCAGACATGCGATTAAAACTTTTCTCTTCGTTAGCATGTCACAGAGTTCCATAGATTTACCAGTGAGGCTACCGACATTTAGCGTTGAATGTTTGCTGATACATTTGAGTAAGATGTTTCAATTATAATCGAACACTCACATGAACACTGTATGCAATTTGTCTTGGAAATTTTTTTAATTATTTTTTCAGAACAGAATGACTAGGAAACGACAAATACGATTATCGATTTGAAAAAAACAAGGGAGGGGGGAAGGAGTTCGAGCAATCAGTTGTAGGAGCCAGTGAAACAATGGAGGGGAGGGGAAGGAGATCGAGCAATCAGTTGTCGGAGCCAGTGAAAGAAGGGAGGGGGGAGAAGGAGTTCGACCAATCAGTTGTCAGAGCCAGTGAAAAGGGATTCTGAAACGGGAAAAAGTTACACACACAAATAAGATGTGCTTGAATACTAACAAACTATAATAAGTTAAAAAGTTGATAGAGCTTCAAAAAGAATCTCTCAAGTTTTGATAAAATTCACAAAATAGTATCAGATTTTCGTTAAATTATCTACAACATTATTCCGAAAACTCCGTTTTTTAATGAATTTCTAGCATTAGATTCTAGCAGAAAGATAAATTTAGATTCAACATTATTACATCACGAAATGGATGAAGCAAATTCATTAAATGTTATTAATGTTTTCCCAGGAAAGAAAAGTAACAAGAAAAACAATTATATCATTATGCTGGCTGCTTCGCTGTATCTCACACTCTTTCCACCTTAACTTGTGATTCAATTGAGAAAAAAAGGCCCATATTTACTTTTTTTGAAATAATCATAAAGAATCATTACTTACATATCTTTCATTCTTACGTGAAAAAGTACTTCGATATATACCAATAATTCTAAAAGATTAAATATTATACTAGAAGAGGCTCTCATTAGAAGGAGATCTCAGAAAATCCTCGATGATCTGCTTGTAGCCGTCTTCCAACTGAGCCAGTCCTTCATGCGTCAGATGACCACTCCCGTCTTGATAGTAAGCGTGCAAGTTTTCACGATTGTAACTGCAATTAAAATCTGTCGTGATTCTAATATGAAAAGGTAATCCTGGTAAGCCTAGATTAATGGTCAAGCTATATCTTCAATAGAGCTTGGTTTAAAGTTCAAACTTAGTGTAAACACTCAAGCTTTTTATTTTTGCGTCTCTAGAGCTAAGACGCGCCACGTCACGAGTGTTCACTTGAAAGACTCTGATTCTGCCCTTTTATACTCGACTCAGGATCTAAAAAGGTATTAGCCGTATCCTTTCACTTCCACTCAACGTTTTCAGTCCATATAAAACTAAGCAATCTTGTCTTAAGATCTCCTGGTGGTTATCCACTTTAATTTATCTTTTTTTGACAGATCTGAGTACATTTTCCTCGAAGAGAAAAACAACCTCAAGTGAAAATTTCGAACTTTTTCTGAGAGTTTGATAAAAACTTTTTTTTTACTCTTCAAGCAATCTCAATAGTTATCTTTCCAAAGAAGTTTTGAAGAAATTATATTAAAAAACGATGATTTATTTCGGGAGTAATTCTTTGATGAACTGACTAGTAACAATAATCCTTTTCACATAATTCTTCGGCCGTGTCATGTAGAATGAAATTGTTTGCTGATAGAGCTTTTTGACGTTTTATTGCTGAGTCATATGTCCGCAAGAATTCCTGAGTTGAATTGTTTATTCCATTTGTTTTTTTTCTTCCAGAGTTGTCCCGTTCTTCAGCTTTTTTCATTTCTGCTTCTGAAAACTTCTAAACCCGTTTTATCGTAGCGATTGGAAAATATTCTCAGATTTGATGATTCTGGAAAAGGATTTGAAATTCGTTGCTTGTCGTGAATTTATTTCATCTTTTCCGTTTTCAAAAAGAGAAACAGACATTATAGTCCATACGAAGATCTGAGAAATCGTCGATTCCGAGAGCAAGCCTCTTCTGAATAGTGTAAGCGATGCCGACTTTTATCTTCGGCTGCGGATACTGTGCGTCCAGAACAACCAACCCAGAATGGTTACTACAAAAAAGAATTTTTTGCTGTGAGACTAGTAGGGAACTAGTTACACCAGCAAGAAACCGGTGACGTGGGTTTAACACTGCCAAAGAACAGGTTCGTGTGACACTTATACCAGTTGTTTCTTCAAAAGAGTGTGAAAATATCACCCAAAACGGTGTCAACTAACCAGAATCGGTCTATTGTTTGTTGCGCTCTCTCGAAAATAGCATCCTTTTTCATTGGAATGGGCCTGTTGATATTCGAGTCCCTGCAGAATTTCTTCAGGTTATTCCGGTTTGAATGAAGTTAGTAAGTTTTACATGGCTGAATTCCGCAAAGTTTACAAACTTAAATTTTTATTCAATGAACTCACCAGTTGATGATGAATGTGATGTCTGGGGAACTTTTCTCCATTAAAACTTGCACGGCTCTGGCGTACTGGTGACAATTATTCCACAGCAGCATACACGCTTAAATTCAAACTTCAACCTATGAACCTTTAATTATCAAGTCAAGCGCCTCTCTAACTCTCTCTATCGCTCTCTTTCTATCTCATCAGTCTTACCTTACTCGGGATTTTGCTTTCTTTCTTCTTCCACGCCTCATTCCCGCCAAGCAGAGTAAGAGTCACCACTCTGAGTCAGACTAATGAATGAATGCCGGAAAGCGAGAGAATAATCTTTCAAAAATCCTTATCTGGATAAGAGTTCAACTCAATAAGGTTATGATGCGACCGATTATTTTGTTGTTCATTCCTTTTTTGTATTCATTTCATCATGCTAAAAACTTTCGCAATTTTACTCTCTAGGCACTCACTGATGAGCTCCATCCAGATAGAACAAAAGTCTTGGCACTCACTGATGAGCTCCATCCAGATAGAACAAAAGTCTTTCTGAGCCGGGTAAAACCAAATTTTGTTATTAGCGTAATAATTATTAGTGAATTGTTTGATTTAAACATGGTCCCATATGGAAATTGCATACATGGGACGCGTCGCGGTTGACGCGTTTGCTTGGAAAAAGGAAGGGAGGGAATCCTATTCTAGACTGTTCGGAAAAGTTAGGCAGTTATATTCCCAGGAAATTCTCATTAATTAAAGCGTTTATGCTATTACGCAGTGCTTGGATGTGTTTTGAGCCATCCGGGCTCTATCTAGTGCGTCATTTGTGTGTTTCGTGGCGAGTTGTGTACTTTCGCACTGTGTTCAGAATAATCGTTGTTCACTACAAACAAATACATTCTAAGGCATTTTCAGAATGTCCGGTGCAGATGAGCAGCATTTAAATATTCCGCAGTCGTCCAAAACACGTCGCACGCTCGCCAGATCGAGTTCAATGTCAAGCTGATGAGTTTGCTGGAGGAAAGCAAAGAGGACGCAAGCAAGATCGAAGAAGTGGTGAAGCTCCTGGACCAGAGGGACAGACTCCTGGTTGCAGCGCAAAATAATCCGGAAATTTTTTCGGCTAACGACAGGGTCACAGCGGTGCAGAGCTTGAGCTCTGGTTTGACGGATGGAGCGGCACTTGTCGCTGCGTTAGCGATGATGCCACAGTCTTCTAGCCGGCGTGCTCCAGCATCTCGGAAGCGGGCCTATTCGCCAGCTCCAGCGAATCGTTACCAGCTCTTTCGAGAGAGTCGAGAGCCTATGGCTCGTCCAGAACCGGTGCATGCTACTCCTGTGGACAGTTCGGGCACAGACAGGCAGACTGCCGTCGAGACATTCAAAGGTGAGTTGTTTCCGGTCAGACCGGTAGTGGCGTATGTGACGGTCAGGCAGTTCATAACGATTTGGGAGTGGTTTGGGGCATCCCCGTTCGCGTTGTCAGTGCTAGCCCATGGCTATAAGCTACCCTTCCAGGAAGGTGTTTTAGTCGAAAAAGTCAAGCTGTCTTGTTCAGGTAATAGAGTGTAAGCTCAAGAGGAGGCCGATTTCGTGGTGGCAGAAGTGTAGAAGTGGCTTCGCAGTGGAGCAATTGTGGAAAGAGGTCCTAGAGAAAGAGTGGAAATTTCGCCACTTTCGGTGGCTCGCTCAGGTGAGAAGTTTTTTCAATTCAATTCAATTCATTTATTCCATGCAAGAACAACAACTTGTAATACAATTATGAATGGTAGTTCCAATTAGCATGGACGCGTAGGATAGGGAAACAAAGAAGAAAAAAAAACAATCATTCATTCAAAAGTGCTGAATGGCATTCAACTAAGAAAAAAAATGATATGAAATAGCGTCTATAGTTATTTATAATCAGAAGATTGTGTCCTATACATATGTATGTAAATACAAATAATCGTCAATCTGTTACACTCGGACAAGGAAGCACAACTTCAAATGGAATTTTTTTTAGTCTTGTCGCAAAACTTGAAGAACTTTCGATTACAACGATATCTTCCGGAAGGGAGTTCCATATTGCTATTGATCTAGAGACAAACGTAGACAACCTAGCCGGGTAAACGATAGGCAGACGAATTCTGAGAGAGTGCGCTTGTCTTGTATTATACTTGGGGGGAGATAAAATGTATAGAAAGGAAAAATCGAGAGAGCATTTGTTATGTAAACATTTGTGCAAAAAACATAGATCTCTGAATGCTCGACGATATTCTAATGACTCAGTTTTGAGCAGTTTCAATCTCTGAGAATAAGGCAGGCTTACATTACCACATCTATATAACAGCCTTCTAGTAAAATTACGTTGTACATATTCTAAATCATTGATGAGGTATTTCGTGGTAGGGGACCAAATTTCAGTCCCGTATTCGAGAATCGGTCTAACGTATACATTAAAAGTAAGCATGAGCATTTCGCATGATTTGGTCTTGAAAGCCTTCAGAATAAGGTTTGCAGTAGAAGAGGCTTTTTTACAAATCTTCTCAATATGAGAATTGAAACGGAAATCATGAGTTAACAAAATCCCTAAATCTTTAACCTGGTTGGTAACAATCAATGGAATATGGTTGATAGAGTAGGGGTGAAACACCGATTGCTTGCCTATATGAAGAACAGTACATTTAGAAGTTGATAGAGTAAGGTTCCACTGAGTGCACCACTCAAATATATTGTTGACTGCTGTTTGTAAGTCATCTGAATATTAGGGTACTTGAGCTAGCAGCTTAACATCATCGGCAAAAATACTGAAGCGAATAGTAGCAGGGATAACTTTCTTGATGTCGTCAATGAACAGTAAAAACAACAACGGGCCTATTGAAGAACCTTGAGGAACACCACTTAAAACTGAAGCTGGTACTGAGTTGATACCATCGATGATCACTGATTGTTTACGGGAGTTGAGGAAAGAAGAGATAAATTTAAGTGCTGGCCCTACAATACCAAGTGAATTCAATTTAAACAATAGAAATCGAATATCTACAGAATCAAAAGCTTTTGAGATGTCTAGGAAAATTACATCAATATCAATACTTGAACTCAGAGAGTGGGTTATGAAGGAATATGATTCGGCTAAAGAAGTGATTGTCGATCGATTAGGTCGAAAACCGGCTTGAAAAGGGGAGAGCAATGAACGCTCTTCAAGATACTTTGAAATAGAATTAACAATAACTTTTTCCATTACTTTAGAAATCGAGCAGATTAAAGAAATGGGTCTGTAATTTGATAAGATAGGAGGTCCTTTGTTTTTGAGCAGAGGCTTTACAATAGCAAACTTCCACATATCGGGTACGATTCCAGTCATTAAACAGTTGTTGAATAAAATACGCAGAGGTTTCAACAACGCAAATTTACATTTTTTGATAAAAATGTTCGGAATGGAATCGGGTGAGGTATTACATTTATTCTCTAACTTAGAAACAGCTTCGATTATCATTTGATCATCAATTATTTCAAGAGAAAAGTGTTGATCGAAGGGAGCTAAAATAGGGACAGGAAGAACATTCTGAGACGGTTCAGAGAAAGTTGATGAGAACTGAGAAGAAAACATTTCAGCTTTTATGGAAGGGTCCGTCACTACCGTTCCACTACTGTCATACAAAACATAGGAATCGTTTTGAGATTTAATACGATTTGTACAATACGAGAAAAACTGTTTACGGTTGCCTTTAACAATCAGAGAAGATTCCTTAGATGTTTCAAAATCATAAAGCTCAGAAGAAAAATTTCTTGATAGATTTTTACAATATTCGGAGTAAGGAGCAGTAATTGAAACTTTCTGAAGCTTATTGAATAAGCGTTGAATACGTGCTGGATATCTATAGGAGGACGAATTAGGAACAACAGTTGGCACAAAGCGATCGATAAGGTCACATAGTAGATCAACGATATAGTTGTAAGCTTGATTAGGGTCAAGAGATGATAATGCCAAGGTCCAATCATGACAGTAAATAAAGTACTCAATCATATGCCAGTTTGCCTCAGAATAAAGTTTTATAGGCTTGATTATGTCATCGAATACTTTGGAGGTAATACAATCGAAACAAATAGAATTATGATCGCACTGGGATGTGAAGGGAGCAATAACACTAGAAGAAGAGATAATCGGATGATTGCATAAAAGAAGATCAAGAATGTTCTGACTTCGAGTCGGCATCAGAATGTACTGAGTGAAATGGTTATCACAACAGTAATTAAGAAATTGAGTAGAAGAATAGCTCTTAGAACACGTCAACTTGTCCCAATCAATACAAGGCAAATTCAAATCACCAACGATTATGAGAGGGACATTGGGAATGGTATTTAAAGAGAAGTATGCTAATAACTCATTCATGATATCGTCTGGGGCACTGGGAGATCGATAAACACACATTAATCTAACCCGAGAAAAATATGAATTTTTGTCACTACATTGTAACTCAACTGTAATAGCTTCACATTCTGAAACTGACATCGACGAAGTTGCTACTGGACTGAGTCTAGATTGCACTAAAATTGCTACTCCGCCACCTCTGTTACTGATATTAGAGTTTCTATCAGAACGAAAAACAGAATATGGTTTATTTGAATGTAAAATGACATCAGGTTCACTATCGTGTAACCAAGTTTCTGAAAAGCAAATAGCATTGTATTGCGTTAAAGATAATAAATGATTAAGATCGTACAATTTATTCCGTATAGAGCGACAATTACTATAGTAAAAACTAAAATTTCCTCTAATACTATGTTGGCTATTCCAAATATCAGAAGAAGTAAACAGGCTATTGCCATCAGCACTACTGACCTATTTCTGTACATCGTTTGCGTCCATCCTTTTTCCTCTTGTCACCGTCACGTTTTGAAGAGAACCATTAGCCTCAGCGTCTGTCTTCGGAGTGTATAGAGGACGCGGATGAGAGAATCGAATGAGCCTTGTTCCTTGTACCCCCCACTCCATCAATCCAGCTTTGTCGTTTCTTTCTTTAGCGAGTTTCTTGCAGTCCTTCTCGAGTTGGAGTCCTTCTCTGGTAAGGTCTTCTCTCGCGTACGCGTGAGGAAATATGCGAAGTACTTCAGGACGACGGACTCGTAGTTTTCGAAGTACTTCTGTTCGGAGAGATGGCGATGGAAAATGAATCTTAAGAATTCTTCTCTTGTTCTCTTCATTTCCGAAGCGTCGATGAGTGATAGAACCTTGGTTGAATGCATTAGTGAGAGAAGGTATATTGAGTTCACTAACGAGAGAATCAAGAAGTTTTCCATCATGTTGATCCGTGGCGTCTTTTCTTATCTCCTCCGGAATGCCGACCAAAACGATGTTGTGAGCCTTCTCTTCCAGAATGACTTTGTCTTCCTGAAGGACTCTCCTGACCGCGTCATAGGCGAGAAGTTCAGGCTGCGATATGAGAGAGGAAGTCATCAAAGAGTTGGATGGAGGGGCCGGGGTTTGGGTTGTGAGCTTAGAGAGAAGAGGAATGAGAGAAGATAATGTCGTCATCATTGAGGTTACTGCATTCAGAAGTTGGGAGATTTGGTCACTTTGACGGTTGACAGCTTGGATCAGAATTTGTACATCAGATGAGAGTTGAGAAACTGACGAGGGAACAGACATATCTGTTTGTTTGGAATTGGTTTGAGAAAAGGACTGGCTCAACAATTGATATAGAAAGAATCAATATGAGAGCAATAGGAAGGGTCACCGCTCAGTGTGATAGCAGAGCGAAAGGAATTTGAAAGTTTTGCCCTTGAAACATGATCTTTCGAATCTGGATGAATTTCTTAGCAAAACAAAGTTTGCGTATGATGATGTTAGAACTATTTGGCATTTACTTCCTCACCAGGGTTATATGGCAACGTTTGATTTCGCCACGAGTTACCATCATATCGCCATTCTCTTGTTTCTTTGGCTTTCTATGGAATGGTAAAGCATATCGATTCAAGGCCATGCCATTTGGAATGAGCCCCGCTCCTTGGATTTTCACTAAAGTGTCCAGGACATTGGTTCGTAGGTGGAGGAAGCTAGGAATTTCATGCGAACTTCACCTGGATGACGGTAAAATCCTAGCTGATTCAAAATAACAGTGTCAAGAAGCGGTTAACATAATAAGAGAGGATCTGGCGTGTGCAGGTGTTCAAATTTCTCAAGAGAAGAGTAGATGGGATCCGCACCAGGTGGGTAACTGACTGGGCTACACAATCAACTTGGAGAATGGATTAGTTCAAGTATCGGAAAAGAGAGCAAGGAAGCAGTTTCGAGAATATGTGAGCTGTTGCGAAAGACAGCTTCGTCAGTGAGAGACAGACAAGTTGTGTCGGGCACCACTGCTTCAATCCATGTTGTAGGAGGAGAAAATAAGCCCCTGTTCACGAAGAACATCAACTCACAAGTGTACCAGATGTAGGAGTTGGGTGAGAAAAGGAGGATTCTTAGTGAAGAAGAGATAGGTGAACTCGAATACTAATTAAAAAGGTTTAAAGGGCCACTAGCAAAATCGTGTTTGGTTATAAGAATGGATTGTTGAAACAGATGCGTCATCAGTAGCAATTGGAGCTGTGCTCTGGGGAACAGTACAGGGTTGAGGCTCGAACAACTTGGAAGTGAACGAAAGGACATACTCCAGTACATATAGATAGCTTCTGGGGGCGATTTTCGGTGCAAGAGCGTTCTTGAAAAATTCAGATGTACTAGCGTGTCCTTCCGCATAAATCAGTCAGCAGTGCGTATTCTGCAGAGAGGCAGTATGAAAACGATGCAGATCGCGGTCAGAGTCTCAGTGATAGAGATGACTGGAGTGTAAAAAAGGAGATTTTTGAATCGTGTTCAAAGTGATTGAATTATTCACGGACTAAAGGAACAGACAATGTGCAAGTTTTATTACTAGAGGAGCCGGTCCAGAAGCAAGTCACATCGACGCGTTCGCATGGCCAGCCATCTGGAGATCAGCTCGTCTTTCTTGGTGTGTTCCTCCACCCTCGTTACTTGCTAGAGCTGTTGTATTGGCGAAAAAATGTAACGAAATTAGTCTTAGGTATGCCAATATGGCATGGCAACGGCTCGCTACCCCTCTTGAAAAAGAACGGAGAGTGGGTTCCTCAAGTAGTTGATAGCATAGTTTTTGGCAAGCGTGCTGAAATATTGATGCCTTCTCTGATAAAAACCGGACTGTTCGGGTCGAGTAAAACGCTGTCGGATTTCGCGTTCCTTCGGTGCAACTTCTAGCACGCCTTTATCTGTTCTACCCGATGGACAGTCGTTGCCTACATGTGTATGCAATTTCCATGGGAGACTTCGTTTAGATCAAAGTTATACTTTATGACGAAAGGAATAAAATGACTGTAGGAAGAAGTGTAATTGTATTTTTGTGCTGAAATTCTCGTTTCTCCTTCTCCAACATAATAATACAACTCCTTGTTTGTATGGATGGATAGAGAGTACAGAAGATGCACTGACAGCTGAGCGTGAACATGCGGAACTGCGCGAATCGACCATCGAACAGCTTGAGAAGAGTGGGAAAGGCTCGGTAGCCGTAGGAGTTGCCAACTAGCAGTACACTCGCGTTCCCTTTGCCTTTCTGAGCGTATCCTTTCATAAAAAGTCTAGCTCAAGTTTCGAAGAGATTTTTATAGCTTCAAGTAACTTTTTTTTCAGTGCTTGAACATCGTTCAACTTTTTAAATTTATAGGATTGTTCTACGGCTAAAATAGATACCCTTCACAAAAAATGATAGAAAGGCTTCAATTCATTTTTTTCATTTTTTTTCTTCAGAGAAAAAAATTGAAACATAAATGCAAAAAAAAACTACTTAAAAGATACAAATAATTTGAATTCTCGCACACAGCAAGTTATCCTCTTTGCTAGCCTAGATATAGTGAAGTGTTTTCAGAAATAGATGTCTTGAAGTGTTTTCCCGAAAAAAACGTGAACTCAATTTTTTTCCTTTTTTAGTATCATGGGCTAATTTGTTGTCTGCTGCTCTCTCACAAAATTCATTATTTCTCACCACGATTCCTCTTAGCCGAGGCTCACTGAAGAGATGAGTCCAAAGCTCCGCTTCTACATCTCTCTGAAATCCCTCCATGGGTTTCCAGTATTTGAAAGTGGACTCGTACAAATTCCATTCCAGAGCCGATTGATTTAGGTTGTTTCCTGAGTAAATGGGCACATGCACATAGTTTCGGTGCGTTTCTGCTTTTTTTGAAACACTTGGTGATGCAATTTATGCTAGTTTTTCTTCCAACCAAAGCGAATCCATTCTATCACTAAGTTGAATTGTGCGAGTTTTCTGAACTCAAATAAACAGGTTATCAATAGTTGAGTCAGAGAGCTGTTTTTTTCCTCATAAGTAATATGAATAAAATGATGTTAACAACATGATTGAATTTAAGATTTTAAAATATCAGAATTCCTCCTATCGATGAAATTATATCGGTTCTTCTCTAGTCAATAACTTTTTTATAAATGTAGATTAAGTTACAATGGAGAGGATAATTTCAACTACCTTTTTCATTTCAACAAATTGGAACTTCGAAAATCCCTACTTGTTTGGAAGCTCTTTGCTATCCATCCCAATTTCTGGCCGGAGATGAGGGAGTACAGGCCAATGTAGACACCCGAGACGACGGCGAGTGAGAATAAGAAACTGTGTTGTAAGAAGAGCTTCTCGAACGAATGATGCACCGCGATGGACAAGGAGAGTGTAGCTACACAGCATACAAGCACCACTGCAGTCATCATCTTGTTTCTCCTGGACATGAACGACTTCCCTCAAACCACATTCTACCGCTAATTCTCCAAACTCTCAGAATTTGTCTGGTGATTTGAATTTTCAACAGAGCACTATTAGATTTCTCCAAGTAATAAACCGCTTTCAATGGAATTAGAAACGAACTGCGAGGTTTTACAGGTTTTCTCCCTTCAAATTGACTATTTTATGTCCCTTGTATTGTAGTTTGATGTATTTTGAAAGCTAAAATGAATAATTAGAGAGCAACGCGATCAGATAGCACTATCGCGTGGTTTGGCAAAGTGTATTCAGTATAATAAAATTAAAAGTTTAGCGCTTGCTCCTGGTGTTGAGAGTAGGATTGGATTCTAGTACACCTCGTTTATTAGCCCATGCGATAGTTTTATCACGGTGATATGAATTTGTATGCGAATTTGACTTGGACTGACGGTAAGGTGTGAGTTGAGACAAGTCCATTGTATATTTCAACAAGACTATTATCGGCCAGTGAGTCAGATAAACCACATAAGACAAGTCTCCGATGTATACGAGAACCCTACAAGCACAAGATCATCACTGGTTTACATGAAATACAAAGTTCTCACGAGTGCTACATCTTTAATCTACCAGGCCTGCTACATATTTGGCCCAAAAAGTGGAAAAAGGCATGTAAATGTCCCGCGTAGAGTAGATGTGTCGCAAATTAATTAGATCATCTTGGTCAGCTCCCTTTAGGAAGCTTTCTCATCTCATTTTAATCAACATAATTGGAGCCTACTTTGATCAGACTTTTGACATACAAAAACAGCAAAGCTGTTAATCTATTAACAATTACACATTTACAATTTCGAATTACTGTTTATGTTAATTATTTAGAAAACGGAAATCGGAAATCTGAAAACTCGAAGTTTCCAGAAATTCGATAACATAGCGTTTTTTCTTCAAATTTCTTGTTCGAAATAAGTTGAAGAGCATGACATCTTTTGAAGTTATCACGGAAATCAAAGCTCGTTTTCAACCCTTTTTTCTACAACACATAAAACTAATCATCTTTATTATCTGATTGAAGTGCTCCATTAGAAAGTTATCTTATCGAGAGCAGCGTACAAAAAAGTTTAAGCTTCTTTGTAACCTCAGAATGTATTTTTACAATAAGCTTCGAAAAGTTGTGTGACAAGAACAGAAAAAAATTGTTTTTTTATTTTTCTTAATTGTTTCGTTGCTCTGTTGGAAACTGTCGTGAACGACAAAGAAAACAGACGAATTTTCCATGAAAACAGACGAATTTTCCATGAAAACAGACGAATTTTCCATGAAAACAGACGAATTTTCCATGAAAACAGACGAATTTTCCATGAAAACAGACGAATTTTCCATGAAAACAGACGAATTTTCCATGAAAACAGACGAATTTTCCATGAAAACAGACGAATTTTCCATGACGCTTGGTTTCTTGAGGTAGATCACAAATCCAGCAATGGTTATCGCGCCAATCCTAGCACAAAGCGGAAGAAGTGCCGAGGGGAAGATTAAGATGAGAATTAGGAATACCGCGAGTATATTGCACGAGTGACGTCTTAGGATGTTTTCTTGGCGCAAAAAGCCTGAATAAGGTTGTATGTAGCTCAGTTGTCTTTCAATTCATAACTGAGTATCCAATACATACTAGCTGAAAAAGAATTTGTAACACTTGATTCGTTGAAATGTATTTGAGGTGAAAAGTATTTTTCTGATTTTATGAAAAAAACTCATCGCCCAGTCCAAATTAAAACAATATTCTTGAATAACCTTCGACAAACTTGACTGACTCTTGGAAGGCTCGGCAAAAGTTTCAAGTTCCTTTTCCTCTTCCGAAATGAGCATTTGTGTTTCCGGGAGCGAAACCGTCGACTGAACATCTTTTCTTAACCTTGTAAGTTTTTTTTCAAAATCGAAAGAATAATCTCTTCCAACAGAAGTTATGTTTTTAGAGAACATCTGTAAGAAACTTTTTTTGTCCCCAATATACATACAAGCTTCGCGTGATTCGTTTGTGCAAGTCTTCGAGAAGGCGTAAGCAAAGATCCACAGCTAGAAAACTTGCTGGAAGGCCGCTGATAGGTGAATTTTTTAAAGATCTACTTTTAGTTATTGATCAAGGAATCTGCGTTTTTTCTTTGAAATTTTCATGTTCTTATTCAAATGAATCATCTACCAGTTAGACCAGAGAAGCTCTGAAACTTCCCTTTCACGTCCCAACGAACTTGTTCCTCGGACATTTTCAGAACAGAGAACCTCATTTCTAATGAGACCGGTTTCGAAGGTGAGAGTTCCGGCGAAGAATTGCCAGACCCTGCATGGCAGAAAGCCGAAGGAGACCGCAGCAGAAGAGAGAATGTGCATAATCAAAGAAGCTGCAATATGCACTGTTTCTCTCTTCATATGTTTTTTCCTCTTTCTCTTTCTCTTTTTCTCTTCATCCCTTTCTTTCCCTTCTCGTTACTATCTGACTCTTTTTGTCTTTCTGTTACCACTCTCTCTTTTTTTCTCGATATCTCTCTCTTTAAGTATCTTTCTTCCTTTGCTCTAGAGTGGTTGAGATTCGACAGAAGAAGCACCTGCCAGGATGAAAACGATGAGAAAGATGCGTGTGGTAGATTCTCTGCACATTCTGAAGGCAGAAGCTATGAAGGGCACAACGAGGTAGTACTGTATCTCCACTCCGAGGGACCAGGTGTGCAGAAGCAAGGGATACGCGAAAACCTGAACCAGTCAAAGAATGCATGTCTTCTTTTCTATCTTTCGCTAAACAAACTTCCCTGTAGGAAAGTTAACAAGTCAGCATTTCCATAATCAACTGCTTTAAAAATGTCGGAGTTTTCATGAATAAAATCTTTTTCTGAAAAAATCTTTGGAGGGCTAAAGTAGATTAGAGCCAACTTTTCCCTAAGCCTAAGCGTTTTTAATGTAAAAATAACCCCCCTCCCCCTTCCCCCCCTCCCCCCCCCCCTTGTTAGTGTTTTTTTTTTTGCTGTTTAATCTGGTTTATTGACTTTGGGGGTGACTGAAACTGCAGTTGAGCCAAAAAATGTTTTTTGAAAATCTTTTTTTGCAAGAACCAGAGTCCTTGATGCTCAAAATGAACATCTATGAAGAAATTTCTCGAAATCGAAGCGTTTAAAGGCCACGAGCGCTGCCACTTAAACTGTAATAATGCCGACTTTTGTTATCAAGCGACTTGAAGTCGTGAGTAGTTCGTGCTTATGTCATGAGTAGTTCATGCTTATTTAATGAGTAGTTTTTGCTTATGTCATGAGTAGTTACAAGTTTTTATTATCACGCAATGTAGAGCTTGATGGGGTATTAAGGAAGATTTCGTTTAGCAGAAGTTTGATGAGCTACGGAGTGAGGAGCCTGGAAGCGGTAAGGGAAGATGAGATGGAAGGATAAGGGCTATTAGCAGTCGGTCATTTAGGAAAAAGGGACACGTGAAGAATGATGAATGGTTGATTTACTGCTGTTACATAGCAGCCGTTCCGGGGGTAAGGGAAGAAGAAGAATGATGTAGAGAACATCTATGTAGACAAGAACAAGGAATAAAAAATCAAGAAAAAGACCGAGATAAATAGATAGATACTATTTATCTATCTATTTATCTCGGTCTTTTTCTTAATTTTTTATTCAAGAGAAAAAGACCGAGATAAATAGTTCGTGCTTATGTCATGAGTAGTTCGTGCTTATATCATGAGTAGTTCGTGCTTATGTCATGAGTAGTTCGTGCTTATATCATGAGTAGTTCGTGCTTATGTCATGAGTAGTTCGTGCTTATATCATGAGTAGTTCGTGCTTATGTCATGAGTAGTTCGTGCTTATATCATGAGTAGTTCGTGCTTATGTCATGAGTAGTTCGTGCTTATGTCATCAGTACTCCGTGCTTATGTCATGAGTAGTTCGTGCTTATGTCATCAGTAGTTCGTGCTTATGTTATGAGTAGTTCGTGCTTATGTCATGAGTACTTCGTGCTTATGTCATGAGTAGTTCGTGCTTATGTCATCAGTACTTCGTGCTTATGTCATGAGTAGTTCGTGCTTATGTCATCAGTAGTTCGTGCTTATGTTATGAGTAGTTCGTGCTTATGTCATGAGTAGTTAGTGCTTATGTCATGAGTAGTTCGTGCTTATATCATGAGTAGTTCGTGCTTATGTCATGAGTAGTTAGTGCTTATGTCATGAGTAGTTCGTGCTTATGTTATGAGTAGTTTGTGCTTATGTCATGCGTAGTTCGTGCTTATTTAATGAGTAGTTCGTGCTTATGTCATGAGTAGTTCGTGCTTATGTCATGAGTAGTTCGTGCTTATGTCATGAGTAGTTAGTGCTTATGTCATGAGTAGTTCGTGCTTATGTTATGAGTAGTTCGTGCTTATGTCATGCGTAGTTCGTGCTTATTTAATGAGTAGTTCGTGCTTATGTCATGAGTAGTTCGTGCTTATTTAATGAGTAGTTCGTGCTTATGTCATGAGTAGTTCGTGCTTATGTCATGAGTAGTTCGTGCTTATGTCATGAGTAGTTCGTGCTTATGTCATGAGTAGTTCGTACTTATGTCATGAGTAGTTCGTGCTTATGTCATGAGTTGTTCGTGCTTATGTCATGAGTAGTTCGTGCTTATGTCATGAGTAGTTCGTGCTTATGTCATGAGTAGTTCGTGCTTATATCATGAGTAGTTCGTGCTTATGTCATGAGTAGTTCGTGCTTATGTCATGAGTAGTTCGTGCTTATGTCATGAGTAGTTCGTGCTTATGTCATGAGTAGTTCGTACTTATGTCATGAGTAGTTAGTGCTTATGTCATGAGTAGTTCGTGCTTATGTCATGAGTACTTCGTGCTTATGTCATGAGTAGTTCGTGCTTATGTCATGAGTAGTTCGTGCTTATGTCATGAGTAGTCCGTGCTTATGTCATGAGTAGTTAGTGCTTATGTCATGAGTAGTTCGTGCTTATGTCATGAGTAGTTCGTGCTTATGTCATCAGTACTTCGTGCTTATGTCATGAGTAGTTCGTGCTTATGTCATGAGTAGTTCGTGCTTATGTTATGAGTAGTTCGTGCTTATGTCATGCGTAGTTCGTGCTTATTTAATGAGTAGTTCGTGCTTATGTCATGAGTAGTTCGTGCTTATGTCATGAGTAGTTCGTGCTTATGTCATGAGTAGTTCGTGCTTATGTCATGAGTAGTTCGTGCTTATGTCATGAGTAGTTAGTGCTTATGTCATGAGTAGTTCGTGCTTATGTCATGAGTACTTCGTGCTTATGTCATGAGTAGTTCGTGCTTATGTCATGAGTAGTTCGTGCTTATGTCATGAGTAGTTCGTGCTTATGTCATGAGTAGTTAGTGCTTATGTCATGAGTAGTTCGTGCTTATGTCATGAGTAGTTCGTGCTTATGTCATCAGTACTTCGTGCTTATGTCATGAGTAGTTCGTGCTTATGTCATGAGTAGTTCGTGCTTATGTTATGAGTAGTTCGTGCTTATGTCATGCGTAGTTCGTGCTTATTTAATGAGTAGTTCGTGCTTATGTCATGAGTAGTTCGTGCTTATGTCATGAGTAGTTCGTGCTTATGTCATGAGTAGTTCGTGCTTATGTCATGAGTAGTTCGTACTTATGTCATGAGTAGTTCGTGCTTATGTCATGAGTTGTTCGTGCTTATGTCATGAGTAGTTCGTGCTTATGTCATGAGTAGTTCGTGCTTATGTCATGAATAGTTCGTACTTATGTCATGAGTAGTTCGTGCTTATGTCATGAGTTGTTCGTGCTTATGTCATGAGTAGTTCGTGCTTATCTCATGAGTACTTTGTGCTTATGTCATAAGTAGTTCGTGCTTGTTCCCTTCATGGTCATACATTCATATATCATTTTGTCGATGCAAGGAAAGTAGGAAACATTGAATAATAAAGATTAACATTTACACACATATCAAAAAAACTTGAGGGAAAAACCATTGCCTTCAGTTTTTCTCAATAAAAAAAACCTTCTCAATAAATAAAACTCATTTTTAATAGTTTTACTGTCGAAAAACACTTGAAAAATTCAAAACTTTCTTCGGAAAAAGCGTTATAGTTGTGTAAACTCGAAAATAATTCCTTTTCTAGTGATTCGTTAAAAGAAAAAAAGGTACACATTTTTGCGGCTGCTCCTTTCATTTAATTTCTTAATCCCATGCACTGTTCGTAAAACATTAGTATGATATGAAAATTGCATACTAAACTTTTAAAAAAAACCTACAGTTTTATTTCATGTTAGATCGCACCTACAAAATACGGATTTCGAAATCTTCTGCCGATGGTTTCACGCGCTCACTTGTACTATGCCCGTTATTAATTTTTTTTTGAAGAAAAAACATTATAACTTAGGCTTTTAGCGTACAACACGTCGCACTTCTTGTGATAATCCGAAGTAACTAAAACTACTCCCACGTTTCGATAATGTCAAGTCCGTGCTTCACTGTGGTGCAGTCGGAAAAAGCTTATTCGTGAGAGATTTCTCAGCAGTATTAAGACAACGTCGGGCTTGAAGCATAAAAACTTGTCGCAAATACAAATTTCCATGCTACATAGCCTCTCCGGATGCGACCACACGTTGGCTTATCATTGAAGAACATCGGTCTCGACCAACCCACGAAAGATCCCAGTATCTTCCAGAAACCTTTGATAAGCCAATCGAAACAACGGCTCCGGAAGTAGTCAAAAGTTAACACAGCTTCTCAAACGCCGTTCAGTCAAAGTTGTTGGCTTTCAGAACTGGGTCGATCTGCCTCCTATGCCGAGCGATGAAGATTTTTACCAGTTTTTTTTCGTTTCTAGAACAGTGCCTGATAGAAGTATTCAACCTCAAGCAAACGAATGTAGATCTCCGAAAAGGAAAGCCACTTTAGATGTTTTTTTAACAGCTCTCCAGCTGATAAAGCAGCATAGCTTTACAGTGAAGATTAGCTTTAGCAGGGACCAGAAATTTCTTTTTTTTCATTTCTTTTCATTTTTCATTTCTTAAAATTCTCATTTCTTCGCCATTCTCATTTCTTCGCCATTCTCATTTCTTCGCCATTCTCATTTCTTCGCCATTCTCATTTCTTCGCCATTCTCATTTCTTCGCCATTCTCATTTCTTCGCCACACCGAAATCGGTTGCTCTCGTCTATTCTCTCAATTTTCATTCGTCTGACACCCACTCTCAGCTGGGAACCGTTCCGGATATCAGCCCGCGAAGGTTCCATCCTATCTGCATATAGCTGATCCGCCTCATACTATTCTGCCACCAGCGTGTATCAGCTATCCCTACAGAGGGACAAAAAGGCCGTTAGTGGGTGTTCGTAGAATCAAAAAGAGAGAAGACGCATGGCTCCGAAAAAAGCTTCAAAAGTTTCTCCAAAAGAATCGCATGAGGAAGAAGAACCTTCGAGATCTACCATGAGCTCTGAATTTAAAGAAGATCTCACAAAAAGCATCGTTGAGTCAGTTACTTCTTCTTTTAAAGAAATATTCTCAGGTTCACTAGAGGCACTTATGCAACCTCTTAGAGCAGAAAACGATTCGTTGAAGAAACGAGTTATCGAATTAGAGGGACAACTTATGAGTTTAGGAAAAAAGCTCGATTCTGTTCTTTCAATAGCTAAAAATAAAGACACCGATTCAGTTTCAAATCCAGTTTCTAATGCTCCTCTGACCAGAACCCCGAGTGCTCCTTTTCCACAACCTAACCAGATCACTCCTCTGGCGCCGTCCTCATGCCCTCCTGAACTAGACTGGAGTCATCTCTATGCCCGGGCTAGTCATCTGTTTTCACTTCCTACTCCTATAAAAAAAATGGTGTTGTCGTCATTGAAAGACTCCCAGAAAGTGATGACGAAAAAGATGATTAGCTTTTTGTAGAGAAAGTTCTTGAAGTAGGTGGGATTAGAGCAGATACGATCTCAAAAATATGGCGTCATGGAGCTAAAAAGGAGAACAGAACTCGTGTTCTCAAAGTTGAGGTTAAAAACAGCCGAGCGAGGGACTTCCTCCACTCGACTTTCGATTTAGTCATTTCCGAGTCCTCTGTAAATAAGAAGTTCAATGAAAAGCGTCGACCTTTCTGTCGTCGAGACATGACCATGCTGGAATTGGAGTTACAGTCGGAAATGAGAAGAAAAGTACTCGAAATGAACACGTACGTTGGTTGCTACCGATTTGCATATAGAGATTTGTGTATATATCAGAGAAAAAATCCTCGCACCATAGAAGGTGGGAAGACTCCATCGTTTTCACCAGTGAATCCTCCTACCCCCTTTTTACCTGACCGCTAGGACAAATTGATTCACTCTTTCTCTAACACACAGAAAACACATGTAAGCCCTCCTGATCTTAAGAAAGCTGACAAAAATTATCTGAAATGCTTGCTTAGTAACGTTAGAAGTATCAACAGCTTAAGAAAATTAAACGAACTTTTCAATTACATAGAACTAGAAGATATAAGCGTTGGTTTCTTTGTCGAAACCTGGCTTAACGACTGTTTTTCCGACTCATTTCTCGACCATCCGAGGTATTCTTTTTATCGTCAGGACCGCCGTAATAACAAAAAAGGCGGAGGTCTTCTTGTGATATTTAAAAAGAGTCTTATGTTGAAACGTGTCAACATTGATACATCCTTTAATAAAGATATCGAAATTCTTTGCATTGACCTAAGTCTGGGTAAAAATTCGAACTACAGATTTTTTCTACTGTACAGACCACCTAATACGACAAAAGAAACATTTCAGGAAACTTTGCATGCTATAAGCATGAATATGTTAGCAAATAACAACATAATTCTAGGCGATACAAACTTACCGAATATGGACTGGTTTCAGTTAGCTGAAACCCGTAGTGAAGCTGAAGCATTTTTCACCGATTTTATAGCATCCAAATCTTTATCTCAATTAGTTACTTTTCCGACTAGACTAAATAGCAATGGCACAAATTCTCTACTAGATATCATATTGACGGACCAAGAAGAGAATATAGTAAAAGTAGATTCATCACCTCCACTTTTAAACTCTGACCACATTACCATTAACTTTGATCTTAAGGCCTCAGGTAGCGATATTGAAACTTATGATTCAGATGTCAATTACTCCGAAGTTTATGTGGATTTCAGAAATGGTAACTTTGAGTCTATGAATTTATATCTTGACAGTATACCCTGGGTACCAATCATGTCCAACATATCGAGCGCTCAGGCTAAATATGACTTTTTCTTGAATGTAATACATGATGGGATTCGCGAATTCTGTCCTCTCAGAAAGCGCTCCACTAAAATTAGAACATGTCCTAAAAAAGTCCGCAAACTTTTTAATAAGAAGAAGAAAATATGGCAAACTAGGCATTCTAACCCTTCTTTCTCTTCGGATTATAAAAACATTAAGCAACTTATAAAAACTACTCAAACTGAACAACTGAGGAGCTGTGAAAGGAAGGTCATAGATTCTCCTAGAGGTATTCATCGCTGGGTGAAAATGAAGTTGAAACCTAAAAGTAGTCTTCCTTTAATCAAAAATGGGGATGCTTATGTTTCTGATACTACAATGAAAACTTTCCTTTTCGCCAATGAGTTCTCAAAAAACTACACAATTGAACACTAATAAAAATCCGGTGAGCTACCCTATTTCTTCATCAACAGACTCTCTAGACTTTTCTCCGCATATCATATATAATGTTCTTAAGAAATTACCTAATAAGTTTACCCAGTTCTCCGAAGGCATCAACCAATATCTTTTGAAAAAATGTGCTCTCGCTTTAGCATTACCTTTGTCGATTCTATTTGAAGAATCATTTATAAGCTGCTCCATTCCAACTCAATGGAAATTAGGAGAAGTCATTCCAATTTTCAAAAGCTCTGGGGACAGGTCTAATTGTAGTAACTATCGGCCTGTTACCATAACTTCTCCAATTTGCCGCGTTTTTGAAAGTATAGTAGCTAATCATATAAGACTACAATACAGAAGCATATTTTCTAAATTTCAATATGGTTTTATTTCTAGAAGAAGTTGTGAGATTCAGCTTTTAAAATCAATCAGTGAGTGGGAGATATCTCTGAAGAAGAATCAAGAACTAGATGTGATTTATTTCGATTTCTCAAGAGCTTTTGATAAGGTTTCTCATTCTAAGCTAATTGCAAAGCTTCACCAAATAGGAATTCCTTCAAGTTTTATAAAATGGATCGCTTGTTTTCTTGAGAATAGATTATTCAGGGTACGTATAAATAACACTTTCTCGGATTATTTCCCTGTACTAAGCGGTGTACCGCAAGGTACAGTCTTAGGGCCCCTACTCTTTCTTTGCTTTATTAACGATATCGAAAGCTGTATAACTGACCCAGTAAAATTTTCCTTATTCGCGGACGATTTGAAAATTTATAGTCACGATCCAGGTCGTTTACAATTAGCTATCAATGAAATTCACAATTGGTCATGTAAATTCAGTTTACCACTTGCAGTTAATAAAATAAGCTGCCTTCATTTAGGGCAATCTCAACAGAAGAAAAGATAATACAAAAATTAAGGATGTAGAGTTAGTAAGAGACTTAGGCATTTTTATAGATCGTAAGCTCACTTTTAAACAGCACATTGAAGTCATACGTGCCAGAAGTTTGAGTCGAATCGCTCAAGTTTTTAAAGTTTTTCGATGCCTAGATTTAAACGGTTACAAAACTGTGTATACCACATATATCAGGCCTCTCCTAGAATACGGAACCACAATTTTTTCACCAATTTCTCGCAGTAATTGTTCAAGAAGACTGGAATTTCCACAAAGAATCTTTGCAAAGAGGGCGCTATCTCGCTGCAATAACCCTAATCTAAATTATCCCCAACGTCTCAAGCTATTCAATTTAGATTCGCTTGTAGAACGTAGAGCCCGCTTCGATTTATTTATTGTATTTCGGTTACTATTTTTAAAAATTGACTGTCATATATGCAAAAACCAAATGATTCTTAGAACGGAAACAAATCTTCGTACCTCCGATAGGACTTCCCGGTTAACTTTAGTGCAGATAAATCATTATAAGCACTCTAATTTCTATTTTAGAAGAGCTATCGGATTATGGAACAGAATCGCAGATACTCAGAACCACATCACTGAGCTTCGAGAGTTCGCAAAGATTCTAGAAGAACTGAACCTTCTCACAGTCGTCGACCTACCGGATTACCTTAAAACGGATTGAAGAGTGGATCCCCAAATGCCAAGATTTTATCCCGTTCTTCCTGACCAATTTTATACACCGTATAAGCGGTAACTCAACAAGTTACCCTTCGGTGATGATAAAGATTAAAGATTAAAGAAATCTGTTGGTTTTTCAATTTTGGACCTTAAAACTCGTGTTTCTAGGATTGCTTAGCAACGATGATCCTGTGTGCTGATGATGTGTTCTGGAAGCGAAACACATCAGGATTTGCAGTATAGAGTCCAGTCATGTGCAGACCGATTTAGTTATTTCGGGCTACGGCTGGTAATCTGAAAAAAACATAGGGAAAAGGTTATATCTGAAGACACAGCCGAGGTCAACTGCGGAGATCTGATAGAGTACTTTTTTTAAAAACTAACTTTTATATTTTTATTATCACTGAAGGGTAACTTGTTGAGTTACCGCACATACGGTGTATAAATTTGGTTAGGAAAAACGGAATGAATTCTCGACATTTGGGGATCCACTCTTCAATCCTTTTTAAGATAATCCGGTGTGTCGATGACTGTGAGAAGGTTCAGTTCTTCTAGAATCTTTGCGAACTCTCGAAGATCAGTGATGTGGTTCTGAGTATCTTCGATTCTGTTACACCAATCGATAGCTCTTCTAAAATATAAATAAGAGTGCCTATAATGATTTATCTGCACTAAAGTTAACCGGGAAGTCCTATCGGATGTACGAAAATTTGTTTCCGTTCTAAAAATCATTTGGTTTTGCATATATGACAGTCTATTTTTCCAAATAGTAACCGAAAAATAATAAATAAATCGAAGCGGGCTCTGCGTTCTACAAGCGAATCTAAATTGAATAGCTTGAGACGTTGGGGATAATTTAGATTAGGGTTATTGCAGCGAGATAACGCCCTCTTTGTAAAGATTCTTTGTGGGAACTCCAGTCTTCTTGAACAATTTCTGCGAGAACTGAGTGAAAAAATTGTGGTTCCGTATTCTAGAAGAGGCTTGATAAATGTGGTATACACAGTTTTGTAACCGTTTAAATCTAGGCACCGAAAAACTTTAAAAACTTAGCGATTCGACTCAAACTTCTGGCACGCATGACTTCAATGTGCTGTTTAAAAGTGAGTTAACGATCTATATAAACGCCTAAGCCTCTTACTAATTCTACATTCTTAATTTTTGTATTATCTATGTAGTAGTTCTGTTGAGATTGCCCTAAATGAAGGCAGCTTATTTTCTTAACTGCAAGTGGTAAACTGAATTTACAAGACCAATTGCAAATTTCATTGATAGCTAACTGTAAACGATCTGGATCATGACTATAAATTTTCAAATCGTCCGCGAATAATGAAATTTTCACTGGGTCGGTTAAACAGCTTCCGATATCGTTAATGAAGCAAAGAAAGAGTAGGGGCCCTAGGACTGTACTTTGCGGTACACCGCTCAGTACAGGGAAATGATCCGAGAAAAAGTTATTTATACATACCCTAATGAATCTATTCTCAAGAAAACAAGCGATACATTTTATAAAACTTGAAGGAAGTCCTGTTTGGTGAAGCTTTGCCATTAGCTTAGAATGAGAATCCTTATCAAATGCTCTTGAGAAATCGAAATAAATCACATCTAGTTCTTGATTCTTCTTCAGAGATATTTCCCACTCACTGATTGACTTTAAAAGCTAAATCTCAAAACTTCTTCTAGAACTAAAACCATATTGAAATTTAGAAAATATACTTCTGTAATGTAGGTTAATGTTAGCTACTATATTTTCAAAAACGCAACAAATTGGAGAAGTAATGATAACAGGCCGATAGTTACTACAATTAGACCTGTCCCCAGAACTTTTGAAAGTTGGAATGACTTCTCCTAATTTCCATTGAATTGGAATTGAGCAGCTTTTAAATGATTTTTCAAATAAAATAGACAAATGTTATGCTAAAGCGAGGGCACATTTTTTTCAAAGGATATTGGTTGATGCCTTCGGAGAACTGTGTAAACTTATTAGGTAATTTCTTAAGAACATTATAACTGATATTCGGAGAAAAGTCTAGAGAGTCTGTTGAAAAAGGAATAGGGTAGCTCACCGGGTTTTTATTAGCTTTCTCCTTAATTGTGTAGTTTTTTTTTGAGAACTCATTGGCGAAAAGAAAAGCTTTTATTGCAGTATCAGAAACATAAGCATCCCCATTTTTGATTAAAGGAAGACTACTTTTAGGTTTTAACTTCATTTTCACCCAGCGATGAATACCTCTAGGGGAATCTGAGACCTTCCTTTCACAGCTCCTCAGTTGTTCAGTTTGACTAGCTTTTATAAGTTGCTTAATGTTTTTGTAATCCGAAGAGAAAGAAGGGTTAGAAAGCCTAGTTTGCCATATTTTCTTCTTCTTATTAAAAAGTTTGCGGAATTTTTCAGGACATGTTCTAGTCTTAGTGGAGCGTTTTCTAAGAGGACAGAATTCACGAATCCCATCATGTATTACATTCAAGAAAAAGTCATATTTAGCCTGAGCGCTCGAGATGTTGGACATAATTGGTACCCAGGGCATACTGTCAAGATATAAGTTCATAGACTCAAAGTTTCCATTTCTAAAATCCACATAAACTTCGGAGTTATTATTTACATTATTTCTTCGGAGTTACCATAAAGTTCTGTGAGACCGAAAGGGAGGTTGGAGCTTTGCTTACAAAACGACAGAAACGCGGATTTGTAAGCCAGTAGATTTAACAGAAAGTCAGAAGAGACATGAGCACGACTAGGGATGGCGGTCGCAAAGATAGGTTACCTGCTCGTGGTGCGAATGTGAACGAAGGCTTCGGACCCAATGGACCTCCAAACAACTCTTCCCAATGGTGATCACCTGATCACCTCCCATACCTAATTGACGTCGGGACACAGCCGTCTAACATCTCAAATGCAGGCTGTTTCACAAACTACAATAAAGCGAATTGGAAGGGCTTCGAAACGGAATTCAACAAGATACTCATGGACTTCCCATACACTGGCAACTCATTTCAAATGCACAAGTTTCTGATCACCACCTTAACCAAAGCGGCAAAAAACAACATCCCCCGAAAAACAACACCAAGCCTCACTTGAATCATGATGTGAGGAAACTTATCAAAAACGGGAGCAGCTGAGGAAAGACAACCCCTTGATCCCTTTCTCACCTCATTTATGGCCGAAATCTTGAAGAAGTCATAAAAAAAACCAAAAGCTCCAAATGCCCAGACAGTGAAAGGATTTGCACTCTACTAATCAAATTGGCCGGTGAGGGTTTCAGAAAATTTCTCTGCATCCTCTTCGATAACACGCTGCAAACCGGAATAATTCCGTCCAGATGGGAAGTTGAAAGAGTGATAATGATATCGAAACCTGGTAGAAGACTCAAAAAGCCTGAATGGTTACATACTAATATCACTATTGTCACCTATCAAAGATATTCGAACGGGTCATTTAACCATTTTGGCGGAAGGCTTTTAAATCGCTGACTGACAACATGGATTTTTAACCGGAGATCTTCAACGAGCGAACCCCAAAAACAACCAGGGACATATTTATGTTCTTCGACTTTTGTTCTTCGAAATATTCTAATGAAAAAGTGGCTAGAATTTACTATATTAAAACAAAAAATAACCTAAAGTGCTCTGATTCGTTTCCACACACAGAAAAAAAGTTCATTAAATAAAATGAATCACGCAAATAGTTCACTTTGATTTATTTTTTGACGTGCTGATTCCACTATTCCTGAACAATATGTATGTATATAAGACGATGCTGGGAATAATTTCCGCCAAAATGCTCAAAATGTTGTTCCTCGGGCAGATTTCCCTTGAAGAACCAAGCTTTTCCATGGCAAGAAACGGAAAAAAACGTCATGATAAATGGCAGCAAATAACATGCGTTTTGACGGGCCTGCCAAGAAAAACCGTCAAAAAACAAGCTTTCTACTTTGTACTCGTTTTGTCACTGCTAAAGAAGGGACAAAATTTGTAACTGCTTATGTCACTGCCAAAAACGGGCTTTTTTGTGTACTTCTTTTTTTCCTGCCAAAATCGGGCTTATTTTGTCCTTGTTTTGTCTCTGCCAAAATCGGGTTTTTTTGTCCTTCTTTTGTCTCTGCCAAAACCGACCTTTTTTTTGTCCTTGTTTTGTCACTGCCAAAAACGGGTTTTTGTTTGTCCTTGTTTTGTCACTGCCAAAATCGTTGTTTTTTTTGTCCTTGTTTTGCCACTGCCACAATCGGGCTTTTTTTGTAGCCCCTGCAACCCCTTAGCCTCATTTCTGGGATGATGGAGGATCGCTCTCAGGAACTCTTTGGGGAGTGCCAATACTAGACTTTGATCTCTTTAAATGTGTGATTCAGGCTACGTCTTTCAACGAGCCGGATCGAATCTTTACCTCAAACTTGGGTAATTAAACCGACTACAACCGCCACACAAATCTTTACGTACTAGCGCAGCAACATACATTTTTCTCAACTGTTTACTAAACTCGGTTGGGGTACGTCGCTAGATGTGGTTAATATGTGGTCGTTGCGGAGCTTTGTTCAACGTACAAAAAGTGTTCCAAAAAAGAGCCGAGTTTGGCAGTGCCAAAACATGACGCAAAAGAAAAACAAAATTATCCGTAATTTGGCATTGACAAAAAGTGTTCAAAAAAAGAGCCGAGTTTGGCAGTGCCAAAACATGACGCAAAAGAAAAACAAAATTATCCGTAATTTGGCATTGACAAAAAGTGTTCAAAAAAAGAGCCGAGTTTGGCAGTGCCAAAACATGTCACAAAGGAAAAAAACAAAATTGTCCGTGATTTGGCAGGAACAAAACTTGGCCACAGAGTCATTCATCATTTGGCACTGCGAAATGGTGGCCGATTCTTCGTCCCTATTTTGGCAGCTAAAAACATACAAATAACGGAATTTCCTTCTCCCAAGTTCGCATACTCGAAATCTTGGCGAAATAAAGTTTTTGGCTGAGGAACAACATTTCGAGCATTTTGGCGAAAATTATTCCCAGCATCGTCTTATATATTATTCTTCTTTTTTCCGCTTTTTAAGCTTTGCTTTAGTATCCGCGCTTGTTCTAACCCCGTCCCATATAAGTTGCGAGCTCCATACTTGTTCTGTCTTTTATTTTCAGACACAAAACACTACACTAAAAGAAATGCCAGCATACGAGACGGGCCACGAGGAATCTAATATTATGGATAGCAGTTTACAGAAGATCGTTCTAAAGAGGACGTGAATTAGCTCGCCCAAGTCGTGGGATGGGGAAAAAGGTGACCCCGCATGGACTCATAGGTGGAGGAGCGACAAATTTATCATGAAAGAATCATTACTAGAGAAGACTCGAAATCTTGGACGGTGGAAGAGCAAAGAACGCATGAAGCCTTACATTTGAAAATAATTGCAAGCGCAAAGGAGGCTTCAAGTCTGTGAATTAAAGTTGGTCTGTTTAGTTTATCATGATTGAATAAATAGTTTTAATTGCCTCTGTGTTAGTCATCAGTCTTTCAGTTTCGTAAACAGTTTGTTTCTTTCCTGAATTTTGATGTTTTACGCAGTTGTTTTTTGTTTATGGTTTTTGGTAGTGTTAATTGTTTATGGTTTTTGGTAGTGTTAATTGTTTATGGTTTTTGGTAGTGTTAATTGTTTATGGTTTTTGGTAGTGTTAATTGTTTATGGTTTTTGGTAGTGTTAATTCTTTATGGTTTTTGGTAGTGTTAATTGTTTATGGTTTTTGGTAGTGTTAATTGTTTATGATTTTTGGTAGTTTTAATTGTTTATGGTTTTTGGTAGTGTTAATTGTTTATGGTTTTTGGTAGTGTTAATTGTTTATGGTTTTTGGTAGTGTTAATTGTTTATGGTTTTTGGTAGTGTTAATTGTTTATGGTTTTTGGTAGTAATAATTGTTTATGGTTTTTGGTAGTGTTAATTGTTTATGGTTTTTTCCTCAGTTTTCTGTACGTGTGTAAATAAGAGTAAATAAGACCCTACTCCTCGTAGATCTCAAGAATTGGATTTTATACCAAACATAGTATCGGATTTTTCGCAGAAACTTTTGCAAAAATCGTTTGGTGTGACGGGAACCAAACCCACGACCTTCGCTTTCCGGGCGATGCTCTTACCCGCTGAGCTACACACGCACACGATATAATGTACATTTTAAGGCCCATAAAACATGTGGTTTTGTTTCTCCGATCGTTCCACTTATAAGTATCGATGAAACAATCTACAAGGTGCGGGAAGAGTTCAAGTGGACAGTATTTTCCCGATAAAAACTTAACGGACTGAGCAAATCAAACAAAATTTTCATCAAAGTTTATTCAAACAGTTTGACATAGAACTGCACTTTCAAATTTCAAACAGTCCTCTCATCTCTTTGACACAGGCGCGGAGTCGCTTGTGAAAGGCATTCACAGTGGTGGACAGGTAAGCGACGTCACGATCATCCCACGCCTTCTGTAGGGCGCGCTTCAAACTTTCCAATTTCTTGTGTGGGGAAGCACAGACCTTGCTCTCAAGGACCGACCACACAAAGAAGTCCAGGGGATTCAAATTAGGCGAGTACAGAGGCCATTAGGCGAGTACGGAGGCCAGTACGGAGGCGGAGTTGATCATGAAGGGAAAATTGGTCTTGTACCAGTCTTGCACCACTTTTTCCTTGTGGTTGGGCGCAGAGTCCTGCCCGAACGTCCAGTTGCGAAAGGTCACGGGTTCGGTTCCCGTCACACCACACGATTTTTGCACAAGTTTCTACGAACAATTCGCTCCTCTGCTTGGTAAAAAAGCCGTTGCTTGAGATCAACGTGGAGTAGGGTATACTCTTATTTACATGGGGGTCGAACCGGGATGAGAAGGGAAAAAAAGAGAAAAATAAGAAAACCCGAGCATGAGCTAGTTCGCAGAAACAGGGGCGCCTAGACCTCTGACCCTAGACCTCGAGAGACCTCGGTGTTGAGAGGGATGCATGTTGCACCGGTTCGGCTCCCTTCACACCAAACGATTTTTGCACAAGTTTCACGAACAATCCGCTCCCCTGCTCGGTATCAACGAAGAGTAGGGAATACTCTTATTTACAAAAGTGTCCACCAGCTCGAACCGCCTAATCAGTTCACGACAAAAAACTTCTTATGGTCTCACGAAAACGATTTATGGTGTCCTAAATGGTACTGCGGGAAAATCCGGTGATTCTGGCGATGTGCTTCTGAGTGTGCCCAGAATGGCTCAAGCGCAGAATACAGCCTCGGGCAATGTCAGAGACCTTCATCTGAGAACGAAAAGATATATCATTCTGATTTTTCCAGGGTGTGTTCTTAACATTATGACTAAGATACAATCAAAAAATCACACGACCGCTACATCAAACAAAAAAGATACAAAGTGACAAAGTCGTCCACGTTATCTTCTCCCGCACTCTGTAAAATCAACTGTTTTGGATCAACTACAAAATCTATTGTTTTGGATCAACTATCGATGTGCACGGGGAGTGATCACTCTTTTTGACCATCGGTCAAACGACTGAGTGCCAGATAGAAAACGGATGAAGTGTGTGTTCCCGGAATGCTTGAAGAGGGAATGGCACTGGTGCGCGCAGAAAGAAAGAATCCCAGACTGCAGATGAGCCAAGGCTTTAACACAATGGTACCCATGAGGGCCGAAGTGGAAAATGCGTAATCCATAGCGAAGATGGAGAGACGACTTCATGCGGTGCGTTGGAGCCGAGTTTTGGAGAAGAGCCCAAAACAAAGAATAATGGTTTGTAATTATGGCGCTTAATATCCTATTACATTGAAAACGAAGCGTTTGAAATGAATTGAAAAAATTATAAAAAGCGGACCTGTGTCCAATAATCGCGATGTGTCAAGAGGTTTTGCACATTTGTAGCGAAAATCATGGCCCACTTAAGGTCTTCGACGTAATGGGATATGTCGGAAGCGAGGAAGTATACTGAAACATGTTGTTTATCATGAATTGGCTGAAAAAAACTTGAGTACCCGACCTTTTTCGATCTTAGCCCTCTTTTTCATCATTAAATTTAGCCATCTTCTGTGAAACTGTAAAAGTTCGATTGAACGATTGAATCTATCCAAAAATCCCGGGTCGATATCTTAAATACTCGAAAATTCAAGAAGATAGAATAGATCAGATTTCCAAGTCGTACCTGATTATTATTTTTACATTAGTTATCTTTCAACAATTTTCAATGCACTTTTTTGTGACCTGGAGTGATGAGCGTGACGGCAGCCAAGGAAATCACATACAATGGCACAATTCGCTTGAAGCGACGCCTGTAGAAATCCAAAAGGTTCGCAAATGAAGTCATAGGCTTATGGGCGAGTATAGATGCCATCAAGAAACCAGACAGCACGAAAAATCTGCAGATAGGATTCGAATATTTGATTTCTCCTTCAGCAACTCTGAACATGTTTCACTAAAAAGTTTCGAGCTGGAATGCGATAAAAAATATTGTAGTTCGAGAATAGTTCCTTCATTAAGATAAATTCCTATCAAAAAAGGTAGTTCGGATTTTCAATGGTATGTATGTACATATATACTCAGGCAATTGTGAACAATGTTCAGGCTCAGTTATGTCTAAAGTGAGGAAAAAACAACTAAAACTGAAAACAACAGGGACTTTTCGAATGAAAATAATCACAGGATAAGCAACTCACATGTCAACACCGAGATAACCATTTGGAAATGAGTTTGGTGAAAGATGGAAGAGCAGTACGGCGACAATGGCAATCCCTCTCAGACCTTAACAGGGAAACATATCAGTCTTTCACAGAAGCTAAACCTCTAAAATTGGTCTTTATTGGATGTTTTACTTCATGAACGAAAAAAGAGAGTTCTTTTTTGGGTACAGCTCAATTTTTTTGCTCAATTTTTCAATTTTTTTGTTTTTTTTTTGCTCAGAGCTCAATTTGAGGAACTCGTCAATTTTTCTCAAGTTCATGACGCTGTTTACTTCACGATGACGAACAAAAATTTGCTTCCGGATTGCTCCAAGCCAAACTTTCTTTCAAAAAAATTTCCTGAAAAATTTGAAAACCTTGTATATCGTTTCGTTTCCCTTCTTTGCTCATTGGGAAACTTTTTCAGAACCCTGGAATAATTCCTCAATTTATGGACAAAACAACACCGTCTTAGCTCAACATTCAGTGAAAGTTATACATAAATTTGCCTGTGTTAATCCATTGATTCATTAAACCATTCTAGAATATTTCATGAGAAGAATGGGGGAAGGAATAAGTTAATCAGAACATGAACGAAAAAGGAGAGTTCTTTTTTAGGTACAGTGTTGCTGTATGTACTTACATAGCTTTAGAATTTTTATTTATTAAATCACTTTTAATTTATTTTAATTTAGAGAATAAAACTCCGGTAACTTTCAACATGCAACTCAATACACACAAATTGGAAAAAAACTTTATCAGATAAACAAATTATTTATTTTCAGAAAGTTTTATTAGAAACGATCGGACTGAGATGTACCTACATAGTCTTTATCAAGTTCTGTCATCTTTCGACAAACACAATAAACTCTCAGGGAAGAATACGTTTTCGAAACAATTGAAATTTTCGAAACAATTGCAATTTTCGAAACAATTGCAATTTTCGAAACAATTGCAATTTTCGAAACAATTGCAATTTTCGAAACAATTGAAATTTTCGAGAAAAAAATTTTCACCGATTTCGCTGAAATTTTCACCAAAGGGTATTTCAAGTATGGCGAGAACGATGATCAACTTTATTTTTCCTGATTTTAGCTCTCCGAAAAGCATGAGAGGATTGAAAAAAGCTTGTTTCGCCGAAAGTACATGAGGGTGTCGCACTGTTCTAAGAGGCATATTTCAGTCCGATTGATAGCTAGATCCACCAAATACCGACTCGATGTAGTCGAATGATGTATCTTCGAGTACCTATGTTTGCTTTTTAGCATATTCAACTTTCACGGTTTTCGCGAGAACAAATATCAAAAAACTTGAATCTGCCTGTATATATAAGTTTAGAAAATTTCAACACACTGGCCAAATTTCATCTCTCAATTCAAAAAAACGCGTTGAGTTATTTCAAAATCCAAACAAGTTTTTTTTCAAAAGTTAGTTTTGAAAATGAGGTACCTATTTGAGAGGGTTCCCAACGTCCTAGAATCAGGTTTGTTATCATTTTGGAATCAGGAGTGGATAGCAAGTATGATTCTCTTAGTTTTAGACTCCTAGCTCTATTGTGAAATCTTTAGACATAGCCCCACCTATGTATGTAATATACGAACTCAAAGCGATGTATCTCGAGTTTGCCTAAGTGGATCGAAAAATGATGTATACTAAAATTCTAGCAAAAACTCAGGGCTACAACATACTGACTGGAATCCCCGATCGTTTTACCTGTACTCCGAGAAAAATCATTTTTTCATCTTTTCATGAAATGTCTGTTTTGATATTTGTTCTCGCGAAAACCGTGAAAGTTGAATATGCTAAAAAGCAAACATAGGTACTCGAAGATACGTCATTCGACTACATCGAGTCGGTATTTGGTGGATCTAGCTATCAATCTGACTGACATATGCCTCTTAGAACAGTACGACACCCTCATGTACTTTCGGCGAAACAAGCTTTTTTCAAGCCTCTCATGCTTTTCGGGGAGCTAAAATCAGGAAAAATAAAAATGACCATCGTTCTCGCCATACTTGAAATACCCTTTGGTGAAATTTTCAGCGAAATCGGTGACATAAAAATTTATATTTCCCCACCCGGTCCCACTCTATCGCGTTCCGCGTCCTACGATTCTACGACCCTAGAGATTCTATGATTTAAAAAAACCAGAAAAAAAGTTTTTAGACGTGAGAGTCCCCCTTATGATTTTAAGAAAACAAAGAGTTGTTAAAGATAAACCAGAAAATCAACGACCAATCTTGTGAAATCACCCGAGCTCTTTTGCCCTAGAATGAAGGTTTAGAAAGATTCAAGGAAAAAATCACTTTTGTTTTTTTCTCGAGTTTTCCGATTTTTTGGCACATCCCCGATCAATATTAGTAAATCACTCCTTTTAAATAACCTCAAGCCTTTTTTGAACATGAACATTCTGCTTTATTAATATGAAAATAAATAAAGAAAATATGAAACGACCACGAAATGTGAGTATCACAAAAAGCTTCAATACAAGCCAATTTAAAATAATATAGAAACTAGCAATCTGTCAACGAAACCATAGACACAAAACTCAACCTCTCACCACCAGAAAAGATTATTGAGCATTTTTTCTTAACAGGAATGGGTTTTAGGAAAAAAGCTTTGAGACAAAATAAAACGTATTACTGAGCGAGCTTTGGAGGCTCCGACTTTTCAACACCTACCAGAATGAAGCGGAGTTCTTACTCTCAACAATATTCTCATGCTGAACAAACAATTAATCCGAAATTGCCACGGATTTTTTTCCGAATGCGCTCAATAGGCAGATTTTTAAGTGTGAGTCGTCAAACTGAAGTCCTCAATCACCAGGATTATGGAGCTCCTCAACCTCTTGAGTTTCAAGTTTAACACTTTTACTAAATTTTTCAACATTAAACTCTCGTATCATTACATATTGGATAAACCTTGATGAAAATGACATTTTTAATTCGCCTCAAGTTTTACACAAAAAATTGTACAGCAAGCGATATTGCTCAAGTACAATTCTAAATAAGGGTACTGAACATTTAGTTACAGTCCCGTTCTAAAGTATGATGACGATCACGTTTAGAGCGGTGAACTTTAAGTTCATACATTTTCGCTGAGTTTTTTTAACTAGAGTGAAATTTCATTCGATTCTGCGTCCTTTTGCTTCAACTACTTTAACTTTGGTAAACACTTTACTCACTGGACGCAGGTAGCTTCTGTGCATTTTAGCCTCATTTTTTCCGAAGTGATTTCTTCAGAGAAACTTTTCTTAGAAAGAGCAGCCACCTTACTCTCGGGGTAAGACTACACAGAGTGATCAGATTATTAAACTCTGGCAGGCAAGAAGGCCATTCTGAGCTCTCCATTAAGTCAGGAAATGAATTTTAAACCGTGATTGTGTTCTTTTTGCTTTTTAACAAGAGCAGAATGCTGTGGAAACATCCTTCAGTTAAACTGAAGTCAGATTGGTATCACAGAAACGGTAGGTTTTCAATTATCTGTTGGCGATGAAAACATACGTCGGTTTCGACCGCTAGATCATTGAATACGAGAAGACTTGAACCATCGACGCACACGATTGCCCAACTATGACCTGTGTGAGTTGGAAAATTCACTGAACTGACAGAACATGTATCAAAAGCTGCTCTTGAGTCTCGAGTAAGAACATGAAAAATATGAGGATCGTAAGCTTTTCCAAAGGTATTAGCATCAGAGAAGGTAGCTCGCATGTGCATTCGAAGACGCGTCCGCGCAATCAGTGTTCAGCACCTTTTGAGTCGCTCATAATTCATTTTCGAAGAAATCAAGTAAAAAACCATTTCCATGATAAGATTGAAGTCAGAGGTCGCTTTTAACAACTCTCAGAACAAATTCGACAGAAATCTCAAGGTTTTGTTCTATCTTCTCATACTTCTTCGCAAATTTCGAAAGTTCTTCCTCTGGATGCTATCGATGATCTGAAAAGTGCGTATCGGTTGAGAAAGATCAATTTCATCACGGTCAACAACTGTAGTGTTTGATTGTGGTGTTTGATCGTGTTACGTTGATTTTTGACATACGTTGATTTTTGGAACAAAGCGGTGTTTTTTGGTAAATGACTTGCTTGCCTCGATCGAACTATTCGTGCAATGAAAAGTCGCTATTTTGCAAAAAAAAATTCAAGAGTCAGCTCAATTTTTTTCACATAACATGATTAATTATTGACAAATGATAGTTTAATTTTTTTTGGTTGAATTGTCTAGGAATGGTGAGACTGGAAGCAGGGGCAAAAAATTACCAATGGATTAAATATTAAATAGGTTTTGACGGTGTTATCAGGGAAACGGTGGAAAACTGCGAAAGATGCGCGAAGGAACTCAGAGATTTTTGGCAAAGAATCTATTTAGAGAAGTTGAAACAGCTTGCATTTGGAATAGACTGTAAAAGTTGTTTATTACTTACTTAGTTATGGCAAAAACTACTTTTGTTTGTTGTATACAGGAGATTGTAACACGTCTCATACAAAATGTATTTAGGTCTCTTGTTTCTCTTTGTTTGTTTGTTCATAGACCCCTACATTTTGTTTCACTCGCCCTGACTTCTAATAGGATGATCCAACTATTTCTGTGTTTCCAAACGTACATATAGTACCGTGCAAAATTCTATCGAAAAAAATTAATTTTTGAACATAACTTCGTCCTGAACAGATGTTCTTTATATTTTCGATTTTTTTTAGATTTCTTTCGTGGAAGTATATGCTTTAGTTATACAAAAGCATGTTTTCTCATAAACCAAACTATTTGAAGATAAATCAAACTCATTCGTACCAGAACTCGAATTTTCCATTTTTTTCTAATGTATACGGACAATTAAATTTTTTGTCTGATTATAATAAGGTTTTCAACTCTGAATGACTCGTCTCACTGGGAGTAAAAACGTGCTTCAGATCTTTCTCTTATCGATTGAATGACTCGTCTCACTGGGAGTAAAAACGTGCTTCAGATCTTTCTCTTATCGATTGAATGACTCGTCTCACTGGGAGTAAAAACGTGCTTCAGATCTTTCTCTTATCGATTGAATGACTCGTCTCACTGGGAGTAAAAACGTGCTTCAGATCGTTCTCTTATCGATTGAATGACTCGTCTCACTGGGAGTAAAAACGTGCTTCAGATCTTTCTCTTATCGATTGAATGACTCGTCTCACTGGGAGTAAAAACGTGCTTCAGATCTTTCTCTTATCGATTGAATGACTCGTCTCATTGGGAGTAAAAACGTGCTTCAGATCTTTCTCTTATCGATTGAATGACTCGTCTCACTGGGAGTAAAAACGTGCTTCAGATCGTTCTCTTATCGATTGAATGACTCGTCTCACTGGGAGTAAAAACGTGCTTCAGATCTTTCTCTTATCGATTGAATGACTCGTCTCACTGGGAGTAAAAACGTGCTTCAGATCTTTCTCTTATCGATTGAATGACTCGTCTCATTGGGAGTAAAAACGTGCTTCAGATCGTTCTCTTATCGATTGAATGACTCGTCTCACTGGGAGTAAAAACGTGCTTCAGATCTTTCTCTTATCGATTGAATGACTCGTCTCACTGGGAGTAAAAACGTGCTTCAGATCTTTCTCTTATCGATTGAATGACTCGTCTCATTGGGAGTAAAAACGTGCTTCAGATCTTTCTCTTATCGATTGAATGACTCGTCTCACTGGGAGTAAAAACGTGTTTCAGATCTTTCTCTTATCGATTGGATGACTCGTCTCACTGGGAGTAAAAACGTGCTTCAGATCTTTCTCTTATCGATTGAATGACTCGTCTCACTGGGAGTAAAAACGTGCTTCAGATCTTTCTCTTATCGATTGAATGACTCGTCTCACTGGGAGTAAAAACGTGCTTCAGATCTTTCTCTTATCGATTGAATGACTCGTCTCACTGGGAGTAAAAACGTGCTTCAGATCTTTCTCTTATCGATTGAATGACTCGTCTCACTGGGAGTAAAAACGTGCTTCAGATCTTTCTCTTATCGATTGAATGACTCGTCTCACTGGGAGTAAAAACGTGCTTCAGATCTTTCTCTTATCGATTGAATGACTCGTCTCACTGGGAGTAAAAACGTGCTTCAGATCTTTCTCTTATCGATTGAAACACTCGTCTCACTGGGAGTAAAAACGTGCTTCAGATCTTTCTCTTATCGATTGAATGACTCGTCTCACTGGGAGTAAAAACGTGCTTCAGATTTTTCTCTTATCGATTGTGAATGAGTCATCTGTTATACAATTGTTTTCTGGTTGTAGTTCTTCTATTGAGAATAATAATAATAATAAAATGAATAAATATATCGGCCATAAATATAATTCTTGAATTCATGATGATGAAAACCAATTATGCATAAATTGGAACCATGAAGCAAAAACCTGCAAATTATATTTACATAATGTCCAGACTTCAAATACACCTTCTCAATAAATACTCAAAAATTACATTTTTAAATCATCAAACTCTGTTTGAAAAAAACTGGCTCCTGCCAAAAAAAACTGGCTCCTGCCAAAAAAAACTGGCTCCTGCCAAAAAAAACTGGCTCCTGCCAAAAAAAACTGGCTCCTGCCAAAAAAAACTGGCTCCTGCCAAAAAAAACTGGCTCCTGCCAAAAAAAACTGGCTCCTGCCAAAAAAAACTGGCTCCTGCCAAAAAAAACTGGCTCCTGCCAAAAAAAACTGGCTCCTGCCAAAAAAAACTGGCTCCTGCCAAAAAATTCGAAGGTCACTCAAATGATGCTAACAACGCCCTACGAAAAAGAGCATACCTTCTCTTTCAAATCTACAAAACGTTTACCTGTATACTTAAAATAGTTATTATACCCCCAAGTAAGAACGCCTCATCCCAATTAGCTGATCTCACACTAGCAAGTAACAACTCCACCCACAGTAACCACAGGTAACTTGAGGGTTGGGGTCGATCGCATCGAACTGTGTTAATACCTCTGGAACCTATCATCCGAATTGACCACCTTTTGAATTTACCTATCCAATTAAATGCTTATCGTACCTAAATATAAAAAAGAATATCTTATGAACCTAACTATCCGATTTGAAACCTTTCAAACTTTTTTTCATAAAATCATTTTCTAAGGGTTCTAAGGGAAGGCGACCCGTGCCGATTCTGGGCAAAAGGGAAACTGTTGTTTTTTCCAGTCCTTCACAGAAGGCATATGAAAGTTCCGTCCTATATATCTGCCTAGCGCATTTCATTATAGAGTTGTTGTGTGTTTTTTTTTTACAATCGGAGAAAGAATCGATGTTACACTGGCCTACTGCGCGTTAACAAGCGGAGTTGATAATCTGTGTCTGGTGAACCGAAACAACATAAGGCGCAACTTTTAGAAAATGGTAGCGAATCTGCTCGTTTTCAAGGTGAAAAAACAACAACAAAAAACATAATGTTTTTATTCAAAAAGTCTTTAACCACGCCAAGTGTAGAGAAGAAAGTGGGCATCAAACTATGTGATAGATACTTTCAAGGATATGAAAGAAACGTCTACATATTTCAGTTGGAATTTTGAGAAACACGTTTACCTGATGAACAAAAATAATATTACTTTTCAACCTATTTTTTAACGTCAACCTAATATATTTAAAGTCTGCATTTTTTTGAAAAAAAGTAAAACCTAAATCAGTGACCCACACAATGCATTTTCGAGTTCGAGAGAAATTTTTATGGTGTAAGATATTTTTGCTTCTTTGAATCAGAATTTAGCCATTTTCTGGGGAGAGTGAATTCTTCCCGAACTTTTCTCCTGGTTGAGCCGGGAAATTTAGAGCTACGAAGAACACTGGAGTTCAGGTTATCCTGAAAACTAGTTCGTTTTTTGATTTGAATCTGAAAAAAAAGTCAACCTATGAAACTTCAACCCTTGGAACTTCAACGTACTTTAGACGTGTAATTCCCTTCCTTTATTTCACTTCATAGGTTTTGTCTAGATTCACACAGAGCCAACCGGCTCGAATTTATGGCGCTCCTACATTTTATTTTGGCCAGGCCTTGATGAAAGGCAATATGCAGTGCCGTTTTCATTCGATGTATGCGTTGTCCTTCCCTGTATTCTTTTTGTTGGCGTCAATCGCCTAAAAGGAAAAGTCATAGGTTGGTGTTGGTGAAATTACAATTTGTTTTGAACTATTGGGTCTTAAACTCTGCGAGTTGATTGTAGTCTTCTGTTGCTTGTTTCGCTCGTTGTATCGGCTGCAAATCAATAGTTGCAACTTTCAATAACCAAAATTCCACGGTGTGTAGCAACTATCCTTGCGCATAATGGATCAGGTAATGTGAGAACTTTGGGACAAAAACTTTGTAAACCTGAGAAGCAGACACGTTATACAGAAAAATACACAAAAAACACACAAAAAAGGAACAAACTAAAATTTAGGAAGTCTTATGGAAAATGATATATGTATATTAGATTATTTATTTATCATTCAACGGCTCGATTTAGCCCCATCCTCAAGATCTCTGATCCTACTGTATGCTTGCTCAACGCAAATAAAACAAAATCGGTGATAGGGCGGGAATCGAACCATCCTTTTTTTCTCCGGGTGGTGCTCTATATTACTAAGCTACCAATGCACGCCATTTGTAACACTTTTGATATCCCTTGACGAATAACATGGAACAATGTTTCGCAACCGGTATGGATCTATTCGCGGGAAGATCGATGAAAAGTTGGAGATCCATCCGACGGCAGATCTGAAACCTTTCACGCTCATCGCTAAGCAAGAAATGAATAGAATTGTCACTCGGATCCTTCAGAGGAGGAATTCATACATGTTAACTCAAAACAAATCACTAAAACTCACCAGTTTTAAGTTTTGAAACTTTTAGTTTCTAGGTTTGTTACCTAACTTCAATGACGATAAATACATTACCACCTAGGATGCTTGGAAAAAGCGAAACATCCTGTTACTCTTCAACTAAACCACACCGCATACTAACACAGACAATACAAAGATTTCAAGTGAATCTTTTTTTAGTGCAGATAACTGAGACTTTGACATCAGTAGTCGAAACGACATTCCAAGACGATAAGTATATGAAGAAGTGGGCCTTCTTCTTTCTAGCAAGTCCTAATCTTTCTCAGACCAACGCCAAGTTTTCAGGGTACAGCTCTGCTGCTCATCTCAATTGGACGTTTAAATTAAGAATGGTGAACTGAATATCGAATTGCAAATATTTAGATCTACGCATTTCTTCAAGGCACCTTGATTAACGCACCAGACTTTAGGTGACTTGATGACTCTTTGAAGCTCATTTCTCTAACAACCGTAGAGTTCGCTCACAACTTGTACACCTTTACATGCTCTAGACTAGCATTAAAATTGTCTTGAGGACGCAGGTTGTGGAATAGTGGCTCGCTCTCAGTTATCGCACATCTAAACAGAAGAATGTACCTAACCCGCTAAAAATCGAGCGAGAATTGGTTTCTGTTCATTCGATACAGTAACCCATTTCAGCTACCAATGCACGCAGTCTTTAGCACTTTTCAATAATCTCCCAGATCCGAGGTTTCTCGAGGCGAAGTTAGACGTCCTCAGGCGCCTTGACTGGAATTTCGTTTGTATTCAAACTGATTTTGATTTAAAATGGCTCCCCATCTTTCCTGGCATGGTGTATTTATACATCTCGGGTCCCTTGTTAGAAATGGAGCGTACCAAACTTGCGAAAATTATTCATGAAGTGGAAAAGAACCCGGGTCTTTGCCATGCGGGCACTTGTCTTGTCCAACGAGCAACCAGTGCACATAATCAGCTGCGCTTTTTGAGCGCCTTGACACATTTGATCAATGGAATCAGAATGATAAGTCAAATAAATGTTTATTTTCAAAGTTGTTTAGGCCTTATTACCTAACCCTTCTTTTCGCAGCTTGTTTTGGCCTTTGTATAAGAAAGTTCAATTCAATTCAAATCAATGCTTTATTCCTTGCATATATGATAATACATACAGTTGAGATCTGTCGAGGGCGTAAATTCGTAAAAGGCGTAATAAAACACAGCTAGTTATACAGAAGTGAGATGTGGTACTAACACCCTAAGAAATCATAGTTTTAATTTAGAGTTAGGCACAATTATGAAAGATGGTAATTGTTTCAGAGCTGTTTAAACGTGAATGGGGATGAAAATTTTGACAATGGTAGGTGAGAGAGAATTCAAAGTGTCAATACAGCGAGAGGTACTATGTATGTATCAAAACTGAGAATCTTGAATGGCAGAACGTAAATCAAAAAACGGGATTTACGAATGTTATGGGACGAAGTAAATAAAACTAGGAATAGTGATAAGTAGTCAAAAAGAACATGATGATGAACAGTTTTATGAAGGAAACACAGATCACTTATGGGACGCCTGTTTTTTAAAGTTCGAAGGTTCAAAAACTCCAATCTCGAGAGATAGTCGGTTTTTGAAAGACGAGCTCTAGCGAATAACCTTCTGGAAAAGCTTCTTCGTACTCGCTCTATATCATTTATGGAACCGATGGCCGTGGGAGACCAAACTTATGAACCATATTCGAAAATTATGTTCATACACTTGTACGCTTTGGCAACCAGTAAGTAACTTTATGTGGTTGGAATAAGAAAGCGAGGAATGGAAGTAAACATCTTACAATCATGTAATCACGAGCTTTTAATTGATTTGGCAGAAAATCCTGGTCAAGGAAATATTGTTCTTTCTTTTGAGAACTTCATTCTCCGCTGTTTACGTGATGTTTATCATGTCATGCTTTATGAGTTGTTAATTAATTCTCTGGAAACTGTTTTTGCATTAAAAAATGTAGATAAAATATAAATATATATAAACAACTTCTTTTTGAAATATGATATTCATTATCTCGATCAACCTTGAAAATGCATAATAACTTTGATTTTCTATGAACGTTTAAACACTTGTGAAGTTTTGCAGTCCGGCATAATCGGCATAATTGACATAACCGGCTGTCCTAAAAAAAAAACGGCCTGACTCAATCGAAGTGACAAAAATGAATAATATGAGAAATTTCCTTATGCGGTCTCATTCGCCTAAGCCGTACGGCCTCGTTAGCGTAAACTTTTCCTAAGCCTAAGCGTTTTTCAATGTAGAAATAATTTTTGATGTAAAAATAAAAATGTTGCATCAAAAATGAATAATATGAGAAATTTCCTTATGCGGTCTCATTCGCCTAAGCCGTACGGCCTCGTTAGCGTAAACTTTTCCTAAGCCTAAGCGTTTTTCAATGTAGAAATAATTTTTGATGTAAAAATAAAAATGTTGCAAAAATTTTTCATCACAGCGAATCCGAACTTTCGCTGAAGTGCTCATAGTCAAGCATTTTCATCCCTACACTACAGTGCCTAATAGCAGTGATGAACAAAATAGTAGTTATGAACGTAACAGCCAGCCGATTATGCCAATTATGCCGATTATGCCGATTATGCCGGAATGCAAAATTTCACAAGTCATTTAAACGATACTTTAGTTTAACTCAATTGACATACCGCTAAATGTTAATCTAACTCAAAATCTCTCAATTACTAAATTTAAATAACCCTCTTCACAGAATCCGGCGGATTTTCAAAAAAAAAATTATTTCGAAATTTGCATCATGTAGTGTTGCCGTTAGCATATGAGTCGTCCCTCCCGCATAGCCCTATAAACAATATATTTAATAGTTAAAACCCTCGGTAGTGTAGTGTTAACGCTCTATTCCGGTAAGAAGGTAGGAAATAAATTATGGCTAATTTCAACATTATTTACGTGGTCCAGATTTTGTTCACGCCGTCATTCAATTTGCAATATACATATGAGTGAGGAAACTTTGCATTGACATTGTTGACCAAGTTCATCGTTAACATGATGCGATATGTATTCCAATTAGAGAACCTTAAGCAGCAGATCAGTCTTACTGGCACAACGTTTCATTGAACCAAAGCACTATCTGCTTCCTTCATTGTTCATTTATCAGCCATGCTTCTTCATCGTCATTGTTGATGGTTGTGGCGCATTTATCAGCCATGCTTCTTCATCGTCATTGTTGATGGTTGTGGCGCATTTATCAGCCATGCTTCTTCATCGTCATTGTTGATGGTTGTGGCGCATTTATCAGCCATGCTTCTTCATCGTCATTGTTGATGGTTGTGGCGCATTTATCAGCCATGCTTCTTCATCGTCATTGTTGATGGTTGTGGCGCATTTATCAGCCATGCTTCTTCATCGTCATTGTTGATGGTTGTGGCGCATTTATCAGCCATGCTTCTTCATCGTCATTGTTGATGGTTGTGGCGCATTTATCGCCATGCTTCTTCATCGTCATTGTTGATGGTTGTGGCGCATTTATCAGCCATGCTTCTTCATCGTCATTGTTGATGGTTGTGGCGCATTTATCAGCCATGCTTCTTCATCGTCATTGTTGATGGTTGTGGCGCATTTATCAGCCATGCTTCTTCATCGTCATTGTTGATGGTTGTGGCGCATTTATCGCCATGCTTCTTCATCGTCATTGTTGATGGTTGTGGCGCATTTATCAGCCATGCTTCTTCATCGTCATTGTTGATGGTTGTGGCGCATTTATCAGCCATGCTTCTTCATCGTCATTGTTGATGGTTGTGGCGCATTTATCAGCCATGCTTCTTCATCGTCATTGTTGATGGTTGTGGCGCATTTATCAGCCATGCTTCTTCATCGTCATTGTTGATGGTTGTGGCGCATTTATCAGCCATGCCTCTTCATCGTCATTGTTGATGGTTGTGGCGCATTTATCGCCATGCTTCTTCATCGTCATTGTTGATGGTTGTGGCGCATTTATCAGCCATGCTTCTTCATCGTCATTGTTGATGGTTGTGGCGCATTTATCAGCCATGCTTCTTCATCGTCATTGTTGATGGTTGTGGCGCATTTATCAGCCATGCTTCTTCATCGTCATTGTTGATGGTTGTGGCGCATTTATCGCCATGCTTCTTCATCGTCATTGTTGATGGTTGTGGCGCATTTATCAGCCATGCATCGTCATTGTTGATGGTTGTGGCGCATTTATCAGCCATGCTTCTTCATCGTCATTGTTGATGGTTGTGGCGCATTTATCAGCCATGCTTCTTCATCGTCATTGTTGATGGTTGTGGCGCATTTATCAGCCATGCTTCTTCATCGTCATTGTTGATGGTTGTGGCGCATTTATCAGCCATGCTTCTTCATCGTCATTGTTGATGGTTGTGGCGCATTTATCAGCCATGCTTCTTCATCGTCATTGTTGATGGTTGTGGCGCATTTATCAGCCATGCTTCTTCATCGTCATTGTTGATGGTTGTGGCGCATTTATCAGCCATGCTTCTTCATCGTCATTGTTGATGGTTGTGGCGCATTTATCAGCCATGCTTCTTCATCGTCATTGTTGATGGTTGTGGCGCATTTATCAGCCATGCTTCTTCATCGTCATTGTTGATGGTTGTGGCGCATTTATCAGCCATGCTTCTTCATCGTCATTGTTGATGGTTGTGGCGCATTTATCAGCCATGCTTCTTCATCGTCATTGTTGATGGTTGTGGCGCATTTATCAGCCATGCTTCTTCATCGTCATTGTTGATGGTTGTGGCGCATTTATCGCCATGCTTCTTCATCGTCATTGTTGATGGTTGTGGCGCATTTATCAGCCATGCTTCTTCATCGTCATTGTTGATGGTTGTGGCGCATTTATCAGCCATGCTTCTTCATCGTCATTGTTGATGGTTGTGGCGCATTTATCGCCATGCTTCTTCATCGTCATTGTTGATGGTTGTGGCGCATTTATCAGCCATGCTTCTTCATCGTCATTGTTGATGGTTGTGGCGCATTTATCAGCCATGCTTCTTCATCGTCATTGTTGATGGTTGTGGCGCATTTATCAGCCATGCTTCTTCATCGTCATTGTTGATGGTTGTGGCGCATTTATCAGCCATGCTTCTTCATCGTCATTGTTGATGGTTGTGGCGCATTTATCGCCATGCTTCTTCATCGTCATTGTTGATGGTTGTGGCGCATTTATCAGCCATGCTTCTTCATCGTCATTGTTGATGGTTGTGGCGCATTTATCAGCCATGCTTCTTCATCGTCATTGTTGATGGTTGTGGCTCAGCCATGCTTCTTCATCGTCATTGTTGATGGTTGTGGCGCATTTATCAGCCATGCTTCTTCATCGTCATTGTTGATGGTTGTGGCGCATTTATCAGCCATGCTTCTTCATCGTCATTGTTGATGGTTGTGGCGCATTTATCAGCCATGCTTCTTCATCGTCATTGTTGATGGTTGTGGCGCATTTATCAGCCATGCTTCTTCATCGTCATTGTTGATGGTTGTGGCGCATTTATCAGCCATGCTTCTTCATCGTCATTGTTGATGGTTGTGGCGCATTTATCAGCCATGCTTCTTCATCGTCATTGTTGATGGTTGTGGCGCATTTATCAGCCATGCTTCTTCATCGTCATTGTTGATGGTTGTGGCGCATTTATCAGCCATGCTTCTTCATCGTCATTGTTGATGGTTGTGGCGCATTTATCAGCCATGCTTCTTCATCGTCATTGTTGATGGTTGTGGCGCATTTATTAGCCATGCTTCTTCATCGTCATTGTTGATGGTTGTGGCGCATTTATCAGCCATGCTTCTTCATCGTCATTGTTGATGGTTGTGGCGCATTTATCAGCCATGCTTCTTCATCGTCATTGTTGATGGTTGTGGCGCATTTATCAGCCATGCTTCTTCATCGTCATTGTTGATGGTTGTGGCGCATTTATCAGCCATGCTTCTTCATCGTCATTGTTGATGGTTGTGGCGCATTTATCGCCATGCTTCTTCATCGTCATTGTTGATGGTTGTGGCGCATTTATCAGCCATGCTTCTTCATCGTCATTGTTGATGGTTGTGGCGCATTTATCAGCCATGCTTCTTCATCGTCATTGTTGATGGTTGTGGCGCATTTATCAGCCATGCTTCTTCATCGTCATTGTTGATGGTTGTGGCGCATTTATCAGCCATGCTTCTTCATCGTCATTGTTGATGGTTGTGGCGCATTTATCAGCCATGCTTCTTCATCGTCATTGTTGATGGTTGTGGCGCATTTATCAGCCATGCTTCTTCATCGTCATTGTTGATGGTTGTGGCGCATTTATCAGCCATGCTTCTTCATCGTCATTGTTGATGGTTGTGGCGCATTTATCAGCCATGCTTCTTCATCGTCATTGTTGATGGTTGTGGCGCATTTATCAGCCATGCTTCTTCATCGTCATTGTTGATGGTTGTGGCGCATTTATCAGCCATGCTTCTTCATCGTCATTGTTGATGGTTGTGGCGCATTTATCAGCCATGCTTCTTCATCGTCATTGTTGATGGTTGTGGCGCATTTATCAGCCATGCTTCTTCATCGTCATTGTTGATGGTTGTGGCGCATTTATCAGCCATGCTTCTTCATCGTCATTGTTGATGGTTGTGGCGCATTTATCAGCCATGCTTCTTCATCGTCATTGTTGATGGTTGTGGCGCATTTATCAGCCATGCTTCTTCATCGTCATTTTTGATGGTTGTGGCGCATTTATCAGCCATGCTTCTTCATCGTCATTGTTGATGGTTGTGGCGCATTTATCAGCCATGCTTCTTCATCGTCATTGTTGATGGTTGTGGCGCATTTATCAGCCATGCTTCTTCATCGTCATTGTTGATGGTTGTGGCGCATTTATCAGCCATGCTTCTTCATCGTCATTGTTGATGGTTGTGGCGCATTTATCAGCCATGCTTCTTCATCGTCATTGTTGATGGTTGTGGCGCATTTATCAGCCATGCTTCTTCATCGTCATTGTTGATGGTTGTGGCGCATTTATCAGCCATGCTTCTTCATCGTCATTGTTGATGGTTGTGGCGCATTTATCAGCCATGCTTCTTCATCGTCATTGTTGATGGTTGTGGCGCATTTATCAGCCATGCTTCTTCATCGTCATTGTTGATGGTTGTGGCGCATTTATCAGCCATGCTTCTTCATCGTCATTGTTGATGGTTGTGGCGCATTTATCAGCCATGCTTCTTCATCGTCATTGTTGATGGTTGTGGCGCATTTATCAGCCATGCTTCTTCATCGTCATTGTTGATGGTTGTGGCGCATTTATCAGCCATGCTTCTTCATCGTCATTGTTGATGGTTGTGGCGCATTTATCGCCATGCTTCTTCATCGTCATTGTTGATGGTTGTGGCGCATTTATCAGCCATGCTTCTTCATCGTCATTGTTGATGGTTGTGGCGCATTTATCAGCCATGCTTCTTCATCGTCATTGTTGATGGTTGTGGCGCATTTATCAGCCATGCTTCTTCATCGTCATTGTTGATGGTTGTGGCGCATTTATCAGCCATGCTTCTTCATCGTCATTGTTGATGGTTGTGGCGCATTTATCAGCCATGCTTCTTCATCGTCATTGTTGATGGTTGTGGCGCATTTATCAGCCATGCTTCTTCATCGTCATTGTTGATGGTTGTGGCGCATTTATCAGCCATGCTTCTTCATCGTCATTGTTGATGGTTGTGGCGCATTTATCAGCCATGCTTCTTCATCGTCATTGTTGATGGTTGTGGCGCATTTATCAGCCATGCTTCTTCATCGTCATTGTTGATGGTTGTGGCGCATTTATCAGCCATGCTTCTTCATCGTCATTGTTGATGGTTGTGGCGCATTTATCAGCCATGCTTCTTCATCGTCATTGTTGATGGTTGTGGCGCATTTATCGCCATGCTTCTTCATCGTCATTGTTGATGGTTGTGGCGCATTTATCAGCCATGCTTCTTCATCGTCATTGTTGATGGTTGTGGCGCATTTATCAGCCATGCTTCTTCATCGTCATTGTTGATGGTTGTGGCGCATTTATCAGCCATGCTTCTTCATCGTCATTGTTGATGGTTGTGGCGCATTTATCAGCCATGCTTCTTCATCGTCATTGTTGATGGTTGTGGCGCATTTATCAGCCATGCTTCTTCATCGTCATTGTTGATGGTTGTGGCGCATTTATCAGCCATGCTTCTTCATCGTCATTGTTGATGGTTGTGGCGCATTTATCAGCCATGCTTCTTCATCGTCATTGTTGATGGTTGTGGCGCATTTATCGCCATGCTTCTTCATCGTCATTGTTGATGGTTGTGGCGCATTTATCAGCCATGCTTCTTCATCGTCATTGTTGATGGTTGTGGCGCATTTATCAGCCATGCTTCTTCATCGTCATTGTTGATGGTTGTGGCGCATTTATCGCCATGCTTCTTCATCGTCATTGTTGATGGTTGTGGCGCATTTATCAGCCATGCTTCTTCATCGTCATTGTTGATGGTTGTGGCGCATTTATCAGCCATGCTTCTTCATCGTCATTGTTGATGGTTGTGGCGCATTTATCAGCCATGCTTCTTCATCGTCATTGTTGATGGTTGTGGCGCATTTATCAGCCATGCTTCTTCATCGTCATTGTTGATGGTTGTGGCGCATTTATCAGCCATGCTTCTTCATCGTCATTGTTGATGGTTGTGGCGCATTTATCAGCCATGCTTCTTCATCGTCATTGTTGATGGTTGTGGCGCATTTATCAGCCATGCTTCTTCATCGTCATTGTTGATGGTTGTGGCGCATTTATCAGCCATGCTTCTTCATCGTCATTGTTGATGGTTGTGGCGCATTTATCAGCCATGCTTCTTCATCGTCATTGTTGATGGTTGTGGCGCATTTATCAGCCATGCTTCTTCATCGTCATTGTTGATGGTTGTGGCGCATTTATCAGCCATGCTTCTTCATCGTCATTGTTGATGGTTGTGGCGCATTTATCAGCCATGCTTCTTCATCGTCATTGTTGATGGTTGTGGCGCATTTATCGCCATGCTTCTTCATCGTCATTGTTGATGGTTGTGGCGCATTTATCAGCCATGCTTCTTCATCGTCATTGTTGATGGTTGTGGCGCATTTATCAGCCATGCTTCTTCATCGTCATTGTTGATGGTTGTGGCGCATTTATCAGCCATGCTTCTTCATCGTCATTGTTGATGGTTGTGGCGCATTTATCAGCCATGCTTCTTCATCGTCATTGTTGATGGTTGTGGCGCATTTATCAGCCATGCTTCTTCATCGTCATTGTTGATGGTTGTGGCGCATTTATCAGCCATGCTTCTTCATCGTCATTGTTGATGGTTGTGGCGCATTTATCAGCCATGCTTCTTCATCGTCATTGTTGATGGTTGTGGCGCATTTATCAGCCATGCTTCTTCATCGTCATTGTTGATGGTTGTGGCGCATTTATCAGCCATGCTTCTTCATCGTCATTGTTGATGGTTGTGGCGCATTTATCAGCCATGCTTCTTCATCGTCATTGTTGATGGTTGTGGCGCATTTATCAGCCATGCTTCTTCATCGTCATTGTTGATGGTTGTGGCGCATTTATCAGCCATGCTTCTTCATCGTCATTGTTGATGGTTGTGGCGCATTTATCAGCCATGCTTCTTCATCGTCATTGTTGATGGTTGTGGCGCATTTATCAGCCATGCTTCTTCATCGTCATTGTTGATGGTTGTGGCGCATTTATCAGCCATGCTTCTTCATCGTCATTGTTGATGGTTGTGGCGCATTTATCAGCCATGCTTCTTCATCGTCATTGTTGATGGTTGTGGCGCATTTATCAGCCATGCTTCTTCATCGTCATTGTTGATGGTTGTGGCGCATTTATCGCCATGCTTCTTCATCGTCATTGTTGATGGTTGTGGCGCATTTATCAGCCATGCTTCTTCATCGTCATTGTTGATGGTT
>OZ057405.1:26443665-26491322 GCA_964056735.1 Allodiplogaster pararmata
GATGGTTGTGGCGCATTTATCAGCCATGCTTCTTCATCGTCATTGTTGATGGTTGTGGCGCATTTATCAGCCATGCTTCTTCATCGTCATTGTTGATGGTTGTGGCGCATTTATCAGCCATGCTTCTTCATCGTCATTGTTGATGGTTGTGGCGCATTTATCAGCCATGCTTCTTCATCGTCATTGTTGATGGTTGTGGCGCATTTATCAGCCATGCTTCTTCATCGTCATTGTTGATGGTTGTGGCGCATTTATCAGCCATGCTTCTTCATCGGTCATTGTTGATGGTTGTGGCGCATTTATCAGCCATGCTTCTTCATCGTCATTGTTGATGGTTGTGGCGCATTTATCAGCCATGCTTCTTCATCGTCATTGTTGATGGTTGTGGCGCATTTATCAGCCATGCTTCTTCATCGTCATTGTTGATGGTTGTGGCGCATTTATCAGCCATGCTTCTTCATCGTCATTGTTGATGGTTGTGGCGCATTTATCAGCCATGCTTCTTCATCGTCCTTGTTGATGGTTGTGGCGCATTTATCAGCCATGCTTCTTCATCGTCATTGTTGATGGTTGTGGCGCATTTATCAGCCATGCTTCTTCATCGTCATTGTTGATGGTTGTGGCGCATTTATCAGCCATGCTTCTTCATCGTCATTGTTGATGGTTGTGGCGCATTTATCAGCCATGCTTCTTCATCGTCATTGTTGATGGTTGTGGCGCATTTATCAGCCATGCTTCTTCATCGTCATTGTTGATGGTTGTGGCGCATTTATCAGCCATGCTTCTTCATCGTCATTGTTGATGGTTGTGGCGCATTTATCAGCCATGCTTCTTCATCGTCATTGTTGATGGTTGTGGCGCATTTATCAGCCATGCTTCTTCATCGTCATTGTTGATGGTTGTGGCGCATTTATCAGCCATGCTTCTTCATCGTCATTGTTGATGGTTGTGGCGCATTTATCAGCCATGCTTCTTCATCGTCATTGTTGATGGTTGTGGCGCATTTATCAGCCATGCTTCTTCATCGTCATTGTTGATGGTTGTGGCGCATTTATCAGCCATGCTTCTTCATCGTCATTGTTGATGGTTGTGGCGCATTTATCAGCCATGCTTCTTCATCGTCATTGTTGATGGTTGTGGCGCATTTATCAGCCATGCTTCTTCATCGTCATTGTTGATGGTTGTGGCGCATTTATCAGCCATGCTTCTTCATCGTCATTGTTGATGGTTGTGGCGCATTTATCAGCCATGCTTCTTCATCGTCATTGTTGATGGTTGTGGCGCATTTATCAGCCATGCTTCTTCATCGTCATTGTTGATGGTTGTGGCGCATTTATCAGCCATGCTTCTTCATCGTCATTGTTGATGGTTGTGGCGCATTTATCAGCCATGCTTCTTCATCGTCATTGTTGATGGTTGTGGCGCATTTATCAGCCATGCTTCTTCATCGTCATTGTTGATGGTTGTGGCGCATTTATCAGCCATGCTTCTTCATCGTCATTGTTGATGGTTGTGGCGCATTTATCAGCCATGCTTCTTCATCGTCATTGTTGATGGTTGTGGCGCATTTATCAGCCATGCTTCTTCATCGTCATTGTTGATGGTTGTGGCGCATTTATCAGCCATGCTTCTTCATCGTCATTGTTGATGGTTGTGGCGCATTTATCAGCCATGCTTCTTCATCGTCATTGTTGATGGTTGTGGCGCATTTATCAGCCATGCTTCTTCATCGTCATTGTTGATGGTTGTGGCGCATTTATCAGCCATGCTTCTTCATCGTCATTGTTGATGGTTGTGGCGCATTTATCAGCCATGCTTCTTCATCGTCATTGTTGATGGTTGTGGCGCATTTATCAGCCATGCTTCTTCATCGTCATTGTTGATGGTTGTGGCGCATTTATCAGCCATGCTTCTTCATCGTCATTGTTGATGGTTGTGGCGCATTTATCAGCCATGCTTCTTCATCGTCATTGTTGATGGTTGTGGCGCATTTATCAGCCATGCTTCTTCATCGTCATTGTTGATGGTTGTGGCGCATTTATCAGCCATGCTTCTTCATCGTCATTGTTGATGGTTGTGGCGCATTTATCAGCCATGCTTCTTCATCGTCATTGTTGATGGTTGTGGCGCATTTATCAGCCATGCTTCTTCATCGTCATTGTTGATGGTTGTGGCGCATTTATCAGCCATGCTTCTTCATCGTCATTGTTGATGGTTGTGGCGCATTTATCAGCCATGCTTCTCATCGTCATTGTTGATGGTTGTGGCGCATTTATCAGCCATGCTTCTTCATCGTCATTGTTGATGGTTGTGGCGCATTTATCAGCCATGCTTCTTCATCGTCATTGTTGATGGTTGTGGCGCATTTATCAGCCATGCTTCTTCATCGTCATTGTTGATGGTTGTGGCGCATTTATCAGCCATGCTTCTTCATCGTCATTTTTGATGGTTGTGGCGCATTTATCAGCCATGCTTCTTCATCGTCATTGTTGATGGTTGTGGCGCATTTATCAGCCATGCTTCTTCATCGTCATTGTTGATGGTTGTGGCGCATTTATCAGCCATGCTTCTTCATCGTCATTGTTGATGGTTGTGGCGCATTTATCAGCCATGCTTCTTCATCGTCATTGTTGATGGTTGTGGCGCATTTATCAGCCATGCTTCTTCATCGTCATTGTTGATGGTTGTGGCGCATTTATCAGCCATGCTTCTTCATCGTCATTGTTGATGGTTGTGGCGCATTTATCAGCCATGCTTCTTCATCGTCATTGTTGATGGTTGTGGCGCATTTATCAGCCATGCTTCTTCATCGTCATTGTTGATGGTTGTGGCGCATTTATCAGCCATGCTTCTTCATCGTCATTTTTGATGGTTGTGGCGCATTTATCAGCCATGCTTCTTCATCGTCATTTTTGATGGTTGTGGCTCAGCCACGCTTCTTCATCGTCATTGTTGATGGTTGTGGCGCATTTATCAGCCATGCTTCTTCATCGTCATTGTTGATGGTTGTGGCGCATTTATCAGCCATGCTTCTTCATCGTCATTGTTGATGGTTGTGGCGCATTTATCAGCCATGCTTCTTCATCGTCATTGTTGATGGTTGTGGCGCATTTATCAGCCATGCTTCTTCATCGTCATTGTTGATGGTTGTGGCGCATTTATCAGCCATGCTTCTTCATCGTCATTGTTGATGGTTGTGGCGCATTTATCAGCCATGCTTCTTCATCGTCATTTTTGATGGTTGTGGCGCATTTATCAGCCATGCTTCTTCATCGTCATTGTTGATGGTTGTGGCGCATTTATCGCCATGCTTCTTCATCGTCATTGTTGATGGTTGTGGCGCATTTATCAGCCATGCTTCTTCATCGTCATTGTTGATGGTTGTGGCGCATTTATCAGCCATGCTTCTTCATCGTCATTGTTGATGGTTGTGGCGCATTTATCAGCCATGCTTCTTCATCGTCATTGTTGATGGTTGTGGCGCATTTATCAGCCATGCTTCTTCATCGTCATTTTGATGGTTGTGGCGCATTTATCAGCCATGCTTCTTCATCGTCATTTTTGATGGTTGTGGCTCAGCCATGCTTCTTCATCGTCATTGTTGATGGTTGTGGCGCATTTATCAGCCATGCTTCTTCATCGTCATTGTTGATGGTTGTGGCTCAGCCATGCTTCTTCATCGTCATTGTTGATGGTTGTGGCTCAGCCATGCTTCTTCATCGTCATTGTTGATGGTTGTGGCGCATTTATCAGCCATGCTTCTTCATCGTCATTGTTGATGGTTGTGGCTCAGCCATGCTTCTTCATCGTCATTTTTGATGGTTGTGGCTCAGCCATGCTTCTTCATCGTCATTGTTGATGGTTGTGGCGCATTTATCAGCCATGCTTCTTCATCGTCATTTTTGATGGTTGTGGCGCATTTATCAGCCATGCTTCTTCATCGTCATTGTTGATGGTTGTGGCGCATTTATCAGCCATGCTTCTTCATCGTCATTGTTGATGGTTGTGGCGCATTTATCAGCCATGCTTCTTCATCGTCATTGTTGATGGTTGTGGCGCATTTATCAGCCATGCTTCTTCATCGTCATTGTTGATGGTTGTGGCGCATTTATCAGCCATGCTTCTTCATCGTCATTGTTGATGGTTGTGGCGCATTTATCAGCCATGCTTCTTCATCGTCATTGTTGATGGTTGTGGCGCATTTATCAGCCATGCTTCTTCATCGTCATTGTTGATGGTTGTGGCGCATTTATCAGCCATGCTTCTTCATCGTCATTGTTGATGGTTGTGGCGCATTTATCAGCCATGCTTCTTCATCGTCATTGTTGATGGTTGTGGCGCATTTATCAGCCATGCTTCTTCATCGTCATTGTTGATGGTTGTGGCGCATTTATCAGCCATGCTTCTTCATCGTCATTGTTGATGGTTGTGGCGCATTTATCAGCCATGCTTCTTCATCGTCATTGTTGATGGTTGTGGCGCATTTATCAGCCATGCTTCTTCATCGTCATTTTTGATGGTTGTGGCGCATTTATCAGCCATGCTTCTTCATCGTCATTGTTGATGGTTGTGGCGCATTTATCGCCATGCTTCTTCATCGTCATTGTTGATGGTTGTGGCGCATTTATCAGCCATGCTTCTTCATCGTCATTGTTGATGGTTGTGGCGCATTTATCAGCCATGCTTCTTCATCGTCATTGTTGATGGTTGTGGCGCATTTATCAGCCATGCTTCTTCATCGTCATTGTTGATGGTTGTGGCGCATTTATCAGCCATGCTTCTTCATCGTCATTTTTGATGGTTGTGGCGCATTTATCAGCCATGCTTCTTCATCGTCATTTTTGATGGTTGTGGCTCAGCCATGCTTCTTCATCGTCATTGTTGATGGTTGTGGCGCATTTATCAGCCATGCTTCTTCATCGTCATTGTTGATGGTTGTGGCTCAGCCATGCTTCTTCATCGTCATTGTTGATGGTTGTGGCTCAGCCATGCTTCTTCATCGTCATTGTTGATGGTTGTGGCGCATTTATCAGCCATGCTTCTTCATCGTCATTTTTGATGGTTGTGGCTCAGCCATGCTTCTTCATCGTCATTGTTGATGGTTGTGGCGCATTTATCAGCCATGCTTCTTCATCGTCATTTTTGATGGTTGTGGCTCAGCCATGCTTCTTCATCGTCATTTTTGATGGTTGTGGCTCAGCCATGCTTCTTCATCGTCATTGTTGATGGTTGTGGCGCATTTATCGCCATGCTTCTTCATCGTCATTGTTGATGGTTGTGGCGCATTTATCAGCCATGCTTCTTCATCGTCATTGTTGATGGTTGTGGCGCATTTATCGCCATGCTTCTTCATCGTCATTGTTGATGGTTGTGGCGCATTTATCAGCCATGCTTCTTCATCGTCATTGTTGATGGTTGTGGCGCATTTATCAGCCATGCTTCTTCATCGTCATTGTTGATGGTTGTGGCGCATTTATCAGCCATGCTTCTTCATCGTCATTGTTGATGGTTGTGGCGCATTTATCAGCCATGCTTCTTCATCGTCATTGTTGATGGTTGTGGCGCATTTATCAGCCATGCTTCTTCATCGTCATTGTTGATGGTTGTGGCGCATTTATCAGCCATGCTTCTTCATCGTCATTGTTGATGGTTGTGGCGCATTTATCAGCCATGCTTCTTCATCGTCATTGTTGATGGTTGTGGCGCATTTATCAGCCATGCTTCTTCATCGTCATTGTTGATGGTTGTGGCGCATTTATCAGCCATGCTTCTTCATCGTCATTGTTGATGGTTGTGGCGCATTTATCAGCCATGCTTCTTCATCGTCATTGTTGATGGTTGTGGCGCATTTATCAGCCATGCTTCTTCATCGTCATTGTTGATGGTTGTGGCGCATTTATCAGCCATGCTTCTTCATCGTCATTGTTGATGGTTGTGGCGCATTTATCAGCCATGCTTCTTCATCGTCATTGTTGATGGTTGTGGCGCATTTATCAGCCATGCTTCTTCATCGTCATTGTTGATGGTTGTGGCGCATTTATCAGCCATGCTTCTTCATCGTCATTGTTGATGGTTGTGGCGCATTTATCAGCCATGCTTCTTCATCGTCATTGTTGATGGTTGTGGCGCATTTATCAGCCATGCTTCTTCATCGTCATTGTTGATGGTTGTGGCGCATTTATCAGCCATGCTTCTTCATCGTCATTGTTGATGGTTGTGGCGCATTTATCAGCCATGCTTCTTCATCGTCATTGTTGATGGTTGTGGCGCATTTATCAGCCATGCTTCTTCATCGTCATTGTTGATGGTTGTGGCGCATTTATCAGCCATGCTTCTTCATCGTCATTGTTGATGGTTGTGGCGCATTTATCAGCCATGCTTCTTCATCGTCATTGTTGATGGTTGTGGCGCATTTATCAGCCATGCTTCTTCATCGTCATTGTTGATGGTTGTGGCGCATTTATCAGCCATGCTTCTTCATCGTCATTGTTGATGGTTGTGGCGCATTTATCAGCCATGCTTCTTCATCGTCATTGTTGATGGTTGTGGCGCATTTATCAGCCATGCTTCTTCATCGTCATTGTTGATGGTTGTGGCGCATTTATCAGCCATGCTTCTTCATCGTCATTGTTGATGGTTGTGGCGCATTTATCAGCCATGCTTCTTCATCGTCATTGTTGATGGTTGTGGCGCATTTATCAGCCATGCTTCTTCATCGTCATTGTTGATGGTTGTGGCGCATTTATCAGCCATGCTTCTTCATCGTCATTGTTGATGGTTGTGGCGCATTTATCAGCCATGCTTCTTCATCGTCATTGTTGATGGTTGTGGCGCATTTATCAGCCATGCTTCTTCATCGTCATTGTTGATGGTTGTGGCGCATTTATCAGCCATGCTTCTTCATCGTCATTGTTGATGGTTGTGGCGCATTTATCAGCCATGCTTCTTCATCGTCATTGTTGATGGTTGTGGCGCATTTATCAGCCATGCTTCTTCATCGTCATTGTTGATGGTTGTGGCGCATTTATCAGCCATGCTTCTTCATCGTCATTGTTGATGGTTGTGGCGCATTTATCAGCCATGCTTCTTCATCGTCATTGTTGATGGTTGTGGCGCATTTATCAGCCATGCTTCTTCATCGTCATTGTTGATGGTTGTGGCGCATTTATCAGCCATGCTTCTTCATCGTCATTGTTGATGGTTGTGGCGCATTTATCAGCCATGCTTCTTCATCGTCATTGTTGATGGTTGTGGCGCATTTATCAGCCATGCTTCTTCATCGTCATTGTTGATGGTTGTGGCTCAGCCATGCTTCTTCATCGTCATTGTTGATGGTTGTGGCGCATTTATCAGCCATGCTTCTTCATCGTCATTGTTGATGGTTGTGGCGCATTTATCAGCCATGCTTCTTCATCGTCATTGTTGATGGTTGTGGCGCATTTATCAGCCATGCTTCTTCATCGTCATTGTTGATGGTTGTGGCGCATTTATCAGCCATGCTTCTTCATCGTCATTGTTGATGGTTGTGGCGCATTTATCAGCCATGCTTCTTCATCGTCATTGTTGATGGTTGTGGCGCATTTATCAGCCATGCTTCTTCATCGTCATTGTTGATGGTTGTGGCGCATTTATCAGCCATGCTTCTTCATCGTCATTGTTGATGGTTGTGGCGCATTTATCAGCCATGCTTCTTCATCGTCATTGTTGATGGTTGTGGCGCATTTATCAGCCATGCTTCTTCATCGTCATTGTTGATGGTTGTGGCGCATTTATCGCCATGCTTCTTCATCGTCATTGTTGATGGTTGTGGCGCATTTATCAGCCATGCTTCTTCATCGTCATTGTTGATGGTTGTGGCGCATTTATCAGCCATGCTTCTTCATCGTCATTGTTGATGGTTGTGGCGCATTTATCAGCCATGCTTCTTCATCGTCATTGTTGATGGTTGTGGCGCATTTATCAGCCATGCTTCTTCATCGTCATTGTTGATGGTTGTGGCGCATTTATCAGCCATGCTTCTTCATCGTCATTGTTGATGGTTGTGGCGCATTTATCAGCCATGCTTCTTCATCGTCATTGTTGATGGTTGTGGCGCATTTATCAGCCATGCTTCTTCATCGTCATTGTTGATGGTTGTGGCGCATTTATCAGCCATGCTTCTTCATCGTCATTGTTGATGGTTGTGGCGCATTTATCAGCCATGCTTCTTCATCGTCATTGTTGATGGTTGTGGCGCATTTATCAGCCATGCTTCTTCATCGTCATTGTTGATGGTTGTGGCGCATTTATCAGCCATGCTTCTTCATCGTCATTGTTGATGGTTGTGGCGCATTTATCAGCCATGCTTCTTCATCGTCATTGTTGATGGTTGTGGCGCATTTATCAGCCATGCTTCTTCATCGTCATTGTTGATGGTTGTGGCTCAGCCATGCTTCTTCATCGTCATTGTTGATGGTTGTGGCGCATTTATCGCCATGCTTCTTCATCGTCATTGTTGATGGTTGTGGCGCATTTATCAGCCATGCTTCTTCATCGTCATTGTTGATGGTTGTGGCGCATTTATCAGCCATGCTTCTTCATCGTCATTGTTGATGGTTGTGGCGCATTTATCAGCCATGCTTCTTCATCGTCATTGTTGATGGTTGTGGCGCATTTATCAGCCATGCTTCTTCATCGTCATTGTTGATGGTTGTGGCGCATTTATCAGCCATGCTTCTTCATCGTCATTGTTGATGGTTGTGGCGCATTTATCAGCCATGCTTCTTCATCGTCATTGTTGATGGTTGTGGCTCAGCCATGCTTCTTCATCGTCATTGTTGATGGTTGTGGCGCATTTATCGCCATGCTTCTTCATCGTCATTGTTGATGGTTGTGGCGCATTTATCAGCCATGCTTCTTCATCGTCATTGTTGATGGTTGTGGCGCATTTATCAGCCATGCTTCTTCATCGTCATTGTTGATGGTTGTGGCGCATTTATCAGCCATGCTTCTTCATCGTCATTGTTGATGGTTGTGGCGCATTTATCAGCCATGCTTCTTCATCGTCATTGTTGATGGTTGTGGCGCATTTATCAGCCATGCTTCTTCATCGTCATTGTTGATGGTTGTGGCGCATTTATCAGCCATGCTTCTTCATCGTCATTGTTGATGGTTGTGGCGCATTTATCAGCCATGCTTCTTCATCGTCATTGTTGATGGTTGTGGCGCATTTATCAGCCATGCTTCTTCATCGTCATTGTTGATGGTTGTGGCGCATTTATCGCCATGCTTCTTCATCGTCATTGTTGATGGTTGTGGCGCATTTATCAGCCATGCTTCTTCATCGTCATTGTTGATGGTTGTGGCGCATTTATCAGCCATGCTTCTTCATCGTCATTGTTGATGGTTGTGGCGCATTTATCAGCCATGCTTCTTCATCGTCATTGTTGATGGTTGTGGCGCATTTATCAGCCATGCTTCTTCATCGTCATTGTTGATGGTTGTGGCGCATTTATCAGCCATGCTTCTTCATCGTCATTGTTGATGGTTGTGGCGCATTTATCAGCCATGCTTCTTCATCGTCATTGTTGATGGTTGTGGCGCATTTATCAGCCATGCTTCTTCATCGTCATTGTTGATGGTTGTGGCGCATTTATCAGCCATGCTTCTTCATCGTCATTGTTGATGGTTGTGGCGCATTTATCAGCCATGCTTCTTCATCGTCATTGTTGATGGTTGTGGCGCATTTATCAGCCATGCTTCTTCATCGTCATTGTTGATGGTTGTGGCGCATTTATCAGCCATGCTTCTTCATCGTCATTGTTGATGGTTGTGGCGCATTTATCAGCCATGCTTCTTCATCGTCATTGTTGATGGTTGTGGCGCATTTATCAGCCATGCTTCTTCATCGTCATTGTTGATGGTTGTGGCTCAGCCATGCTTCTTCATCGTCATTGTTGATGGTTGTGGCGCATTTATCGCCATGCTTCTTCATCGTCATTGTTGATGGTTGTGGCGCATTTATCAGCCATGCTTCTTCATCGTCATTGTTGATGGTTGTGGCGCATTTATCAGCCATGCTTCTTCATCGTCATTGTTGATGGTTGTGGCGCATTTATCAGCCATGCTTCTTCATCGTCATTGTTGATGGTTGTGGCGCATTTATCAGCCATGCTTCTTCATCGTCATTGTTGATGGTTGTGGCGCATTTATCAGCCATGCTTCTTCATCGTCATTGTTGATGGTTGTGGCGCATTTATCAGCCATGCTTCTTCATCGTCATTGTTGATGGTTGTGGCGCATTTATCAGCCATGCTTCTTCATCGTCATTGTTGATGGTTGTGGCGCATTTATCAGCCATGCTTCTTCATCGTCATTGTTGATGGTTGTGGCGCATTTATCAGCCATGCTTCTTCATCGTCATTGTTGATGGTTGTGGCGCATTTATCAGCCATGCTTCTTCATCGTCATTTTTGATGGTTGTGGCGCATTTATCAGCCATGCTTCTTCATCGTCATTGTTGATGGTTGTGGCGCATTTATCAGCCATGCTTCTTCATCGTCATTTTTGATGGTTGTGGCTTCAGCCATGCTTCTTCATCGTCATTGTTGATGGTTGTGGCGCATTTATCAGCCATGCTTCTTCATCGTCATTTTTGATGGTTGTGGCTCAGCCATGCTTCTTCATCGTCATTTTTGATGGTTGTGGCTCAGCCATGCTTCTTCATCGTCATTGTTGATGGTTGTGGCGCATTTATCGCCATGCTTCTTCATCGTCATTGTTGATGGTTGTGGCGCATTTATCAGCCATGCTTCTTCATCGTCATTGTTGATGGTTGTGGCGCATTTATCAGCCATGCTTCTTCACGTCATTGTTGATGGTTGTGGCGCATTTATCAGCCATGCTTCTTCATCGTCATTGTTGATGGTTGTGGCGCATTTATCAGCCATGCTTCTTCATCGTCATTGTTGATGGTTGTGGCGCATTTATCAGCCATGCTTCTTCATCGTCATTGTTGATGGTTGTGGCGCATTTATCAGCCATGCTTCTTCATCGTCATTGTTGATGGTTGTGGCGCATTTATCAGCCATGCTTCTTCATCGTCATTTTTGATGGTTGTGGCGCATTTATCAGCCATGCTTCTTCATCGTCATTGTTGATGGTTGTGGCGCATTTATCAGCCATGCTTCTTCATCGTCATTTTTGATGGTTGTGGCGCATTTATCAGCCATGCTTCTTCATCGTCATTTTTGATGGTTGTGGCGCATTTATCAGCCATGCTTCTTCATCGTCATTTTTGATGGTTGTGGCGCATTTATCAGCCATGTTTCTTCATCGTCATTGTTGATGGTTGTGGCGCATTTATCGCCATGCTTCTTCATCGTCATTGTTGATGGTTGTGGCGCATTTATCAGCCATGCTTCTTCATCGTCATTGTTGATGGTTGTGGCGCATTTATCAGCCATGCTTCTTCATCGTCATTGTTGATGGTTGTGGCGCATTTATCAGCCATGCTTCTTCATCGTCATTGTTGATGGTTGTGGCGCATTTATCAGCCATGCTTCTTCATCGTCATTGTTGATGGTTGTGGCGCATTTATCAGCCATGCTTCTTCATCGTCATTGTTGATGGTTGTGGCGCATTTATCAGCCATGCTTCTTCATCGTCATTGTTGATGGTTGTGGCGCATTTATCAGCCATGCTTCTTCATCGTCATTGTTGATGGTTTTGGCGCATTTATCGCCATGCTTCTTCATCGTCATTGTTGATGGTTGTGGCGCATTTATCAGCCATGCTTCTTCATCGTCATTGTTGATGGTTGTGGCGCATTTATCAGCCATGCTTCTTCATCGTCATTGTTGATGGTTGTGGCGCATTTATCAGCCATGCTTCTTCATCGTCATTGTTGATGGTTGTGGCGCATTTATCAGCCATGCTTCTTCATCGTCATTGTTGATGGTTGTGGCGCATTTATCAGCCATGCTTCTTCATCGTCATTGTTGATGGTTGTGGCGCATTTATCAGCCATGCTTCTTCATCGTCATTGTTGATGGTTGTGGCGCATTTATCAGCCATGCTTCTTCATCGTCATTGTTGATGGTTGTGGCGCATTTATCAGCCATGCTTCTTCATCGTCATTGTTGATGGTTGTGGCGCATTTATCAGCCATGCTTCTTCATCGTCATTGTTGATGGTTGTGGCGCATTTATCAGCCATGCTTCTTCATCGTCATTGTTGATGGTTGTGGCGCATTTATCAGCCATGCTTCTTCATCGTCATTGTTGATGGTTGTGGCGCATTTATCAGCCATGCTTCTTCATCGTCATTGTTGATGGTTGTGGCGCATTTATCAGCCATGCTTCTTCATCGTCATTGTTGATGGTTGTGGCGCATTTATCAGCCATGCTTCTTCATCGTCATTGTTGATGGTTGTGGCGCATTTATCAGCCATGCTTCTTCATCGTCATTTTTGATGGTTGTGGCGCATTTATCAGCCATGCTTCTTCATCGTCATTGTTGATGGTTGTGGCGCATTTATCAGCCATGCTTCTTCATCGTCATTGTTGATGGTTGTGGCGCATTTATCAGCCATGCTTCTTCATCGTCATTGTTGATGGTTGTGGCGCATTTATCAGCCATGCTTCTTCATCGTCATTGTTGATGGTTGTGGCGCATTTATCAGCCATGCTTCTTCATCGTCATTGTTGATGGTTGTGGCGCATTTATCAGCCATGCTTCTTCATCGTCATTGTTGATGGTTGTGGCGCATTTATCAGCCATGCTTCTTCATCGTCATTGTTGATGGTTGTGGCGCATTTATCAGCCATGCTTCTTCATCGTCATTGTTGATGGTTGTGGCGCATTTATCAGCCATGCTTCTTCATCGTCATTGTTGATGGTTGTGGCGCATTTATCAGCCATGCTTCTTCATCGTCATTTTTGATGGTTGTGGCGCATTTATCAGCCATGCTTCTTCATCGTCATTGTTGATGGTTGTGGCGCATTTATCAGCCATGCTTCTTCATCGTCATTGTTGATGGTTGTGGCGCATTTATCAGCCATGCTTTTTCATCGTCATTGTTGATGGTTGTGGCGCATTTATCAGCCATGCTTCTTCATCGTCATTTTTGATGGTTGTGGCGCATTTATCAGCCATGCTTCTTCATCGTCATTGTTGATGGTTGTGGCGCATTTATCAGCCATGCTTCTTCATCGTCATTTTTGATGGTTGTGGCGCATTTATCAGCCATGCTTCTTCATCGTCATTGTTGATGGTTGTGGCGCATTTATCAGCCATGCTTCTTCATCGTCATTGTTGATGGTTGTGGCGCATTTATCAGCCATGCTTCTTCATCGTCATTTTTGATGGTTGTGGCGCATTTATCAGCCATGCTTCTTCATCGTCATTTTTGATGGTTGTGGCGCATTTATCAGCCATGCTTCTTCATCGTCATTGTTGATGGTTGTGGCGCATTTATCGCCATGCTTCTTCATCGTCATTGTTGATGGTTGTGGCGCATTTATCAGCCATGCTTCTTCATCGTCATTGTTGATGGTTGTGGCGCATTTATCAGCCATGCTTCTTCATCGTCATTGTTGATGGTTGTGGCGCATTTATCAGCCATGCTTCTTCATCGTCATTGTTGATGGTTGTGGCGCATTTATCAGCCATGCTTCTTCATCGTCATTGTTGATGGTTGTGGCGCATTTATCAGCCATGCTTCTTCATCGTCATTGTTGATGGTTGTGGCGCATTTATCAGCCATGCTTCTTCATCGTCATTGTTGATGGTTGTGGCGCATTTATCAGCCATGCTTCTTCATCGTCATTGTTGATGGTTGTGGCGCATTTATCAGCCATGCTTCTTCATCGTCATTGTTGATGGTTGTGGCGCATTTATCAGCCATGCTTCTTCATCGTCATTGTTGATGGTTGTGGCGCATTTATCAGCCATGCTTCTTCATCGTCATTGTTGATGGTTGTGGCGCATTTATCGCCATGCTTCTTCATCGTCATTGTTGATGGTTGTATCGCATTTATCAGCCATGCTTCTTCATCGTCATTGTTGATGGTTGTGGCGCATTTATCAGCCATGCTTCTTCATCGTCATTGTTGATGGTTGTGGCGCATTTATCGCCATGCTTCTTCATCGTCATTGTTGATGGTTGTGGCGCATTTATCAGCCATGCTTCTTCATCGTCATTGTTGATGGTTGTGGCGCATTTATCAGCCATGCTTCTTCATCGTCATTGTTGATGGTTGTGGCGCATTTATCAGCCATGCTTCTTCATCGTCATTGTTGATGGTTGTGGCGCATTTATCAGCCATGCTTCTTCATCGTCATTGTTGATGGTTGTGGCGCATTTATCAGCCATGCTTCTTCATCGTCATTGTTGATGGTTGTGGCGCATTTATCGCCATGCTTCTTCATCGTCATTGTTGATGGTTGTGGCTCAGTCATGCTTCTTCATCGTCATTTTTGATGGTTGTGGCTCAGCCATGCTTCTTCATCGTCATTTTTGATGGTTGTGGCTCAGCCATGCTTCTTCATCGTCATTGTTGATGGTTGTGGCTCAGCCATGCTTCTTCATCGTCATTGTTGATGGTTGTGGCTCAGCCATGCTTCTTCATCGTCATTGTTGATGGTTGTGGCTCAGCCATGCTTCTTCATCGTCATTGTTGATGGTGTTGGCTCAGCCATGCTTCTTCATCGTCAGTGTTGATGGTTGTGGCTCAGCCATGCTTCTTCATCGTCATTGTTGATGGTTGTGGCTCAGCCATGCTTCTTCATCGTCATTGTTGATGGTTGTGGCTCAGCCATGCTTCTTCATCGTCATTGTTGATGGTTGTGGCTCAGCCATGCTTCTTCATCGTCATTGTTGATGGTTGTGGCTCAGCCATGCTTCTTCATCGTCATTGTTGATGGTTGTGGCTCAGCCATGCTTCTTCATCGTCATTGTTGATGGTTGTGGCTCAGCCATGCTTCTTTATCGTCATTGTTGATGGTTGTGGCTCAGCCATGCTTCTTCATCGTCATTGTTGATGGTTGTGGCTCAGCCATGCTTCTTCATCGTCATTGTTGATGGTTGTGGCTCAGCCATGCTTCTTCATCGTCATTGTTGATGGTTGTGGCTCAGCCATGCTTCTTCATCGTCATTGTTGATGGTTGCGGCTCAGCCATGCTTCTTCATCGTCATTGTTGATGGTTGTGGCTCAGCCATGCTTCTTCATCGTCATTGTTGATGGTTGTGGCTCAGCCATGCTTCTTTATCGTCATTGTTGATGGTTGTGGCTCAGCCATGCTTCTTCATCGTCATTGTTGATGGTTGTGGCTCAGCCATGCTTCTTCATCGTCATTGTTGATGGTTGTGGCTCAGCCATGCTTCTTCATCGTCATTGTTGATGGTTGTGGCTCAGCCATGCTTCTTCATCGTCATTGTTGATGGTTGTGGCTCAGCCATGCTTCTTCATCGTCATTGTTGATGGTTGTGGCGCATTTATCAGCCATGCTTCTTCATCGTCATTGTTGATGGTTGTGGCGCATTTATCAGCCATGCTTCTTCATCGTCATTGTTGATGGTTGTGGCGCATTTATCGCCATGCTTCTTCATCGTCATTGTTGATGGTTGTGGCTCAGCCATGCTTCTTCATCGTCATTGTTGATGGTTGTGGCTCAGCCATGCTTCTTCATCGTCATTGTTGATGGTTGTGGCTCAGCCATGCTTCTTCATCGTCATTGTTGATGGTTGTGGCTCAGCCATGCTTCTTCATCGTCATTGTTGATGGTTGCGGCTCAGCCATGCTTCTTCATCGTCATTGTTGATGGTTGTGGCTCAGCCATGCTTCTTCATCGTCATTGTTGATGGTTGTGGCTCAGCCATGCTTCTTTATCGTCATTGTTGATGGTTGTGGCTCAGCCATGCTTCTTCATCGTCATTGTTGATGGTTGTGGCTCAGCCATGCTTCTTCATCGTCATTGTTGATGGTTGTGGCTCAGCCATGCTTCTTCATCGTCATTGTTGATGGTTGTGGCTCAGCCATGCTTCTTCATCGTCATTGTTGATGGTTGTGGCTCAGCCATGCTTCTTCATCGTCATTGTTGATGGTTGTGGCGCATTTATCAGCCATGCTTCTTCATCGTCATTGTTGATGGTTGTGGCGCATTTATCAGCCATGCTTCTTCATCGTCATTGTTGATGGTTGTGGCGCATTTATCGCCATGCTTCTTCATCGTCATTGTTGATGGTTGTGGCTCAGCCATGCTTCTTCATCGTCATTTTTGATGGTTGTGGCTCAGCCATGCTTCTTCATCGTCATTTTTGATGGTTGTGGCTCAGCCATGCTTCTTCATCGTCATTTTTGATGGTTGTGGCTCAGCCATGCTTCTTCATCGTCATTTTTGATGGTTGTGGCTCAGCCATGCTTCTTCATCGTCATTGTTGATGGTTGTGGCTCAGCCATGCTTCTTCATCGTCATTGTTGATGGTTGCGGCTCAGCCATGCTTCTTCATCGTCATTGTTGATGGTTGTGGCTCAGCCATGCTTCTTCATCGTCATTGTTGATGGTTGTGGCTCAGCCATGCTTCTTCATCGTCATTTTTGATGGTTGTGGCTCAGCCATGCTTCTTCATCGTCATTTTTGATGGTTGTGGCTCAGCCATGCTTCTTCATCGTCATTTTTGATGGTTGTGGCTCAGCCATGCTTCTTCATCGTCATTTTTGATGGTTGTGGCTCAGCCATGCTTCTTCATCGTCATTGTTGATGGTTGCGGCTCAGCCATGCTTCTTCATCGTCATTATTGATGGTTGTGGCTCAGCCATGCTTCTTCATCGTCATTGTTGATGGTTGTGGCTCAGCCATGCTTCTTCATCGTCATTGTTGATGGTTGTGGCGCATTTATCGCCATGCTTCTTCATCGTCATTGTTGATGGTTGTGGCTCAGCCATGCTTCTTCATCGTCATTGTTGATGGTTGTGGCTCAGCCATGCTTCTTCATCGTCATTGTTGATGGTTGTGGCTCAGCCATGCTTCTTCATCGTCATTGTTGATGGTTGTGGCTCAGCCATGCTTCTTCTTTATCATTGTTGATGGTTGTGGCTCAGCCATGCTTCTTCATCGTCATTGTTGATGGTTGTGGCTCAGCCATGCTTCTTCATCGTCATCATGCTTCTTCATCGTCATTGTTGATGGTTGTGGCTCAGCCATGCTTCTTCATCGTCATTGTTGATGGTTGTGGCTCAGCCATGCTTCTTCTTTGTCATTGTTGATGGTTGTGGCTCAGCCATGCTTCTTCATCGTCATTGTTGATGGTTGTGGCTCAGCCATTCTTCTTCATCGTCATTGTTGATGGTTGTGGCTCAGCCATGCTTCTTCATCGTCATTGTTGATGGTTGTGGCTCAGCCATGCTTCTTCATCGTCATTGTTGATGGTTGTGGCTCAGCCATGCTTCTTCATCGTCATTGTTGATGGTTGTGGCTCAGCCATGCTTCTTCATCGTCATTGTTGATGGTTGTGGCTCAGTCATGCTTCTTCATCGTCATTGTTGATGGTTGTGGCTCAGCCATGCTTCTTCATCGTCATTGTTGATGGTTGCTGCTCAGCCATGCTTCTTCATCGTCATTGTTGATGGTTGTGGCTCAGCCATGCTTCTTCATCGTCATTGTTGATGGTTGTGGCTCAGCCATGCTTCTTCATCGTCATTTTTGATGGTTGTGGCTCAGCCATGCTTCTTCATCGTCATTTTTGATGGTTGTGGCTCAGCCATGCTTCTTCATCGTCATTGTTGATGGTTGTGGCTCAGCCATGCTTCTTCTTTGTCATTGTTGATGGTTGTGGCTCAGCCATGCTTCTTCATCGTCATTGTTGATGGTTGTGTCTCAGCCATGCTTCTTCATCGTCATTGTTGATGGTTGTGGCTCAGCCATTCTTCTTCATCGTCATTGTTGATGGTTGTGGCTCAGCCATGCTTCTTCATCGTCATTGTTGATGGTTGTGGCTCAGCCATGCTTCTTCATCGTCATTGTTGATGGTTGTGGCGCATTTATCAGCCATGCTTCTTCATCGTCATTGTTGATGGTTGTGGCGCATTTATCAGCCATGCTTCTTCATCGTCATTGTTGATGGTTGTGGCGCATTTATCGCCATGCTTCTTCATCGTCATTGTTGATGGTTGTGGCTCAGCCATGCTTCTTCATCGTCATTTTTGATGGTTGTGGCTCAGCCATGCTTCTTCATCGTCATTTTTGATGGTTGTGGCTCAGCCATGCTTCTTCATCGTCATTTTTGATGGTTGTGGCTCAGCCATGCTTCTTCATCGTCATTTTTGATGGTTGTGGCTCAGCCATGCTTCTTCATCGTCATTGTTGATGGTTGTGGCTCAGCCATGCTTCTTCATCGTCATTGTTGATGGTTGCGGCTCAGCCATGCTTCTTCATCGTCATTGTTGATGGTTGTGGCTCAGCCATGCTTCTTCATCGTCATTGTTGATGGTTGTGGCTCAGCCATGCTTCTTCATCGTCATTTTTGATGGTTGTGGCTCAGCCATGCTTCTTCATCGTCATTTTTGATGGTTGTGGCTCAGCCATGCTTCTTCGTCGTCATTTTTGATGGTTGTGGCTCAGCCATGCTTCTTCATCGTCATTTTTGATGGTTGTGGCTCAGCCATGCTTCTTCATCGTCATTGTTGATGGTTGCGGCTCAGCCATGCTTCTTCATCGTCATTATTGATGGTTGTGGCTCAGCCATGCTTCTTCATCGTCATTGTTGATGGTTGTGGCTCAGCCATGCTTCTTCATCGTCATTGTTGATGGTTGTGGCGCATTTATCGCCATGCTTCTTCATCGTCATTGTTGATGGTTGTGGCTCAGCCATGCTTCTTCATCGTCCATTGTTGATGGTTTGTGGCTCAGCCATGCTTCTTCATCGTCCATTGTTGAATGGTTGTGGCTCAGCCATGCTTCTTCAATGTCATTGTTGATGGTTGTGGCTCAGCCATGCTTCTTCTTTGTCATTGTTTGATGGTTGTGGCTCAGCCATGCTTCTTCATCGTCATTGTTGATGGTTGTGGCTCAGCCATGCTTCTTCATCGTCATTGTTGATGGTTTGTGGCTTCAGCCATGCTTCTTCATCGTCATTGTTGATGGTTGTGGCTCAGCCATGCTTCTTCATCGTCATTGTTGATGGGTTGTGGCTCAGCCATGCTTCTTCTTTGTCATTGTTGATGGTTGTGGCTCAGCCATGCTTCTTCATCGTCATTGTTGATGGTTGTGGCTCAGCCATTCTTCTCATCGTCATTGTTGACGGTTGTGGCTCAGCCCATGCTATCTTCATCGTCATTGTTTGATGGTTGTGGCTCAGCCATGCTTCTTCATCGTCATTGTTGATGGTTGTGGCTCAGCCCATGCTTCTTCATCGTCATTGTTGATGGTTGTGGCTCAGCCATGCTTCTTCATCGTCATTGTTGATGGTTGTGGCTCAGCCATGCTTCTTCTTTGTCATTGTTGATGGTTTGTGGCTCAGCCATGCTTCTCCATCGTCATTGTTGATGGTTGTGGCTCAGCCATTCTTCTTCATCGTCATTGTTGATGGTTGTGGCTCAGCCATGCTTCTTCATCGTCATTGTTGATGGTTGTGGCTCAGCCATGCTTCTTCATCGTCATTGTTGATGGTTGTGGCTCAGCCATGCTTCTTCATCGGTCATTGTTGATGTTTGTGGCTCAGCCATGCTTCTTCATCGTCATTGTTGATGGTTGTGGCTCAGTCATGCTTCTTCATCGTCATTGTTGATGGTTGTGGCTCAGCCATGCTTCTTCATCGTCATTGTTGATGGTTGCGGCTCAGCCATGCTTCTTCATCGTCATTGTTGATGGTTGTGGCTCAGCCATGCTTCTTCATCGTCATTGTTGATGGTTGTGGCTCAGCCATGCTTCTTCATCGTCATTTTTGATGGTTGTGGCTCAGCCATGCTTCTTCATCGTCATTTTTGATGGTTGTGGCTCAGCCATGCTTCTTCATCGTCATTGTTGATGGTTTGTGGCTCAGCCATGCTTCTTCTTTGTCATTGTTGATGGTTGTGGCTCAGCCATGCTTCTTCATCGTCATTGTTGATGGTTGTGGCTCAGCCATGCTTCTTCATCGTCATTGTTGATGGTTGTGGCTCAGCCATTCTTCTTCATCGTCATTGTTGATGGTTTGTGGCTCAGCCATGCTTCTTCATCGTCATTGTTGATGGTTGTGGCTCAGCCATGCTTCTCATCGTCATTGTTGATGGTTGTGGCTCAGCCATGCTTCTTCATCGTCATTGTTGATGGTTTGTGGCTCAGCCATGCTTCTTCATCGTCATTGTTGATGGTTTGTGGCTCAGCCATGCTTCTTCATCGTCATTGTTGATGGTTGTGGCTCAGCCATGCTTCTTCATCGTCATTGTTGATGGTTGTGGCTCAGCCATGCTTCTTCATCGTCATTGTTTGATGGTTGTGGCTCAGCCATTCTTCTTCATCGTCCATTGTTGACGGTTGTGGCTCAGCCATGCTTCTTCATCGTCATTGTTGATGGTTGTGGCTCAGCCATGCTTCTTCATCGTCATTAGTTGATGGTTGTGGCTCAGCCATGCTTCTTCATCGGTCATTGTTGATGGTTTGTGGCTCAGCCATTGCTTCTTCATCGTCATTGTTGATGGTTGTGGCTCAGCCATGCTCTTCTTTGTCATTGTTGATGGTTGTGGCTCAGCCATGCTTCTTCATCGTCATTGTTGATGGTTGTGGCTCAGCCATTCTTCTTCATCGTCATTGTTGATGGTTGTGGCTCAGCCATGCTTCTTCATCGTCATTGTTGATGGTTGTGGCTCAGCCATGCTTCTTCATCGTCATTGTTGATGGTTGTGGCTCAGCCATGCTTCTTCATCGTCATTGTTGATGGTTGTGGCTCAGCCATGCTTCTTCATCGTCATTGTTGATGGTTGTGGCTCAGTCATGCTTCTTCATCGTCATTGTTGATGGTTGTGGCTCAGCCATGCTTCTTCATCGTCATTGTTGATGGTTGCGGCTCAGCCATGCTTCTTCATCGTCATTGTTGATGGTTGTGGCTCAGCCATGCTTCTTCATCGTCATTGTTGATGGTTGTGGCTCAGCCATGCTTCTTCATCGTCATTTTTGATGGTTGTGGCTCAGCCATGCTTCTTCATCGTCATTTTTGATGGTTGTGGCTCAGCCATGCTTCTTCATCGTCATTGTTGATGGTTGTGGCTCAGCCATGCTTCTTCTTTGTCATTGTTGATGGTTGTGGCTCAGCCATGCTTCTTCATCGTCATTGTTGATGGTTGTGGCTCAGCCATGCTTCTTCATCGTCATTGTTGATGGTTGTGGCTCAGCCATTCTTCTTCATCGTCATTGTTGATGGTTGTGGCTCAGCCATGCTTCTTCATCGTCATTGTTGATGGTTGTGGCTCAGCCATGCTTCTTCATCGTCATTGTTGATGGTTGTGGCTCAGCCATGCTTCTTCATCGTCATTGTTGATGGTTGTGGCTCAGCCATGCTTCTTCATCGTCATTGTTGATGGTTGTGGCTCAGCCATGCTTCTTCATCGTCATTGTTGATGGTTGTGGCTCAGCCATGCTTCTTCATCGTCATTGTTGATGGTTGTGGCTCAGCCATGCTTCTTCATCGTCATTGTTGATGGTTGTGGCTCAGCCATGCTTCTTCATCGTCATTGTTGATGGTTGCGGCTCAGCCATGCTTCTTCATCGTCATTGTTGATGGTTGTGGCTCAGCCATGCTTCTTCATCGTCATTGTTGATGGTTGTGGCTCAGCCATGCTTCTTTATCGTCATTGTTGATGGTTGTGGCTCAGCCATGCTTCTTCATCGTCATTGTTGATGGTTGTGGCTCAGCCATGCTTCTTCATCGTCATTGTTGATGGTTGTGGCTCAGCCATGCTTCTTCATCGTCATTGTTGATGGTTGTGGCTCAGCCATGCTTCTTCATCGTCATTGTTGATGGTTGTGGCTCAGCCATGCTTCTTCATCGTCATTGTTGATGGTTGTGGCGCATTTATCAGCCATGCTTCTTCATCGTCATTGTTGATGGTTGTGGCGCATTTATCAGCCATGCTTCTTCATCGTCATTGTTGATGGTTGTGGCGCATTTATCGCCATGCTTCTTCATCGTCATTGTTGATGGTTGTGGCTCAGCCATGCTTCTTCATCGTCATTGTTGATGGTTGTGGCTCAGCCATGCTTCTTCATCGTCATTTTTGATGGTTGTGGCTCAGCCATGCTTCTTCATCGTCATTTTTGATGGTTTTTATTGATATTCTTTATCGCCAAAGGACAACTGGTTCAGGGTCATCGCTAACATCTAACATCTAACATCGCTAACTTCTTCATCGTCATTGTTGATGGTTGTGGCTCAGCCATGCTTCTTCATCGTCATTTTTGATGGTTGTGGCTCAGCCATGCTTCTTCATCGTCATTTTTGATGGTTTTTATTGATATTCTTTATCGCCAAAGGACAACTGGTTCAGGGTCATCGCTAACATCTAACATCTAACATCGCTAACTTCTTCATCGTCATTGTTGATGGTTGTGGCTCAGCCATGCTTCTTCATCGTCATTTTTGATGGTTGTGGCTCAGCCATGCTTCTTCATCGTCATTTTTGATGGTTTTTATTGATATTCTTTATCGCCAAAGGACAACTGGTTCAGGGTCATCGCTAACATCTAACATCTAACATCGCTAACTTCTTCATCGTCATTGTTGATGGTTGTGGCTCAGCCATGCTTCTTCATCGTCATTTTTGATGGTTGTGGCTCAGCCATGCTTCTTCATCGTCATTGTTGATGGTTGTGGCTCAGCCATGCTTCTTCATCGTCATTGTTGATGGTTGCGGCTCAGCCATGCTTCTTCATCGTCATTGTTGATGGTTGTGGCTCAGCCATGCTTCTTCATCGTCATTGTTGATGGTTGTGGCTCAGCCATGCTTCTTCATCGTCATTTTTGATGGTTGTGGCTCAGCCATGCTTCTTCATCGTCATTTTTGATGGTTGTGGCTCAGCCATGCTTCTTCATCGTCATTTTTGATGGTTGTGGCTCAGCCATGCTTCTTCATCGTCATTTTTGATGGTTGTGGCTCAGCCATGCTTCTTCATCGTCATTGTTGATGGTTGCGGCTCAGCCATGCTTCTTCATCGTCATTATTGATGGTTGTGGCTCAGCCATGCTTCTTCATCGTCATTGTTGATGGTTGTGGCTCAGCCATGCTTCTTCATCGTCATTGTTGATGGTTGTGGCGCATTTATCGCCATGCTTCTTCATCGTCATTGTTGATGGTTGTGGCTCAGCCATGCTTCTTCATCGTCATTGTTGATGGTTGTGGCTCAGCCATGCTTCTTCATCGTCATTGTTGATGGTTGTGGCTCAGCCATGCTTCTTCATCGTCATTGTTGATGGTTGTGGCTCAGCCATGCTTCTTCATCGTCATTGTTGATGGTTGTGGCTCAGTCATGCTTCTTCATCGTCATTGTTGATGGTTGTGGCTCAGCCATGCTTCTTCATCGTCATTGTTGATGGTTGCGGCTCAGCCATGCTTCTTCATCGTCATTGTTGATGGTTGTGGCTCAGCCATGCTTCTTCATCGTCATTGTTGATGGTTGTGGCTCAGCCATGCTTCTTCATCGTCATTTTTGATGGTTGTGGCTCAGCCATGCTTCTTCATCGTCATTTTTGATGGTTGTGGCTCAGCCATGCTTCTTCATCGTCATTGTTGATGGTTGTGGCTCAGCCATGCTTCTTCTTTGTCATTGTTGATGGTTGTGGCTCAGCCATGCTTCTTCATCGTCATTGTTGATGGTTGTGGCTCAGCCATGCTTCTTCATCGTCATTGTTGATGGTTGTGGCTCAGCCATTCTTCTTCATCGTCATTGTTGATGGTTGTGGCTCAGCCATGCTTCTTCATCGTCATTGTTGATGGTTGTGGCTCAGCCATGCTTCTTCATCGTCATTGTTGATGGTTGTGGCTCAGCCATGCTTCTTCATCGTCATTGTTGATGGTTGTGGCTCAGCCATGCTTCTTCATCGTCATTGTTGATGGTTGTGGCTCAGCCATGCTTCTTCATCGTCATTGTTGATGGTTGTGGCTCAGCCATGCTTCTTCATCGTCATTGTTGATGGTTGTGGCTCAGCCATGCTTCTTCATCGTCATTGTTGATGGTTGTGGCTCAGCCATGCTTCTTCATCGTCATTGTTGATGGTTGCGGCTCAGCCATGCTTCTTCATCGTCATTGTTGATGGTTGTGGCTCAGCCATGCTTCTTCATCGTCATTGTTGATGGTTGTGGCTCAGCCATGCTTCTTTATCGTCATTGTTGATGGTTGTGGCTCAGCCATGCTTCTTCATCGTCATTGTTGATGGTTGTGGCTCAGCCATGCTTCTTCATCGTCATTGTTGATGGTTGTGGCTCAGCCATGCTTCTTCATCGTCATTGTTGATGGTTGTGGCTCAGCCATGCTTCTTCATCGTCATTGTTGATGGTTGTGGCTCAGCCATGCTTCTTCATCGTCATTGTTGATGGTTGTGGCGCATTTATCAGCCATGCTTCTTCATCGTCATTGTTGATGGTTGTGGCGCATTTATCAGCCATGCTTCTTCATCGTCATTGTTGATGGTTGTGGCGCATTTATCGCCATGCTTCTTCATCGTCATTGTTGATGGTTGTGGCTCAGCCATGCTTCTTCATCGTCATTGTTGATGGTTGTGGCTCAGCCATGCTTCTTCATCGTCATTTTTGATGGTTGTGGCTCAGCCATGCTTCTTCATCGTCATTTTTGATGGTTTTTATTGATATTCTTTATCGCCAAAGGACAACTGGTTCAGGGTCATCGCTAACATCTAACATCTAACATCGCTAACTTCTTCATCGTCATTGTTGATGGTTGTGGCTCAGCCATGCTTCTTCATCGTCATTTTTGATGGTTGTGGCTCAGCCATGCTTCTTCATCGTCATTTTTGATGGTTTTTATTGATATTCTTTATCGCCAAAGGACAACTGGTTCAGGGTCATCGCTAACATCTAACATCTAACATCGCTAACTTCTTCATCGTCATTGTTGATGGTTGTGGCTCAGCCATGCTTCTTCATCGTCATTTTTGATGGTTGTGGCTCAGCCATGCTTCTTCATCGTCATTTTTGATGGTTTTTATTGATATTCTTTATCGCCAAAGGACAACTGGTTCAGGGTCATCGCTAACATCTAACATCTAACATCGCTAACTTCTTCATCGTCATTGTTGATGGTTGTGGCTCAGCCATGCTTCTTCATCGTCATTTTTGATGGTTGTGGCTCAGCCATGCTTCTTCATCGTCATTGTTGATGGTTGTGGCTCAGCCATGCTTCTTCATCGTCATTGTTGATGGTTGCGGCTCAGCCATGCTTCTTCATCGTCATTGTTGATGGTTGTGGCTCAGCCATGCTTCTTCATCGTCATTGTTGATGGTTGTGGCTCAGCCATGCTTCTTCATCGTCATTTTTGATGGTTGTGGCTCAGCCATGCTTCTTCATCGTCATTTTTGATGGTTGTGGCTCAGCCATGCTTCTTCATCGTCATTTTTGATGGTTGTGGCTCAGCCATGCTTCTTCATCGTCATTTTTGATGGTTGTGGCTCAGCCATGCTTCTTCATCGTCATTGTTGATGGTTGCGGCTCAGCCATGCTTCTTCATCGTCATTATTGATGGTTGTGGCTCAGCCATGCTTCTTCATCGTCATTGTTGATGGTTGTGGCTCAGCCATGCTTCTTCATCGTCATTGTTGATGGTTGTGGCGCATTTATCGCCATGCTTCTTCATCGTCATTGTTGATGGTTGTGGCTCAGCCATGCTTCTTCATCGTCATTGTTGATGGTTGTGGCTCAGCCATGCTTCTTCATCGTCATTGTTGATGGTTGTGGCTCAGCCATGCTTCTTCATCGTCATTTTTGATGGTTGTGGCTCAGCCATGCTTCTTCATCGTCATTTTTGATGGTTGTGGCTCAGCCATGCTTCTTCATCGTCATTGTTGATGGTTGTGGCTCAGCCATGCTTCTTCATCGTCATTGTTGATGGTTGCGGCTCAGCCATGCTTCTTCATCGTCATTGTTGATGGTTGTGGCTCAGCCATGCTTCTTCATCGTCATTGTTGATGGTTGTGGCTCAGCCATGCTTCTTCATCGTCATTTTTGATGGTTGTGGCTCAGCCATGCTTCTTCATCGTCATTTTTGATGGTTGTGGCTCAGCCATGCTTCTTCATCGTCATTTTTGATGGTTGTGGCTCAGCCATGCTTCTTCATCGTCATTTTTGATGGTTGTGGCTCAGCCATGCTTCTTCATCGTCATTGTTGATGGTTGCGGCTCAGCCATGCTTCTTCATCGTCATTATTGATGGTTGTGGCTCAGCCATGCTTCTTCATCGTCATTGTTGATGGTTGTGGCTCAGCCATGCTTCTTCATCGTCATTGTTGATGGTTGTGGCGCATTTATCGCCATGCTTCTTCATCGTCATTGTTGATGGTTGTGGCTCAGCCATGCTTCTTCATCGTCATTGTTGATGGTTGTGGCTCAGCCATGCTTCTTCATCGTCATTGTTGATGGTTGTGGCTCAGCCATGCTTCTTCATCGTCATTGTTGATGGTTGTGGCTCAGCCATGCTTCTTCTTTGTCATTGTTGATGGTTGTGGCTCAGCCATGCTTCTTCATCGTCATTGTTGATGGTTGTGGCTCAGCCATGCTTCTTCATCGTCATTGTTGATGGTTGTGGCTCAGCCATGCTTCTTCATCGTCATTGTTGATGGTTGTGGCTCAGCCATGCTTCTTCATCGTCATTGTTGATGGTTGTGGCTCAGCCATGCTTCTTCTTTGTCATTGTTGATGGTTGTGGCTCAGCCATGCTTCTTCATCGTCATTGTTGATGGTTGTGGCTCAGCCATTCTTCTTCATCGTCATTGTTGATGGTTGTGGCTCAGCCATGCTTCTTCATCGTCATTGTTGATGGTTGTGGCTCAGCCATGCTTCTTCATCGTCATTGTTGATGGTTGTGGCTCAGCCATGCTTCTTCATCGTCATTGTTGATGGTTGTGGCTCAGCCATGCTTCTTCATCGTCATTGTTGATGGTTGTGGCTCAGTCATGCTTCTTCATCGTCATTGTTGATGGTTGTGGCTCAGCCATGCTTCTTCATCGTCATTGTTGATGGTTGCGGCTCAGCCATGCTTCTTCATCGTCATTGTTGATGGTTGTGGCTCAGCCATGCTTCTTCATCGTCATTGTTGATGGTTGTGGCTCAGCCATGCTTCTTCATCGTCATTTTTGATGGTTGTGGCTCAGCCATGCTTCTTCATCGTCATTTTTGATGGTTGTGGCTCAGCCATGCTTCTTCATCGTCATTGTTGATGGTTGTGGCTCAGCCATGCTTCTTCTTTGTCATTGTTGATGGTTGTGGCTCAGCCATGCTTCTTCATCGTCATTGTTGATGGTTGCGGCTCAGCCATGCTTCTTCATCGTCATTGTTGATGGTTGTGGCTCAGCCATGCTTCTTCATCGTCATTGTTGATGGTTGTGGCTCAGCCATGCTTCTTCATCGTCATTTTTGATGGTTGTGGCTCAGCCATGCTTCTTCATCGTCATTTTTGATGGTTGTGGCTCAGCCATGCTTCTTCATCGTCATTTTTGATGGTTGTGGCTCAGCCATGCTTCTTCATCGTCATTTTTGATGGTTGTGGCTCAGCCATGCTTCTTCATCGTCATTGTTGATGGTTGCGGCTCAGCCATGCTTCTTCATCGTCATTATTGATGGTTGTGGCTCAGCCATGCTTCTTCATCGTCATTGTTGATGGTTGTGGCTCAGCCATGCTTCTTCATCGTCATTGTTGATGGTTGTGGCGCATTTATCGCCATGCTTCTTCATCGTCATTGTTGATGGTTGTGGCTCAGCCATGCTTCTTCATCGTCATTGTTGATGGTTGTGGCTCAGCCATGCTTCTTCATCGTCATTGTTGATGGTTGTGGCTCAGCCATGCTTCTTCATCGTCATTGTTGATGGTTGTGGCTCAGCCATGCTTCTTCTTTGTCATTGTTGATGGTTGTGGCTCAGCCATGCTTCTTCATCGTCATTGTTGATGGTTGTGGCTCAGCCATGCTTCTTCATCGTCATTGTTGATGGTTGTGGCTCAGCCATGCTTCTTCATCGTCATTGTTGATGGTTGTGGCTCAGCCATGCTTCTTCATCGTCATTGTTGATGGTTGTGGCTCAGCCATGCTTCTTCTTTGTCATTGTTGATGGTTGTGGCTCAGCCATGCTTCTTCATCGTCATTGTTGATGGTTGTGGCTCAGCCATTCTTCTTCATCGTCATTGTTGATGGTTGTGGCTCAGCCATGCTTCTTCATCGTCATTGTTGATGGTTGTGGCTCAGCCATGCTTCTTCATCGTCATTGTTGATGGTTGTGGCTCAGCCATGCTTCTTCATCGTCATTGTTGATGGTTGTGGCTCAGCCATGCTTCTTCATCGTCATTGTTGATGGTTGTGGCTCAGTCATGCTTCTTCATCGTCATTGTTGATGGTTGTGGCTCAGCCATGCTTCTTCATCGTCATTGTTGATGGTTGCGGCTCAGCCATGCTTCTTCATCGTCATTGTTGATGGTTGTGGCTCAGCCATGCTTCTTCATCGTCATTGTTGATGGTTGTGGCTCAGCCATGCTTCTTCATCGTCATTTTTGATGGTTGTGGCTCAGCCATGCTTCTTCATCGTCATTTTTGATGGTTGTGGCTCAGCCATGCTTCTTCATCGTCATTGTTGATGGTTGTGGCTCAGCCATGCTTCTTCTTTGTCATTGTTGATGGTTGTGGCTCAGCCATGCTTCTTCATCGTCATTGTTGATGGTTGTGGCTCAGCCATGCTTCTTCATCGTCATTGTTGATGGTTGTGGCTCAGCCATTCTTCTTCATCGTCATTGTTGATGGTTGTGGCTCAGCCATGCTTCTTCATCGTCATTGTTGATGGTTGTGGCCCAGCCATGCTTCTTCATCGTCATTGTTGATGGTTGTGGCGCATTTATCAGCCATGCTTCTTCATCGTCATTGTTGATGGTTGTGGCGCATTTATCAGCCATGCTTCTTCATCGTCATTGTTGATGGTTGTGGCGCATTTATCGCCATGCTTCTTCATCGTCATTGTTGATGGTTGTGGCTCAGCCATGCTTCTTCATCGTCATTTTTGATGGTTGTGGCTCAGCCATGCTTCTTCATCGTCATTTTTGATGGTTGTGGCTCAGCCATGCTTCTTCATCGTCATTTTTGATGGTTGTGGCTCAGCCATGCTTCTTCATCGTCATTTTTGATGGTTGTGGCTCAGCCATGCTTCTTCATCGTCATTGTTGATGGTTGTGGCTCAGCCATGCTTCTTCATCGTCATTGTTGATGGTTGCGGCTCAGCCATGCTTCTTCATCGTCATTGTTGATGGTTGTGGCTCAGCCATGCTTCTTCATCGTCATTGTTGATGGTTGTGGCTCAGCCATGCTTCTTCATCGTCATTTTTGATGGTTGTGGCTCAGCCATGCTTTTTCATCGTCATTTTTGATGGTTGTGGCTCAGCCATGCTTCTTCATCGTCATTTTTGATGGTTGTGGCTCAGCCATGCTTCTTCATCGTCATTTTTGATGGTTGTGGCTCAGCCATGCTTCTTCATCGTCATTGTTGATGGTTGCGGCTCAGCCATGCTTCTTCATCGTCATTATTGATGGTTGTGGCTCAGCCATGCTTCTTCATCGTCATTGTTGATGGTTGTGGCTCAGCCATGCTTCTTCATCGTCATTGTTGATGGTTGTGGCGCATTTATCGCCATGCTTCTTCATCGTCATTGTTGATGGTTGTGGCTCAGCCATGCTTCTTCTTTGTCATTGTTGATGGTTGTGGCTCAGCCATGCTTCTTCATCGTCATTGTTGATGGTTGTGGCTCAGCCATGCTTCTTCATCGTCATTGTTGATGGTTGTGGCTCAGCCATTCTTCTTCATCGTCATTGTTGATGGTTGTGGCTCAGCCATGCTTCTTCATCGTCATTGTTGATGGTTGTGGCTCAGCCATGCTTCTTCATCGTCATTGTTGATGGTTGTGGCGCATTTATCGCCATGCTTCTTCATCGTCATTGTTGATGGTTGTGGCTCAGCCATGCTTCTTCTTTGTCATTGTTGATGGTTGTGGCTCAGCCATGCTTCTTCATCGTCATTGTTGATGGTTGTGGCTCAGCCATGCTTCTTCATCGTCATTGTTGATGGTTGTGGCTCAGCCATTCTTCTTCATCGTCATTGTTGATGGTTGTGGCTCAGCCATGCTTCTTCATCGTCATTGTTGATGGTTGTGGCCCAGCCATGCTTCTTCATCGTCATTGTTGATGGTTGTGGCGCATTTATCAGCCATGCTTCTTCATCGTCATTGTTGATGGTTGTGGCGCATTTATCAGCCATGCTTCTTCATCGTCATTGTTGATGGTTGTGGCGCATTTATCGCCATGCTTCTTCATCGTCATTGTTGATGGTTGTGGCTCAGCCATGCTTCTTCATCGTCATTTTTGATGGTTGTGGCTCAGCCATGCTTCTTCATCGTCATTGTTGATGGTTGTGGCTCAGCCATGCTTCTTCATCGTCATTGTTGATGGTTGTGGCGCATTTATCGCCATGCTTCTTCATCGTCATTGTTGATGGTTGTGGCTCAGCCATGCTTCTTCTTTGTCATTGTTGATGGTTGTGGCTCAGCCATGCTTCTTCATCGTCATTGTTGATGGTTGTGGCTCAGCCATGCTTCTTCATCGTCATTGTTGATGGTTGTGGCTCAGCCATTCTTCTTCATCGTCATTGTTGATGGTTGTGGCTCAGCCATGCTTCTTCATCGTCATTGTTGATGGTTGTGGCCCAGCCATGCTTCTTCATCGTCATTGTTGATGGTTGTGGCGCATTTATCAGCCATGCTTCTTCATCGTCATTGTTGATGGTTGTGGCGCATTTATCAGCCATGCTTCTTCATCGTCATTGTTGATGGTTGTGGCGCATTTATCGCCATGCTTCTTCATCGTCATTGTTGATGGTTGTGGCTCAGCCATGCTTCTTCATCGTCATTTTTGATGGTTGTGGCTCAGCCATGCTTCTTCATCGTCATTTTTGATGGTTGTGGCTCAGCCATGCTTCTTCATCGTCATTTTTGATGGTTGTGGCTCAGCCATGCTTCTTCATCGTCATTTTTGATGGTTGTGGCTCAGCCATGCTTCTTCATCGTCATTGTTGATGGTTGTGGCTCAGCCATGCTTCTTCATCGTCATTGTTGATGGTTGCGGCTCAGCCATGCTTCTTCATCGTCATTGTTGATGGTTGTGGCTCAGCCATGCTTCTTCATCGTCATTGTTGATGGTTGTGGCTCAGCCATGCTTCTTCATCGTCATTTTTGATGGTTGTGGCTCAGCCATGCTTCTTCATCGTCATTTTTGATGGTTGTGGCTCAGCCATGCTTCTTCATCGTCATTTTTGATGGTTGTGGCTCAGCCATGCTTCTTCATCGTCATTTTTGATGGTTGTGGCTCAGCCATGCTTCTTCATCGTCATTGTTGATGGTTGCGGCTCAGCCATGCTTCTTCATCGTCATTATTGATGGTTGTGGCTCAGCCATGCTTCTTCATCGTCATTGTTGATGGTTGTGGCTCAGCCATGCTTCTTCATCGTCATTGTTGATGGTTGTGGCGCATTTATCGCCATGCTTCTTCATCGTCATTGTTGATGGTTGTGGCTCAGCCATGCTTCTTCATCGTCATTGTTGATGGTTGTGGCTCAGCCATGCTTCTTCATCGTCATTGTTGATGGTTGTGGCTCAGCCATGCTTCTTCATCGTCATTGTTGATGGTTGTGGCTCAGCCATGCTTCTTCTTTGTCATTGTTGATGGTTGTGGCTCAGCCATGCTTCTTCATCGTCATTGTTGATGGTTGTGGCTCAGCCATGCTTCTTCATCGTCATTGTTGATGGTTGTGGCTCAGCCATGCTTCTTCATCGTCATTGTTGATGGTTGTGGCTCAGCCATGCTTCTTCATCGTCATTGTTGATGGTTGTGGCTCAGCCATGCTTCTTCTTTGTCATTTTTTATGGTTGTGGCTCAGCCATGCTTCTTCATCGTCATTGTTGATGGTTGTGGCTCAGCCATTCTTCTTCATCGTCATTGTTGATGGTTGTGGCTCAGCCATGCTTCTTCATCGTCATTGTTGATGGTTGTGGCTCAGCCATGCTTCTTCATCGTCATTGTTGATGGTTGTGGCTCAGCCATGCTTCTTCATCGTCATTGTTGATGGTTGTGGCTCAGCCATGCTTCTTCATCGTCATTGTTGATGGTTGTGGCTCAGTCATGCTTCTTCATCGTCATTGTTGATGGTTGTGGCTCAGCCATGCTTCTTCATCGTCATTGTTGATGGTTGCGGCTCAGCCATGCTTCTTCATCGTCATTGTTGATGGTTGTGGCTCAGCCATGCTTCTTCATCGTCATTGTTGATGGTTGTGGCTCAGCCATGCTTCTTCATCGTCATTTTTGATGGTTGTGGCTCAGCCATGCTTCTTCATCGTCATTTTTGATGGTTGTGGCTCAGCCATGCTTCTTCATCGTCATTGTTGATGGTTGTGGCTCAGCCATGCTTCTTCTTTGTCATTGTTGATGGTTGTGGCTCAGCCATGCTTCTTCATCGTCATTGTTGATGGTTGTGGCTCAGCCATGCTTCTTCATCGTCATTGTTGATGGTTGTGGCTCAGCCATTCTTCTTCATCGTCATTGTTGATGGTTGTGGCTCAGCCATGCTTCTTCATCGTCATTGTTGATGGTTGTGGCTCAGCCATGCTTCTTCATCGTCATTGTTGATGGTTGTGGCTCAGCCATGCTTCTTCATCGTCATTGTTGATGGTTGTGGCTCAGTCATGCTTCTTCATCGTCATTGTTGATGGTTGTGGCTCAGCCATGCTTCTTCATCGTCATTGTTGATGGTTGTGGCTCAGCCATGCTTCTTCATCGTCATTGTTGATGGTTGTGGCTCAGCCATGCTTCTTCATCGTCATTGTTGATGGTTGTGGCTCAGCCATGCTTCTTCATCGTCATTGTTGATGGTTGTGGCTCAGCCATGCTTCTTCATCGTCATTGTTGATGGTTGTGGCTCAGCCATGCTTCTTCATCGTCATTGTTGATGGTTGTGGCTCAGCCATGCTTCTTCATCGTCATTGTTGATGGTTGTGGCTCAGCCATGCTTCTTCATCGTCATTGTTGATGGTTGTGGCTCAGCCATGCTTCTTTATCGTCATTGTTGATGGTTGTGGCTCAGCCATGCTTCTTCATCGTCATTGTTGATGATTGAGGCTCAAAATAATGGATTTGAACAAAGAGATTCGGCGTTTCAAACTATATTCTCGAATTCGACGTTGCATTCTTTTGACTTCTCCCCCTCTTGTCTTTTCTTTTTCTATCTGATCAAAGCTACCAGAGGTTTGCCGAGTCTGAGCAAACAATTTGTGACGCGTTGCTTACGATTTTCCATTCACCCAGTTTTGCCTTCCATTTCATAACTTCAAACAAGTGATAAAGCTTTCGAGAGAAAATACTCTCCCTTGATTTAGTTTCCCCTGCACCCTTTTGACGAATGATACACAAATGATACAGATTTTTCTCGTGAATTTATATCTCCATTCAACAGCTTTTACTAAAGTTTTAACTAATTTTTTTCCACTAGAGTCTCGACAAACGAATCATAAAAAATTGTATATCTCATATTCGGTAGCATGGTAAATTTTTCGTCATGTCGTTTAAAGATTAATTTTCCGAATGAGTAAGAAATTTTTTAACTGCTTATCCAAGCTTAATTGTTAGAGCATTCTTCTCACTAACCTATGCAAATTATATGGCGGATTATTGCACTTTGGAACTCGGAAAAAAAGGGGCAAATGGTTTGAGAATTATTATTTGCTGGTTGAATGAGATTACTCACACGACTGCCAGTGAGTGAAGCCTTAAAAGAGAAAGAATGCAGCTATCTAAGTATGTATATTCTCACATTGTAGCTGACTAGATACCCGCTTCGAGTCATTTAATGATAAAAATGTCCCCTCGCTTCATCTCCAAAAAATCTCTCAAAAAACAGAAAAAAACTAACCGGGCTTTTGCACATTCATTTTAGCCATTTGGTAGACCCAACGCATCATTCCTTCCTCAAAGTTGAAGAGTGGTCGCCTGTCGTCTCGCTCTTCATTTTCCCCATCCAGGGAATAGGAATCCGGCCTCTCGAGGTTCGTAATCGTAAAAGGACGTGGAGGCTGAAATATCCTTATGGATTTTCTCGCGACAAGCCGGTCTGTGAAAAAAAATCGTCGTATCTCAAAAGATGCACTACCATCCAAACTCCACCGATGATGTGGTGAAGTGCTATCTACATAGCGGACCCCGCTCTTCAGCGGGAACAACGCTAGGAAGAAGAAGAAGGTAGACCCAACGCACATGGTTATACTCATTTTGCTTTCTACATACCATTATCGCAAGGTAAAGCAATGCGGACTGGGAAGTGAAGCGGTAAAAATGGGGCTCAGTTCTTTGGAGTAGTTTTTGCTGGTGTGATAATTACATCTTTTTTGATACATTTTATTGATACATTTCATATCGGAAATTATTTAATGACATGGATGCTATAAAACAGGTTTTCCCTTTTTCAAATGTTAAACATCTCCGCGACGTTTCTAATCCATTTTTTGTCTTCTGTTTCACAATTTTACGTGTTATATCTGAATGTATACATATATATATATATATATATATATATATATATATATATATATATATATATATATATATATATATATATATATCTGAATGTATACTTAGTAAAGACTTTTCGGTTCAGGACGACTTTTCCGATGGCAAGTACATGAAACTGAAGAGATACGACTTCAAACATGAAGATGGTTCGAAGTGAGATGTTTTTAAACGGGTTCTTTCATGATTTTTGTTCACAAGACTCCAACCTAACAAACTACCAGCAACATTTCATCTCATTCATTAATTATTTATTCCTTGAGCATACATATGTAAGTATCTTACATGGATGATTCATGTTATTCTTAGGTTTGCTCAATGGCAACGCAGGCTAGAGTTCGAGATGATTGTCTCCCGAGGAAGTGCCAGTAGTGCATTTTTGAAAGCGAGAGAGGCGGACAAGTTCCATAGATTGATACTACGTGTAGCACAAGTGCTATGGGAGTTGGAAGTTTAAAAGGGTATGACAATTCGCAAAGGATGTGAGTTACGTTTAACGTAGGGAGTGCGAAGGACTTTGAGTAGATTGAAACTATCGATTGAAATATTACTGTGAAGAATCTTGTGAACAAGGCCAACATCCGTGATTCGACGGCTATACTCAAGGGTAGTGTGAGATAGGGTTTCCAATCGAGTGGAGAGTCGGCAACGGGTAGTCCGGCGCGAGTGAAGAATCTTTTTGTGAACGCGTTCTGGGTCATATACTTAGAATTTCTTTCATCTGCTTTGAAAAAGTAGAAATAATCAGTTTATCTACTACATTTGAAGCATCAATTCAAGACAGCAACTAAAAAACCTTTCTCCTTACGATATATGTACATGTTAACCCGCTAATAATTAAACTCCAGCAGAGATTTTAAAGGATGTCCCTTGGGCAGATTCAGAAAACTGATGTCTGTTTACCACAAATCTCAAAAATTATTCACCGATACACATGCTGATCCCAAAATTTATTTTTCTTGGTTTCTAAGTTACCTCTGAATTTTTCAAAACTGTTTAAGATTTCATAAATCCCACTCGAGCTCTCATTCTTAGCCCGCGCTAACAGGAATTCCTATTTTCCGCTTTTTTCTGCTTTCGAAATTCTTTTCCCAAATCCGTTTGCCTCTCCACATATTCATTCCAAGACTGGACAGGCATCGGTGGCGGCTTTTGCTTTTCCAACTCTATGAATATATGTAAGTCCACTGATGACTGCGAGCACGCAGCTAACGTTCAGAACCCATTGGTGCAGAATATTTGTAGACAATTTAGTCTTAGTCAGTTTCTGCCATATCGCCATTGGAGCTCCCTCCCGGACCTTTGGAGATCCTGAAGACGAAGGCGAGTACCGGTTTCGTGACCAACAGATGCCGTGTCTTCGGCACAGTAATAAACTTTAGCAACTGATGGGAAGTTGGTGTAGAGAAAGTGGCGTGAGCTCTCGGATCTTCGCAACCACGAGAAACCCGCGATTGAAGCTACGGCCAATCCCAGTTCGATAGCGATGATGCCGTAGCTTGATTGATCTTCGAAATTTGATCTTCGAAATCTTCTACCTCGCTTGATCTTCGAAACCAGTTCAACGTCTGACTAGGCCTCTGATCACTGATGACTCTCGAAAAAATTGGTTGTTATTTACGTTGTAGCTTTCCATTTCTTAAGTCATTGAATGAAAAATCGATATTTTCTTTTATATTTCAAGAGGAGTTTCGTTTTGCTACGTGATAAACTTTGAGTAAATTCGTGGAAACTTAAGGGCAACGCAGAAGAATGTACACCCAGTTCGATGCAAGAAACATCAACCAAGGATCCACCCGGTTCATAAAGCTAGTCATAGTCAGTTTATTTATAATCGCCATTGCGCCCTCTTCCCAAAATTTGAGTAACCTGCTTTAAGTAATTTAAGTAATTTAAGCAAAGACTCATGAAAACCTGCTAGTTTTCATACTATTTGACACAAGCGTTTATTGATAATTCAAAGCAAAACTGAAAGGTATTGATTTTTTTTTCAAAAGTAAGTTGATGATAGGATCAAAATGTCAGATATGCTTTCTTAAGGTAAAAAATTACTGTCACAGACTGGCTTATGCGTATCTTCTCACTCAGTTATTAGAGTGAAAAGTGGAGAAGTAACAACACCTTTTTAAACTCGCAAAATAAGAGTCTATTCGGACAATAGGTTAGGTCAGGCAACTTTATTGGTCGCTAGAACCCATCAGTATTTTCTGGATTCTTATCCTTCCTGTACCTTCCATTCTAGCTCGTACATCTTCCCTTCGACGTAATCGAGTCTTCTTATTTCTCAAGTTCTCGTATTTCTTTTTCTACTTATCGCTTGGCTTCTGGTCATTTCTGCTTAGCCCCTCTCTCTTTTCCGCGCATGTCGGTATTTCTCTTTCTCTAGTGTAGGCTACTTACTTGTAAGTTTAAAAAAAAAATAGAATCACACTTCAAATATAAACTGCAGCTCCTCTTGGTTGCCGCTCTTAGCATTCTCGCGTTCTCATTCCAACTTCATTTGTACGACATCTACGAGAATTACAACTTGAGGCGAGTGTTGGAACGCATTTAACCTTACCTTACCCATCTAATTATCGGTCGCCACTCTCAGTTGAACACGGTTTTACATTTGATTTACTCTTCTTTCACTTATTCCATCTAATTATGAATTTTCATTTTCATCTGAACTAGTTTTTATATAAAATTCCATGCCCCTCCAAGTTGCTTGATTGGTAAGTGGTTGAACTAAATTTCAAAGAGGGGACTTCAGCACCGTTCCATATATTTAAAAAAAATTATTCGCTCGTAAGAACTATTAACTGAACACAGAACTCAACCACTCAATTTTTAGAAGCTTTCTGCACAGGAACTCATCGATATTTAAGTGGCCGATGGAAGACAGGGAAATACAGTACGAGCCCGAAAAAAAAGAAAACCTCAAACAGTCTGAGCCAGCCAGTCATCATGACCTCGTCTACACTGAGTTCGGTTCAATTTTTTTGGTAACAGTCTGAAAAAACCTTTATGGGCCTTTTTAAAGTTTTTTTTTTCCATTGGTGGAGTTATGTTCACTTAGAAAAACTTACGGAGATACACAAGTGTTTTTGGGTGAACTATCGCACGGTATTCAATGTTTCCCACTTTAAGCAAAAATTGTAGCAGCAGGTACATATATTATGGTTAGATATTGCACGGAAGTAAACTAGTCTATGGGGCGGAATTGAGACTAGCTCTATATCTTTTTCCGGGAACCAAGGACACATTGTGAAATAATTCCTAAGATAGTGATATATAAATTCAGGGTGCGGCAAAAAGCTAGGTGGACAGTACTTTTTCGATAAAAACTTAACGGATTGAGAAAATTAAACAACATTTTCATTAAAGTTTATTCAAATAGTTCGGGATATAACTGCACTTTCAAATTTCGAACAGCCTTCTCCTAGACGCAGGCACGGAGTCAGTTGTGGAAGGCACCCACCGTGGTGGACAGGCAAGCGACATCAAGATCGTCCCAAGCATTCTGTAGGGCGCGCTTCAAACTTTCCCAGTTCTTGTCGGGAAAAGCACAGGCCTTGCTATTAAGGACCGACCACACAGAGAAGTCCAGGGGATTCAATTCAGGCGAGTACGGAGGTGATTATGCGGAGGTGATCAAGGAGGGAAATTGGTCTTGCACCAGTCTCGCACCTCTTTAGCCTTGTGGGTAGGCGCAAAGTCCTGCTGGAACGTCCAGTTGCCTCCTGCGAAGTGAGCCTGACTGCAGGAAAGTACTTCCTTCACGAGAATGTCGTTCAGAAAGTTATTGGCCATCACTTCGACTCCCTGCTCGACGAAATTTTCTGTCTTGCCGGTTGCGCAAATCCCGGTCCAGCCCATGACAGAAGCGCCATCCCGGTCTGGGCGTAACGGCCACTCTTATTGACCTCGTTGACCGATTTCGACCAAATCCTATTGTTCTGGTGGTTGAAGAACTGCTCAATATTGAAAAAAACTTCTCATCGGTGAAGAGAATATCCAAACAGTCACCAGATTGAACCGCTTTGACAGTTCACGACATCTCCGAAGACGGGTCAACTTCACCTGGTCCGTCAATGTATGAGTCTCCTGCAGCTTGATGGGGCGTGGTCCCATGCGAGATTTGACGATCAGATCTATCCGAGGTATTCAGCTCCTTTGAGACTTTTCTGATACTCCGCTTGTGGTTATAACGAATCTGGTCTCGGATGCTTCCCACGTTGAAGAAAAGTCTAACACGGTTATTTGTCGTACCAGTCTCACGAAAGCGATATATTGTGTTTTCAATGCTCCTGCGGGAGAATCCAGTGATTTTGAGTGTGCTTGGACTGGCTCAAGCGCAGAATGTAGCCTCAGTCCATATCAGAGACCATTATCTCAGAAAAGATATCATTCTGAATTTTTCAGGGTGTCTTCTCAACGTTATAAATAAGATATAATACAAACGAAAAAAAACATCAAACGAAAAGATACAAAGTGACAAAATCGTCCATTTAGCTTTTTTTCGCATGCTGTTTCGAGGCTGCATTGCGTAAATTATGAACACGAGCGCACCTTTCCCGTGTATTTTATATACGTTTTTTTCGTATTACAGCCACTTTTCGTATTTCAGTTCTTTTTTTCATTTTTCGACTATTTCTTTACTTTACTTTTACGTGGATTGCTGGTAATCGAGAACAAGTCTCATGAAACATGCAAGAACACACAGCTCTTGAAATCTTTCCTGAAGAGAGGAGCAATTGAGGCAAAAGTATAAGAACAGAGCACCGTTATTTAAGCCTACGTTTTTGAAAAGAACTAAACATGTTCGATTGGAAGGTCGTGCCCGGTGCTCTCACAGCTTCTGGTGTACGTCTCCCCTTCTTCAAATCATGCGATCGCTGATGCCCTCAGGCGATCTCCCTATTCGACATTGAAGCGTGAAGAGGCCTGCTTTTACATTGATGTCATGCGAGGTACGCTATGAAAGATTTCAAGAATGATACCGAATGTTTCATTTGTGAATAGAAAGTTCATGTTCTCAACGATCCTGGTCTTTTTTTATTCTATAATAGAACGCTTTTGATTAGTGCTCTATATTCGAAGGAGTCAGGTACTTTTTCTCCATGGGCAATTTTTGGCCCTTTTATTTGGCTCAACCTCGAACCTATGTATCAGTTTCTCCACCGCCTCTTCCTCTCTTCATACTCTGTGTGTTTTTCTTTACTAATCTTTTTTTTAACCATTCGTGTCTGCCTGCTCTCTATGGTCATAGAACTCTTTTTTTGTATTCATCTTTCTTAAACTTTCCCTTTCTATCGTTGTCTCTGGTCGCCTTCTCTCTCTGGTCAGTCTCTCTCGCGATTGATGTTTTCTCTTTCGCGTTTGATGTTTGTGACTTTTCCTGGAGGAGGATAAGGTGGAGGTGGTGGAGGAGGATAGATAGGTCACTACACTACCGCCTAATCTTTGAATTCTCTTCCATTTCTGAAACTCATCCAGTTATCAAACCCGGTTGACATATGTTGCTTTAAATACAAGCCGACCAAAAAGTACTTGGACAAATGTAAATGTCTGTAACTCGTTTCAAAATAATGATTATCTCTTGATATCATAACATTTTTCATCAAAAACAAACAGCTCAATCATGTTCAATATGGCCACCTCTAGCGCGAATACATGCCTTGAGACGACACTCGTATCCATCTGCCAGTGACCACAGGTAGTCGTTGTCGAGTTCGTCGCATGCATTCAGGAGGGCAGCACGCTGAGAATCGAGGTTGAGGTGCTGGATAGCTCCAATCTTTGGTTGCATGACACGCAATGCGCTGGAGTCAAGCGGATTCAAGTCGGGGAAATTCGATGGCCATTCAGCGGTACTTATGAAGCTCGGAGTGTGTGTGCCCAACCAACATGTGCGATCTTGAACTTGGGGGCAGGTGCTGAGTCCTGTTGGAAGGTCCAATTGGCTCCATGATTGTGTGTCCTACTCCAGGATTCTACCACGTCTTCAAGAATCTTCTTTACGTAGAAGTTGGCGTCTATCTTGACTCCGGGAGCGACGAAAACCAACGGTGTTTTGCTTGTTGCGCAAACACCTCCCCAAACCATAAGGCACTTGGGATGGCTGCTTCTTCCGACAAAGATTTCAGCAGCTTCATTACGATCGTGGACAAGTATTATATCGTTTTGAGAATTCACCGACATCTCTATGGTAAAATTTTTATCATCCGTTCTTAGCGTGCGGTGATGCTCGGCCCGCGCACATCGTTGCACGAGATCTTCACACCGTCGATGTTGAAGAAGCATCTGTCGAGCATTTAATCCATGTAGTTTTTCGATTTATCAAGAGCATTTGATAAGAATTTTCATTCTAAGCTAATTTCAAAGCTTCACCAAATAGGACTTACTTCATGTTTTAAAAATTGGATAGCTTATTTTCTTGAGAATAGATTATTTAGGGTATATATAAATAACACTTTCTCGGATCATTTCCCTAAACTGAGCGGTGTACCGCAAGGTACAGTCCTAGGACCCCTACTCTTTCTTTGCTTCATTAACGATATCGAAAGCTTCACAACCGACCCGGTGAAATTTTCATTATTCGCGGACGATATGAAAATTTATAATCAAGATCCAAGTCGTTTACAATTAGCTATTTATGAAATTTGTAATTGGTCATGTAAATTCAGTTTTTCAATTGCAGTGAATGAAATAAGCTGTCTTAATTTAGGGCAATCTCAACAGAACTACTATATACATAATTAAAAAAATTAAAAATGTAGAATTAGTAAGAGACTTAGGGATTCATATAGATCGTAAACTCGCTTTTAAACACCACATTGAAATTATACGTGCCAGAAGTTTGATTCGAATCGCTCAAGTTTTTAAAGTTTTTCGATGCCTAGATTCAAACAGTTACAGAACTATGTATACCACATATAACAGGCCTCTTCTAGAACACGGAACCAAATTTGTTTTCACCAAATTCTCGCAGTAATTGTTCAAGAAGACTGGAGTCCCCACAGAGAATCTTTACAAAGAGGGCGTTATCTCGCTACAATAACCCTAACCTAAGTTATCCCCAACGTCTCAAGCTATTCAATTCAGATTCGCTTCTAAAACGCAGAGCCCGCTTTGATTTATTTATTGTTTTTGGGTAACTATTTGGAAAAATAGACTGTCATATGTGAAAAAACCAAATGATTCTTAGAATGGAAACAAATATTCGTACTTCCGATAGGACGTCCCGGTTAACTTTAGTGCAGATGAATCATTATTAGCACTCTAACTTATATTTTAACAGAGCTATCGGGTTGTGGAACAGAATTTTAGATACTCAGAACCACATCACTGAGATTCGAGAGTTCTCAAAGATTCTATGTAGAAGAACTGAACCTTCTCACAGTCGTCGACCTAACGGATTATCTTAAAACGGATTAAAGTGTTGATACTCAAATTTCGAGATTTTATTCCGTTGAGTTTGAGTTTATTACGCATGGAAAATGCGGGGTAAGGTATAAGTGTAAGAGGTCTTCCATGTGGGGGGAAACATGAGGTCGAAGGAGTTGATAAAATATGAGGTCGAAGGGTCGGAGGTCCACGTTGATTTGGGAAAGAACTTCTTAGTTATTGGACGTTCCTACTCCAAAGGTAGCATTGTGTGGGAGGGCGGTGAGGGACTAGGACGATACAGCTTCAATGTGTCTAATTCCTCGTTGAAGCCGGATTGCATCTTGTCTATTAGACGAAATGAATATAGCAAAGAGCGGATGAAAAGTCGACCACTCCAGTCATGGCGAACAAGATAGAACGTTCTTCCTGACCAATTTTAAACACCGTGTAAGCGGTAACTCAACAAGTTACCCTTCGTTAATAAGAAAGGTATTTAATTTAAATAGAAGTTACTCAATTTGTGCGACTGGATTTTGAACAGTGAAAAGAACCTAGAAACCTTTTGAGGAGTGTCGACGACTTCTGTCTCAATCACGAGCACTAGCGGGGAGAACGTAGAGGAATAAAACTTGAATCAAAATTGGGTAATTAAACCCGCGTTCTATTGCATAGAAGGGAGGAGAGAAGAAGTAGAGAAACGAAAGCAGTGAAGCTGCTTCGGCCACGGAAAAGAAGAGAAGCAGGAAAACGAAGCCGCGGAGCTGGCAGGGCCAGGGAGAACTTTTTCGAAAGTTTTTTCTAGGTTTTTTATACATAGTACATACATCAAACTGATGAAACCAAGTTCTTTGCGTCGTTGCAGAAAGTAATGTTCAATGCTTTTGACGAAAAAATGCCATAGTCATTTAGGAACATCAAGTCCCTAAACCAAGCATAAAACTACATAAAACTAAGTAGATATAGGAATAAATTATCGCAAGGACAAAATGTAGTCCTCAAAACTGATTGAAACCCAGCCGGCTCTCTCTATTTCTGACTCTCTCTCTCTATCTCAATCTCTCCTACCGAAACGAGCGTGATGCCACTGAATGAGCATTAAAATTCAATTTCGTACCTTATTTAGTCTCACCACGAATTCCCGTTGAAATGAAAATAGGTTACGATGTTTTCTTGTTGCTTAATATTGTTTAAATGTGATTGGTCCGTTCAAAAATTATCAAAAGACAAAAAAAACCGTATTACATTGCCTTTTCACGGCAATTCGTTGCAAGAATAAACAAGGTACGAAATCAGTGCTCCAATTACAGGGTGGCCCATATACTCGGCAACCAATCTTTCGGCGTTTATAATTCAATTCACAGTGAACGTTGAGCTCCAATTTTTACAAATGTTCTTTTCACATGTGTTTTTATTACATGGTAGACATTTCATTTCATTCGATCAATTCTCAAAAGAATGGTGGTCGCTCATAGAGCACGCTCTGTGATTGTGGACTTGCACAAACTTGGTCGATCAAATACGCGCATCGCTAAGGATCTCAACGTCTCTCGCAATCTCGTCTGGAAAACAATCAAACGGTTTGAACAGGTCGGTACACTTGTTGACTTGCCTCGAGGAGGTCGTCCTCAATCAGTGCGCACCCCTAACAAGATTGAGGCCGTGAGGAAGTCGGTCGAAATGCTAGGCGTAGCATGAACAAAATGGCCTCCGAAATGAACTTATCACGCACGACTCTTCAAAGAAACGTTAAAGAGGAATTGAGGCTCACCCCATATTGTACTAAAAAAGCTGCCATTCTAACCTTGAAGAACAAGGAGGAGAGACTCAAAAGGTGCCGCGCTCTAATCCTCCGGACGCGCAACAATTCTCACCTTAGGACAGTCTTCTCGGATGAGAAGCTGTTCACTGTGGAAGAGGCCTACAACCCTCAAAAACGTGCGAGTGCTCGCTCGAGACTCACAGGCAGCTAATGGAGCAGGTAGAATCGTTCATAGAGCTTCCCATCCTGCACAAGTCATGGTTTTGGTCCGAAGTGTCCGCCACCGGCAAAACTCCTCTTGTTTTTGACGAACCAGGAGTCAAAATTAACCAGGAATACTACCGCCAGCATATTCTTCAAAAAATATTGCTTCCTTGGTCTGCTTCCCACTACGGTAATACACCTTGGGTCTTCCAGCAAGATTCTGCGCCTGCTCACAAGGCTATCGGAACACAGGCATGGTGCAAGGCTAATTTTCCAGACCTCATCTCCAGCGCAGAATGGCCCTCCTCATCGCCCGAGCTCAATCCGCTGGACTATTCCGTGTGGTCCTACCTTGAGAGCAAAGTCAATGCTCATCCTCACTTGAATCTGGAGTCTCTAAAAAAATCCATGCAGGAGGAGTGGTCGAAGATCGACGAAAAGTACCTTCGTCCAGTGATCGAAGCGTTCCCAAAGCAACTCCGGGCTGTCGTTCGTGCCAAAGGGGACCGAATTGGATGATTTTTTGACCCAATGTTTTTATTAATGTGTGCTGATAATAGTACAAATTTGAAAACTCTTGCTCACTTATGCACTAAGATACACGTTTGTAAACGCGTTGCCGAATATATGGGCCACCCTGTATAGTTCACTTTTTTTCTGAATTTTAATGCTCCATAAATTTATCGCTGTCACGTGCGATAGCGCTATGTGAAAAGTTCGGGAGCGTTTTTTTGCAGTTCGTAATTGAGCATTCGTTGAATTCTTCTTTCGAAATAGGCAAACTTTTTGTTTTGCAGATGCAGCGGAAAACAAAGATTTCAACAAAGGATCAGGAAACTTTGTTTTTATCAACGTCAATTCAGAGAAAACTTTGCGGATCTCAAAAGAAGCACTTCTTATGTTTTCGCATAAAGACAACAGGTTATTTGACAGCTCAATGCACTTGAAGAAGCTACAATTGTACTACAACTTGTATGGAGCTTTGAAATTATAACATACACCTAGTTTACACACTAAAACTCGACTATTTTATTCAAGCATTAACACGGATCTTTTAACAATCGAATAATGAAAGTAACCTTGTACAATGTCATCCAAATACTGGAAGATTTTGTAATGAAAATTTTGTAATGAAAAAGTTTTCACTTACTAGTATTTTGCAGTGTGATAGTAGATCCTCCTGAGAGTAAGCACATTCTCGTCCAGCCGCATTTCTTACATGGGTACGTATTTAAATTATCGAAGTCGGTATATTTACTTTTTGAAAGTACCCAATCTCTAGTTGTTTCTACAGTTGCTTTGAAATGCATTCAATGCATTCATTCGCTTACTTATTCACTTATTACTCGCATTTAGTTCTCCAAAATTTGCCTACATTCTTTGAATAGTTTGTAGGCAATTCCGTCCTCGGTTGGACATGACTGCTTACACTGATCTCGCGCTTCCCGACCAGAAGTTCTACGAAAGTCGTGCCAAGATGTTGCCACTTAAGAGAAAAGTTGGTTAAGTGAATGGAATTTTCAATTGTTCAGTGACTGACATTTCAAAGATACTAAGCAAGCTTGGACACAGAAAAATTCATCAATAACTAAACTAAGTTAACGAAAGAAAATCTCCGCTCAAAGTTACATAACTATTTCTCGTCATTATTATTCCAAAACAATTTGTCTACGGCGAAATGTGTTTCATCACATACTTTCACAATGTGCACGCTTGTCATACATGAGCTAGCCGGTGGAATCTGGTTCTCTCTTATTTTGTTAGATGGTTTACCGCTCTCTCGCCTTATAACTAGGAAAGTCATGGTTTCATGAGCGAGGGAGGGTGTATCGAAAGAATGGGTTCGCGCGCTTTACTGTGATTTCAACATCTATTAGTAACGGTAAAACTGAGAAACTCATAATTAACTTTCAATTAACTACTCTTTCAGCACAAATCCGTTCAAACATACATATGCTTATCTATACACATATCATTAAGGCGGGGATGGGGGGGGGTTAGAGCACCAGCTTGATAATATCTCTTTTAAACCTCTTTTGCAGTTTATGTTTGGTCTAGTCGAGGATGAGGGTTCGGAGTGGAGTAAGGAAAAGCTGAAGAAGTTAAAGGAGTATATATTCGACGATCTACTTATCCTCTCAGTCTGCAAAAAGTCACAGAGCAAGTGTGGTGAGAACCTTCTAATGAATCTACTGATGAAAGGAGGATAGAAGTTGGAAGCATGAAAAAACCAGTTAGGAGAGAGAAAAAAACTAATTTTATCGAAAATAGAGTTTTTTTATCGCAAGAACTTCTTTCTCATAAGTGATGTGCTCTGTGTTTATGAAAGAATGGAAGAAAATGTTGTAGGAATATGAAGTATGTGAAATAAAAACTGCTAGGTAAGTTAGGTTTAATTACCTTGCTGCTTTGAGGTTCTATTCAATTTAATTCTTCATCTACGTTCAAAATCATATCCAGAGCAATCGTGGTTAATTTAAACCTCAAAATCATATCCAGAGCAATCGTGGTTAATTTAAACCTCAAAATCATATCCAGAGCAATCGTGGTTAATTTAAACCTCAAAATCATATCCAGAGCAATCGTGGTTAATTTAAACCTCAAAATCATATCCAGAGCAATCGTGGTTAATTTAAACCTCAAAATCTACCGAGCGGAAAAATCTCAAGAGTATAAAAAATAATAATACATAAAATATATGTGGGCTAATACCGGATGTGTCATGGTGATATAATTTGATGACTATGATAGGAAGGGTCCTTAGGTCAAGCTCCATTTCGAACAGATTCACTCAAACCAAGGGGTCGAAAATGTTGCTAGTGTTAGCGAAAATTTGACTCTCACAATTGCTGATATACACACTGAGAGTGACCCAAGACTGTGAATGGTTATATACCCTCTTATCACCTGATAAATACAAAGAAGTTTGCAGAGAAAGAAATGCGGCAGACAACGTTTTGCATCCTGGGGCCTTCTCCGCAGTTCCAGAAACACTTGGTATCATGTCTTCGAGCAGCCGTCATTCCTGTCGTCATGTCTCTACAACAGCCGATGCCCTTTCAAAGTCAGTGCTCTATCTCTCTTACTCTCTATATTTAACTCTCTCTCGCACTCTCTTCAACTGTCTCTCTATCTCGCCTTTTAAACTTCTTCTTTCTTTACTTTTTTTCTCGCTCTTTTCCTCTCTCTCTCTGACCTTCCCTTTCTTCCTCTATCTCTATAACTTCCTATCTCTTTCTCTTTATATCTCTCTTCCTCTTACTTTTTCACTTTCTCTCTCTCTCTTTAACCGTATCTTTATCTTCCTCCTTCTCTCCTCTCTTCATCTTTTCATGTCAGACACTCTTGACTGGCGCCTCTCTTCGTTCCGCTTTCCCATGGCAAGCCTGCCTCATCTCGGCCAACTCATTGGGAACATCTCTGCCGAAGATACACTTGAACTTCGTCGGAGAGGGCGGGTTTTTCTCGACGCACATTTGGATAATGCTCAAGGTATTTATTTT
>OZ057405.1:26491522-26556311 GCA_964056735.1 Allodiplogaster pararmata
GTATAAGTGTAAGAGGTCTTCCATGTGGGGGGAAACATGAGGTCGAAGGAGTTGATAAAATATGAGGTCGAAGGGTCGGAGGTCCACGTTGATTTGGGAAAGAACTTCTGAGTTATTGGACGTTCCTACTCCAAAGGTAGCATTGTGTGGGAGGGCGGTGAGGGACTAGGACGATACAGCTTCAATGTGTCTAATTCCTCGTTGAAGCCGGATTGCATCTTGTCTATTAGACGAAATGAATATAGCAAAGAGCGGATGAAAAGTCGACCACTCCAGTCATGGCGAACAAGATAGAACGTTCTTCCTGACCAATTTTAAACACCGTATAAGCGGTAACTCAACAAGTTACCCTTCGTTAATAAGAAAGGTATTTAATTTAAATAGAAGTTACTCAATTTGTGCGACTGGATTTTGAACAGTGAAAAGAACCTAGAAACCTTTTGAGGAGTGTCGACGACTTCTGTCTCAATCACGAGCACTAGCGGGGAGAACGTAGAGGAATAAAACTTGAATCAAAATTGGGTAATTAAACCCGCGTTCTATTGCATAGAAGGGAGGAGAGAAGAAGTAGAGAAACGAAAGCAGTGAAGCTGCTTCGGCCACGGAAAAGAAGAGAAGCAGGAAAACGAAGCCGCGGAGCTGGCAGGGCCAGGGAGAACTTTTTCGAAAGTTTTTTCTAGGTTTTTTATACATAGTACATACATCAAACTGATGAAACCAAGTTCTTTGCGTCGTTGCAGAAAGTAATGTTCAATGCTTTTGACGAAAAAATGCCATAGTCATTTAGGAACATCAAGTCCCTAAACCAAGCATAAAACTACATAAAACTAAGTAGATATAGGAATAAATTATCGCAAGGACAAAATGTAGTCCTCAAAACTGATTGAAACCCAGCCGGCTCTCTCTATTTCTGACTCTCTCTCTCTATCTCAATCTCTCCTACCGAAACGAGCGTGATGCCACTGAATGAGCATTAAAATTCAATTTCGTACCTTATTTAGTCTCACCACGAATTCCCGTTGAAATGAAAATAGGTTACGATGTTTTCTTGTTGCTTAATATTGTTTAAATGTGATTGGTCCGTTCAAAAATTATCAAAAGACAAAAAAAACCGTATTACATTGCCTTTTCACGGCAATTCGTTGCAAGAATAAACAAGGTACGAAATCAGTGCTCCAATTACAGGGTGGCCCATATACTCGGCAACCAATCTTTCGGCGTTTATAATTCAATTCACAGTGAACGTTGAGCTCCAATTTTTACAAATGTTCTTTTCACATGTGTTTTTATTACATGGTAGACATTTCATTTCATTCGATCAATTCTCAAAAGAGTGGTGGTCGCTCATAGAGCACGCTCTGTGATTGTGGACTTGCACAAACTTGGTCGATCAAATACGCGCATCGCTAAGGATCTCAACGTCTCTCGCAATCTCGTCTGGAAAACAATCAAACGGTTTGAACAGGTCGGTACACTTGTTGACTTGCCTCGAGGAGGTCGTCCTCAATCAGTGCGCACCCCTAACAAGATTGAGGCCGTGAGGAAGTCGGTCGAAATGCTAGGCGTAGCATGAACAAAATGGCCTCCGAAATGAACTTATCACGCACGACTCTTCAAAGAAACGTTAAAGAGGAATTGAGGCTCACCCCATATTGTACTAAAAAAGCTGCCATTCTAACCTTGAAGAACAAGGAGGAGAGACTCAAAAGGTGCCGCGCTCTAATCCTCCGGACGCGCAACAATTCTCACCTTAGGACAGTCTTCTCGGATGAGAAGCTGTTCACTGTGGAAGAGGCCTACAACCCTCAAAAACGTGCGAGTGCTCGCTCGAGACTCACAGGCAGCTAATGGAGCAGGTAGAATCGTTCATGGAGCTTCCCATCCTGCACAAGTCATGGTTTTGGTCAGAAGTGTCCGCCACCGGCAAAACTCCTCTTGTTTTTGACGAACCAGGAGTCAAAATTAACCAGGAATACTACCGCCAGCATATTCTTCAAAAAATATTGCTTCCTTGGTCTGCTTCCCACTACGGTAATACACCTTGGGTCTTCCAGCAAGATTCTGCGCCTGCTCACAAGGCTATCGGAACACAGGCATGGTGCAAGGCTAATTTTCCAGACCTCATCTCCAGCGCAGAATGGCCCTCCTCATCGCCCGACCTCAATCCGCTGGACTATTCCGTGTGGTCCTACCTTGAGAGCAAAGTCAATGCTCATCCTCACTTGAATCTGGAGTCTCTAAAAAAATCCATGCAGGAGGAGTGGTCGAAGATCGACGAAAAGTACCTTCGTCCAGTGATCGAAGCGTTCCCAAAGCAACTCCGGGCTGTCGTTCGTGCCAAAGGGGACCGAATTGGATGATTTTTTGACCCAATGTTTTTATTAATGTGTGCTGATAAATGTACAAATTTGAAAACTCTTGCTCACTTATGCACTAAGATACACGTTTGTAAACGCGTTGCCGAATATATGGGCCACCCTGTATAGTTCACTTTTTTTCTGAATTTTAATGCTCCATAAATTTATCGCTGTCACGTGCGATAGCGCTATGTGAAAAGTTCGGGAGCGTTTTTTTGCAGTTCGTAATTGAGCATTCGTTGAATTCTTCTTTCGAAATAGGCAAACTTTTTGTTTTGCAGATGCAGCGGAAAACAAAGATTTCAACAAAGGATCAGGAAACTTTGTTTTTATCAACGTCAATTCAGAGAAAACTTTGCGGATCTCAAAAGAAGCACTTCTTATGTTTTCGCATAAAGACAACAGGTTATTTGACAGCTCAATGCACTTGAAGAAGCTACAATTGTACTACAACTTGTATGGAGCTTTGAAATTATAACATACACCTAGTTTACACACTAAAACTCGACTATTTTATTCAAGCATTAACACGGATCTTTTAACAATCGAATAATGAAAGTAACCTTGTACAATGTCATCCAAATACTGGAAGATTTTGTAATGAAAATTTTGTAATGAAAAAGTTTTCACTTACTAGTATTTTGCAGTGTGATAGTAGATCCTCCTGAGAGTAAGCACATTCTCGTCCAGCCGCATTTCTTACATGGGTACGTATTTAAATTATCGAAGTCGGTATATTTACTTTTTGAAAGTACCCAATCTCTAGTTGTTTCTACAGTTGCTTTGAAATGCATTCAATGCATTCATTCGCTTACTTATTCACTTATTACTCGCATTTAGTTCTCCAATATTTGCCTACATTCTTTGAATAGTTTGTAGGCAATTCCGTCCTCGGTTGGACATGACTGCTTACACTGATCTCGCGCTTCCTGACCAGAAGTTCTACGAAAGTCGTGCCAAGATGTTGCCACTTAAGAGAAAAGTTGGTTAAGTGAATGGAATTTTCAATTGTTCAGTGACTGACATTTCAAAGATACTAAGCAAGCTTGGACACAGAAAAATTCATCAATAACTAAACTAAGTTAACGAAAGAAAATCTCCGCTCAAAGTTACATAACTATTTCTCGTCATTATTATTCCAAAACAATTTGTCTACGGCGAAATGTGTTTCATCACATACTTTCACAATGTGCACGCTTGTCATACATGAGCTAGCCGGTGGAATCTGGTTCTCTCTTATTTTGTTAGATGGTTTACCGCTCTCTCGCCTTATAACTAGGAAAGTCATGGTTTCATGAGCGAGGGAGGGTGTATCGAAAGAATGGGTTCGCGCGCTTTACTGTGATTTCAACATCTATTAGTAACGGTAAAACTGAGAAACTCATAATTAACTTTCAATTAACTACTCTTTCAGCACAAATCCGTTCAAACATACATATGCTTATCTATACACATATCATTAAGGCGGGGATGGGGGGGGGTTAGAGCACCAGCTTGATAATATCTCTTTTAAACCTCTTTTGCAGTTTATGTTTGGTCTAGTCGAGGATGAGGGTTCGGAGTGGAGTAAGGAAAAGCTGAAGAAGTTAAAGGAGTATATATTCGACGATCTACTTATCCTCTCAGTCTGCAAAAAGTCACAGAGCAAGTGTGGTGAGAACCTTCTAATGAATCTACTGATGAAAGGAGGATAGAAGTTGGAAGCATGAAAAAACCAGTTAGGAGAGAGAAAAAAACTAATTTTATCGAAAATAGAGTTTTTTTATCGCAAGAACTTCTTTCTCATAAGTGATGTGCTCTGTGTTTATGAAAGAATGGAAGAAAATGTTGTAGGAATATGAAGTATGTGAAATAAAAACTGCTAGGTAAGTTAGGTTTAATTACCTTGCTGCTTTGAGGTTCTATTCAATTTAATTCTTCATCTACGTTCAAAATCATATCCAGAGCAATCGTGGTTAATTTAAACCTCAAAATCATATCCAGAGCAATCGTGGTTAAATTAAACCTCAAAATCATATCCAGAGCAATCGTGGTTAATTTAAACCTCAAAATCATATCCAGAGCAATCGTGGTTAATTTAAACCTCAAAATCATATCCAGAGCAATCGTGGTTAATTTAAACCTCAAAATCTACCGAGCGGAAAAATCTCAAGAGTATAAAAAATAATAATACATAAAATATATGTGGGCTAATACCGGATGTGTCATGGTGATATAATTTGATGACTATGATAGGAAGGGTCCTTAGGTCAAGCTCCATTTCGAACAGATTCACTCAAACCAAGGGGTCGAAAATGTTGCTAGTGTTAGCGAAAATTTGACTCTCACAATTGCTGATATACACACTGAGAGTGACCCAAGACTGTGAATGGTTATATACCCTCTTATCACCTGATAAATACAAAGAAGTTTGCAGAGAAAGAAATGCGGCAGACAACGTTTTGCATCCTGGGGCCTTCTCCGCAGTTCCAGAAACACTTGGTATCATGTCTTCGAGCAGCCGTCATTCCTGTCGTCATGTCTCTACAACAGCCGATGCCCTTTCAAAGTCAGTGCTCTATCTCTCTTATGCAGTGTTTTTATTTGCGAAAAACATAATGAAACATAACGACATCCCGTTTTTTTTTCCATGTTATGTTAACAACTAAAATTAATGTTAACAACAACTCAAATACTCTCTCGCCGCAGACAACGAGAGACACCGCGACTTCTATGTCACAGAAAGGGCATGTTATACAAATTTTCTTCTATGTTATACAAATTTTAGTTGTTAACATAACATGGAAAAAAAAAACGGGATGTCGTTATGTTTCATTATGTTTTCGCAAATAAAAACACTGCATTACTCTCTATATTTAACTCTCTCTCGCACTCTCTTCAACTGTCTCTCTATCTCGCCTTTTAAACTTCTTCTTTCTTTTACTTTTTTTCTCGCTCTTTTCCTCTCTCTCTCTGACCTTCCCTTTCTTCCTCTATCTCTATAACTTCCTATCTCTTTCTCTTTATATCTCTCTTCCTCTTACTTTTTCACTTTCTCTCTCTCTCTTTAACCGTATCTTTATCTTCCTCCTTCTCTCCTCTCTTCATCTTTTCATGTCAGACACTCTTGACTGGCGCCTCTCTTCGTTCCGCTTTCCCATGGCAAGCCTGCCTCATCTCGGCCAACTCCTTGGGAACATCTCTGCCGAAGATACACTTGAACTTCGTCGGAGAGGGCGGGTTTTTCTCGACGCACATTTGGATAATGCTCAAGGTATTTATTTTCTGTACCTGCGCTGAGTTTATACGTTGCGTTTCCGTTTTCTGAGAACTGAAGTGTAATGAAATTTTTTATTTGTCGTGTAATTACAACAAAACTTTGCCACAAGGTACTCACGTCTTTCTTACTCACTTTATTTTATTCTAAATTTGAATGCTTGATGGAACGCGCGAAATAATCAAACATTTAAATTGCTGGTTGAAGACGTATGTAAATAGGGTTTTAGACAACACTCTTTGTAAGTGTCCGATTCTCGCTAGAAGCCGGATTTTTTCTCGGTTGACGGAATATGAAAAAAAAACCACCATTGGAGAGTCTACCATAAAAAAAATGTTATTGAGGGAGAGACTATATATATATATATATATATATATATATATATATATATATATATATATATATATATATATATATATATATATATATATATATATATATATATATACTGTATAACAAAATATATACTGTATAACAACTTTTGTTTGTAGTCAATTGGTTTTACATAAGTCTCATTCTTCAACAGGAGTAGCAGCAACATGAGTGAATAACATTTCTTTTGAAGTTGGGAACTAAAAATCACTTTATGCCGAGAGAGTGAATAAAAAAAAGTAGTCAAAAACGTGAAAAAATAACGTATTATAAAAGTGTTTTGACCAATTGCACCAAAATTAATTTGTGTGATATTTTTAGAGGTGTTAGTTGTGATTCGCGTTGCAGTGTGGTCGTATTCTCTTCTCTCCAGCTTGGCGACTATGTTTTCCCTCCGATTACTGCCAGTTTCTGCGTTGAAAGCTACGCCTGCGTTCGAGAACACATTTGAATCTGGAGCAAGGTTAGTCAAGTCTTAGTCAACTGACCTTCCTGTTTCATACATAGTTCTCTTTTCTATATTTCAATAACTTTTTTTTTTATTTGTATGACTCTGAGGGCTTGCAAGGCCATGACTTACACGGAAAATTATAATAGAAGAGCAAAAAAACACAACGAAAATTGTTTTATGAGCCAATATTTTTAGCCACACATGTCACGGCAATTACACGAGACATACATACATGTTTCCTCAGCTTCCTGTTCCAGGTACAGCCTACCCGGCAACTCTTCTCAAATTGAAATCAAGCGCATACCATCTCCAGTAAGGAAATTCTCTGGCGGAATTGTTAGTGAAACGAAAAGTCGATATTTCTGCATGTGATAATGAATTTTAAAAAAATTTTAAGGTCGACCTAGCTTCCGAGACAGACAGATCTTCCTGAAAGGGGGGGGGTTCAAGAAACTTTTTAGTGCTTGAAAGAATCCTATTCTTACACTGATGCTTCACATACTCGTATTTACCGAGTTTGTAGCAACTAGTTCCACAAGGTTAGCTCTGTGTCTCATCTTCAAAGAGCGTGGACTTTGCACCGAGGGAAAACAAATGCGACAAAACATTTTATCTTCAAAACTATCATTATTATTATTCTTGTTAAACTAAAATGCGAAAAATTATTTGGTTTCATGGAACTCATCACAATGATTAGTTGACTTCTTACAATGACTCCGCACTGACTCTTTATAGTACACATACGCCCTCTGGAATAACGGTCGAGACGTGGCTTTTCTCCCTCCATCCTTTTACGATGCTCCCCTGATGGTGGCCGAGGCCGAATTCTACGAGGGAACCAACCAGTAAGCAAAGGATTTTAAACAAGTAGAAATTTCTTACGCGAAATATGTATATATGAAGCATGACTCAAAATTCTTTTATCAGTTATGTTCGAACATATGTGAATGGCAGAGTCCGCGCTCTAGCTCGATCGCCCGATGAGTAGAGTACTAGATTCACTAGTTTGGTTTTCATGCTTATTGGCTAAACAGCGATTATCTCTCTAAATTTACATATCCGCATGGTTGAGCTCGATCTCCTGGACACCATGAAACCATAAGTTTAAATTATTTTCATGCATTGCAAAATAACGATGAAGAACACATCACATGACAAAAGCCGCATTCAACAGTATGTGGAACTTCTTAGTTTGGTAGAGTTTAACTTCATTTGTAAACTTAGCGACTGGTTCAGAAGTATTTTGAATTATTTTTACGGGTTTCATTGTAAATGATGTTACTGTGTTTAGAAAATTAGTTTCGAAGCCCTGAACCGGTCACAATGCACTCTGATTAGAGCAACGCCAAGAATTTTACTTACTACTAGCTGGGTACGCGATTGATTTGAAGTTTAATAGCCAGTCAAAGCTCAATTTTTTCCTGGGAGAAGGGACCTCTCCCGTAGTTAATCTCTCGGCTCAAAACATTACCTCTCCATTCAGAGGTATGCAGTCTCTGGAGGGATCTGTCCGGAAAGAAAAGGTCCGAAAAAATCTTGGCGGTCACCGACCTGTGGAACAATACACAGGTGAACTGAAAAAAGCTACAACTTGTAGAGAAAAACTCTTCTTTCGAAATAGAGAGGAGTGTAAAAAGCAAGAGAGAGAAAGAGAAAGAGAGACAGAGAGAGAGACAGAGAGAGAGATACAGAGAGAGAGAGAGAGAGAGAGAGAGAGAGAGAGAGAGAGAGAGAGAGAGAGAGAGAGAGAGAGAGAGAGAGAGAGAGAGAGAGAGAGAAATGGTCTTATTAGATACCGCCCATGAAATTACTTCTTACTTGTGAAATGTTACAGTACGCACGGCTATGCCCCTTTTCTCCCTCTGCTCCCAATTAATTACGTTCATGACTGCTATTCTGTCTTGTCAACTATGAGGCACTTTAGGGTAGGGGTTAGTGTTAATGACTGTGAGTAGCTCGGTGAGAGTTCGGATTGCCAATTTTTATTTTCACATCAGAAAATTCTTTTTACATTAAAAAACGCTTAGGCTTAGGAAAAAGTTGGCTCTAATTTACTTTAGCCGTCCAAATATTTTTTTCTCAGAAAATTTTTTTTTCTCAGAAAGAGATTTTATTAATGAAAACTCCCTTCCCCTATCTCCTTAGGACCCCCTTCCCCCTCCCACCTCCCCGCCTAGGGCCCCTACCCCTCCCCCCTTCGCACAGGTAGGGCCCTCTTCCTCCCCCTTCCCCCTTTAGGCCCCCCCCTCACTTCGCTGCTTAGGTAAAACCCCCTCCCACTCCCTTCTTTCCTTTCCCCAAAATTTATAAAGATAATTTAAAAAGAAAAGAAAAGAAAGAAAAAAGAAAGAAAGAGAACAAGTATGAAAAAAGAAAGAGAAAAAAATTTTAAAAAAGAGAAAAAAAGAAAGAGAACAAGAAAGAAAAAAGAAAGAAAGAGAACAAGTATGAAAAAAGAAAGAGAGAAAAATTTTTTAAAAAAGTGAAAAAAAGAAAGAAAGAGAACAAGAAAGAAAAAAGAAAGAGAGAAAAAACAGTCATGAACGTAATTAATTGGTAGCAGAGGGGGAAAGGGGCATAGCCGTACGTACTGTAAAATTTCACAAGTTTACTTCTTTCCTTGTTCGTGCTGCGGTACAGGATCTATTTATCAACGAGAACGAGAAGGTACATGACCACTCTTCCCTTTCACTCGCTGCGACATGGTCGCTTCTTCTTTTTTTCTCCAGACTTCAACCCGTCTTCTTCTTAGCGTTGTCCCGCGCCGGCCGAGGTCGGAGTAGGGTCCGCTGTACGGCTTCTAGCTCTCCAGAAACATCTGTCCGTTGCGTCTTCCGAGTGGAGTCTTGCAAGGCGCAGGTCTTGGTTGAGCGTATCCATATATCTTGTCTTCGGTTTGCCTCGCGGGCGTTTGCCTGGTACTTCTATGTCAAGGGCGTGTCTTGCGATGTTGGTCGCGTCTCTTCGCATCACGTGTCCATACCATCTAACTCTCCCTTCTCGCATCTTGTCTTGTATTGGAGCCACGCCGAGTCTCCCTCTCACAATTGTGTTACGCACACCATCTAGGCGAGTCAGTCCTAGTGTCCAGTGTAACATTTTCATCTTATTCGTGTGGATAATGTTCTCGGTTTTACGCGATGTAGGCCAGGTCTCCGTCGAATAGAGAAGCACGCGACGGATCGCAGTTTTATACATCTTTCCGCGTATGCCAGCTGTGATATTCCTATCACAGAGGACACCTGTAGCTTCTATCGATTTCATCCAAGCTGCATTTACTCTTTGGCGTGCCGCTGCATTTGTTGACGTGTCTGAGGAGATGACAGAACCAAGGTACTTGAATTCGGAGGTCTTCGGGAGCGGTTCACCGCTGATGTGAACAGTTCCCGTCGTTTGCACTCCGACTTCCTGGTACTCGGTCTTCTTGATGTTGAGGCGTAAGCCATGTCTACTAAGAGCGTCATTCCATTCTTGGGTGCATTTCTCGATTTCGGCACGTGTAGGAGCAGCAAGGAGAATGTCGTCAGCGTATGCGATGGTTGACGGAGCCGGAGTCAGTAGAGGACGCGTGACGGTATCCATAACCAAAATGAAGAGAAGGGGAGACAAAGCACTCCCTTGGTGCACTCCAACGTTTACTGCGAATGGCTCTGTGATGCCGACCGGAGTTCTGACGGTACTATTTGAATCATCGTACATCGCCATTGTCCATCGAATATACTCTTCAGGAACCTGATGATCGCGCAATGCATATGAAATAAGATCATGAGGTACTCTGTCGAACGCCTTTTCCAAATCGAGGAAGGTCAGATGGAGAGGTGATCTTTTCTCTGCGTGCTTTTCGACGAGTAAACGGAGTGCAAATATTGCATCTGTTGTGCCTCTTCCGTTCACGAACCCGCATTACTGAGCTGAAAAATCGATGATAACTCGTATGCGTGAATCCAGTATCCTCTCAAATATCTTCATAGTGTGGTTGAGAAGACTTATTGGACGGTAGTTGCTGCACACTCTGGCATCGCCTTTTCCTTTGAAGACTGGAACGGTCGTGGAGTAGCGCCAGTTATACGGGATTTGGCCTTGCTTTTTCGATGGTGTTGAACAGGTGCACGAGATGTGCTAGTCCAACAACACCCGCAAGTTTCCAGGCTTCGGTGGCTATGTCGTCCGGTACAGCCGCTTTCCCAGTCTTCATCTTAGAGAGTGCCTTCTTCACTTCCTCGGCCGTGATGGTTGGCACGGGTCCTTGTACGGCGTGGGAAGTCGGGATGGAAGGGTGCCACTCAAACTCTTTGCCACTCATTTCTTCGAAATGTTCGCGCCACCTGTTTCTGACTTTTATAGGGTCAGTGACGAGCTTTCCTTGTTTGTCCCTTATCGTGGCTGCTCTCTGGATGTCCAAGGTGTTGCGGTGTCGAGCCTTGGCAAGCCGATAGATGGCTTTATTGCCTCCTGGTTGGTTCATCTTCTCATAGAGATCGCGGAAGTAGGAGGCTTTTGAAATTGCGACAGCTCTTTTGGCGGCTTTCTTGGCTGAGCTCTATGCAGCGCGGTCGTCAGCCTCATTTGACGTCCTACATCTCTTGTACGCATTATTTTTCGCCTTGATCGCATCCTTAACTTCGGGGGTGAAAAACCAGGTGTCTTTCTCTGTTCTTGGCTTTCCGGGTTTCGTCTTTCCGAGGATGCTTGCGGCGGGTGCTCTGATGCTATCTTCAAGAAGCTTCCAGTGTTCATTTATGTCCTCTGGAAACTGCTTGTAGAGTGCAGGAGGGAGTAGATTGCGATGGATGATGTGCATGAGAGAGAGACGTTCTGCTTTCCCAGTTGAGCGCCACCATTTGACACGTGTGCATTCAGGATTACGAGAAGGCTGTTTCTTCGACTTCAATACGCTGTAGTCCATAAAGAGAGGTTGGTGCTGAAATGCAACATGGTCTGATGGAATGACCTTTGCATCTTTCGCGTTCTGCAGTTTTGCTCTCAGGATTAACCAAAAGTCAATTTGACTCCAGACTTCAACCATTTTCCCCATATTCACAACAATGCCTGAAAGAAAAACTCCATAAATGCCATGAATTCGTCTCTTGACATGGAATGACTACTATGAAGACATTTCGACCAACTACCTTGTCCCCGCTCCTCACTTTTATCTTCTCTCTAAAAACTCGATGAGGCCGATGTGATAGAGCCGATCGGATTCGTTTCTCGAACCAAAGTGAGACAGGACCTGGCTTCTAACTAGGAAGTTACTACAAGATCCTTCGTTGATCCTGTCTCTGTTCCCAGTCTCGAGACAGGCCAAAATTAGTGACTTCATGCAGAAGCTTTCGAATTTCGACGTTTCTCAACATCCTTACTTTTGATATAAAAAAGGAGAAGACCTCGTAAGCTTCCAAGAATTCATCCTAAAGTCACGTCAAACTTGATTTTGCAGTTGTTCTCCTGATGCACAAGAATCCTGCAGGAGTCAAGAACATATTGGAGCGCATCAGTGGCTGCGAGTATCTGAATAAGGTGAGTATTCAATCTTATACTGAGATTACCTTCTGCGAACAAAGATTACCGAAACAAGATTACCTTCTGCGAACTGCGAACAAGCGAACAGTCATGAAACAAAAAATTCAGAACTTGTTTTGAAAACCTGCTAGGAGTAAAATCACGGAGAAAAACAATTATAAGTCTACAGGGTGAATCAATTCTTCTCCGCTTTTGTGAGTATTTCCAACCCATCATTATCGCTCGCCATTTTTAAATCACCTCGTCTTATGCTTGATTTCCTAAATATTACCGCTTTAGTTAAACGATAGAGTAAAGAAATGGTCAATCATTAAACGTAATGGTAACGCGCTCGCTCTTGGTTATTACTGAGATGGCTGGGTTCGACCCTACGCGTGCACTAGCTTTTTTCCGTACAAAAGTTTATGTAATCAGCATCTTAACCAGGTGTCACTCTCTTTAAACTGTGTAACTGAGCATTTGAAAATTCATCAATAGATCTATGGTAAAAGAACATTTCATTACTTCGCGGTTGCACTCGCGCTGACGGCTCACTTTCTTTTTTTATCAACTCTACCTTACCTCTGTTTGAAAAGAAGAATAAACGAAAATTTCACAAATCAAGCAAGTTTGTTCAATAAAAAGCGCGTCTTGCTATTTTTTCATTTTCGGTATCACCTCTCGTACTTGAATGCTCGCAAGAGTGTGTTCTAATGACAATTATCACTTTTGAGTAAATTTACTGTCGATCGACACTGAGCATGATTTTTCGATAAAAAGTTTTATAGAAGTTGAACATTGTCTAGAAAATCGAAGATCTTCATGGTTTTATAAATTCTCGATGAACGGTGAAAAAATCTCTTTTTTTTCTTATAATTGTAACATGGGCTAGTAAATTTTGTTATCTCTATTGTATATATGTTCAAGGTAATTGTGGTCTGGAACGATCCGAAGAGTAACCCCGAAAAAGAAGGACCATGGCCAAACATCCGTGTACCCGTAGAATTCGTCCGAACTGAAAGCCGCAGTTTGTTCAATTTCGCTCCTTTTTTTCTTGATGCTTTTTTATGCGCGATGTCAGTTAATTTTAACTCGACGACAATAAATCCGAAGCAATTAATTAAGCCATAGTACATATTATATAATAATTTGATATACTTGTTCATGTAGCATAATATCGTTCATAAAGCTAGAAAAAACCTTTCCTCTCTGTTTTTTTCAAGTATGTACATATATTATAGGATTCGAGTAACAAATGAAAAACTCGAAAAGCTAAGCTTTTTTTTTTTACTTCGACATTTAAATTTAGCTTCTACTGGAAAGTTAGGTTTTTAACAAAGCTATGAGTTTTTTTACAGGCTTGAACAACCGGTTTCTTCCCTTCGATAAAATCGAAACAGATGCTATTGCTTCTCTAGACGACGACATACATGTTGAACAGGAAGAAATCGAATTCGCCTTTAGGTACGCAGGTTTATTTAAACGATTTGTATTTAAATAGGGTAAAACGTGTTATCTTGAATAATCTTGAGAATCATTTGAGATTTCGAGCACTCAATAAAGAATAGAGTTAGCCATTGACTGTGATTCAAACCAATGCTCACTCCTAAGCCTTTGTTTTTGTTTTTGTTCAAGAGATTCAGACTTCTCTTCCTAAAATTCACAACTCAAACTGCTACTCAATGTAAACTAAAATTTTGATTTTGAAGAGTTTGGCGCGAAAACACAGACCGCCTCGTGGGTTTCCCGGCACGATTCCATTCATGGAAGAACAACGTGTCTGTGTACGGTGCTTATGAGTCTTGCCAATACAGCATCTTACTCACATCATTCGCTTTCATCCACAAAGTCAGCTCAGCTACCCCATTTCGCAAGAACTTCTCTCTCATGCTCTCCCTCTCTCTCGCACACTCTCGTTCTTCTTTCTCTTTTCTTTTTTTTCATTTCTCTCTTCTCGTTTTTTTCGTTCTCTTTTTCTCTTCATATTTTTTCCTCTCCTTTCGCAGAAAAACTGCCTTTTATGGTCTCTTTTTTATTTCTCTATATGTTTCTCTCTTTCTTTTCCTCTTACACTCTTTTACCTTTCCTCTATTTTATAACCCTCTCTCTAACTTTTAAATAGATTTTTGCTCTTTCTTTCTCTTTCTCCAATAACAAATTCTTCGCTCAGAACTTTCTATGGGAGTATTGGCGTCAGCCCACGGCGATTCTGAAGCACGTAGACCACGTCGGGAATTGTGAGGACATTGCCATGAATTATTTAGTGTCTCATCTCACGAGGAAATCACCGGTCAAAGTTGGCGGAAAAGAGAAGTTCTTGTAAGTTTTAGTCCCTCGAAAACACTGAAATCAAGCGCCAGAAGTAATTTATTGAACAAATGACCGTCAAATCGAATCATTCGTCAAGTTGATGAAGGATTCAGATTCTTGATGTAAGCGATAGTCTTCCTCACAAAGTTACCCGTGTAAACAATATTCTAAACATTGAGGATCCTCTCATAAAACATTCCTTTCAGATGCGAAGCATGCGAGGCGGATCTGTCAAAGAACATCGAAAACTTCGAAGATCGTGAGAAGTGCATAGAGTATTTCAACAAGATGTATGGCTACAACCCTCTGTTGTGAGTTTAAAAGTAAACTTTTCTTATGCTTTTGCGATGAAGTATTATAGTTACAATTTTTCTCTTGCATTTCAGCCATTGCGGTTCATTTCTACTCCCTTGAGAAAAAAGCGACTTTTGCGTTTATAGGAGACCATATGGTTACAAGTAGATATATGTGTATAATATGCATATGCACAAACTGTTCATGATTTCATTGAATATTACGTAAGTTATTATTGTCATTATTATAAAACTTATTTTTAAAAAAATCATTTTGGTCTCATATATTTATATGTCCACTTGGATTGTTTTAGATCCTCTCAAGGCCGAGCTCACTCTACTTTTCCTCGTCAATGTTGGGAGAAAATATAAACGACAAAGTTTGGAATAATCGTAGCTCCTTCATCAAAGCACGCAAGATTGAGGTGAAATAGATAGAAATGAGTGAAGAGTCAGTGAGATGTAAAATATGTAAGTGATAACTAGACTGAGAATTGAGAATGAGAGAGAAAGAGAGAAAAGACAGAAAGAGAAAAAGAGAGAAATGAAGAGGTTCGGAGAATCTGTTTTTCGGACATATTATTTTCGGCGAATTTCGTCAATCAGAACTTCTTCGGTCGGAAGCCGAACTCGATTCGATAGTTTAGCGGATAGCTTCCAGAAAAGAATTTTCCTATTTCTCTTTTGTGTTCCATATTTTTCCACACTCATGAAGTTTACCGGGGCATCTTCCTTACTCAACCCCTTCTCTGTTGGAACCTCATCCAAGTTGAGGACACTGTTTCCCAGTAATATTACTTGTTCTTTGAACCAATACGTTCACGAACTTACGCTTGAATTCTAAGGAGAGAAATGCATTGGGTTTTCGATGTTTTTTATAGTAAAAAAACGTTTTGAAAAAAGTTCGAAAACTAGAAACAATCTGCTGTCGCTGTTGCTTCTGAGCTTTTTAACAACAATTTTATAGAGCTTTAATCCACATTGAATACACTCATTGAACTTGTCTCTTCTTTCTTGTGAAAATAATGCTTAGACTTTGGAATTAAAAAAAATTATATAATTTGAGCTGCGTAGGTGTGACTGAAGGAAAGCTGATCTAGCTAAGAAAATGCACACAAAAAAACTCAAGCATAAGATTTTTTTTTGTACAAACAAAATGCATGATTTGGAACTTGATTTTAGCAACCACCAAATGGAGCGAAAAGGCCCGTGCTTGTTTAATGTTTTAAAATGATGTACACGGGTTTTGAACCCGAGTTGAGTTGTAAGTTGAACGACAATTTTCAATTAAACGCATAGCTCGAGTAGGTCACTTGTATTTGCTTATTAAATTTTTAAAATAAATTTGTGGATGTTTTTTTTAACGAGAAGCTCGAGGTGGAGAACATAGAATGAAAAAGGATTTAGCATTATAAGAGGTTGAGGATGTGGAGAATTTCTTTTCTAGGCTTCCGTCTTAAGAGCAGTTTGTGTTTTCAGTTTTGTTTTTACAGTAAAGATGACATATGGTTGTGAAGATGTGATTAACATTCTCTGCCAATGTCATAAAAGCCAATTTTAAAACTGTACCCTTTTAGTCATATCTGTTGTTGAATTGGTCAGGTATGAAGTTGCTGGTTAAGTTATTCCTATGCAAACTTGAAAAGAATGTCATTTATTGTCAGTCAAGAACTCGTTAGGGAAATTTTCGATTTTATAACCAAATTATACGAAGAGTGCATCTAAAAGTCATATATGACATATAATATACATATATTACAATAAGGAATGAAATTTAATGACTTTAAATGTTATATTTCTCAAACTTATTATTATTCATGGGGAAACAATACATATTATTCGAACTTGTGTTGCGAAAGACTTATGGAGCCTTGAAAATTTAAAGAAAGTGAAAGATAAGTGGAGCGCCGATTTCTTACCTTCTTAAGTATCACAACGAATTGCCGTGAAATGGCAATGGCGAACGGTGTTTTTAGTGTTACTACTTTTTGAAAGGTGCGATCACTTCAAAACAAGATTAAGCAATAAGAAAACACCGTAATTCATTGCCATTTCACGACAATTCGTGGTGAGACTAAAACAGGTAAGGAATCGGCGCTCCACTTATCTTTCACTTTTTTTCGAGTTCTAATGCTCCGTTAAATAAATTTAAAATACAAACCTTTATTTGAAAAGTTTTTGAAGATCACTTGGAATGCTGAAATGCGGGGAAATTTTGAAAAAAATTTTTGCTCAAAAACTCAAAAAAAATTTACGAGATAAGCGTAGTTTTTAATGGTTTAGCTACTCTAAACTTCCTCTTTAAAAGCTTTCTTCTGCCGCACGTTCAATCTATCTATAGTGACCTCACATGTCTCCACAAAAAAATCATTAGTTTATATCAAAAATCATCGACCATGGAGTCCTGAACAGAATTTTCCAGTTCTGAAATTCAATCTACGTTTAATAGTGTTCAAGTAGGGCACATTTATTAGGTTTTGATTCCGTTTTGCTCTCTCCTAAATTGGAATTTCTGTAGTTTGAACTAACTTTGTCTCCCTTTGAATAGTGTTTTTTTAACAAAATCTTGATGAAATTCAAAAAAAATTTACTCAAAAACGACCCGCATAATATTTTTTTTTCATCAAAACCTGAGCAAAAACTGTTTTTTTAGAACAGAACAGCCGAGGAAAACGATTGAAAAAACTTAATTGGTAGCAAATTGCAATTGAAAATTTCGCAATTTACCTGCACAAAGCATATTTAATAGGTCTAGAGAATTAATTCCCTATAATGCATGTTTTTTTTTGGGAATGAGTAGTCATCTGAGCGATTCCACCAATAACTACATATTTCAGTATCGAGAAAATTCTTTCCCTATAATGCATACTTTTTTGTAGGAGTGAGAGTCATTTGAGTCATTCCCGCAATGAATACATAGTTCAGTCTCCATTAAGATGAGTAGAGGTTTGTGGCTCAGAGTATTGATATTGTTGACATCAAAGTTTCAAGATTTAATGTTATTCGTTAATATAAAAAGTAATGACTTATATTGGTGATTCGAAGATTGAAGCAAAATATAAATAGTACCCTCCTAACTCCATTTACAATTCTAAAAATTCCTAGTTTCATTTATTTCATAAAAGTTAAGACGAGGATGCTCGAGAGCGCGGCTGGATAACAGAAAACCAAACAAGAGTAAAATACCGAAGCAGTTTACTGGAAATGAAAATTCTAAGTATTATATATGGATGCGCGAGCCTGCTGTAAGTTATGATTCTATTGTAATCATCTAAACATAACTCTTTCATATTCATAACTATAAAAGTGATTTGAATGAACACAAGAAGTTTTCGCTACTATCGCCTTTGTCTCTATGAATTATTTAATACCGTCAAGAATTCATTTAGTTCGTCAGAACGTAGATAAGGTTTTCATATGACAATTCCATATGACAATTCATTTAGTTCGTCAGAACGTAGATAAGGTTTTCATATGACAATTCCATATGACAATTCATTTAGTTCGTCAGAACGTAGATAAGGTTTTCATATGACAATTCCATATGACAATTCATTTAGTTCGTCAGAACGTAGATAAGGTTTTCATATGACAATTCCATATGACAATTCATTTAGTTCGTCAGAACGTAGATAAGGTTTTCATATGACAATTCCATATGACAATTCATTTAGTTCGTCAGAACGTAGATAAGGTTTTCATATGACAATTCCATATGACAATTCATTTAGTTCGTCAGAACGTAGATAAGGTTTTCATATGACAATTCCATATGACAATTCATTTAGTTCGTCAGAACGTAGATAAGGTTTTCATATGACAATTCCATATGACAATTCATTTAGTTCGTCAGAACGTAGATAAGGTTTTCATATGACAATTCCATATGACAATTCATTTAGTTCGTCAGAACGTAGATAAGGTTTTCATATGACAATTCCATATGACAATTCATTTAGTTCGTCAGAACGTAGATAAGGTTTTCATATGACAATTCCATATGACAATTCATTTAGTTCGTCAGAACGTAGATAAGGTTTTCATATGACAATTCCATATGACAATTCATTTAGTTCGTCAGAACGTAGATAAGGTTTTCATATGACAATTCCATATGACAATTCATTTAGTTCGTCAGAACGTAGATAAGGTTTTCATATGACAATTCCATATGACAATTCATTTAGTTCGTCAGAACGTAGATAAGGTTTTCATATGACAATTCCATATGACAATTCATTTAGTTCGTCAGAACGTAGATAAGGTTTTCATATGACAATTCCATATGACAATTCATTTAGTTCGTCAGAACGTAGATAAGGTTTTCATATGACAATTCCATATGACAATTCATTTAGTTCGTCAGAACGTAGATAAGGTTTTCATATGACAATTCCATATGACAATTCATTTAGTTCGTCAGAACGTAGATAAGGTTTTCATATGACAATTCCACTCCTCTTCATGAGCAATGGAAAAATGATTTGGCTGGAACAACTTGTTAACATTAAGTACTGTGTAAGCTGAAACTTAAAATGACAAAAAACTTTTTTTCGAGTTTTTATTTAAACTATGAATGGGAAAAATTCAACCGCGCTAGGTGAAAAACTCAGAAAAAAGGAGAAAGGAAGCTGGGATAGTATAACAAGCGATGATATTTTGGGATCAAATGTGCGCAGACGCACTTTTATTCTTTATTTTACGTAAAGTGAAAAATAATACCATAAACAAACACCGAGCCCACACCCGCGTCTTACTTTTCAAGTGCGGTCGTCGTCGCCAGTAGTCGAGGCCGATGGCGAGGCATAGGGCGAAAGACCAGGAAGAATGGAGGCAGAACGCAGTCTTGAAAAAACTATCCTTGCTTTTTTTCGTTTTCTTCTATCTTTTTTAAAAAAATTTTCACAGGGAAAAAAAACTAAAATCTTGAGCAACTAATTCTTTCAAAACTTCGTAGCTTTTTATAGGAAGAGGAAAAGAAAAAAAAGAGGAAAAGGGAGACTGAAGAAGTTCGGAGAATCTGTTTTTCGGATATCTTATTTTCGGCGAATTTCGTCAATAAGAACTTTTTCGGTCGGAAGCCGAACTCGATTCGATACTTTAGCGGATAGCTTCCATTAGAGAAATTTCCTATTTTTTTGTGTTCAATGTTTTTTTCACTCTCATGAAGTTTACCGGGGCATCTTCCTAACTCAAATCCTTCTCAGTTGGAACCTCATTCAGGTTAAGGACACTGTTTCACAACTTACGCTTTAATACTAATGAGATCCACATTGACTACACTCATTGAACTTTTCTCTTATTTCATGCGAAAAATAATCCTTGTTCTTCAATTCTTTTTTTTTCTTACTGTTTGTAAATTGTGTTCGAATTTCCTTATCGCTTGTTGTGAACCTGAGTTCTAGATTTTGAAGTTTTTGTAATTTGATCTGCGTAGGCGCGACTGAAGGTTAAATGATCTAGCTAAGAATATGCGTAGGCGCGACTGAAGGTTAAATGATCTAGCTAAGAATATGCGACTGAAGGTTAAATGATCTAGCTAAGAATATGCGCACAAAAAACTCAAGCATAAGTTTTTTATTAGAAACAAAGTTCACAATTGGGAACTTGATTTTAGCAACCACACCAAAGAGGCACGTGCTTGTTAATTGCTTTAAAATGAAGTATACGGGTTTTGAACCCGAGTTGAGTTGTAAGTTGAATGACAATTCTCAATTAAATTCATAGCTCGAGTAGGTCACCTGTATTTGCTCATTAAAATTGTATCCCAACTTTTTGGATGTTTCCAAACTAACGAGAAGCTCGAGGTGAAGTGCATAGAAGAGTAAGAGATTTAGCATTATAAGGATTTAGCATTTGAGGATGTGAAGAATTGCTTTTTCTAGGATTCCGTCTTAAGAGCAGTTTGTGTTTTCAGTTTTGTTTTTACAGTAAAGATGACCTATGGTTGTGAAGATGTGATTAGCATTTTCTACCAATGTCAAAAAAACCAATTCTGTACCCTTTTAGTCATATCTGTTGTTGAATTGATCAGGTATGAAGTTGCTGGTGAAGTTATTCCTATGCAAACTTGAAGAGAATGCCATTTATTGTCAGTCAAGAACTCGTTAGGGAAATTTTCGATTTTATAACCAAATTATACGAAGAGTGCATCTGAGAGTCATATATGACATATAATATACATATATTACAAACAAGGAATCAAATATAATGAATACAAATGTTTCATTTTTCAAACATAGTATTATTCATGGAGAAACAATATTTTTTTAATGTAAATTCTAGTTTTTGAATTTAGGTTTTTAAAAAAACCTTCAAAATTAAAACTTATTTTTTTACGGAGAATACATTTACAATAAACAAAAATTGAAGAAAAAAACCGCTACTTCGATATCTCAGAAAAAAATGAAAAGAGCGATTTATATGAATCTCTAGTGAGTATGATTTCGCAAAGGATGCGCTTTATGGTTTTAGATGGAGATGCAGTGAAATTTATTGCTATTTGATTCAGTGGGTCCGTACAGTTTCCTTCACGCTTGTAAACTAGTCGGACTTCCGCTGTACGCCATTTATTTGGAACTTACACCATATACAGGGTGGTCGATGAGTTGTGTCGTGCGAGCAGTGCGAGGACGACCTCGCCTTGGACGGTCCAAAGATGTGCCAAGCTCCTCGAATCGTTTGATCGCTCGATACACTGTCATGCGAGGCAGGCGAAGCGTTTCAGCAATGCGAGCAGGGGCGTGGCCAAGAGTGTGTAGGCGAATGATCGCAGTTCGCAAGCGATTCGACGCTGTCATTACCCTAAACATCGATGGATTCAATCGAAACTCACTTGACACGTATAAAAAATTACGGGGAATCGGAAAAAACAAGAAAAGTGACCGCTACGTGCGGTCACTTCCTCAGGAAATGTTCTCAAACATTTGTAACACTATTTATGAACCACCCTGTAATAAGAATCTTTGAAAATTTTTTGATCGTTTTACACAGATGGTGATCAAAGGAAATATATGTTACAAGATCAGGAAGGGTAAGTATGAGATATACGATAAGATCAAGAGACAACTTTCATATTCAAACGTTAGTGTAGTTAGAAAATCGTTCGAGAGACTTTTTAGTCCACGGTTATTGGACGTGGATAAAAACTGCTAAAACGTCAAGAGAGCCTCGATTGTTCAGGTGGGCCTTCTGTAAACTGTCAATGGTTCACCACTTCAAACATGAGAAGCTCAGATTCTCCGACGAATTCCCGTTGCTTTTCCTCTCTATTTCATATCTCTCGTTCTCTTCATCACTTTCTCTTTCTCTCACTCACACCTCTCTCTCACCTTATTGTTCTTTCTGTCTACCTCTGTCTAAAATTTAAACCTCTATCTCTCTTCATTTCTCTCTAGCTCTCTTTCTCTTTCAAAAGCTATATTTCTTTTGCCACGGATTTCGTTACGTAATCTTATATTGCTACAAAAACCTTGAACTCTAAATTAGATTCACTGTCGTTCTGGTTACTCGGTGCTGTTACTTTTGTCTACCGGTTTTCGAATCAGAAATCAAAGGAACTGCTTCAAAATTTATTTCGACTCACTAGAATACAGAGCAGTTTTTCTTAATATTCTGAAGTCACTGAATGGTGTTTTTTTTTTTAAAAAAAAAACTATTTCCAACAACTCGATACCTTCAATGATAATAATACAGATCGAATTAATGCCAATCAACTTATCTAATTTTATGAAAAATAGTAAAAATAATTATAGGATAAATAAAAAGAATAACAACGTTGTTAATGGTGGAAATTCTTTAATGACTTCGTGTAAGAGTTCTCATAACATGCATTTTTTTCATAAAGAAACGGATAAGATTCCGAGGCTCTGTGAATGTTTGTTACTTCTCAAGCATTTTATGTGGCTCATGTCATTTTCCTGTGCAAGAAAATCTTCTTTCTCGGAAAAAATAATGGAGTTCAGTCTTTTTTGTAGCTTTGTTTTCGCACATGATTATCCGTGGTGCAACTGGTAATGAGCTTGCACTCTCGGGAAGAACTTTGCAGTAGGGTTCGATCCCGCTGGGCTGATTACTTTTTTTCCGAGTAATGGTTCAGTAAATTGTCATCTTCTCCATGTGTCTGATATTCCGCACGGAACGCGTTACTCGGCACTCAAAATACCTTCTTAACAAACTTTTTACAATTCTGAATACTTTTATTGAAATTCTTGATCCACGAGGGTCTTCCAATCAGTTGTTTTAGAATAAACTCTTATATGCATAGTTCTTTCTTTAGCTGAAAATAGTTTCTGTTTGTCTAGTTCGTCAACTTTTTCATTTCCTATTCACGAATCGGTTTCGTTATCAGCTAATATGTCTATGTTAGCCATTTTTCTAATCTTTCCAGATTTTCAAGACTGAAAGTTCAATGACTCAATTTTTTAAAGGTTAATAATGACCTAAGCGTTAAACTTCGCTGTCTGTTTTTTTTCCTCTCATGTGTTGAACAAGTACAATAGGACACAGACATCTGCTGGAATTTATCACTTCAAAGCCGCATTCTCTCACTCACTACTTTTCTCGTGAAGTTTTGATTCTTCCTCCCTTGATGTCTCAGACAATTAAATGAAGGCTTCAGATTGCGTCAATTTGTATTGAATTTCCAGAATAAATCGTTAAGAGAGGATGAAGCTCCAGCGGAAGTTCCGCGATCTCCTAATTGTGATCATAGTTGGGTATATACTATACTATGAAGTGTTCGCTTTGTTCTTACCTCGGAGAACTTCCGGAAGCAGTGAACCACCGCTTATTAAGAGAAGGTATAGCCTTTCTTGCAAATATTATGGGTTGTCGAATGTAATTATAATATCAAGCGATAGAAAGCAAGTCTTTTGAATGGTACCAAACTCAATTGTCTCTCTTGGTGTGACATAGTGTGAGCTAATATTCTTTCTCACGCTTAGGCCCGCCTAGTGGCAGGGTACACGCTTTCCTGAGATGCGGGAAAGACCTACAATGGAAGAACCAGTAGCTGCGGGCTACTTCACTGTTAGTGTGTGTACTGCAGTGGGGAGATTCGGTGGTAGAGGTTTCACACTGCCTTTACTGGCGAGCCTGAACTTAGGCGAAAAATTTCTCTCTACCTTTGCTTCCTTGATCGTTCTTCGCTTTGTCCACCTTCACTTTGACCTTTATGGTGTCGTCTTCTTTTTGTTTCTCAGTCTAGTTTGTTTAGAACAACACAGCTGCCTCTGAAATGCGAAGCAGGGCCCCGAACGCTGCTGTCACACAAAAAAACCCGCTCGCGCATCCTCTCTGCTAGCATCTTCCCTGACCGCTCAACGAAAATTTTTTTAAAAGGTCGTTTAATGGCGGATCTCTCGTGTGCTTCACGACTCTCTATCTTTCTTCACCAAGAAGAAGTGAGGCTGGAGTGTGCTGCACAACTAGGCCTAGACCCAGCGGCATCATTGTCCTTGTGCCTTTGAGTTGACGATAAACTTGTTAGGCAAGCCAAAGCGGCAGCGGTATTCGTGTCAGCAGCAACTTTTCCGTTCACGAGAGAAACGGCTGCGTATGAAACGAAGTTTGGGAGTTTGATTACAGCTATGAAGCATATGCTGAGGATAGAGTTTTTTACGATTGCACGTTTGACGTGATGATGGTTAGAGGTGTTATGTAAGAGAATGTTTTTGTTAGCTTTATAAGAACCTATACCAATTTATAAGAACGCGTTCTCCTGATGAGGTTTGTGTTACATTGAGAAATGGTAGACAGTTGTTAGCAGCAGCTTCTCTGGTTAGATGAATCTGGGCGGCCTGAGCGTTGAGATAATCGAAGAGAGCATCGATTGCTGCTTGGTCTCTGCTTATAACGATGTAGTCGTCGATGTACCGCTTCAGAAGCACAATATCGCGACGAGGAGCTGCGCGGTCTAGGAGGTGCATGTAGGAGACTGCTAGTAATGGGGCGAGTCGGTTGCCAATGGCTAAGCCTCGGTGTTGTGAGTAGAAGATCCCGGCGAATGCAAAAATTTCACCTCTTATCCCTATGTTATTGAGAACAAATAGCAACTTTGTGTGCGAGACGGTGTCAAACGCTTTTGCGAAGTCGTAATATAAAACATCAACAGAATTTCCCTTATCTAGATCCCTGTGCCAAGAATTGGTGGACTACAACAAATTTGTTATCACAGTCTGGAAATGGTTTGAATCCTTTCTTACTGGGAGATCATCTAAGATCAGAGTAAATAACATGCATTCGCATGATTTTCTTACGACTTCCGGTGTCCCACAGGGATCAGTACTTGCTCCCCTTTTATTCACTCTCTATATCTCCGAACTCTCACTTAAACTTTCCGTGTTGTTGATGGTTACAGCTCAACTATTTGCAGATTATTTGAAAATTTACACGTCTTATAACATCCAGAATTGTGATCACGCGCATGCTCAATTAACTAAGGCGACTAGACTCATAAATGAATTCTGTGATAAATGGCAGCTCTCAATCGCCACACACAAATGTGATGCTCTCCATATGGGTAAAAAGAACACGTTCATCATCTCAGAATTGCTAATTCGTGATTTAGGAGTTCATGTTGATAATGAGCTCTCATTTGTTTTCCATATTGAACAGGTAACAAGACGAGCATTGAAAATTGTCTATGCCTTATTCAGATCACTATCGATAAAAATAGCAGCACCACATATTAAATGCTTTAAAACCTATGTTCTGCCGGTGCTAGACTTTGCTTCCGTTGTTTGGTCTCCCCACAAAATTACCTTGATCAGAAAATTAGAGAATGTTCAACATGTGTTCACAAAATTACTACAGTTACGTTGTGTTGCACTCACGGAATGGTGCATTTATAAAAGTAGATTGATAAGATTTAACCTGACATCTCTCTATGCAAGAAGATTAGAAGCTGATATTCTTTTGGCTTTCAAAATTCTCAAAGGTTACACTGACGTTCCTGTTTGTAAATTTTACACTTTCAAACAGTATAACGGTCGCACCTCATTTTATGCTTTCCATATAGGGCACACAAACAGAAACTCACTTTTTCACTCTTTCGCTTATCGGACATCTCGATTTTTTATGAAATTACCGGTCAGTCTTCTCAGGAATCAAACCATTCTAAGTTTTCGGATAAATTTGTCATTGCTGGATGTTCCAGAGGTCTTAAACATCGATTTAAGTTTATAATAGTCGTTCATTCTCGTTCTCGTTGTATTCTTTCTCTTTTTTTCAGTTCTTTTAATTTTCTTTAGTTTTGTCAGCAGAGTCTTCCTCGTGTTGTTACATTGCAAAATTTATTTCAATAAATAAATAAAAAAATCTCTTCAATTGCGCTAGACGTCCAACAAGACTCACGTTGGAAGATCTCTGGACGAAACCAAAAGAAGTAGCCTCATTTCTGAGACTATTGTGGAGGAAAGAAGAAAATATGTATTGAAAAGAAAAAAGGAGAGAGGAGAGAGAGGGAGAGAGCGGTTCTCCAAAGCCGACTCTCTTCGATGCGAGACGTTTGCCGTCAACAACAACAACAACAACGAATAAAGTGCATCTTCTACTTGTACAGGTTGCACTCTATCACATAACCATGCAATAAGCCATTTGTGAACTTTGCCCTAATATCATAGGAAGATAGTTTATACAAGAGTATTGATTGGCTAACGGTATCAAAAGTTTTAGAAAAGTCAAAAAATAGAGACATTTTAGGACATTTTTTCACAACAGACATTTTAGGAACCAATCTTGTGTAGATGGTTTTGAAATGAAAGAGATGATTGAGGATTTTTTATTGGATTACGGTTTGAAATGTTTCGAACTAGCCAGATCAATAGTAGCAGATAAAACTGATTAGCGGCAATGGTCGAAAAAAGAAAAACAGCAACGAATAAACAAAAAAGCAGCGACATCATCAAATTTTCATCAAGTTTACCAAAAAGTTGGTTTATAATATAGGTAAATATTGCGCTGTGAGTGTTATCCTTTAGTTTTATGTTTGTATTGAATGAATAGTTATTCAATTCATCTGTTTGAAGTGAGATGCTTGATAATTCATCACATGTGAGACAATCGTGGCAGAAAAAAAAATCAATTCGAAATCCATTATTGTGACAAGCGTATCATTTATGTACCCGTTTATGTACATCATTTATGTACATAAACGTTTATGTACATAAACATTTATGTACATCATTATTGTGACATTTATGTACAAGCGTACCCACCAAGTGAGAGAGAAGAAAAATAGGAAAAAAGCGTATGATTTGGGAACCAAGTGATGATTTCTTCGTTTTTGAGTTTTGTCAGTTTTTTTTGTTGAAAATTTAAGTTAATTTGCAAAAAAATTGTCGAGAAACAGAGGTTTTTAAAAGCTCTAGTTATGAAAGTTTCTTTTTCTTAATTCTAAGACAGGATGGTTTCAATTCTACTTATCAACAGAATAATCAGTTATTAATTCTGCCCCATTGTTCAATGATTTTCTTACGCGGTCTCCGAAAGTAAGTTTTTTTATTACGAAACGGTACTGGACTTGGAGTGAAGAATAATTGGAAAAGAATTTTAATTTAGTTCTTGACTAAAATTTTTAAGAAAACAACTTTTCTAGGCATGAGGTTCTATGACTTAAAAGAAACGAAGACTTGTGAAAAGGTAATCAGGTGCTCGTGCATAATCATATAGCTTTTGCTCTGAAAAAATGTAGAAATTTAAAAGGAGAAACATCAATTTTGGTTTAGTTTTTCCTTCTGATTTTCGAAATTTTTTCGTAAAAGTTGAAGCGAACAATTTTTTAAGGTTTTCGTCTCGCATTTTCCTGGTTCGAACACGATTCTGTTTAGATGGATTTGACTTCAAAGGTTCCCATTACTGATCGAAGCCGGATTCAGTCCTGTCAATCAATGAGGGGAATAGAGAATGGAGAGAGAGATAGAGATAGAGAGAAAGAGAGTCGACCATCCAGAGCATTGCCAAAGAGAAAGCTTGCAATAGTCATTTAAGTTCGTCATGAAACTGGACCGAAGTATGTAAACAACTTGTTTGAAGACACTAGACATAGGTTGATATGAGCTCTTTTTTCCAGTTTTCGTATTTGCATCAGTTGTTGGTTGTTAGCACCTTTCTATTTTTTTTCGGTGCATTCATCAGTGATCATTCATCTTTATCGAAAATTTGCGACGGCTTAAGAGTCTGTGGTGGCTCAATCGGTTGACAACTTCAAGATGATTTTGGTAGGTTTCGAATCCTAGGTTCGTTTCGAATGCTAACAGCCAAATGAGACGTTCATCCCAACCTCCGTTCTTTAACCCGCTTCTGACAAACATGGTTGAACTCTGTCTTTGACAGAATTTCGACCCGATGAGACAAATTATTTATTTTCATGTAACTAATTTCACTAAACTACTCAACACGAATATTAGTGTTCGTGGGTGAGATTGTGTGTACTGTATCATAAACACGAATATTAATGTTCGTGGGTGAGATTGTGTGAATTTTTTCGCGCCACGTCTACGGAGTTTTTCTCTCCGATCCTGTTGAAAGTATAAAAATAACTACCCACAGTTATTCTCAATCATTCAGAATATTTCAGTGGAGGCCGCGTGCTTTATATTCACCTCTCCACAGTAACATGAGATTGAACCCGACATCTAACACGAATTGGGATTCCTCATATGTCATGAGTTTGTAAATGGTATTACTCTGATGTTCATGTTTCATTCAGATATTGACAAATCAATGTTAAGTTGTTTAACAACTTTTACTTGAAACATTCGAGAACTTGTATGCAGAAAAATTAGAAAACAGCGAAAGAGCGTTTTTGTTTTTGAATGATGAATGGAGACTTTTTCATTCTAATCATCTTTCTCACTCACTAAGTTTCCCTTTTTTCTTTTACTGTTTCGCATTTCATCGGTGAATTGAAGCTTTTCGAAATTGAAAAGACAGTGATTAGAATATTTGCCATAGCTCTAAGATTTTCCTTGAACAAAAAATGCGATGGATTCGACATCGTCAGCTTTTTTCGCATTCATTTCAAAAGCAGCTACCTGTTATACCAGATTCTTGAAGTAATACCAGATTACTTGAAGTAATTTAGATCTGAGAACCGTTCATTCTGCTGCCAGACCAGATAGGACGTGAGACAGAAGACAATAGCTTTATACTAAAAAAGAGTGCAGATTAACTAGAACCGGTCAGAGAGCTGAATCCAAAGTGTTTTACTTACATTTAACAAAGTTTTCGACCATTCCTACAAGGTTCTTCAGCGTTGACAAGAGTGACGTAGAAAAGAGCGACAAGCATCAAGGAAATCAGCAGGACCTTCATCATTCTGAGAAGGAATACACTTTAGGAGAACGAAACGCAGCCACCGGATAGTAAGACCATTCATAATACAACATTAAAAGTACTTTGACTAGTGGCAAAAAACAATTCATCAGTGAATGATTAAAGAACAAAAACTAGCACTAGAGCATGGAAAGAGTCAAAAAATTTGAAAGGTAGTTTTTCCTGCCTTTAAAGACAAAGTTATCTAATACTTTTTATAATATACTGTGAGTTATACTTTGATATAGAGTTATGAAGTACTGTACTGAATATATTTAATATATTAGACTAATGAAAATGAAAGCTACGGTATTTCAAAATGAAAGTTATTCTCGCTCATATTTTTAAATGAGGAGTGACTCCATCTACTGTAGTGGCATTAGATACAGAACCTAGCTCAAGTCTTCTATTTATACTAACTTGCCTTTTTTGAAAGAAGTACAGAAAAGTCAGAAAAGAAGAAAAAGGGAATAATTTCAAAGAAAGCAAGACAAAGGGTGAAAGAGAGAATATAAATAATCAGAGAGACAGCTAGAGAGAGAAATGGGTATAAAAGAGAGAGAGAGAGAGGAATGGGTATATCAGAGAGAGAAATGGGTATATCAGAGAGAGAAATGGGTATATCAGAGAGAGAGAGAGAGGAATGGGTATATCAGAGAGAGAAATGGGTATATCAGAGAGAGAAATGGTTATATCAGAGGGAGAAATATCAGAGAGAAATCAGAGATATCAGAGAGAGAGTATCAATATCAGAGAGAGAGAGAGAGTATATCAGAGAGAAAAAAATATCAGAGAGAGAATTGGGTATATCAGAGCGGCGTCTAACGAACCACGTGAGAAGAAACACGATTCTTTCACTAACTCTCAGAATAACATTGCAAAAGTTAGAAAAGAAAATAAAAGATGTTCAGAGATAAAAAGGATGAAGTTCCGGTGAAGTATTAACTTTTAAAAAAACATTTTTTTTGTATTCAAATTCAGTTTTTCTTATTGCAGGTGCTTTGAAAAACTTTATAAGAGAGGAAAATAGGCATAGAAAAAAAAGAAACATCAATTGAGAGACTAAAGTATATTTCAGCGCCCTTCAAAAACCGGGTTCTTCAAACATTTGATTGCCATATTATGTTTTTAGCATCTTTCGTCACAGCTTCCAAGTAACTTCTTCCTATTTCCTCCTCTTTTGTAATGTTAGAGTATCCTCTACTCCTCGCTGTTCGCAGGCAACGGGTCCTGGGATATCCACTTTTATTAACAACAAAGGCCACAAAACAAAAAAAAGCACTCCGGACCGCGGTCCAATTGACAATCCACACACTTCCTCTTCTCTATAGGCTGATCAGGCCTCCTATGCGCGCGGGGTTTTTCCTTTCCTCACATAACCCATATCAGCCTAGAGAACATAACAATTACACAACTGTCCAACACATCAAGACAAAAATAGCATGACGAAAGAATTATAGAAAAATAGCTACTTGAAACCAATAACTTTCATTCTTGCCTGTTTCCTCATTCTTGCCTGTTTCCTCATTCTTGCCTGTTTCCTCATTCTTGCCTGTTTCCTCGCTACTTAGCGGTCACCCCAAGAAAAGTTCTCTATCGACTCCAACTCTGAAAGTGGAACTGAATCAACTTGCGGCGAAAACCTAGTGCCAAGGTTACAATCTCTTCAAATGGCACCAAATTGAGTAAGTCAGATTCGAGAATATTCATTCTAACTCATCGCTTCTTTCCGAAGCAAATCTACGTTCAAGTCTAGAATGTCTTCGCCATCAGAAAATACTCAAATGTCCCCGCTGGCTTCTCTTGTTAACAGGATTCGCCCGTCAAGAAGAAAAGCTGATATCGGTACTGGTTCAATAGAAGATCTTCAGCGAATGGTCCAAACTGTCATCGCTCGCAACGAAGAACTGGAGCAGAAATGCATCGGATTCGAAGAGCAGATACATCAGCAAAACGAGGCTATTTCATCTTTGAAAGATCTTGTCGCAACACTTGTTTCTGACATTGGTTCTCAAAATAGAGATATTTTGAATATAATGAAACAACAGAAAGAAATAACGCCATCCCACCCAGCTCCAAAGACCGCACCGACTCCTGTTCCGAAGCCTCCTCCGATCTCGGACCCCTCATTCCGCTACTTTGAGTCTGCGAATGAAATAGCCGATAGAAGAGAAAGATATCGTTCAGTTGTGCTTTTCCGACTCCCTGAATCTACCTCCTCATCTGCTGCCAGCCGAGCCGATGATGACCTTTACAACGTCCGGAAGATCTTGAATGATCTTGACATCCAAGCAATTCCGGAGAAGGTTTATCGTATGCCATCAAATCTCCCTGCTAATCCTCGTCACTCCAATCCTCGCCCAGTCAAAATTGTTTTGCCAACTGTCGACTTCCAACAAGCCGTGCTTTCCAAAGCATTTCTTCTCCAAAAACACAACCTTTACATAAGGCACTCACAGACCAAGTGTGAGCGTGCCTATGATCGCGCTGTCTTTGTCTGGCAAAAAGACCGCTCGAAACCGAAACCATACATACCCCATTTCGCCGCCCCCCTTGTCTCAAAATCTTCGCGACCTCTTCTTGATATACCTCTTTCCCGTCCCCCTATGCGACATTCAAACTTCACTATACATCAGAAGAATATCAATCATCCAAATCACTCCCCTTATAGAACATCGTCAAATCATCCCTTAGAGCGTATTGAACCTCCTCGAAGATTCATGTCACCTCGTCCTAATCGTTTTTTAAACTAGACCAAAATCGCCGGTCTTCCACAAGTCACGTGAATTGTTATTTCGCAAATGTTAGATCTCTAGTGAATAAGATTAATGATCTACAACTTTTGCTGTCAAAGAGATACTCTATAATTTCTTTTTGTGAGACATGGCTATCGGATAGTTACCCGGACTCTTTTGTTCTCTCCTCCTTCATCTCTCAATATAACATTGTTCGATGTGATAGGAGCGAAATAACTAATGGCGGGGGAGTGCTATTTCTCATACACTCCTTATTATCATTCAAAATTATCTATTCTCAATCAATCAAGAATTCTCATGAAATCCTAGCTATTGATATTGAAATAGAATCTCACGTGATACGTTTCATTAGTCTATATCGAGTCCCTCATATAAACACACCGAAGAGCGAGAGGTTATTAAACCTCTTGATTGATCTAGTCACCTGCAACCACCCATGTATTATAATGGGAGATTTTAACTTACCCGACATAGACTGGAATAAATCCCCTCTAGCGTCATCGAATCCCGCTTCCAAATCATTTCTTGAATTTTGCTCAGCCACTCAGATGAATCAATATATTAGATGCCCTACGAGAGGATCACACATTCTAGACCTCCTCCTCTCCAATAGCAAAGATTTATTGAAGAACCCATGTGTCACTCCCTCATTCAGTAATTCAGACCACGAATCAATCAGTTTCGAACTTTCCCTATTCCACGAAATTCCTCTTTACTCGTATCGACGCATATACAGTAAAATAAACTATTCCTTATTACTCCCTTCATTATGTAATTTAGATTGGCATTGCTTATTCAACCCCATCAAAGATACAGACTCAATGTACGAATTGTTACTATCCATACTAGAGGACTTTTCCGAGCAATTCGCTCCTATCCAGAAGGTCTCTCTAGCGACCCATGCATCTCTTCCAACGCATATTCAGAGAGCTCAAGAAAAGCGTTTTCTCTTCTGGAACAACTATATTTCTAGTGGACTAAGTGAGGACTATGACATTTATGTTAAAGCCAGTAAGAAATGCAAAAAGTTTGTAGATAAATTCAACCTAAATGTAGAAAAGAACATTGTTAATAGTAAGAACAAAAACTTGTTCTTCAAGTATATAAGGTCTAATACATCCCAGAAACAAAGCGGTGTCGACACTTTGGTGAATGAACTCGGCATCTCAGTATCTAAAGACTTAGAAAAAGCAAATCTTCTTGGAGAATTCTTCCAGAAGTCATACACCATAGACAATGGTAAGCTTCCTCCACTCTCTCATAATTCAGTCTTGAGAGCATCCTCTCTAGAAGAACCCTTGTTTACGCGTCATGATATTTGTCAACTAATAGAGAAATACCCAATGTCTTCTTGTACTACCCCAGATCATCTGAATATGCTTTTTATCAAGAAAATCGCTGTCCCTCTGTCTATTCCGCTTGAAATAATTTATAACCAATCTTTCCTTACATCTGAAATCCCGAACAGATGGAAACATTCCATAGTCACACCAGTTAAGAAGAAGCCTCCTTACAGTAGTCCTTCCAATTACCGTCCCATCAGTATAACATCACTATTTTCCCGTATATTCGAGAAAGTGTTGAGTAAAGAAATAGAGAAACATTGTGAGATAAACCAGATTTTGCCAGATGATCAATTCGGGTTTCGGCATAAGAGATCAATAGAACAGTTGATGTTACTGTTCCTTGAAGACTGTTCTGTAGCCGTAGACCAGAAAAAGTTCACAGATATCATTTATTTCGATTTTGAGAAAGCCTTCGATAAAGTTTCTCACTCTAAACTTATTTATAAACTAAAGTCCATTCAACTCCCTCCCAGAATTATTTCGTGGATCGAAGCTTATTTAGGTAATAGAACCTACCAAGTTCGAGTTAATCAATCACTTTCTAATAGTTTCATGGTTACCAGTGGTGTTCCCCAAGGCAGTGTCTTAGGCCCATTATTATTCATCATTTATACATCTGATATAGTGAATATGATAACTTCTTCTAATTGTAAAATTAAAGTTTTTGCAGACGACATGAAAGTTTATAAGTCTTTTTCTAAAACAGACTCTCATACAACACTGCAACACTCGATTGATACCATAGTGGAGTGGTGCGACGCTTGGCAATTGCCTTTATCTCTACCAAAATGTGCTGTGTTAAGAATTGGTACCCAGAGTTCCCCTCATTTTCCATATTCTATAAATAGTCACTCCCTACCCTACCTCAACGAGATTCGTGATTTAGGATTTATTGTAGACAACAAGTTGACTTTTTCTGCTCATTGCTCAACAATAGCTCAGAAAGCAAAGCGTAAATGTCATCTTATTCTTAAAGTTCTCAAGAGTCGTAAACCGGATGTACTTGTTAACGCTTACAAGATATACATTAAATCTATTGTAGAACACTGTACAACTGTTTACTCCCCACATTTCGCTAAGGACATAGCTGTACTAGAGAAGGTTCAAAATTATTTTACGCGTCGCGTTTTTCGCCGGTGCTTTGGTTGTTCGTTTAATAATATGCCAAGTAGTCAGACGAGAAACAATCAACTAGGCCTAGTATCTCTTCTCTCTGTTAGAGAATCTAACGACCTCAAACTACTCTTGAAACTGATATTTGGGAAAAAAAGTACTCTCTGACAGGACGCACCACAACTTTGAAATAAGAGCGTCCAACACTAGAGGCGCATTTTTCAAAATAATCCACCCTGCTCCGAGAACTATTTGCAGAAGAAATGCCTTCTCTATACGATCAGCTCGTATATTCACCGAAATTAATAGTGTTGATGAATGATATATGTTTGCCTGGATGTAATCTGCATTGTTTCACCTATTTATGTAATTCAAACAATTCAATTGTTTAATCTCGTACCACGTGATTAATTTATGCGTTCCTGCATGTAATGTTTTCACGTAATAAAATTGAATTGAATTGAACAATAAAAGTAGATCATGGAACAACAATACAATAAACGATAACGAGATTAAAGACCAGGACTCCTTACATGCCCCCCCTCTTAAACTCGACGCCCACGACGAGTAGGGTGCCTATCGTAAGGCTGATATCTGCGGTATTCTGGTTGGGGTGGCCTCGGAAAAGTTCTCGCTAGCCTTGGCGTGTGTGGGGGCTCAAACTTCGGCCATACTATTTCATCTTCTTCCTTTCTGACTACTTCACTCCTACTTAAGGCATCTGCCACTTTGTTCGCGCTTCCCTTCACGTATTCTATAGTGACATCATAGCTCTGCAGCTCTAGAGCGCATCTCATTATTCGTGCCGAAGAATTCATTTGCTTGAATAGTGCCTTGAGTGGTTGGTGATCAGTACGCACAATCGTTTTGGTTCCCAAAATGAAAAATTTGAACTTTCTGAGAGCGAACATAACAGCCAACGCCTCAGAGTCTGTCACATGATAATTTCTCTCTGCGGGGGCACAGATTTTCGATGCGAAGTATATCGGATGAACATAACCTAGTGATGAATTGAACGTAACAGCCAGCGCGCCCGCGCGGGCACGAAACCGTGTTTTAGGGCAGCGCGGCAGTCAAGCCAGTCAAGCCGCGCCACAGAGCGTACTGCAAAATTTCACAAGTAAGAAAATCACAAAAAAAAACTTCGAAAAATGAAAAAATGATGCGCAGGTTTGTATTGAGCTTGTGTTGGACAATTACCGAAAGGCGTGTGAGCGTGTTTGAAGAATGCACTACTCGCACCAAACACAAACTCAAAGTGTTCATGACTACACTTTCTGCTCAAACTACTAGACTAATTTTCATTATACAGACTCCTCCTGTCGTAAACTCCATCCGTCGTCTTATATAATCTCTGTTTGAATACATCCGCCTGTAGTTAAATAATCAGATAATATTGTAGATCACACATGGTAAAACTTGAATAAAACAGCACAGGATACGCAATGCATGCATTTTTTGAGAAAACATTTTGTAAGGAACAGTGGTGAGATAATGCGCTATTTCATATCCCACCTAGATAAAACGTAGCCCTTAAAGTAAAATAAAGTAAAATAGGGGGGTCCTTAAAAGTAAAAGAGGAAAGTAGAAGTAAAATGGGGGGTCCTTAAATTAAAATAGGGGGTCCTTAAAAGAAAATAGGGGGTCCTTAAAAGTAAAAGAGGAAAGTAGAAGTAAAATGGGGGTCCTTAAAGTAAAATAGGGGGGTCCTTAAAGTAAAATAGGGGGTCCTTAAAGTAAAATAGGGGGGTCCTTAAAGTAAAATAGGGGGTCCTTAAAGTAAAATAGGGGGGTCCTTAAAGTAAAACAGGGGGGTCCTTAAAGTAAAACAGGAACTTTTCTGGAAAAGTGTTGGTCGGTGGGTCCCTAAAATTAAAAAGGTCCGGGTATTTTACTTTAGGGACCCCCCCCTTTTTGGTCTTTTACTTTTAGGGACCCCCCCCCCTTTTGGGTCGTTTTACTGGAGGGTGGGTCCCTCTTCTACCACGGGGGTCCCTAAAGTAAGGTGGGTCCCTAAAGTAAATTTTTCCCGCGTTTTTCAATGTAAAAATTTTTTCATGTGAAATTAATTGTTTAAAGTAAAAATAATTTTAATGTAAAAATAGAAAGGGAAAAATGGTCTCGTTAGCCTAAGCCGTAAGGCCTCGTTAGCGTAAACTATTACTAAGCCTAAGCGTTTTTTTCAAATGTAATTTTTTTAATGTAAAATAAATTGTTTTATGTAAAATTAGAAAGGGATAACAAAAAAACGAAAAACATGAACATACGAAATGTTGCAAAACAATTAAAGAGGGGGGGTCTGAACCCTTCCCGAACTATTGACAATCTAGCCCCTTCACACCTACAACACTACACTGCGTGTTGAGAATAATGAACGAAAATTTAAAAACTTCCCTAAAAATCAGCCGATCATCCCCATTATGTCGGACTGCGAAATTTCAAAAGTAGTTATTATGCACTGATTTTTTTCCTTAGCAAAGATTAAAAAAAATGATGCCGTCTTGCCTAGGAACAAGACAAAGGAATAATTTCTCACAATATGAGTTCTTGCCGATTTCATCACAAAAAAGTCGTGTTTCGGTATTCCCTCACTCACCGCACTAAAACCACTTACACTTTTTTCGACTACAAAAATTGTTTTCCAAGTCGAACTCGAAATGATTTGCTAAGCTGTTACCGTTTATTTGTGTTTTCTTCTTTTCAACTAAAATGTATAGAAACAAAAACTTCGAGAAAAACTTTGGAAAAAAGAATAATAAAAAACTGAATGCCTACGTCGCTTCCTTATGTCAAATTTGGTCCAGAAAACTGAAAATTTTGTAAACCTGAAGCGTATTTTCGCCGTGAATGCTTACCAATCAAACTGAAGTAGCATCATTGATCTAATAAAAGAACAAATTTCCAACTTCACTCTGAAGTGCATCGGCAGCGCAGAACAATCTGTATTCGCAAGAAAGATGGTGATTTGCGCAGTACGGAAATTTTTATTCGCTCTCAAATTTGAAGCATAAGTAATGAGAAAAACGGGTATGCAAATTGTTGTGATCTGTATCAGCTTATCAGTCATGCCAGCACTATCCTAACAAAGCTATTCACGAATGGTGCTTTGGATCCATGCTCTTCGTCTCTTTACAGGAACAACAAGGTCGGTACCCACCTCGCTGGTCGATTGTATACTACATATTGTACACGATACAGACGGATATGGTGACCAGCAATTCATACAAAGTTACTAGAAAAAACAGCAAAGGAATGGATCAAACATTGGATTGTACCGTGTGTGGGAGGGCTGATTCTTCTTCGAAGATGCTACTGATTTTGAAATCCTACACTTCGTTCAGAGATTATAGAGTTTCCAACTCACACCTACTTTCTCAGAACAACCAGAAACCAGAAACATGCATATAAAATGTACAGCTTTGTCCCAACTATTGGATCTGTACTCTCCCACCTTTCAACGACTTCGGTCGTACGCAGTAAGCGGAATGTTCAAAGAAAGCATATGGTATTTTTTAACTGAGTTTTGTCGGGGTTGTCTTGTGTGGCAACACCTCAAACTTGGGTAATTAAACCTTTATATCTTTAAAAGCATTAAAAGAATACATAGAAAAAGGGAGAACAAATTGAAAGAAATTCAAAGAGCCGTCGCTTATATAGTCGACAGTTTTATTGAAGCGAAACGTCATTGATGACGTCATCTGTTTATATGAGATTGATGACGTCACCTGCTATAATATGTATTAACGCCTATAAATGTTATTAGCGTTTCGTCGCTACACTGAGCCACCTTTCTAATGAGAAACATAAATCAACGTGTACTTCCTCAATAAATTTCAAGACTTCACTTATCTTTGAAAGAATGTTTATGCTCCGGATGTTACTAAGAATATTGTCGAACTTCCAGCAAAAAATTTGTGAAAATTTATTTAATAACTAGCAGTACACGCTTCGAAATTTGCTGTTGATTTCGGCTCCTAAGGTGTACTGTAGAACATGATTTTAACGGATTTACTCTAATGGGCATGGAAGTGAGTCATTTTCTCATGGATCAGAGAAGCTTCTGGAAACCGAGAACTTTTCAAGACATAGAAGCAGAAAACTCATATAAGGCAGCACGAAAAAATGAAGTTTTTGTAAAAGATTTTAAGATTTTACTCATTCATGAACCAAATAAAGTTATGTTTTGCAGTTTCCACATGTATTGCTCAAGTATTTCTGTAGTACCTGTTTACGCAAAGAAGATGCAACTAAATAAGTACATATCTGATAGCAGGAAGCTAACGACTGCTGTATATAGATTTCACTGAGGATAATCATACGCATAGTTTTGCACTTGACTGGAATTTGGAGAGTCTTAAAATTGACCACATAATCAAGCCAGGACCGCCGATTCTGCCATAAATCCAGGTAATTACTCGAGAAGCCATAACTGAAAATCATTGTATCTTTCTTCAATCAAAATTCCGGAACTACTGCCGTATTACTAATACAATCTATATGAACAACGATTTTTTTACTAAATGCTTCTGAAATTCTTCTATGAAGTAAAGCACTACTACTCAAAACACTGCTGCCATTTGCTGTGAGCCGGTTAAGAATTGGTTTGAAGATTATTATAGGGCGGATTCCTGACGGAAGTCGTGTTCAGTTTTGTCGGTCAGGTATGATCTAACAAAACAGAGTCAATCCCACCGAGAGCGCGAAATAAGGAGTTAATGTGAAGAAATTAACTTGCCGTTAAAACATTAATGTATTTTTTTTATTCAATATAATTCCTTTTCTTCTCTTGATTTTCATTTTGTTGTCCCTTGTCTTAAGCCTAACTGATATCGAATGCAAGCAGTCTTTCGGTGAACCTCTTCAACAATTGATGATCATATCATGTGAACGGATGAAAGTTATTTTCGGTTGAAGCGTCTTCCTCGGTTTGACTGATTAGAATTGGCGCAGTTCACTTTATTTTCTCCGATAAGAATAGAGCAATTAAAAAGGTAGTAAAAACCATCCGATTTTAGCCGAACCTGTTCAACAGTGCAGCCGAACTTTCAAACACTAAAGACAAGATCATTCGTCGTTTTATTGCCTTCTTCCCCGGTCGGACTTCTTCTAAAAGTTATCCCAATGCATTTAACGCCCTCACATGTTTTTGAGTTCTCTACATTTAAGTAAACGGTTCCCACACAATAAGATTCTTAGGTCTTCAAATAAACAACTCAATCAAGTTTGAATGCTTCCTTTCCGGAATGACGTAGATTTGAGCATCTCAAGTAAGTCTCCTTACTCGATGCTGTGAGCAGTGATTGTGTACTAAAAAGTGCAGTCATTTTGATGTAAGTATAAACAATTAAAGTAGATACGGCCCCTCATAGACGACCGAACTGTTCAATATTGGAAATATGCACATCACCGTATAGAACTCTTCGACTTAATTTGGTGTTTACCCGAAGAAAATCACATAAATAAGAAAAGCTCTAATTTTAAACAATGTTCGGAAAATAAAGAGAGAAAAACAAGATTGTCAATTTTATCTCAACCAAGGTTTTATTAGTCCAGTGTTCGACGAACAGAAGAATGTTCATAAGTTGGTACTGGGAAACAGTTCTTATAGAATCGTTTGAACGGCTTTTGCACATCCGTCCCTTTTTTCGCTTTGTCTATCACATGTTCCAAACTACGCGCAAGATTAAAATATCTTTCAAAAGTAGTTATCATCAATTAGGAAGAAAAGTAGTTGGCGAATGCAGTGAAGATTCATCGAAAACATAAGAAGAAAATGCTTTGAAAAATCTGATAACAGATTTTTAAAAAATGGGTGGAACATCGAAAATACGTACCGATCGGGTAAAGTATTAAAAAAACTGTTATTTGAGAATTATTTATCTTAAAAAACAGTCACTTCTTACCAGCGCTCAGTGGAAAAAGTGTGATAATTGACGTGTTAGCTTCATATCTTCTGTTTTCTTTATATCTAGAAGAAGCCTAATTAGAAATAGTATTGGATGTTAGCCACGCAGAAGCACACGATATGCTTTTTGGCTGGTATTTTCATACGGCTTTGAGGTGTTTTAGGTCAAATTAGATTGCCATAACTTCCAAAAACCGGTTTTAAACAAAGAGTTCTCGCTAACAGACCAGACGGTTACTCTCTCAATATCGAACGTCGTGATGTGAACTTGGTATTTCTGCATTTCATTGGAATTTGAAGTGATTTTCACCTCTTCATTTTCGTTATAACAGGAAGAAAAAAGAAAAGAGGAAATCTTATCAGGGACTCTAGCCGAACATGCTCGCATATCCAAGCGAACGTTCATACAATGAGCGAGAGTTCGTTCACCACAACGTAGTTTTTTCGTTTCATACTTTCATTTTAGGTACTTTTCGTCTTGATGCTCTACAGAAAATCACAGAAAGATTCTTTAAAGATCAAAACTAATTGCTTCAGTGTGAATAAAATGAAACAATTTCAATCATATAAGCATTTGAAAATAGCCGATTAGCAAACCATTCAGAGCTGAGAAGACACTGCTATCAGATGTCTTTTTTCCGCCAGAAGCTGGATTAAATTTTTGGCGATAACTTCACGGGACACGAACTAGGACTACAACAAGCCCAGTCATTCTTAGCCTGTAATAAAGTTCGTCTCTACTGTTCAAATTCAAATGCTTTATTCTCGATGTCATGGGACATGAAGCGCCATTATATCGAACAGATCCATCTGATTCCCCGGTCCGTACCAAAGAAAGAGATTTTGACTGGAGTGTCGATCATGGTTTGGACATAACGGCCTCAAGATGTCCAAATCCTGCTAGATACCGGAATCCTCCATTCTTGGCGATAGTAGTGAAGAGTGAGAAGTGAGTCGACCGCTCTCAGCCCCGAAGAATAGAAGGAAATCTTTTTCTTATCTAGTCTCTACAGTATAGGTCGACTAAACAAAATTTTCGCTGCAGCTGCCTCCGAAGTTCCCTCTCGTCAATGCAATACTTGTGAAGTTCCTGAAAGCGAGAGCCATTTCGAGGCACGGATACAAAAAAACCCTATCTTGTGACTTTAGCTTTAAAATGCTTCACTATTTCCAATTTCCTCATATCGTAAGAAAGAACAGAGCACTAAAAGGGAAAATGTTCACGCCGAACCTGTTCCCACTGACGTCGAAAGTTCAAACATTGAGAAACAATCTATGCACCGTTTTCTCTCGAATTTTCTCAGTTTATCAGCAATTAGATTGCTTATACTGAGCCAGTAGAGTTGTGCAATTTTGTGCGTTTGACTGTTCTATGATAAGAAGAGGTCTCTTGAGATTTAAAAAAAAGCCGAAATAAGCGAACAACTCAATTGAATTCTCTTCACTACCGCAGCCGACCGACAAAACATCGCAGAACAGTTCATGCTCTTCGATCGCTAATGTACATATGTTATTGAGGACTACTTGTGGTACTGTACATCGACACCATGAAATAGTAGGAAATTGTATGAGCTGGTGGACAAACGATTGGTTATAATTCTCATGAAGCTTTAAACGTAGTCAAAACACTTCTTCTTTCAGAACTTGGCTTCCGTTTCATGAGTCAGGTAAAAAAGGCCATCGTGTATTCGGTCAGATTAGGCGCTCAGAGCTTGCTTTCTGGTCAAAATTTTTTTGGTCAAAAACATTTCGGCTTGTGCTAGTGGATCCGTTTCAAAATGTTTGTCCTAGGTCAAACATATCTAATACTCATATGTAGAACTATTCAAATTGAGCCAGGTTGAACTTACATTAAATGTAAATATAGAAATGTAAATAATAGTATTTACCTGTTCCATTCACTCTGTGTTATTTAAATATTTAGTAATATTTCAGGCCAGAATCCTACATCTTGACAAATAGAAGTTAATGATGCAAAGAAGTAGGACTGCCACTTCTGAGAAAAACGTGGAGAAAAAACTGATATAGTGAAAATGTGCCAGAAAGGTATTCAGGTGAGCGGACAAAAAAATCTTCCATTTTCGCTAAAGGATGGACTCTAAATTGTCGCTTTGATAAAGTTTTTTTGAATCACGACGACTGAAGTGGGAAATATCCACTGCAATTTAAAATTGAAAGAGAGTATAATAATAATTAGTTTGGAAATAACAATAAATGAGACCTAAAAATCTTTGTATGCACATCTTTTTTCAAGTTTTTTGACGTTTTTTTGCTCTCAATGCAAAAGGCTCTTCTTTATCACCATGAGTAATGAATGGAACGTCATTAATTTGTAAATTTTTCCTTTTAAAAACTCAGGTTCCAAAAAACTAGGGATATGAAAATTTAAAAGGGTTAACAAACTAATTTAAAACTTGCAGCAACAATCACAATCGAAACTCACATAAATGCGTATGTAATAAAATGGTTAAATTTTTTGCTACACTATATTCACGGGATTCAATCTCACAAACGGCGAGAGTCTTCAATTGCTGAGAAGCAAAACTGAAAGAACGAAGGTATGTCACAAAAGAGCATAAACATGTTTTTCGAATCAAAACGATTCGTTGTTCCCTTGACATTCAACCTACATATAGTATGTACACCGCTCGATTAATCAGCAATTAAGGTCATCGTCATTGTAAAATTTAAAAAAAAACAAGTTCTAAATCTCAACATTTTCACTTCACGAAAATCAAAACAACTCAGTTTTTGGACGTTGTGGTTATTTCATGATTCGGATAAACCGAAGCCGAGGACTTAAAAATTTTCAGTACAAAGCATCTGTCCACTGATAGGTACATTTCTCAAGATATGTCCAACTTATGGCCTAAATATTGAAAATTACAAAAGAAACTCTGTTACTTAGTCTGTTTTCAGTTTGAGTTCTTAACAATAACTAAATACGCCGGCATTTTACGATTTTTCCAATTTCCTGTTCAGAAAAGGCTTAAAACAGGTGGATTTTTTTCCTCTCCTTGTCGAATTCGAACTAACGTCACTGAGTATACAGAAATAAAGCTGGGTATTCATTACAAATGATATGTTTAGTGAGAACTATAGTACTTAATTTGGGGATAAGGTAAAGAATTTAGCCACAATGATTACTGGAAAATGAGATTCAGTAGAAATCGAGATTTTTCCCGACTCCAAACTATTCAAATCAATATTATTTCCCGTGATGACTGTCGAAGTCGAATATCATTCTCTGGGCGTGTGAGAGATAGTGATGGTTAGGTGTGTTGTGGTGCAATGCGTGAAAGTTGTAGGGATGATACATCCGCTGACCATATCCCATTGTTTGATAGGGAGAGTAATTGTAGTTTGAGTAGTACGGCATGATGAAAGGACTCGAATTCCACATCTGCAGTTTCCACACCACATAATTCATTAGAACTTAAAAGCTCCCGTGCAATGAAAAAACTTTTTTAAGAAGCTGAGTATTGAGCTAAACTAAATCCTATTAAACTTCACCGAGATTTCCCTTTTAACTTCTCATATCAGATAAAATAGTTAATTGTCATCAGATAGAATCAAAAGGCTTTTTTTTCAAAAATCAAAAGATGCGATACATTGTCCAATTTTTTTCGTTAGTTTTTTTTTAAAAATTAATATAACTATATATTATTTAGCATGTAAACCATATTTTAAAGTTAAAATATCATGCCACTCAGTGCACCATAGCTTTATTATAGGAAACTTCCGCAATCCTCACATTACAACGGACACACTTTTTCGAACAATCACACTTGTAGTTATTCTATTTAGCGAGAAGAGATGGAACGATTATTTCGATATGAATAGAACTACATATGTTAACGCACGTCAAATGATTGACGGGTGAGCTCTTCGAGAAAAGAACGACTGGCAAGTTCTGTACATTACTTTCTTCTATTAGCGCAACATATGTCGCTCTACTGGAACATTCTATTTCAGTTCTTGAGAAGTTTAATGAAGAAAGCAATGATATTCCTACCTGGCCAAGTGATGTAGAGGCTGCTAGGGCAACTAGCAAGACGGTGAGCATTGTCCTGGAGAACATTATGAGAGTAGAGGCTGAAAAAAGGCGTTTTGAATTGGAGAAAGGCTTATGGGACGCGCACCGGATGAGGAATTAGTTTGGATCGCTATATTAGTTCCTCCATTGTTACCAAGGTATCCTGTCATGAACATACATTAACTTTCGACCAGACCAATGCTAGCTGACTTGCCGAAGCCACAGTCTCGACTCATCGTAGATCGAGCAAAAGAATAAACTAGAAGTCAAAGACGAATCCACTAGTTGCGTGTGAACAATAGAAAAGTAACCAGCCCGCTGGTGATCGGTGGGTATAAGTAGCACTGACGAACCCAGTGTTCAGTTGAAGTTGAGAGATGAGAATGTTACGTTGCAGTTGAGAGACCGGAGCTTTTGAGAGCTTAGATGAAAAATAAGGGGCGGGAAATGAAAGATAAAAGAACAGAGAAAAATTAGAGAGAGAGACACACACCAAAATAAATAAGGAAGAACATAGAGACAGGAAAAGGGAAAGAGATAATGATAGGGATATAAAGAAAGAAAGAAAGAAAGAGAGAGAGAGAGAGAGAGAGAGAGAGAGAGAGAGAGAGAGAGAGAGAGAGAGAGAGAGAGAGAGAGAGAGAGAGAGAGAGAGAGAGAGAGAGAAGAGCGACTCCAAGTGAAAAAACTCTTTTTTCATGATCATTCGGCCGATTTACGCGGCTTTCCACAGTCATTTCATGATCCTCCAGTCCCTCCCAAATAAACACTCATCTTCTTTCCTTTCCATCTAGTATTTCTCGTATTCATTGATAAAACGCAATGAATCGTGTATGTTTGACGAATGAATGTAGTGGAAGAGCAAGTTGTTTATTCGAAACACGGAACTCTTTATAAGTTTTTGATATGACCTGCTGAGCACCTTCGAAAACTGTTTTATGGGAAGTTTGAAAGAATTCCAGTAAAGCGTAGGTTTATTCAACACAACCTTGGTGTTTTAGGAGATGGGTAACACTGTAGTGACTGTGAATAAGCGTGTATTTCGTTGTTACAATAGTCATAGTTGAAGTCAACAACATTCGTGTATGCAAACATTTATCAGAGCTCAAGTTCAAAACAGTTACAAGCAGAGTCAAAAGCCGAAACGGAAGAGTATACGGTAAGAGAGAAGATAAAAACCAGTTCAGGATTTTTTTACAGTTAATTGAACGGTTATAAGTAGATAACGAAGTTAAGAACGTTGGGAAGAGAAGCAGCACGTGTCCATGAGCTGACTTTAGACAATCAGTCGCTTCATAAATGTACAAAAAACACCAATTCAAGAAACTGAATTCAATTATAAAATGTAATAAACGTTGCTCAAGAAGCTCGATTAGTTGATGGAAGATATGAAGCTGCGAAAAAAATAGAGGTTTGTAAAGCACAACTACACTCCTAGTTAAATTATTATTTTTATTTTTTTATTTATTATCATCGAAGGGTAACTTGTTGAGTTACCGCTTATATGGTGTATAAATGTATAATATGGTGTATAATACGGTGTATAATATGAATTCAATAATTTAATAGTTGCGTAAGTTAAGAAGCCCCTGGAGTTCGACTGGTTCAAAAACTCTTTTCAGTTACGGTTACGTAAAAGTTTGAAGAAAGAAAAGGGATGAATACGAATATCACCCTTGAAAGCTGTCCAATTTTTTTCAATGAACTAATGTATAAGGAACAAGAAAATTATTATTACTGCACGTTCAATGTGCCGGAGCTTATAAAGCCGTTATCAAAGAAGAACAGCATCTTTAAAAAAATAATCTTGGTTTGAGTACCGAAGGCTATTGGATCAGTTCGATTTGATGACGCGGAGTCAAATTAGTCGTTACCATTCTTTAGGCCTTCTTCGAATGAGTTTGTTACTGTTAAAGGCGTAGAAGTATTGGAGCTTGAAAACTTATTAATGGGTTAAATATGAAGGGTTATTCATCGGTTAAATATGAAGGGTTATTCATCGGTTAAATATGAAGGGTTATTCATCGGTTAAATATGAAGGGTTATTCATCGGTTAAATATGAAGGGTTATTCATCGGTTAAATATGAAGGGTTATTGATCGGTTAAATATGAAGGGTTATTCATCGGTTAAATATGAAGGGTTATTCATCGGCTAAATATGAAAGGTTCGCTTGTCTCCAAAGATTGCTCAACATCATTGATTCTTTTTCCAATGTCGAAAAAGAAATTGTTCAAGTTTGAGCCGTATCCTTTGATAATTTTAAACATATCGCTTGCACCTTCAGCATCAGCTTTTTTTTCCTTAGTGAAAATGGACTTTGAACCATTTCCTGTCGGTCCGAGTTCGCTTGAAGAGTTACCGAGCGCATTTGTTACAGTGAGAACTGGTTGGCCATTTTCTCCCCTATCGGTTTCTTCCTCATTCGCTCCAAGAAGTTTTCGATCTGCCTCAAGACCAAATGGTTCGTCTTGATTTAGTAGACCTTCCAGCTGCCAGCTGTTGTTCTTCTCACCCACCAAGCGTTCTTTTTCATGCTCCTGGGCACTGAATGGAATTAGGTCGTCGTTTAGGATTGCTAATTTTTTCAAAGTAGCTGTATCCTGTCGGCTGATCGGCTTCTTCGGAGACTCTTTGGTCTTCTTTTTTTCACCTCCGTGCACGGCCATCTGGTTCATATTTCCTGGGACGTATTTAATAATTGAGACAGAGAGCTTCTCAGGGTTCTTTCTGTTAACCTTATTGAATAATTTTTCATTGGAGTCCTTGCTGTTCTTGTAAAGAAGGTCTTTCTTAGAAATGTTATCAATGACCTGGCCAGAGAGGTTCTTGATGCCTTCTTCGGATAAACCCTTCTCTGTTCCATCAATAGTGACCGTATCGACATCGCTGACGTTGTCGGCTGAACGGACTACTGCGACAGTAGTTCGGTTGAACGAGTCAATAATCTTCTCAATGTGTGGCACTTTTTCTTGAGAAGACTGTGGACCAGAGATACTAATAGAATTGTGTGTTCTTGGGTAGAGCTTGGAGTCATATATCCAACCCGATCTGTCGCTCTTCTTATTACCCACAGGTTTGATGGAGGCCGGAGCTCCATTTCCCAGAATCTTCGCGTCTTTCCGCGATTGGAGAAGTATATGAACTTGGCTTTCTCCGTTCTCAATCTTCTTTTGTTTCTGGTCGACTGCGTCTGCCAAATAGAATGTCTCATTCCCGTTTCCTTCCGGCAACATCTCGTCTTTGGCCTTACCACCAGGAATGTGAGAGAACTGAAAAAAGACGTTGTTCAGTCCATGCTGTGAGTTCATTTCAAGGAAATAGTAATTAATTGAAATTAGTTCGAAAGAGAGAAAGTTTTTTTTGAAAACTCACTCAAAGCAAGGAAAAAATTTATCGAAACAGTAATATCTGACTATTGACCTCAAAGACATGTTTTTTGTACTTCAATGTGAATACAAAAAAATTTTTGTTCAAAAAGTCTGTTTTTAAGGATAATCGACATATTTTTAGTTAAAAATTTCTAGTAAAACTGCTGAAAAGAGTTCATTTTGTAAATGTAAAACTTAAAAGTAATTTAATCGTGAAAATTAATAAGAAAGTACTTGGGAAGGCAAACAAGAAAAAAGAAAAGAAAAACCGAAAAAATATATGAAAGCATTTTACTATCTAACTTTTCTGTGTTTAATGTTGGGAGATATCGATGACCGCATTGGCGACAGCAGGGAGTACAAAACTCGACGCACATCCGGACTGAATTCTTGGAATCGAGAGTGGCACTTCTCAAAGGCCTCCGCCCGAGTCAGCTCGTCGTTTTCGGCAATCTCGTTTATCTGCATACTCAATTCAGTGCTAATATTTACAAAACAAATAAATCGAATATTAAATAATCATTGAATGACTTGTTATCTAAAATATGAGTTTTTTTTCTCATCGTTTTAAGATGTTCGGTCGTTTTTTTAAAAATATTCTTCTAAACTGCTCAATGTTCTTTTCTGAAAAAGGATTAAAATTGAAACAGATGACTCAAGCTCTAACAGTCCAGTTTCAGGTGCGTTCTGGACACTTCGATACCCTATTAAGTAAACCTATCTGCTAATTCAATGAATTTTCACAAAATTTTCACGAATTTTTTCCCCTCTTAGACAATAAGATTTTCTGAACCTCACCTCTTGAAAAGCTTCTGGAGCTTTTCGAAGCGCTTCTGTGATGTTTGACCGTCTCTCGTCTGCGTACGTCCTCAGTTGAGATAAGAAAGCACCGAGCTCCTTCTGATTGATAGCAATTAGTGTATAAATTTTCTTCGGGATGATATGTATGTTAACTGAAAGATATGATTATTCATTTGCCACAATATCGAAAACTTTTGGGTTAAATTGTCTTCTTTGTAAATTCTTCATGCTTTGGATATGAATATTATTGAGCTTTAAATAGGGTTTAAAGTATCCCTTGCACTAATATGTTTTTATCATGTTGTTTTTCGTTATTCCATCACTATCTCGAATTGTATTATCAGTGCAGCATACCTAAATTGGTCCCATGAGTTGTCACATTTAAATAATGTTTAGATAAATAAATAAATAAACAAATTTTTAAACGAAAACGCCAAGTGAACCTATCCGTATGAGCTAGTTCTAGTGAACCTATCCGTATGAGCTAGTTCTAGTGAACCTATCCGTATGAGCTAGTTCTAGTGAACCTATCCGTATGAGCTAGTTCTAGTGAACCTATCCGTATGAGCTAGTTCTAGTGAACCTATCCGTATGAGCTAGTTCTAGTGAACCTATCCGTATGAGCTAGTTCTAGTGAACCTATCCGTATGAGCTAGTTCTAGTGAACCTATCCGTATGAGCTAGTTTTAGTGAACCTATCCGTATGAGCTAGTTCGCCAAGTGAACCTATCCGTATGAGCTAGTTCTAGTGAACCTATCCGTATGAGCTAGTTCTAGTGAACCTATCCGTATGAGCTAGTTCTAGTGAACCTATCCGTATGAGCTAGTTCTAGTGAACCTATCCGTATGAGCTAGTTCTAGTGAACCTATCCGTATGAGCTAGTTCTAGTGAACCTATCCGTATGAGCTAGTTCTAGTGAACCTATCCGTATGAGCTAGTTCGCCAAGTGAACCTATCCGTATGAGCTAGTTCTAGTGAACCTATCCGTATGAGCTAGTTCTAAACACGAAGAAAATTTTAGTACTTGGAGGTTATTTCATCAAGAGAGCTTTGCAAAATTTCTAAGAAGTCTTTGACGGAAAAAAATTTAAAACCCTCGTGGTAGATAATCGCTCAGAGCAGTGTCAAGAGCAGGTCTTAACCAGCTTAAGAGTTGTCTCTAATTCTCTATTTTGGGCCACAAAACATATACATATTTTTGTTGGTCCCATCGACACTTCATCTCAGATACAAAAAAACCTAACGCAAATAAACTTGAGATATTAAAATTATTACCGACCGTAACATTATATTTCTCCGCCCATGAGACAAGCTCTTTCTGGACGAGCTTACGAGGCACATTTCGTCTTGTCACAACACTCTGGAACTCGTCACGAGCGAACACAGAGAGGTTGCGCAAGAAAGAAGGTGGAGGACGCCCGTGCTGTACAAGGGTGTACGGCACAGAGTCGAACATAACTTCGGTGTAGAGCGAATCGACTGAAAAATTTCTTTGCATGTTCCCAATAGCAAGATACTGGTCACTAGGCCACAATCAGAAAGGGGTTAGACTGAGATAAAATAATTCAAGATTAAAACTTTTCAAGGAAAAGTCGAAAGTTTTTGATTAATTTTTTGGAAAGCTACGTATGAAACGCGTTTGCGCAAATCCTTATCGTTTATCGATCTACTTTTCTTCAAGTCTAATATACATTTTCAGATAGAAGTAGTTTTTTCAAAGCCTTTCTCGCTGGTTAAAATAGTACAAAAACTTATATGTATTCATGAGATCGCTCGGATCCTCAACCCTGATTGAGTAATAGTTTATAGGACTTAGAGTGATAGACTACTTGATCACCAATAACTGACCTCCACTGACCATGCCCATGAGAAGTAGAGTTGAGAAAGTTGCGAGGGAAACTAGATGTTCTGCCGAGTTCATTTTTGAGTTTCAATTGTAGGATTGAACAGAGGACTGGCAGCAAAGGATGTACTTGGTGGAAGATGTTTGTTTTTTGCTTGGCTTCAGAGGTGACAACAGATACTGTTTCGAAATTCGAAGACGAGATTCTTCAACGAGTCCCGCTAACGAGACTTAAAAAAGGCAAGCGTTGGACTTGAATGACAACTCTCTAGGGTTCGGTTTCGTACTAGATAACAGAAGATGGAGCTTGACTTCAAACACACCTTCTGAAGCATTTATATACGAGTGTGATGTTATCATAATCGACGTTTCGGTCCGATAGAAAAGTCCGGCGCGGAACAGTTGAGTAAACATTTGTGACCGCATGTGCTGATACGTTCATTGAACGCTTTTCTGTTGCATCAGGATACGTTCTCTTTCATGCTCTCTCAGACCCACAATATTACTCTCGCTCTGTCCTTTTCCCTTTCTCTGGACATATCCAGGGTTCCCTATTCTATCCAATATCCTCAAAGCACTTCTCTCCTGAACTCATCCCCACCTGGCGGTGTGCCTTGTTCACGTTAAAAAAAACTCTGGTGACGAGCAAGGACGTTCTCACTCTGAAAACTTCTGCTCTGATCTCCTGTCTTTTTTCTCACTACAATACAGGGCCATTACTAAACCAAGCCCCTCGCGCCAAATCATTACTAATGCACGCCACTGCGCGGGCAGGGAAGGGAGGGGGCCGTGAAGGGGGAAGGGGGAGGAAAAAAACCTGAGGGAAGAGGGGGGGCTAGGAGGGAAGGGGGTGGGCTCATGGGGAAGGGAGGGGGTAATTTAACAAAAAAAACTTCTCTATTAAGCGTTTAGCGTGAACTTTTTCCCAAGCTTAAGAGGCCGTAAGGCTTAGGCTAACGAGAACGTATGTAGAGCTGAGTTACCAGTATTTTTGATTGGACGGCTTAACTTTTATTGGTCAGCTAAAATTTGATTGGACGGCTAAACTTTCATTGGGCGGCTAAAGTAGATTAGAGCCCAATAACCCATTGCTGTCTTCGCCCATAAGGTCTCCAATGACCCCATTCTACAAATCGAACATAATCGTGAGACTTTTTAAAGGTTTTTTGAGCATAGAACCACTATTGTGCGCAGTCTCACTGCTCAGCAACATAAAACATTTATTATAATGAAATCTCTTAATTAATTAATTCATTCATCTCTATGTTCTGTCTGAGATATTTCTAAATGAATATTTAGCGGTCATAGAACAAATAAAACTCGAAAATTACAAAAAAAGCATATCAAACACATAGAACTCGGCCAACAAATCGATAGCATCAAAATTAAAGCTTCTTGAGAGTCTATTCATGCATGTACATCAATCATATTTACATCTAATTCGAAATGAGCCAAGACAAGAAAATAATCACACAAAAAAACTCGGGAACTGATTGCATTCTTATTAAACTTAGTGAGAACTCTTAGTTGGAATGATCAATAATGGCTCTTCTTCGAAATGGGCATCATCTTGTCACATCTCACATAAATTTAGTCTTCGAACAACGCGGCACTTCTGATGGGTAATCGCAGACGGAAAGTTTCGGGTTGAAGACTGTTCCCTTTGGACAGTCCATTTTCACGATGTTCCCGTATACGCAGCGGTAAAAGATTTTGCAGTCTTGGTCATCGGCTAGATACGCACCGTGAGGCTCCTTTTCACACTTCTGGGAATCTGCAAGTAAAACTCCATCGCTTGTTGTCACCTTGAATCATAATTTGGGAAAACTGATCGGTAACAAACAACTATACATGAGCATACTACTTGTACATATATCAATAACACCTAGTATGCTTCACAACTGGCCCATAATCAGTCTCGGGTTAGGTTCCCATGCATACCAGTAAAGGAACGGTTGCTTCTTTACTTCCGCTCTTCATTTCTCCACTCACTTTCAGGGTGGAACTCGGTTCATAGCAAAACTTGGAAACCTAAAATCTTAAGGTGACAACTATTTTCTTTTCCCCGTGTATTACTCAAAACTTCGTCGTTCATACTTGACAAGGAAAGTAGAACTTATTCGATTTGCATGAATTAAACTGTTTCTCAACCGCCTATGGAGTATGTAGACCAGAGAGAATAATTAAGAGACGGTAGATTTTGGAGAGGGCTCGAAAGGGTGTGTGGAAAATAGAGAACGCCTACGAACAGATAACTCGTATGGCTTCTCTGAGTGTATCTGGCTTTTGGCCGGGAAATTGAACTCACAACTTTATCACTTATAGACGGGGAAAAGTTAAAGCTAAATTATGTTAAATTTCAAAAAGTTTTTTTCTTACAGTATATTCCGATACCCATATTCAAAATACTTGCTTCTATCGTCAATTCCAGGTGATCTCTGAAGAGCATATCTTTGAGTCGTACACTGGTCAACATTTTCCGCGTAGTTGCAGATTCCCTTGGATTCGTCAAAGTAGAGACCTCTAGGACACGGAGGATATGCGAACATGTCACCGTCGAAGCACTAAAAAATTTAGTTAAGAAAACACTCTACCACCATCATTTCCAGTTGTTCATAAGCTGTGCGGTCGAACTCGTTCTTCTCTCTTTTCTTGTATAATCGAGCGGGCTGATTCTTGCTCTGAGCAGTAAGGCTTACAACCAGCTCTGAGCAGTAAGGCTTACAACCAGCTCTGAGCAGTAAGGCTTACAACCAGCTCTGAGCAGTAAGGCTTACAACCAGCTCTGAGCAGTAAGGCTTACAACCAGCTCTGAGCAGTAAGGCTTACAACAAGCCCATTCCCAAGTTCAGTGAAATTTGCAAGATTCATTTTGAGCTATGCTCGGTGAGAAAGAGAGGTGAGCACCTGGATAATGGCTGAGCAGTCATCCGGATGTCGATAGAGGCCGTCCGGTCTTTTTGAACCACAGAAGTCGCGGCCTTTCCGCCCGACTGAGGAGACCGTCTCATCTAACGCATCTAAGGAAAAAATCGATTAACGAATAACTGGCTTTGGGGCATTGATAAACTTAGCAAGATTAAGATGAGTCATAGGTTAACTGCGAACTGGCAAAAAAAAATTCTAGGGCGACCGACCAACCGACCCCCTACCTCACTCGAAGTGAATGTATCAAAGTTCTCACAGCTAAAATTGAAAAAAAAAACTACTAAATAGAACAATTCATTAGCCATAACTCAGCATCAACCTGTTTCGTAAAGCTAAAAGTAAAACTTTTAACCTACTTAAGTGATCGAACTATTGAAAAATCAAAACATATTTTACCTATGAGATGATTTGGTCATACTCAACGATAAATAAATATAAAAACCATTCGATGAAAAGATTACGAATGAAAAAGTGAACGCTAGCTAGTATTGAGTTCATCGAGAGTATAGACTGAACTGAACTTGCATTCTGACCTGACTGAACTTGCATTCTGACCACTTCCTCTCCTCGTCTACTGTTTGCTCTTGTCTGCAATTTATCAATCAATATTCAAGCATTTCGAACCGGTCGTGGTCAGCAAGGAAAAATTCAAGTACAAGGTCACAAGAAAAAGGTGATTACGAAGATTCAAATTTGCTCGTTTCTTCAACTACCGGCCATCTCAACAAAACTTATCCCAGTTATCACATCCAAGATGCCTCTGTGGTTTCTGGAATTCCCTCCCTGACCTTATTCTCGCGAGGCACGAATGTCACCGTGATAGTCTTTGTGGTCGCCTCGAGGTCGATTTTTTTATCATTTAGAACTGTCTTGCCGCAAAGTTCCGCCTCAACACAGTGACGCAGAACTGAGTCGAAAAGGAAGCCTCCCGTGCAATTTGTCTGTAAATGGGCGGAAAAGTTGATTTTATTTTTCCGAGATAGAGCAGTTAAAATGCATGGAACCAAATACTTCAAAACTTCACAGATCATTTAGAAAAGATCAAATGTTTTCAGTTTTTACCTAATTTCAGACTCATTTATCAATTAGAGTAAACAGGTTATCTCACGGTGAAGATACAACCTAATTTCAGACTCATTTATCAATTAGAGTAAACAGGTTATCTCACGGTGAAGATACAATCAATTTCAGACTCATTCATCAATTAGAGTAAACAGGTTATCTCACGGTGAAGATACAACCTAACTTCAGACTCATTTATCAATTAGAGTAAACAGGTTATCTCACGGTGAAGATACAACCTAATTTCAGACTCATTTATCAATTAGAGTAAACAGGTTATCTCACGGTGAAGATACAATCTAATTTCAGACTCATTCATCAATTAGAGTAAACAGGTTATCTCACGGTGAAGATACAACCTAACTTCAGACTCATTTATCAATTAGAGTAAACAGGTTATCTCACGGTGAAGATACAACCTAATTTCAGACTCATTTATCAATTAGAGTAAACAGGTTATCTCACGGTGAAGATACAACCTAATTTCAGACTCAATTATCAATTAGAGTGAACAGGTTATCTCACAGTGAAGAGAAAACCTCTCGTTTCACCAGCCAAACTTCTGCAGACTAAGGTACATATTCTCGCGCGTCACACGTGAAATCATGAACGCACGACAAAAAACCATATTTTCTTCTCACCTTTCTGGGTTGGATCTATGTGCATATCCACTGGGTTCGATCTATGTGCATATCCACTGGGTTGGATCTATGTGCATATCCACTGGGTTCGATCTATGTGCATATCCACTGGGTTGGATCTATGTGCATATCCACTGGGTTGGATCTATGTGCATATCCACTGGGTTGGATCTATGTGCATATCCACTGGGTTGGATCTATGTGCATATCCACTGGGTTGGATCTATGTGCATATCCACTGGGTTGGATCTATGTGCATATCCACTGGGTTGGATCTATGTGCATATCCACTGGGTTGGATCTATGTGCATATCCACTGGGTTGGATCTATGTGCATATCCACTGGGTTGGATCTATGTGCATATCCACTGGGTTGGATCTATGTGCATATCCACTGGGTTCGATCTATGTGCATATCCACTGGGTTGGATCTATGTGCATATCCACTGGGTTCGATCTATGTGCATATCCACTGGGTTGGATCTATGTGCATATCCACTGGGTTGGATCTATGTGCATATCCACTGGGTTGGATCTATGTGCATATCCACTGGGTTGGATCTATGTGCATATCCACTGGGTTGGATCTATGTGCATATCCACTGGGTTGGATCTATGTGCATATCCACTGGGTTGGATCTATGTGCATATCCACTGGGTTGGATCTATGTGCATATCCACTGGGTTGGATCTATGTGCATATCCACTGGGTTCGATCTATGTGCATATCCACTGGGTTGGATCTATGTGCATATCCACTGGGTTCGATCTATGTGCATATCCACTGGGTTGGATCTATGTGCATATCCACTGGGTTGGATCTATGTGCATATCCACTGGGTTGGATCTATGTGCATATCCACTGGGTTGGATCTATGTGCATATCCACTGGGTTGGATCTATGTGCATATCCACTGGGTTGGATCTATGTGCATATCCACTGGGTTGGATCTATGTGCATATCCACTGGGTTGGATCTATGTGCATATCCACTGGGTTGGATCTATGTGCATATCCACTGGGTTGGATCTATGTGCATATCCACTGGGTTGGATCTATGTGCATATCCACTGGGTTCGATCTATGTGCATATCCACTGGGTTGGATCTATGTGCATATCCACTGGGTTGGATCTATGTGCATATCCACTGGGTTGGATCTATGTGCATATCCACTGGGTTGGATCTATGTGCATATCCACTGGGTTGGATCTATGTGCATATCCACTGGGTTGGATCTATGTGCATATCCACTGGGTTGGATCTATGTGCATATCCACTGGGTTGGATCTATGTGCATATCCACTGGGTTGGATCTATGTGCATATCCACTGGGTTGGATCTATGTGCATATCCACTGGGTTGGATCTATGTGCATATCCACTGGGTTGGATCTATGTGCATATCCACTGGGTTGGATCTATGTGCATATCCACTGGGTTGGATCTATGTGCATATCCACTGGGTTGGATCTATGTGCATATCCACTGGGTTCGATCTATGTGCATATCCACTGGGTTGGATCTATGTGCATATCCACTGGGTTCGATCTATGTGCATATCCACTGGGTTGGATCTATGTGCATATCCACTGGGTTGGATCTATGTGCATATCCACTGGGTTGGATCTATGTGCATATCCACTGGGTTGGATCTATGTGCATATCCACTGGGTTGGATCTATGTGCATATCCACTGGGTTGGATCTATGTGCATATCCACTGGGTTGGATCTATGTGCATATCCACTGGGTTGGATCTATGTGCATATCCACTGGGTTGGATCTATGTGCATATCCACTGGGTTGGATCTATGTGCATATCCACTGGGTTGGATCTATGTGCATATCCACGCGATATTGACAAAATATAGATTAAAATTTCTAATTTTATTGCAATACCTTTTCGGTTTTTCATGCACTTTCTTTTTCAAAAACGTGCCGATCTCTCTTCACCAGTCTATTTGTTCCATTTATTATTTATTCACGGTTGGTTAAACAGAATGAATCGAACCCGGTACGCCGTTCCGTCCTCTGTGCAGATGCCATATGTACGGGAGCAGAAATGGATCGGATACGCCGGTTGATCATATTGGAACATGCAACTTTCTCCCACGCTCACTGCAGTACAATTGCTTTTTTTATTTTATATCATCTTTAGTTGCTATTATAAACATCTTGCATTGGCCACCACAATGAATATGAACAAGTTTTCATTCGGCGACAGAGCTATAAATTTTGATTTTACAAATTACTTGAACAAGTTATCCCAGTATCCATTGGAATCACTTACATCGAAATCAAATGAATAATTATTCGGTAACTAGAAACTTATATTATTTTTTTAATGACTTTCAACGACTTTTCATGAATACCAGTTGACCAAGCAACTTGACCGACCTTATCCCAAGTCCCGCAAGAATCGGCTAGCCTTCAGCGAGCTACACTGCCACGGTCTATCTAAAAATGACCGACCTTCCAGTACTGGCGCTGTTTTGGACGGTGTGTGCCTTGTTGGAGACACAAGTGGCCTCATCATGTTCGAGGGAAACGAATCCGTCCTGCGATCGGATTGAGAGTCTGCGTGGAAGATTTTCTGGTCGGATGAGGTCTTATCCGCGTGGGAAGAGGACTCCATTTGAGACTTCTCCCACTCGTACCCTGCCAAAGCATCCTGAACAGCTTCTCTCATCATTTGAATATGACCCAACTTCGAAAGGATCCTGGCCTGAAATCGTCTTATAGAACCGCTTTATCTTTAAAAAAAACCCTGTTTCGTGAATGAATCTTTTCGTAAAATACATTTACATATTAACCCGTGTAGTTGCAGTTGCCATGGATTCACGAGGTATTTGCTGCTCCTTTGGTATCACCGGTATTACGTCTTTGTTCCACGAATCTGCCACGATAATTTTTCAATTTCTTTAGCTATTTTTAGATTTACTTTCATTTATGAATCCTTCTATTTGAATCCTTCTATTTCCTTCTTTCTGCCGAACTTCTTCTTCTTCTTCCTCGCGCTTGTTCCCGCCTCGCGGCAGGGTACGCGCTCCCCTGAGATGCAGGACAGACCTATCCTGGTAGAACCAGTGGCTGCCTACTAGATCACTGCTAGTGTGATTAGCAGCAGTGGGGAGAGTCAGATTCGTGCATGAGCACTACCAACATTTCTTAACCCCCTTGGTTTGGGTGGATCTGTCCGGGGTGGGAGTCGAACTCGGGACTCTTCGCACAATGGTCTATCACACTACCACTATGCCACGCCCGGACAACTTTCATTTATGAATCCTTCTATTTGAATCTTTCTATTTCCTTCTTTCTGCCGAACATGACTATAATAAGCCAAATATTCCATTGTGACTGCTTGGCTTTGACAAAAAACTATATCGGAGACGGAGCAATAAGAGCAGCTCTTCCAAGTTCTGAGAAGTGTCACAATTTTTCTTGAGGGACTCCCGTTCAAAACAAATTAAGTATGACCTCTTCGGCATCTCAAGTACCGGAGTGTTCTATCAACAAATTAAGTATGACCTCTTCGGCATCTCAAGTACCGGAGTGTTCTATCAACAAATTAAGTATGACCTCTTCGGCATCTCAAGTACCGGAGTGTTCTATCAACAAATTAAGTATGACCTCTTCGGCATCTCAAGTACCGGAGTGTTCTATCAACAAATTAAGTATGACCTCTTCGGCATCTCAAGTACCGGAGTGTTCTATCAACAAATTAAGTATGACCTCTTCGGCATCTCAAGTACCGGAGTGTTCTATCAACAAATTAAGTATGACCTCTTCGGCATCTCAAGTACCGGAGTGTTCTATCAACAAATTAAGTATGACCTCTTCGGCATCTCAAGTACCGGAGTGTTCTATCAACAAATTAAGTATGACCTCTTCGGCATCTCAAGTACCGGAGTGTTCTATCAACAAATTAAGTATGACCTCTTCGGCATCTCAAGTACCGGAGTGTTCTATCAACAAATTAAGTATGACCTCTTCGGCATCTCAAGTACCGGAGTGTTCTATCAACAAATTAAGTATGACCTCTTCGGCATCTCAAGTACCGGAGTGTTCTATCAACAAATTAAGTATGACCTCTTCGGCATCTCAAGTACCGGAGTGTTCTATCAACAAATTAAGTATGACCTCTTCGGCATCTCAAGTACCGGAGTGTTCTATCAACAAATTAAGTATGACCTCTTCGGCATCTCAAGTACCGGAGTGTTCTATCAACAAATTAAGTATGACCTCTTCGGCATCTCAAGTACCGGAGTGTTCTATCAACAAAAAATGAATCTTCTACAGAACATGAACCAAATAGCACGAATAAACTCATCCTATTTCAACATGGGCGATAACTGACCTTGTCCTGGTGTATAAGGTATGTCTTCGACGAATACCTCGCCCTCCTTGCTTCCTGGAATCATTGATTCCTGCTTCTCTACCGACTTTCCCTTTAGCCCTTCTTGAACAAGTTCATCAGGTCGTGACTCTGCCGGATCATACGGCACTGCTTCTCTCGATGGCGCAAGCTGATCCTCGGGCGTGAGCGGAAAGACTCCCGAGGGTCTGGTCGAAGCAACTTCCGCTTCCTGTTCCGGCGAATAGGGAGCAGCTTGTGAGGCACCTCAACATCTACCGTAAATCTTTTCGAAATTTTTCTCACTGATCAAAATTCCGAGCAGGTTTTTTTCATATCAGAAAACGCCTACACGAAAACGCCAAGAATCACTGACTATTTCCAGAAATGCTTGAAGAGGCAAGGAGACCTTCTTCTTCGATTTCACTGAGCTTGTTAGCAGAACCTCAAAGCAACCAATCCTCTCTCCCTTTATTTTAATCAGTAAGATTGATTGTTCGAACGAGTGCCGTAGTGGCTATCAGTAGGAATATTCATAGCTTTATGCGTTTTATATTTTTGAGATCTCGGTCTCTCTCTCGCCTGAGATACTAAAAAAACAGTGCCCATTTCTCCCGGCTTTCTCTCCTTCAAGATAACATACTATCACTAGTATATATATTACTCTCTTCCAAATTATTAGAGTGGAAGAGAGTAATATGTTTCTGGAGAGCTAGAAGCCGTACAGCGGACCCTACTCCGACCTCGACCGGCGCGGGACAACGCTAAGAAGAAGAAAGATATTACTCTCTTACACTCTAATTCATTCTTACTCAAAATCACTTCTTTATTCTCCTTGCTGATAGTTCATCTCTCCATATATAAGAGGGACTATAATACTCTATATAGTCAACACTACCAGTATTATTCCACGGGCCTAGTCTTCGAACCTGGCTTTCGATGATCCACAGCTGCTTTTGAGCAAGCGACCGACTTGTGGTCACACTGATTCAAGGTTCGGTCAAAGAATGTGCTATTCGGACACGAGAGGAGAGAGATCTAAAACAGTCATCAAGTTGCGATCGCTTCTTAGGTCACAAACCATCAGTGAGAAACACTTCTAACACTTCGCTCATAAATTTTTGAGTTTTCAACTTTCGTTTTAAACTATCGATACTTTTTGTTGTCCAGGAATGTTGGGTAAAACAAGCCAACGACCTCTTAGAGAAAAGACTGGCCATTGTAAACGAAATTCTCAATTTTTTCTGTTATAGACGTGGTTTGCATTGTCGTTCGATTTTCTGCTTGATCGATTTCTTGATCAAAAGTGTCTAGTACAGTTCGTCAAAGGAGGGCGATGCCGGACTTGCCACCTGATAAAACATCAGCCTATAATCTCCTATACTTTGTAATGGCGAGTCGAGGCGCAAGTAAAATAGCCTTTTGCCCTTCTTCGGTTAACGAATGGGTCTCGCGAAGAGGATCGCCACTGTCTCAATTTCTCCGGACTCAAAAGGATCCTCACCAACCTATCACAAAGGACTCCCCTCGACAGGACCTATGGGCAAAAAACAACAACAGCAACATCTAAAGTGTCTTGAGGTACCTGGGAAGCTTTGCAGATGATGAAGAGGGGCGAGCACTCGGAATTCTCTCCACCAATGGAATACACGCCATCTCTCCGATCGAAACACTCGTCTAAAACAGGTGCTGCATGTTTTAATTACCCTAAAACATTGGAACTTTTAGTCATATATAGAGAGATATCGAGCGAGAAAAAAAGAAGATAGAAAGAGCACAGACAAGAGTGGAAAGAGGAGAGAGAATGGAAAAATATAGAAAAGGGATAGAGCAGATAGAGAGAGGAAGAGAGAGAGAGATTTAGAACTCCTACCAGGCCGCGGGCGTCTCATTGGTGTTCCTCCGCATTCCAAGACTTCTTCCTTGATCTGGCATGAGTCGCTGGCCAAGTCGAAGACCAGTTGGCCGGGGCATTTGTACTTGTATGCCACTGCCGAGACACACACCAGGTATTCGCCACTGCATCCGAGGGAAACGGACCCTGCAAGGTATTCTTGGAGTTCTGACCATATCTCTTCCATTCACAAATGATAATTTAATCAGTTCTTCATTCTCTTTGTTTTGATGATACCGCGGCCACTACAGAAATATCCTGTACGACCTTCTCAATCCAAGAATCATATATTCGGAACTACTCTGCTTCTTTTTCCCCCTTAGATTCGCCACTTTTTCACCCTTAGAGTTTTTTTTTGTTTTGAATAGATTACAATCATTTCTTTTTTAAATTAGAGATTGGAGTGTTTTTTTTAAGACTAGGAAGTTCTTAAATGCATTGACTTAATGATTTTTTTTGTCAGTTGTTTGATTATTAGTAGCACACCCAGTTGCTAATTCTTATTTTGTCCTTGTTAATTATATTTGTTCTCGGTTTTTTTTTCTCCTGTAAACACAAATTGTATAATCATGTAAAATATGACACTAAAATGAAAATTGAGCATTATATGCGAGTAATGGCCAAAGAAAATGTTTGTAACTTCAAGTGAAATATCACTTCTAGAATAAACGGTAAGAATTGAGATCAGCTAACTTACTCATATTTAAACAAAAACGCATGTGAATTTTTGAATTGATTGATTCACTAGATTGATTTATTCAATTATTGCTTAAGAAACAAAAGCCAGCTCAAGAACCAACCATTTGGCTCTCCAGAACATTTGAAGTCTGACATCACCGGAGCCGAGAGAACTGATTCGGATTGGGCTGCATTCTGCAAGGAGCAGCTTGTTTATGATAAAACTCGAGGTATTATACCAGTTTTTCCGTTTATGATAAAACTGAAGGTATTATACCAGTTTTTCCGTTTATGATAAAACTGAAGGTATTATACCAGTTTTTCCGTTTATGATAAAACTGAAGGTATCATACCAGTTTTTCCGTTTAAGATAAAACTGAAGGTATTATACCAGTTTTTCCGTTTATGATAAAACTGAAGGTATTATACCAGTTTTTCCGTTTATGATAAACTGAAGGTATTATACCAGTTTTTCCGTTTATGATAAAACTGAAGGTATTATACCAGTTTTTCCGTTTATGATAAACTGAAGGTATTATACCAGTTTTTCCGTTTAAGATAAAACTGAAGGTATTATACCAGTTTTTCCGTTTATGATAAAACTGAAGGTATTATACCAGTTTTTCCGTTTATGATAAACTGAAGGTATTATACCAGTTTTTCCGTTTATGATAAAACTGAAGGTATTATACCAGTTTTTCCGTTTATGATAAACTGAAGGTATTATACCAGTTTTTCCGTTTATGATAAACTGAAGGTATTATACCAGTTTTTCCGTTTATGATAAACTGAAGGTATTATACCAGTTTTTCCGTTTATGATAAACTGAAGGTATCATACCAGTTTTTCCGTTTAAGATAAAACTGAAGGTATTATACCAGTTTTTCCGTTTATGATAAAACTGAAGGTATTATACCAGTTTTTCCGTTTATGATAAACTGAAGGTATTATACCAGTTTTTCCGTTTATGATAAAACTGAAGGTATTATACCAGTTTTTCCGTTTATGATAAACTGAAGGTATTATACCAGTTTTTCCGTTTATGATAAACTGAAGGTATTATACCAGTTTTTCCGTTTATGATAAACTGAAGGTATCATACCAGTTTTTCCGTTTAAGATAAAACTGAAGGTATTATACCAGTTTTTCCGTTTATGATAAAACTGAAGGTATTATACCAGTTTTTCCGTTTATGATAAACTGAAGGTATTATACCAGTTTTTCCGTTTATGATAAAACTGAAGGTATCATACCAGTTTTTCCGTTTAAGATAAAACTGAAGGTATTATACCAGTTTTTCCGTTTATGATAAAACTGAAGGTATTATAACAGTTTTTCCGTTTATGATAAACTGAAGGTATTATACCAGTTTTTCCGTTTATGATAAAACTGAAGGTATTATACCAGTTTTTCCGTTTATGATAAACTGAAGGTATTATACCAGTTTTTCCGTTTATTATAAAACTGAAGGTATTATACCAGTTTTTCCGTTTATGATAAACTGAAGGTATTATACCAGTTTTTCCGTTTATGATGAAACTGAAGGTATTATACCAGTTTTTCCGCGATTTTTTCGAAAAAGTACACAATCCCGAAAGAATTTTAATTATATTTCATTGAAAGAAAGATCGAACCGTTGCTCTGAGCTGTTCAGCATGTGGACGGATGATCTCAATCCTCCTCATCTTTATCAAATTCGGCACTAAAAGCACGCATTATTATGCGGTTGCACACGAACAAGGCTACTAATGAGATCTTTGCTCAAAACCAGCTCACGAGTTGACAATCTATGTTTCGATGCTTCGGATCTGACACGGTTACATTCCAGGAGAGCCCTTCACAAACAATATCCAGCAACTTGAGATAAATTTTTCATACCAATCTCGATTTTACTATTTCCTGGGTTTCGCATCGCAGACATGGCCGCTGTTTCTCCTGAATTGCCACACTCGTCGGTCGGGACGCAAGTCGCGAGATTTGCATCGAAGAGGTCATTCACAGGACACGCGGCCACCTTCACATGAACAACGTTGTTCATGTTGAATGATCTTCCAGTAGACACATGTACATTATGGGAGTTACGATTCTTTTCTGGAATTTTTGACCCCTATTATCCTGCCTCTACTAAAGCCTCTTCTTCTTCCTCGCGCTTGTTCCCGCCTCGCGGCAGGGTACGCGCTCCCCTGAGATGCAGGACAGACCTATCCTGGTAGAACCAGTGGCTGCCTGCTAGATCACAGCTATTGTGATTAGCAGCAGTGGGGAGAGTCAGATTCGTGCATGAGCACTACCAACATTTCTTAACCCCCTTGGTTTGGGTGGATCTGTCCGGGGTGGGAGTCGAACTCGGGACTCTTCGCACAATGGTCTATCACACTACCACTATGCCACGCCCGCCTCTACTAAAGCCTGTTTTCTCTAAAACATTCCATATTTTTGATAACATAGACTTGCTATCATTGCCCACATAATGCCTCAACTATATATATATATATATAGGGTGCGGCAAAAGTCCAGGTGGACATTTTTTTTTCGATGAAAAACTTAACGGATTGAGCAAATCAAACAAAATTTTCATCAGAATTTATTCAAATAGTTTGGGATATAACTGCTTTTTCAAATTTCAAACAGCCCTCCTTTCTCCTTGACACAGGCGCAGAGTCGCTTGTGGAAGGCACCCACCGTGGTGGACAGGTAAGTGACGTCAAGATCATCCCACGCCTTCTGTAGGGCGCGCTTCAAACTTTCCAAATTCTTGTGTAGGGAAGCACAGGCCTTGCTCTCAAGGACCGACCACACAGAGAAGTCCAGAGGATTCAAATCAGGTGAGTACGGAGGCCATTCGGCGGATGTGATCATGGAGGGTAAATTGCTCTTGCACCAGTCTTGCACCACTTTAGCCTTGTCCACCGGCTTGAACCGCTTTGACAGTTCACGACATCTCCGAAGACGGGTCGCCTTCATCTGGTCCTTCAATGCGTGATTCTTCTGCAGCTTGATGGGGAGAAGTCCCATGCCGGATTTGACGATCGTCTGAACAGAATTAGCCGAGATAACGCAGCTCCTTCGCGAGTTTTCTGAGACTCCGTTTGGAATTTTTGGATGCTTCTCATGTTGAAGGAAGTGGTCGCGGTCACTGGCCTGCCACTCCTGGGACGGTCATTTGTTGTACCAGTCTCAAGAAAGCGACGTATTGTGTTTTCAATG
>OZ057405.1:26556511-26665468 GCA_964056735.1 Allodiplogaster pararmata
CTTCGCCTGCCTCGCATGACAGTGTATCGAGCGATCAAACGATTCGAGGAGCTTGGCTCATCTTTGGACCGTCCAAGGCGAGGTCGTCCTCGCACTGCTCGCACGACACAACTCATCGAAACCTTTCGGAGTCGGATCAACCGAAATGCACGACGAAGCATCAGACAGATGGCGCAGCAGCTCCCGATGAGCCGAACTTCATTGGGACGAATAGTCACGGAGGAGCTGGGACTCAGGTCGTATCGTACACGGAAGGCCGCTTTTCTGTCGGCTCGCAACAAGTCGGAAAGAGTCAAAAGATGTCGCGACCTTCTTCGTCGTACGCAACAAGGCGAACATTTCAATATGGTGTTCTCTGACGAAAAGCTGTTCACCGTGGAAGAAGTCCACAACTCCCAAAACGTCAGAGTGCTTGCGAAGGACGCAGAGCAAGCCGATAGCAAGGGTAGAACGGTCCAACGCAGTGCACATCCAACTCAAGTCATGGTCTGGGCGGGGATCTGCGCAACAGGAAAAACACCGCTTGTTTTCGTCGAGAAAGGCGTCAAGATCGACACGGAATACTATCTGAAACATGTTCTGCAAGACGTGCTCCATCCATGGTCTCAATCGCATTTCAATCAGAGGACATGGACCTTTCAACAAGACTCAGCACCAGCCCACAAAGCTAAAAAGGTTCAAACGTGGTGCAAGGAAAATTTTCCCGGCTTCATCACAACAGCAGAATGGCCGGCCTCATCACCCGACCTGAACCCGCTCGATTATTCCGTTTGGGCCTACTTGGAGTCCAAGGTCAACTCTCGCTCCCACCCAAATATTGATTCCCTGAAGAATGCCCTTCAGGCAGAATGGGACAACATCGGAGTCGAATACCTTCGTACAGTGGTGGAGGCGTTCCCAAAGAGACTTCGAGCTGTAGTTCGGGCAAAAGGAGATCGTTTGAGCTGAACTTTTGCGTGAATGTTGACATTTATGTTGTTGATAAAATATGTTAATTTGAGATGATTTTCTCTGTTTTGAAAAAAGGTATAACAATTCCAATTTGTAACACTATTTATGGACCACCCTGTAATGAGTCCAAGAAAGAGACAGAATCTCGCTGAAAGCGGGAATTTGCCAGAACCCCTGCATGGCGATAAAACATTATTTTTTTCAAATAAAAGAGTTTGACGTAATGATCTTCTCTCGAAACGTAGACAGAGATCGGTTAAAGTTTTTAACAGAGGTCCGCCATTATAAGGAAGGACTTGACTATTTAAAACCTGATCAGAATGAAACCAACTTGGATAGCATCAATGCATCCTCGCACGTCATCGAATCGCTTCGAGTACTCGCAAGCGACTTCCTCCCACTGCCCAGACTGCCCCGAGCACTGCATATAAGTCTGCCAGCACGGCTTCAGCATCGCCCTCTCACCAGGTTCACACGAACCGCTTCAACACGATAAAAAAAACTTGGAAGGTTTTTCTAATGTGGTTATTAACTCAAAATTAAAATTACCCCCCCCCCCCCGGCAAAACTCGTACTCGAAAAATTGTGATTATTATTCTATGTTTGCATGATTTTTTCTATATTTCTACGCAAGCCCTTACTCTCTTCGAAGTAGTTCCCTCATAATTTGTCCTGATTAACGCGCTTTTTCGTGGATGCTCAGACTCAGCCTTTAAAGAATAACGCAGTTCTAAGCATTAGCTCTTCATTCGAAATTGAGCCGTTCAGAGAATCGTTTTTCGCATTCTTCTCAACATTTTCCGTCTGTTCACAATACTTTTGAGTCAAAAACAATACCTCATGACTGCTTCAGTTCCGCTTTGCGATTCTGCGGCAGAAACGTCGACGTCGATGGGAGAGCTTTCGTTGAACTTTTCTCGAATCTTAGAATCGAAAACTATACTCGGCTCTGAACGATTTTCCGAGGACTGCATAACCCCTTCCTGGTGTTCTATTTGGGAAGTCGGGCTATTGAACATCTGCGTAGACTGGTCATCGTATCTTCGAGGCGTTTTAGGATCCCACTTATAGTAGGCTTGGTGATCTTTTGATACCTGGTTACTGTATGCTTGTGGGGCCTGTGTACTGTATGCCATCATTTCTTGCTGTTTAGCATACATTTGCTGCGTCTCATAGGCGTCTACTCTTGGTCTATATGCCTGAGGCGCCTCGACGACGCTCTGTAGCCGACTTCCGAATTCTTGAGATTGCGGCTGACCTAGATATACCGGTTTTCGTGCGTACTCTCGAGGCAATTGAGGTCCATAGACTCGTTCACGTTGCGTGCCATAAACGTCCGAAGTTTGGCTTCCAAATGAAACGGGTTGCTGGTTAGCGTTTACCATTGCGGGATTGTTATTGTCAATTGGAAGCTGGTTGGCTGGTACCATCGGCGATGGGAACACCTGTGACGGCATGATCATCGGAGCTTCTGGCAGCTGGTTATTGAATGTTAGCTGGTTGTCGTCATTCTGCGAATTTGGAAGGCTTTCAGAGTTTTGCAGCTGCATTCCCATATTGATCAGAACTTCCTGAAACAGACTCTTGGAGCAGGAAATTAGATACAAGAGATGTTCCCAGTCAATATCTAAGAATATCAAGCGACCAAAACTGAAGGAATTTAGGCTTCAAGAACGATTCTCGGACGCATATAGTGGACAAAGGGTTCCATTTGACCTTATTGGTAGCGAAGTCATCCATCTCACAGCCCTCCAAGTCGTAGACACACAAACCAATGTCAGCATCGAAGAGAGACTGCCCCGGGCATCTGCAGACAGATACATTCCTTCCAATGTAAGATACCAGCCCACTTCCACATATTTCTGAGCACCTATGGCCGTGTAATCTCCGGTTCTGTCCTCTTTGAAAACATTCAAGTCTTATCTCTTACAAATTTAATTGAATGAAGCAATTTGGTGCCTAAAAATAAAACGCGTTCACCTTTAAGCAAAAGAGATAAAATCTCAAACTTGTGCGCTCAAAATCTATCTCAAAACAACTTTGGCACATCAGCTAATTCCGATTTTCAAAGCATCGCCATCTTATAATTCCAATGATTTCACTATTAATTTTTAGTATTCATACTGATTTTTTTTTCCAATATAATACATTCTTCAAGTACTCAAAGACCAGCCATTCCCAAATAAAACCAAAGGTCAGTATTATCTTCTGGCATTACTCTTCATTAGAGGGAGAAAACTTTCACTAAAAAACTATTATCGACTTTTTACTACTAACTACAGAATCAGAAAGACATAGGGCACCTTTCCAACAATTTTTGAATGCCCGATTTACCTTCTGGAGATAAATTCGCCCCTGCTGCACTCTAGAAACTTGCTGCTGCAAGAAGCAATGGCTGCACGGTCGCTGCCCGAGCACGTGTTAGATATGACAGGAAGGCGGGCTGGGAGCTTGGACGCAGGTGTCTTCGGGACCATTGGAAAAACTATGCTACAGTCACTCTTACAAGTGCCCGATATCTGAAACAATCTTGCATCGAGCAAACTTTTCAAGTATGAACAGCGCAATAATCTCATGTAACTACCCCGTACCAAGCTACTAACAGAACAAAAAAAATTTCAAGAAGAAAACAGACTTGAACGTTTCGGATACTGAGAAAGACAACTTCTCGGATATTAGACCTCAAGAAATACTTTCTAGTGTATTATGACGCCGGGGTTTGGGATTTTATTATGGTCCACGACTATTATGGGCCGGGTATTATGAGTCCACGACTATTCCACGAAAAGTACCAGGTAGGTCGCGACGGAGGTCACCTACACGCGGTGCGACTGTGGACGACGCTACATGGCGTCGGACCCAATGGACCTCCAAAACAAAACTTCCCAATGGAATCTCCCGCAAGGGACAACGAGGACGGCTTCCCCCGAAACCTCATTTTTTCTAACACGGATCAGAAAGACCCAGCGTCTCTGATCCGAATACTCCTCCAAATCGCTGGTATCGAGACTAACCCAGGTCCAAGATGGCCTTGTTCTGTATGCTCTCTTAACGCGCCTTCGAATTGTGTTAATTGTAGCAAATGTAAGAAATGGGTACATTTCCGCTGTTCCAACCTTAACAATCTTAATGATTGGAACCCCCAATGGAGATGTAGAATTTGTGAGAGAGCCCCGATCCAGCAGACTGCCTCCCAGACGGTAGCTAACCTGAGGATAATCCAATGGAACGCTAATGGACTGAGAGCCCGACTAACCGAGCTAGAGGACCTTTTACATGAGTTGAATGTTCACGTAGCACTCATCCAAGAAACCAAAATGGATGCTAGTATTCCATCTCCGAATATCGTAGGTTACACGATCATAAGAAAAGACCGCTCCAACTTTGGAGGCGGACTTGCGATACTAGTCAAAGAGAATATTCGCTATGCTAACGTGACCTCCCCAACAACGGACCAGACAGCCGAAACACTCAGCGTGGACGTGCCAACCGACCAAGGAACCATAAGAATCTGCAACATTTACATCCCACCTCGATCGTCCTGCCCCAACACATACGCGCCGAACTTCAACCGACTCCTAACACAGAAGAAACCATTCATTGTCGGTGGAGACTTCAACGCACACAATAAAGTTTGGAGTGAAGGTACGGAGTATAGCAGAGGAGATGAACTATGCGACTTCATTGACGACAGCGATCTTGTATGTCTCAACAACTCAAAGATGCCCACAAGACAAAAAGCATCACCAGACATCACTCTCGCCTCGAACGACATAGCCATCGACTGCAACTGGTCAACAATCAACAGAATGAACTCTGACCACCTCCCATGCCTGATTGACGTCGAAACACAGCCATCCAACATCTCAGATGCACGTTGTTATACAAATTACAACAAAGCGAATTGGGAAGGCTTCGAAAGGGACATCAACAAGATTCTCATGGATTTCCCATTCGCCGGCAACTCAGTTCAGATGCACAAATTCCTGACCACCACCTTGACCAAAGCGGCTAAGAACAACATTCCCCGTGGAAAGGTGCCAAAATACACGCCTCACTTGAGCGAAGATGTGAAGAAGCTGATTACAGAACGGGACCAAATGAGGAGGGACAATCCTACGGACCCCTCACTCCCCTCAATAATGGCCGAAATCTCCTTCCGCATCAACCTCGAAAAGAGGAAGGCTTGGGAAAAGTACATATCTGAAGTTAGCCACAACGAACCGGGCAACGAACTCTGGAAAACGATAAAGGCTATCGACGGCAAATCAATAAAACCGACGCACTTGACCATCACCCACGACGGGAAAAGTCTATGCCCAACATCTGCCTCAAACGCTTTTGCCAGAAAATTAGCTAAACAAGCCCCTAAAGAGGTCGACAAATCAGCAAGAAGCACAACACGACTAATTAAAGGCCTCAAACGGACAGACGCTCCCCAAATTTCCCTGGCACAGATCGAAGAAGCAATCAAGAAAACCAAAGGTTCCAAATGCCCAGACAGTGAAGGCATCTGCCCTCTACTACTCAAAATGGCCGGTGAAAACTTCAGAAAATGCCTCTGCATCCTCTTCAATAACACGCTGCAAACAGGTATTATCCCGTCCAGATGGAAAGATGCAAGAGTGATAATGTTACCTAAACCAGGAAAGGACTCCAGCAACCTGAACGGCTATAGACCAATATCAATACTATCACCTATAGCCAAAACATTCGAACGGGTCTTATTACCATTCCTGGCGGAAGGCTTTCAAATCGCTGACTGGCAACATGGATTCCGCAAAGAGCACTCGACTACTACCGCACTCCTGGAAATAACCGGGAAAATAACAAACGGCTTCAATCGGAAACCACCCCCGGACCGCACTCTCATGGTCGCCCTTGACCTCACTGCAGCATATGACTTAGTGAACATATCCCTTCTCTGCAAGAAACTCACTGAAACGAATATGCCAAGAGCCATCGTCCGATGGATGTCCAGTTACCTAAGAGGCCGTACAATCAAGGTAGATTTCCAAGGAAAAAGCAGTCGACGTCTCACATGCAGATCTGGTGTCCCACAAGGAGCAGTGCTCAGCCCCCTCTTATTCAATCTCTACATAAACAACCTCCCGCAACCCACAGGAAACACGCAGATGACAGCCTACGCCGACGACATATCAATTCTCTCCTCAAGCCCCTGTATTGAAACCTGTGAAGATCAGATCAACCACTTCCTACCGAAACTCGTAGAAGAATTGGAACAACGTAAAATGATCATATCCAAGGAAAAGACTACGGTCACTCTTTTCACAACCCATACAGGCGAATGTAAAAAAGAACCCAAGGTAGAAATCTACGGAACCCTTTTGCCGACAACTAAAACACCCAAAATACTCGGTGTCGTCTTAGACCAACTCGGCACCTTCCGACAACATGCAGAATACCTTAAACAGAGAACGGCCAAAAGACTGAATATACTACGTGCCCTCGGAGGAAGAACATGGGGCCAACAGAAAAACACCCTTCTTGCAACCTACAAAACAATGACCAGATCCGTTCTCAACTACGCCGCACCAATTTACTCCCCTCAATTGGCCGAGACGAACTGGAAAAAACTACAGGCAAACCAAAATAGAGCAATTCGGATAGCAACAGGAAACCTAGCAATGGCCGGCACAGAGCACTTAGCTCTAGAAAGCGAAATGTTACCCATAAAGGAGCACAACACGATGCTTACCAAGCAATTCGTTGCAAGAGCAAGACTCCTCCCAAACCACCCCTCCCATCGTCGATGTATGGAACCCAAACCACCTAGAACTATTCGTAAACATGCCAAGGACTTAGAAATTATGCTAGTAGACAGTGATCAGAAAGCCGCACTTAAAAGAATACATACTGAGACTGTTAGAAATTTCATTAGATCTTGCTCCCCTAACCCAGTTCTAGGTAAGAAACCTCCCAGAATCCATAAATCAACGAATCAACTTCCCAGGGAACAACAAATAACATTATCGCAACTACGTAGTGGCTATGCAAGTTCCCTTAACAGCTACCTACACAGAATAGGAGCTGCCCAATCACCTCTTTGCCCAAAATGTTTAGAAGAGCCACATACAACTAGTCATTTATTCTCGTGTCGCTGTGACCACACACTTTTAAGAAGTATAGATTTGTGGAATAGCCCGATGTCTGTTGTTAAGTTCTTATACCAGTGATTCCTTTCTCTCTCTCAAAAAAAAAAAAACCCGAGAGAGAAAGAGAAATAATGTAATTAGATAAATGATGTAAGTAAGGTTATTGTTTTCTGAGCCATGTCAAAGAAGACCTCGTCTACCCAGCCGGAGACCTACGGCGGGCAATCTACAACAACAACAAAAGTACCAGGTTCGAATGATACTCTAGACAGACTCAGAGTTGAGAAATTTCGGTGCTGCTTGCACGAATCTCACACCCGTGATACACACAAGCAGGAAAAAGGGAAGAAGAGGTAGCAGTCACTGTTCTTCCTGGTCAGCTTTGCATGTAATCTATGGAGAATGTGTACTCTGTCACAACGTGGTAAACGAGATCACATTGGATTGGTGGCATTATACAACATACGTGAAAGCTTGTGCGCTTTCAAACCCAGGCATTTTCTCAACACGAAAAAGACCGGAAGCTCTTTTTTTATTTTTCAAGCTTTTGATGAGTCTATTGACCATTTTCTCAAGCGTATGATACGAAAACTACCAAAAGAAGTTTCGGAGCACAAAACAAGTTCTGGAGCTCGGAAGGTCCTTCTTACCTGATCGAAGAAGAGATTATTTGGACATTCCCAAAGGCGCGCTTCACTTCTGATGCATTGCAGGGCCGTCTTTGTGCAACCAATCGAGTAGAAACGATCTGCTTTGCCCGTGCAGTAGTCTTCAATAAAAACATTATATTAACTCAAAAAGAAGTTTAAGATTACAACAACAAAAAACATTTCAACACTCCTAACACGAATACATGAGTTACAAGGGCTATTTTTGGAAAAAAAATTTTAATGGTTAGTTTCGACCTATCTCTGAGGACTGGCTTTCTGCTTGCGAACTAAGGGTGAACATATAGAGAGAGAAAACAAGACACAGAGAAAATGAGAGAGAGCCATATGTAAACAACATAAATCTCACCGGAAAGAAAATTTGGAGAAGTGGGTGTTGTGGCCGTCTCCCTTCCATCTATGGGTTCCTTCTCCTCCACTGGCTCAGACACCCCTCCAGGGACTCCACACAAACTCGGATTCTCACATTTCTGCTTCGCCTGAGACATATTAACTCAACGACATATCATTGATTACGATACCATAAATTTCTGGAAAAAATTTCTAGAAACAAATGCAATTTCAGGTCCGCTTTGCTACTATAAAAAATACTTTTTTTCTACGTTTCGAAAATCATCTAGCGACTTCCAGACGTATTTCCCTAAAAAATCTGGACTTGAATTTTTCTGAACAGGACTCCCTCGTTCAACTTGTACATCAAACAAAAGAAAATGTCAGAAGTCGTTCTCATACCGTCAAATCATTTGCTAAAATTGTTGAGAAGCTAGAATATGTAGAGAAAAAACATTCTTGATACATGTTCGTGTCGGAATCAAAACCGAGCCCAGTCAAACCTGATCAAAAACCATTCCATCGGGACAATCTTCGGGAAATTCAACGCCGTTCACACACTGCACGAATGTGCGCACACAGCCATTCGAGAAGAGACCATCCCCCATCGAGCACACTTCAAAATTGATCTCTCCGATAGAGAAAGAGAGAAGAAAAGAAAGGCATGAAAAAATATAACCAGGCTGTTTCTTCCCACCCGCAGAAAGAGAGTGTATATCAAGATGACTGATGATGAGGGAACGGCACTTTTGAGAGAGCGCGGAAGAGTGTGATGTAAAAGAGAGGATGCAGACGAGCTCAGCAATTTTCCTTACTGGCTTTCTTGGTTAGCGCATAGATTTAACCCGCAGTGCGGGTTCGAGAAATATACTGGATATAACTATTATCAGAAAGATTTTTTACCCAGACTCGGAAAGCAATTGGCACCCTTTGAGGCAGGCTCGTCTTGAGCAAGCTCCAAACGATAGAGTGAAGTAAAGCACCTCAATGAAGTTTTTCGGGAAATCGATATGATCGATATCTTACCAGCAGGAATTGGCTTTGCGGTAAGGACTGGCTTGGATGTCGGCGCAGTGGTAACGATCTCTTTCTTTGGTACGACTGGATTTTCCGTTTGTACACAACTGTAAAAACTTAATTTTTCGCAAAAAAAAGGAAAGTTAAAAACTCAATAATCTTCAAGCTTGTTATTGGTTTGGTAATAGACTCGAGCTAGGGGCAACTGGATATCGCAGCTGAGAACTATGCGAAAATCCACTCAGTTGAGCAACCATCCTAACGTTTGCAGCGCCGTACAACTCAGTTCAATATACTAATACAAATTATTCACGCATAGATCTTAATCCCTCTCGCGCTTGTTTCGCCTCGCGGCCGAGTAAGCGCCCCCCTGGGATGCGAAATAGATCTATTCTCGTATAACGAGTGGCTATCCGATAGATCACTTTTATTGTGTGTAGCAGCAGTGGGTAGAGTCAGATTCGTGCCAGAGCACAACCTTGGTTTGAGTGGATCTGTCCAGATGGGAATCGAACTAAGGACTCTTGGCAAGAGTCGAGCACTACCATCATGCCACGCCCGGACTACATACATATAAACAGTACCTTTCAAAAGTATACGAACGATAACGTTTTTATTTGTGAAATTGTGAGCGTTTGAAATATGTAACCGGCATTCGTCTGAAATTTTCGTATGGGTATCTGGAGCTTCGTCACATAATTTATTCTACAAATCAGCTCGCGCACTAACTTCTATGTATAGGAATAGTTGGACCAAAAACTTCAAGTACACGTTTACGTCCCTTTTTAAAGGTTATTTTTCCTTGATCTATCTTATCGCTCACGGTCAATTTTTTTGCCTGTGGAATGGGTAGAACCTAAGTAACGAAGAATCTGTCAAAACCTGAGAGAGCGGACGAGCAGGTCGACTCATAATCTGTCAAAACCTGAGAGAGCGGACGAGCAGCTCGACTCATAATCTGTCAAAACCTGAGAGAGCGGACGAGCAGCTCGACTCATAATCTGTCAAAACCTGAGAGAGCGGACGAGCAGGTCGACTCATAATCTGTCAAAACCTGAGAGAGCGGACGAGCAGCTCGACTCATAATCTGTCAAAACCTGAGAGAGCGGACGAGCAGGTCGACTCATAATCTGTCAAAACCGGAGAGAGCGGACGAGCAGGTCGACTCATAATCTGTCAAAACCTGAGAGAGCGGACGAGCAGGTCGACTCATAATCTGTCAAAACCTGAGAGAGCGGACGAGCAGCTCGACTCATAATCTGTCAAAACCTGAGAGAGCGGACGAGCAGCTCGACTCATAATCTGTCAAAACCTGAGAGAGCGGACGAGCAGCTCGACTCATAATCTGTCAAAACCTGAGAGAGCGGACGAGCAGGTCGACTCATAATCTGTCAAAACCTGAGAGAGCGGACGAGCAGGTCGACTCATAATCTGTCAAAACCTGAGAGAGCGGACGAGCAGGTCGACTCATAATCTGTCAAAACCTGAGAGAGCGGACGAGCAGCTCGACTCATAATCTGTCAAAACCTGAGAGAGCGGACGAGCAGCTCGACTCATAATCTGTCAAAACCTGAGAGAGCGGACGAGCAGGTCGACTCATAATCTGTCAAAACCTGAGAGAGCGGACGAGCAGCTCGACTCATAATCTGTCAAAACCTGAGAGAGCGGACGAGCAGGTCGACTCATAATCTGTCAAAACCTGAGAGAGCGGACGAGCAGCTCGACTCATAATCTGTCAAAACCTGAGAGAGCGGACGAGCAGCTCGACTCATAATCTGTCAAAACTTGAGAGAGCGGACGAGCAGGTCGACTCATAATCTGTCAAAACCTGAGAGAGCGGACGAGCAGGTCGACTCATAATCTGTCAAAACCGGAGAGAGCGGACGAGCAGGTCGACTCATAATCTGTCAAAACCTGAGAGAGCGGACGAGCAGCTCGACTCATAATCTGTCAAAACCTGAGAGAGCGGACGAGCAGCTCGACTCATAATCTGTCAAAACCTGAGAGAGCGGACGAGCAGCTCGACTCATAATCTGTCAAAACCTGAGAGAGCGGACGAGCAGCTCGACTCATAATCTGTCAAAACCTGAGAGAGCGGACGAGCAGGTCGACTCATAATCTGTCAAAACCTGAGAGAGCGGACGAGCAGGTCGACTCATAATCTGTCAAAACCTGAGAGAGCGGACGAGCAGCTCGACTCATAATCTGTCAAAACCTGAGAGAGCGGACGAGCAGCTCGACTCATAATCTGTCAAAACCTGAGAGAGCGGACGAGCAGGTCGACTCATAATCTGTCAAAACCTGAGAGAGCGGACGAGCAGCTCGACTCATAATCTGTCAAAACCTGAGAGAGCGGACGAGCAGGTCGACTCATAATCTGTCAAAACCTGAGAGAGCGGACGAGCAGCTCGACTCATAATCTGTCAAAACCTGAGAGAGCGGACGAGCAGCTCGACTCATAATCTGTCAAAACTTGAGAGAGCGGACGAGCAGGTCGACTCATAATCTGTCAAAACCTGAGAGAGCGGACGAGCAGGTCGACTCATAATCTGTCAAAACCGGAGAGAGTGGACGAGCAGGTCGACTCATAATCTGTCAAAACCTGAGAGAGCGGACGAGCAGCTCGACTCATAATCTGTCAAAACCTGAGAGAGCGGACGAGCAGCTCGACTCATAATCTGTCAAAACCTGAGAGAGCGGACGAGCAGGTCGACTCATAATCTGTCAAAACCGGAGAGAGCGGACGAGCAGGTCGACTCATAATCTGTCAAAACCTGAGAGAGCGGACGAGCAGCTCGACTCATAATCTGTCAAAACCTGAGAGAGCGGACGAGCAGCTCGACTCATAATCTGTCAAAACCTGAGAGAGCGGACGAGCAGCTCGACTCATAATCTGTCAAAACCTGAGAGAGCGGACGAGCAGGTCGACTCATAATCTGTCAAAACCTGAGAGAGCGGACGAGCAGGTCGACTCATAATCTGTCAAAACCTGAGAGAGCGGACGAGCAGGTCGACTCATAATCTGTCAAAACCTGAGAGAGCGGACGAGCAGCTCGACTCATAATCTGTCAAAACCTGAGAGAGCGGACGAGCAGCTCGACTCATAATCTGTCAAAACCTGAGAGAGCGGACGAGCAGGTCGACTCATAATCTGTCAAAACCTGAGAGAGCGGACGAGCAGGTCGACTCATAATCTGTCAAAACCTGAGAGAGCGGACGAGCAGGTCGACTCATAATCTGTCAAAACCTGAGAGAGCGGACGAGCAGCTCGACTCATAATCTGTCAAAACCTGAGAGAGCGGACGAGCAGCTCGACTCATAATCTGTCAAAACTTGAGAGAGCGGACGAGCAGGTCGACTCATAATCTGTCAAAACCTGAGAGAGCGGACGAGCAGCTCGACTCATAATCTGTCAAAACCTGAGAGAGTGGACGAGCAGGTCGACTCATAATCTGTCAAAACCTGAGAGAGCGGACGAGCAGCTCGACTCATAATCTGTCAAAACCTGAGAGAGCGGACGAGCAGCTCGACTCATAATCTGTCAAAACCTGAGAGAGCGGACGAGCAGGTCGACTCATAATCTGTCAAAACCGGAGAGAGCGGACGAGCAGGTCGACTCATAATCTGTCAAAACCTGAGAGAGCGGACGAGCAGCTCGACTCATAATCTGTCAAAACCTGAGAGAGCGGACGAGCAGCTCGACTCATAATCTGTCAAAACCTGAGAGAGCGGACGAGCAGCTCGACTCATAATCTGTCAAAACCTGAGAGAGCGGACGAGCAGGTCGACTCATAATCTGTCAAAACCTGAGAGAGCGGACGAGCAGGTCGACTCATAATCTGTCAAAACCTGAGAGAGCGGACGAGCAGGTCGACTCATAATCTGTCAAAACCTGAGAGAGCGGACGAGCAGCTCGACTCATAATCTGTCAAAACCTGAGAGAGCGGACGAGCAGCTCGACTCATAATCTGTCAAAACCTGAGAGAGCGGACGAGCAGGTCGACTCATAATCTGTCAAAACCTGAGAGAGCGGACGAGCAGCTCGACTCATAATCTGTCAAAACCTGAGAGAGCGGACGAGCAGGTCGACTCATAATCTGTCAAAACCTGAGAGAGCGGACGAGCAGCTCGACTCATAATCTGTCAAAACCTGAGAGAGCGGACGAGCAGCTCGACTCATAATCTGTCAAAACTTGAGAGAGCGGACGAGCAGGTCGACTCATAATCTGTCAAAACCTGAGAGAGCGGACGAGCAGGTCGACTCATAATCTGTCAAAACCGGAGAGAGCGGACGAGCAGGTCGACTCATAATCTGTCAAAACCTGAGAGAGCGGACGAGCAGCTCGACTCATAATCTGTCAAAACCTGAGAGAGCGGACGAGCAGCTCGACTCATAATCTGTCAAAACCTGAGAGAGCGGACGAGCAGCTCGACTCATAATCTGTCAAAACCTGAGAGAGCGGACGAGCAGGTCGACTCATAATCTGTCAAAACCTGAGAGAGCGGACGAGCAGGTCGACTCATAATCTGTCAAAACCTGAGAGAGCGGACGAGCAGGTCGACTCATAATCTGTCAAAACCTGAGAGAGCGGACGAGCAGCTCGACTCATAATCTGTCAAAACCTGAGAGAGCGGACGAGCAGCTCGACTCATAATCTGTCAAAACCTGAGAGAGCGGACGAGCAGGTCGACTCATAATCTGTCAAAACCTGAGAGAGCGGACGAGCAGCTCGACTCATAATCTGTCAAAACCTGAGAGAGCGGACGAGCAGGTCGACTCATAATCTGTCAAAACCTGAGAGAGCGGACGAGCAGCTCGACTCATAATCTGTCAAAACCTGAGAGAGCGGACGAGCAGCTCGACTCATAATCTGTCAAAACTTGAGAGAGCGGACGAGCAGGTCGACTCATAATCTGTCAAAACCTGAGAGAGCGGACGAGCAGCTCGACTCATAATCTGTCAAAACCTGAGAGAGCGGAAGAGCAGCTCGACTCATAATCTGTCAAAACCTGAGAGAGCGGACGAGCAGGTCGACTCATAATCTGTCAAAACCTGAGAGAGCGGACGAGCAGCTCGACTCATAATCTGTCAAAACCTGAGAGAGCGGACGAGCATGTCGACTCATAATCTGTCAAAACCTGAGAGAGCGGACGAGCAGCTCGACTCATAATCTGTCAAAACCTGAGAGAGCGGACGAGCAGGTCGACTCATAATCTGTCAAAACCTGAGAGAGCGGACGAGCAGCTCGACTCATAATCTGTCAAAACCTGAGAGAGCGGACGAGCAGGTCGACTCATAATCTGTCAAAACCTGAGAGAGCGGACGAGCAGCTCGACTCATAATCTGTCAAAACCTGAGAGAGCGGACGAGCAGCTCGACTCATAATCTGTCAAAACCTGAGAGAGCGGAAGAGCAGCTCGACTCATAATCTGTCAAAACCTGAGAGAGCGGACGAGCAGCTCGACTCATAATCTGTCAAAACGTGAGAGAGCGGACGAGCAGGTCGACTCATAATCTGTCAAAACCTGAGAGAGCGGACGAGCAGCTCGACTCATAATCTGTCAAAACCTGAGAGAGCGGACGAGCATGTCGACTCATAATCTGTCAAAACCTGAGAGAGCGGACGAGCAGCTCGACTCATAATCTGTCAAAACCTGAGAGAGCGGACGAGCAGGTCGACTCATAATCTGTCAAAACCTGAGAGAGCGGACGAGCAGCTCGACTCATAATCTGTCAAAACCTGAGAGAGCGGACGAGCAGCTCGACTCATAATCTGTCAAAACCTGAGAGAGCGGACGAGCAGGTCGACTCATAATCTGTCAAAACCTGAGAGAGCGGACGAGCAGCTCGACTCGTAATCTGTCAAAACCTGAGAGAGCGGACGAGCAGCTCGACTCATAATCTGTCAAAACCTGAGAGAGCGGACGAGCAGGTCGACTCATAATCTGTCAAAACCTGAGAGAGCGGACGAGCAGCTCGACTCATAATCTGTCAAAACCTGAGAGAGCGGACGAGCAGGTCGACTCATAATCTGTCAAAACCTGAGAGAGCGGACGAGCAGCTCGACTCATAATCTGTCAAAACCTGAGAGAGCGGACGAGCATGTCGACTCATAATCTGTCAAAACCTGAGAGAGCGGACGAGCAGCTCGACTCATAATCTGTCAAAACCTGAGAGAGCGGACGAGCAGGTCGACTCATAATCTGTCAAAACCTGAGAGAGCGGACGAGCAGCTCGACTCATAATCTGTCAAAACCTGAGAGAGCGGACGAGCAGCTCGACTCATAATCTGTCAAAACCTGAGAGAGCGGACGAGCAGGTCGACTCATAATCTGTCAAAACCTGAGAGAGCGGACGAGCAGCTCGACTCATAATCTGTCAAAACCTGAGAGAGCGGACGAGCAGGTCGACTCATAATCTGTCAAAACCTGAGAGAGCGGACGAGCAGGTCGACTCATAATCTGTCAAAACCTGAGAGAGCGGACGAGCAGGTCGACTCATAATCTGTCAAAACCTGAGAGAGCGGACGAGCAGGTCGACTCATAATCTGTCAAAACCTGAGAGAGCGGACGAGCAGCTCGACTCATAATCTGTCAAAACCTGAGAGAGCGGACGAGCAGGTCGACTCATAATCTGTCAAAACCTGAGAGAGCGGACGAGCAGCTCGACTCATAATCTGTCAAAACCTGAGAGAGCGGTCGAGCAGCTCGACTCATAATCTGTCAAAACTTGAGAGAGCGGACGAGCAGGTCGACTCATAATCTGTCAAAACCTGAGAGAGCGGACGAGCAGCTCGACTCATAATCTGTCAAAACCTGAGAGAGCGGAAGAGCAGCTCGACTCATAATCTGTCAAAACCTGAGAGAGCGGACGAGCAGCTCGACTCATAATCTGTCAAAACCTGAGAGAGCGGACGAGCAGCTCGACTCATAATCTGTCAAAACCTGAGAGAGCGGACGAGCAGGTCGACTCATAATCTGTCAAAACCTGAGAGAGCGGACGAGCAGGTCGACTCATAATCTGTCAAAACCTGAGAGAGCGGACGAGCAGGTCGACTCATAATCTGTCAAAACCTGAGAGAGCGGACGAGCAGGTCGACTCATAATCTGTCAAAACCTGAGAGAGCGGACGAGCAGGTCGACTCTTCACGTTTCCATTACCCAAAAGAACCTAACAAAAACTAATGGAAGACAACGTGAAACATGCTCTGGTATCGACCGAGTCATTACGTGCACAACCAAGAAAAATACAAGGCTGACTAGTAGCGATATCAACAGGCTGGTTCATCAGTTTGACGGAATCAAGGTTAGTTCTTTTATCTATTGATAAATGACTCATCGATATTATGGTGAAGAAACCGCTGATCTCTGATAAAAACAGAAAGGTGCACCTGCAGTGGTCTAAGGAACGCATTATCTGGTGTTTTCAAAACTTGTCTGATGTCCTCTGGAACGATTAGAATGGCTATCTCTTGGTAGGAAATAACGGTACACAACATTTACACAGCTTGTACTAAGAATTTAGTTGTCCACTTCTGCTATGAAACATCGACTGTGTCCATTTGGACTATTTGGACGAAGGCTGGTGAAGAAACCGCTGATCTCTGATAAAAACAGAAAGGTGCACCTGCAGTGGTCTAAGGAACGCATTATCTGGTGTTTTCAAAACTTGTCTGATGTCCTCTGGAACGATTAGAATGGCTATCTCTTGGTAGGAAATAACGGTACACAACATTTACACAGCTTGTACGTGTAAAACATCATCCTAAGTATAAGATTTCAACTGTGAACCATGGACGAGGAAGTGTCATGGTTTGGTGCGCATTTCATGCAAGCGGTGTTGGACCATTCCATAAGATTGACGATATAAAGAAGAAAGAAAACTATTTAGAGATCCTGAAGAACATATTGTTCACTAATGGACGTGTTAACAGGGCTCGAGGATGGTCGTTCCAGCCAGATAATGACCCAAAACATACTTTGGTCTTGATCAAGAACTTGTTCAGTCAAAGAAGAATAAAGCTCATGAACTGAGCGAGTAAGTCACCTGGTTTAAATTCACTTGAGCACTTGTGGAAAGAGCTTAGTAGAACACTACAATGCAAAACTGCGAGAAATTGGGCGGAAACTTTTTACAACTTAAAGAAGCACGTAATGATCTCCCTCCCTATGACGACTCTGGCGAATTCAGTCGCTTACATGCCTTGTAGATATAGTGAGGTGATATAAGTAAAGGGTATGGGAACTGAGTGTTGAATTTATAATGATAATATAATATTATTGTTTTTGTTATATTCATTGATCGATTGTTATAACTTTTCATTTATCGCAATGCGAAAGTGACACTTTTGACAATTTGGGAAAGCGCGAAAAATCAAAAGCTGTTTGTTTGTTTAAACTTGCTAAGAAAGGTCTAATGTTTTTTCGGATGATCACTGAGAAAGTCAGCTAGATGCTTACATTCTGAACGGGTATATGTTGGAAAACACATTGGTTCGTAGACTTATGAAAGGGATTGAAGATATATTTATAACAATTATCTTCCTCGCACTTGTTCCCACATGGCGCGAGGGTTCGCGCTCTCATCAGAAGCAGGACACACCTATCCTGGTTGAACCACTGGCTGCCCGCTTACTTACTGCTAGTGTGTAACAGCAGTGTGGAAAACCAGATTCGTTCAAGAGTATTACCAACATGTCTTTAATCCTTTGGTTTAAGTTATTCTGCACGGGCTGAGGGTTGAACATGGAACCCTTCGCACAGTACCGTTAGGCCACGACCGCGCTATCCAAATTCAGAAGAAGTAAATTAAGTAACTGGTTACGACAAAGTCCACGAACCTCACGGGCCAATCGCACTTAGAGAACTCTCCATCGAAGACCAGGTTATCCGGACAGAACATCGGTCGATCACGGCCTCCAGTGCAGTACATGAAAGCATTTTGGCATGTGCCAATTGAGTAGATACCATCCTCCTTCTCGGCGCAAATCGACGCTGGCGCACTTGTGGATGAAACTGAAGTAGATGAACCTTCCACAGCAATGAATTTGGTTGGTCTTGCTGTCGCGTTTGGCGCCTTCTGTGCATGAGGCGCTGTGACGACCTTGGCAGGGCTCGGTATCATAAGAGGAAGTCTCTCGAGCGAGTCCTTCTGTTCTGGGAGTGGCCTGGACGGATTAGGGCTAGATGTGGCTTGCAGCGGTGTGTCCATAATAGGCTGAGTCTCGCAACCACAACTGAAACCGGATAATATGTCATCAACTCGAGAGAAAGTGGTGTTACTTCTACAAAAAGATCGCTCATGCATCAAATTTCTCGCAATGGCGTGAAGAAAAGGATTTTAGTTGTGCTTCTAATATCACTAACTTCAGAATGGATTTTAGTTGTGCTTCTACTATCACTAACTTCAGAATGGATTTTAGTTGTGCTTCTACTATCACTAACTTCAGAATGGATTTTAGTTGTGCTTCTACTATCACTAACTTCAGAATGGATTTTAGTTGTGCTTCTACTATCACTAACTTCAGAATGGTGACAAAAACGGGTTTCATAGCTCATTTAAAAACTCCAAAAATTTCTTTAATATATCATTGTTTAGAATTCATCAAATATAAGTTGTATTTTCAGCTGTATAGCTTTTTTTAAATTCCAGTGTGAGAAAAATTCTCACTTTTCCGGATGATTGCATCGCTTATAAGGACTGTCGTAAACAAGTCCTGGAGGACACGACTGCTCGAAGACTGATCCGCCAAAGCAGCGAAAGAAGACCGCCGAACAGGACATTTTTTCGTAGAAGCCATCGGCACGCTGAGAGCAATCTGAAAACATAAACTAATCCTTCGCCTTATACTTCCTATCGGAGGGCTATTACATTACTGCTCCCAAAGCTGATAACTGGTCGAAGTCGCAAACATAAACAGCTTCAAGCATTGCTTGAAGCTTATCGTTCTACTTTTGGCGGTCCCAGATAATACAAATACATTGAACAAGCTTATCGTTCTACTTTTGGCGGTCCCAGATAATACGAATACATTGAACAAGCTTATCGTTCTACTTTTGGCGGTCCCAGATAATACGAATACATTGAACAAGCTTATCGTTCTACTTTTGGCGGGCCCAGATAATACGAATACATTGAACAAGCTTATCGTTCTACTTTTGGCGGGCCCAGATAATACGAATACATTGAACAAGCTTATCGTTCTACTTTTGGCGGTCCCAGATAATACGAATACATTGAACAAGCTTATCGTTCTACTTTTGGCGGTCCCAGATAATACGAATACATTGAACAAGCTTATCGTTCTACTTTTGGCGGTCCCAGATAATACGAATACATTGAACAAGCTTATCGTTCTACTTTTGGCGGTCCCAGATAATACGAATACATTGATAATACGAATACATTGATAATACGAATACATTGAACAACAACAAAAACCATGAAATCTTAAATCCATTTCTTGTACTACAATTTTTGTCATGTGTTCGTATCTTTTGGATCAGTCCTCTATTAGAGAAGAAAATTTCGAAGCTGGATTAATTATAAAAATTGTTCAGGCGGCTGACTAGATACAATTCTCACCAAAAAAACTGAATTTTCGAATAGCAGCTCAAAGTCACCACAGAGATTTAAAAAACCTTACTCTTGTAATGACTCAATGACAAAAACGACACTTTCTGTTATATTCTTACCAAATGCCGGCAGATTGAGTCCGATCGAGGTTGAGTCTTGCTTTCCAACTGACTGAAGAGAGGCTACACAGGAAGTTCGATCTTCGCAGTCCTGAGCATAATCATCAACTTGCTTAATTTCCAAGAGATTTTCATGTGCAACTGATCAATTTTATGGAACATTCCAACTCTGAAGGGTATCTACACTCGCATAAAAGAGTATTCAAGACGTAGTTTCTGCTTGAAACAGTAAAGCATCACGAAAACAGTGCCAAAAGGCCGAGCACAGGTCGGAGACATTTCGGTTCAAAGACGCAGAGGTAGTTTTTATTCAAAGCGCTAAGTTTAAAAGGGAGTACCGTTCTTCATTGAGACGGCTCGGAAAGTCACGCAACTTCATACTCTGTGAAAATGAATGTGAAGAACCTTTTTCGTCTCATCAAAAACAAGTCCCTCCATGCACTTCTCAACGTAAGCAACTCCAGAGGCGCACTGCACGAACTCCTCTGCGCACGATACTCTTGCATACAATCCATCTTCACGCTGTGAGCAATCTGACCCAGAAACAAACTTCAGTTATTGAACTCCATCCGTCTTTCATAGTGGACTTTTGGAAATGTGTTTTAGACTCACTGTACAAAACAATAAAAAGTCTTTCTCGCTCCTTTTCCCGCCTCACGGCAGGGTACGCGCTCCCTGAGATGAGAGACAGACCTATCCTGGTAGAACCAGTGGCTGCCCAATGGGTCACTTCTAGTGTATGAACAGTGCGGAGAGTCAGATCCGTGCAAGAGCACTACCAAAATTTTTTAACCCCTTTGGTTTGGGTGGATCTTCCCGGGGTCGAACTTCTCACATTAGTCGAGCACACAAGCATTAAGCCACGCCCAGACCGTTTCAGACTCTCTAACTCAGACTAAAGAAACTCTTATTCACCAAACCGCTCCTGAAGCTTACCCGCTCAATTTTCAACACTTCAAACTCCGCTCGGAATTCAACTCTTGTTTTAGAATGAAAGGTTTAGTGCCTCACCGAAACTAGCAGGGAGTGTAATCGGTTGCATTGGCTTTGTGGATACAGCCTTGATACGGTTTTCCTGCGGTTTGCCACACCTTAAATTGTTCACTTTTTGTCACATCTTAAACCGGGGAATTAAAAAACTCTTAACGCTTAAACGTGTAAATTTCAACATGTTTTAAAGAACTTCTAAAAAAATCAACTATAGCTAACAACTTCTACATTTCGTGACTTCTTCCTCAATCCAAAAAAGCGTCTGCATCAAAGTATTCTCTCTATAACAAAACCATGCGCAGTTTTCTAATTTTTAGAAACACTTGAGTGATGCAGCTTCTATGGTCGTTTCATTCTTTCGCCTTCTATGGTTTTCTGATATCATACACTTACTTTCTTCTCTGAGTAGTCACTAGAGTATGGACTCCTTTAAAGCGCCATGATATCATGCAGTCAGAACATGCCTCGAAAGTACGAAAAAGCGTTGGAAACAAAGACATTCTATCGATAGACTTCCGAATTTCGCAGTTACACCGCGATTTGATTGGGAGAAACCTGATGGTCGTCAGTCTTCGTTTTTTCTCTTCTCTCTGTGCGCGTAGAAAAGAAAACCGTTCTAAGCTGCAATTCAAGTCTAACACAGAAAGGTTCTGAACGAATAAGTGCTCACAACTCAGGATACTCGCAGGTCTCTGTTTCCACATCAAAGAGCAGTCCACTTGGGCACATCTTCAAGTACGAAATTCCATTGGAGCAGTGGACAAAGTTTGGCGAGCACGGTGTCTCGGTGTACAGACCATCTTTCCGTGGAGTACACTCTGCATATAAGAGCAGAATTGAAACTCACTCATTGGAGAGTTCATGTTTACTTTTTTCTATGTTGGAGAAGAAGGCATCTTTACGGCCCATATTATGTAGAAAGAGCGATTCAAAACTGGAATTCTAAATTACACAATCATAATCTTATGTGTCAGTTTTGAGAAAGCAAGTAGACCTCACTTTTTGCGATTTTTGTACTCTAGTGAATCTTGTTTTTCTTATCAAAATACTTTTCACGTACCGATGCGGTTCGGAAATGTTGGTCTCGAGTTCATCAGAGGCCCTTCTTGTGAAACGTCGCTTTGTGAATTACTTTGTGAGGCTTCTTTTATTTGTGAAATTCCGCTTCGAGGCTCTCCGATTACAGTTATGGCTGCTTCTCTCATCTGAGACATTTCGCGTTGAGACCCGGAACTCAGAGCCTTCGGTCTCGAGAGAGTCTCATCTTCAGTTCGCGAAACTCGAAGAGGCGGCATCGAGTTTCGGTCAATGCCTCCACATTCAGCCACATTTCCTCTGTAGTCGCAATGTCCGTTCGCTCGGTTGAAAAAGAGATTCTGAAATAGGTTAATTCAAAAATGCAGTGGGTTCAAGTTTCAAATTCAATTTTGACTTTATGCGTGAAGAGAGGGGTAGAAAAATTTCTAAGAGTATCCTTCACAGTCAAAACATAGAATTTAGTACCTACCGGGAATCTATGACATGGTTCTTTCTAAAATAACGCTTCTAACGTTATTGTCCAGAGATGTAATAAATCAAACATATGTACTTAATAACGCTTCTAACTCAGATATAATAATGTAATTAGAACACTAAATTCATCTTTCAAGTTTAACATGGACTTAATATGTTTTCCTTCTCAGTAGCTGCATTTTAGTATCATCTTCAAACAATCCCCTGCTCATCTCGTACCTCCTGACAAGCTGCGATCTGTCCCCATTCACCCCAGCAGAGCACAAAAAAGCCACTGCATGGCTGCACTTCGTGCGCACCATCCGCCTTGTTCTTGCATAGGTTACCCGCATCGTCGTTGCGAAGCATGGACTGGTTCCGGATCACCCCAGCGATTCCTGTGACGATTCTACTCTTAGGTGGAAACTTCCTTCTGCTATTAAATTATTTATTTACCCAAGAACGACAACCCCCAATTTGGGTTCAAAAACACAATCGTAGGGATTCACATTCAAGTTGAATTGGGGGTTGAATAGTAACCGAAAAAGCCATGTTGGTGCATTCATGCTCACACCAAAATGATCTACATTATATTCTCCTTCCGTTCTATTTTATTTTCTCTCTACTTCCTCCCTCTTCCTTTTTCCAACTTGCTATGCGCATACGCATCTCTTAAACCGGTCTCTTCAACGACTGCGATGAATTGAAGAACAAAACTGAACTTGAAAGCGGTGGCACTGTTTCTACTGATAAATAAGATCCATGGCATTCTGCGTTCACGATAAAAAAAATTGAAGTGAACGCACATAAACGATTACAGCGAAGCTCAGATCTTTCATCTGATTGTTTCTTTTGATAAAACTAGTAAAAGGAAATATCGAATTGGTGGATATGTACGTACTTTCTGGTGCATATGTAGGATATGTTTGGCCGAACCCAGTCGCCTTGGAGTAGATTCCTTCACCTGAATAGCTTCAACATGTTACCCTTACCGCTCTCGGCTCTGTTTATAAAACTTCAAATATTAACCGTAATTTTTCTAAATACGGCACAACTACTTCTGTTAGGCTAAATACGGCAAATATCTCTGTAACTTCAAAAGTTCCAACTGTTCAACTTTGCGACCATGGGTTGAATGGTTACCGGACTAATTATATTGGAGCATACATGTTCGTGCCTAGAATGATCTACATTCTCTTCTCCTTCCGTTATGTTTCACTTTTTCTCTACTTCTCTTTTCACTCCTTTTGCCTTTCCCCATTCCTTTTTCCACTCGCTCGGCGCGTACAAACATGCCTCTTACCGGCCTCATTTAACGCCTGTCTGTGACTGAAATCTCGTCAATCCAAATTTATATTCGACAAACATCGTCAAATTCATGATCGGTATTTCTACTAAAAGATTCAACTCAGGCTGCAAAATGCCGTAAACCTTCCGAGGGCTCAGTGCTCGAAGAGGGCACAGTAGCATTGGGATCCCCACCACAAGCGCGTACAAACATCTTGTAGTTGCACTGAAACAGCATGGAACATGTTAATAATGCCTGCGCTTATAGTTTCCTTTTTTTGAGAATAAGCCAGGAACATAACTTGTCATAGACCAATGAACTATAACTTTTTGACGTTGCCATTGTGAGAAGTTGCTCTACCGAAAAAAAAGATACTAATTGGGAACGTGTTGTTATTCATCCCGGATCACATCGTTTTCCAAGTCACTCACGTAGAGCCGACGTGGGTGCCACTTGTTAAACGGAGAGCCGACGTGGGTGCCACTTGTTAAACGGAGAGCCGACGTGGGTGTCACTTGTTAAACGGAGAGCCGACGTGGGTGCCACTTGTTAAACGGAGAGCCGACGTGGGTGCCACTTGTTAAACGGAGAGCCGACGTGAGTGCCACTTGTTAAACGGAGAGCCGAAGTGGGTGCCACTTGTTAAACGGAGAGACAGCGGAGCTAACGACGAAGAAGCAAGTATGGTGACAAATAGTTTTTAACATCATTTTTTTAACAGCACACATATTTGAGCACAGATATAACCCAGATCAAGTTTTTTAAATAAAATGAAGAACCTTAATTACCCGTTTCATATCGACGTCGAAGTAGAGGCCGACAGGGCAAGACGAATGAGCGACATGTCCGTCGTTGCAGTACCAGAAGAGTGATGAGCAGCCGTCTGCATACGCTCCGCCTGTGCTGTGCAGCCCGCAGTGATCTTTCTCTCAACACATGCAAGATTGAAAAAACCAACTTTCCGAAGTATTCAGGAGGGCCCCAGTTTAAGCTCCAAGCTCATCGGAGAGTGATCATTTCGTGTGTCTCTTTTCTATGTTTTTTTCTCCAAAATTTGGGTTATGGTTTGCAGGAAAAGAGCAGCAGATGATTCCGTTTACACTACTTTGCTCGAAATATCTTCAAAGCTATTAGAAAAGCGAAAAAAATGAATATACAGTAACACATATAGAAAGACATTATACCATGTTTTAGTGCGTTTTAAATGAAATTGTAACATAGTTATATGTGTTAGTTCAAAAACTGTTCGTATAAATCTCAAGAAACTTGAGTACTGATTTACGTAATTTAAAGTAAAGGTAATTTTGCGTTTAGAAACCTCTGGTAGGGGGGCCATAAACGCAAAAAGTGCCAAAGTAAATTACGGTGAATTACTAGCTGTATTTCAAGTATCCCCTAGCGCCTCAGATTTCTCAAGTGCACTAGAGCGGGTTGAACATACTGGTGCACTCAATGATGTTCTCCTTGAAGTCGCACTGCAGCTTCTGCGGATTGAACCACAGGCCTTCAGAGCACGAAATCTAAAAATGAAAGAGCTTAAAAATGAAATTTGTTACTGCTGGCGATGTTTTTACTACGAATCGATTAAAAGTTGCTCTCAGTATGAGTTATAAGTATACAATTTAGCATTCGGTTAGCATGAGCTAGAAGGATAACATAGAAAAAATTTCCCGCGCCGCTCTTAAAAACCACTCCTTATTTAACCGCGGAAGTATCCATACCTTGAGTGTTTCTCGATTGCGGCATGCGTGATAGTACTCTGCACATGGCTCAGCCATGTAGACACCGTCCACTTTGTTGGAACAATCATTACGATTGTCTGCAATCATCGAAAAACGTACGTGGATCAAAGAAACCCAATTTTCTTTTTTCGAAAAAATTTTAGAATCTACTATATGATTTTAAAGCACAGTGGGAGAGGAGAGATTTTTTATTTAAACAAAAAAGTTTGCCGAAGGTTGGAGAGAAAGTTGCAGCTACAATTATACAAAAAAGTGGAATATATTGTTTTTAATTGGCTGGCTCTGATTGAAACCTAAGTGTGGTGCAGCGTCGGACTGCAGAGTTTTCTGTGATTATCTGCTGTCTCTTCGTGATATCTTAACTCTTATTCTTTTCTGCTATCCCCTCACGCTCCCTTCAGACTTTCTGCTATTATGTTAATAGAATCATTCACAAAGCTTTGTATAAGTCAGCCTGACAACTAATTCACAAACTCAGGAATAAGTTTTTAAAGTACTTTCTTCTTTTTTCTGCTTAGGCTTAGGCAAAGGTTACGCTAGCGAGGCCGTATGGCTTAGAAAAGAGTGCAAGGCTTAGGAACGAGACCTTATGAAATAGCGTATTCGCGTGTTTCCAGTTTTGTGGCATCTTACCAAATGAGACGCAGACCATACCTAGGTTTTCCGCAGAGCCAATTGGCTTGAACTAGTCATTTATTGACTAAAATGCTGTACTCGTTTGAAATGAACCTGCTGGTGACGCGAACTGTGCTCCTGCCTTCAGTCCAGCGAGGACGATTATGCAGTAAACACCTATGAGATTTGACATGACGCCCTCCGATCTTGGAAGGAGACGGAGCGAACACGGCTGAGATTTTCGCGACCCCGCTACACAAACAAATTTTTAATTGTAGTAAAGTTTGACATCAAATTTCTCTTTTACCCCCTAAAAAAGATGGCACTTTTTCACTTTAGTCATCCCCCCGAGGTTCAATTGGGTCAGGTCAATTGGGTCATTTTCGTGATACGGCCTCGTTAGCTAAGCCGTACGGCCTCGTTAGCGTAAACTTTTTCCTAAGCCTAAGCATTTTTAATGTAAAAATAGTTTGTTTAATGTAAAAATAACTTTTTTTGAAAATGTAAATGTGTCAGAAGTATGACCCATGGAATCTCTGGAAATGGGGTGACTAAAGTGAAAAAGTGCCAAAAGGATTTTAGCTCTTACCCCCTAATTATGCGTAACCTTTAGTTTAAGAAAAAAGGAAAAAAACTTTTCATTAACGGTCGAAAACTTGACTAGAATGCTAGAAAGGAAAACGAGCGCGAGTATGAGTATCAGTTTGAAAAGCGGAAGTATATTGTTCGAGCACTCAAACAAATAAGTAGATCAAAATATCAGTTGTGTGCATCGAGCTGATGTTGTTACTGGAAGAAAGACAACTATAGGAAATTGAGCTGAAATAACCATTTAATCAAGAATGCATTTCAACAAATTTACAATTCCATGTTGACGAGCTCGTTACGGCTCACAAACAACATTAACAAGTTAATCAAAATATATTTTTTAAAAAGAAAGTCGATATTCCATGTCACTTATTAGAAGCTGAAGGATTTATGTTGTACTAAACAAAACCGGATGCGAAACATTTTCGGTGCGGATTTTAGGCTGTAAAAGTCACGGTGCAAAAGGTCGGATGTGAAATGTCACGATGCGAAATTTCATGTTACCGAATTCGATTTCACTACCTTTCTGATCCTTGAAAATATGAAATCAATTGGTAGAACGGAAAAAGCTCTAGAAGTTTTTAGAGCATTCCACGAATCAGAGGCGTTCCGCGAAGGGCATTAAACCTTGTAAAAAAATTGTGGTTTTTTTTTATTCTGCGTTCGACATAAACACTGGTATACAGAGAGCTGAGACGGATACAGTTGTAAAATTTTTTATTCACAATCAGTAGAAACTTTTTTTTTTAAAATTTTGTCGCTTTTTCTCAACGAATGCTCTCTCTTAATAACAAATTACCAAAAAAATTCATCACAAATCTGCAAAAAAAAATTTTTGGCTCCGATCGATTTTGTTCGGTAATGATTTGGATTTGATTGTTTCATTAATGCAGAAAAAATTTCAGTTGTTCTGTCATTGGTCAGGAAAACACGATTTTTCTGAGCATACGCTTATCTTATAAGAACGATATGTAAATGGGCATTTTATTCTGAGAAAAGCAAATTTGCATCTAAAGAGATCGATCGTGATGTTCGACGACACAGATGCACTGGCCGTTGACACAGTTCGAAGTGATCGCCCTCATGCATACTAAGGGGCAGATCCAAGCTATTGGGTTGCAGCCCGTGAGTAAGTCCATTTTCAGTCCCATCGATCCGATGATATAGTTGCTGGCGATGAGAAGGGCCAGTAATCGTCGCCAACTACTGCTCACCATTGATAGGCGACGTCGATCGGCAGAGAAGAAGGCAAGGGAAATTGGACCGCCTCTACCCCCAAGCAGGATGGAAATGGAAAAGAATAACATGCGATAGTATGTATAGGGAAAAAACATGAAATCCTATAGGAAAAAAAAGGATTGTTTCATGTATTTTATTGTATCAAACAGAATGTAGGTGACTTGTGAAAAATGCGCATTATACTTTTTGAAAAATGGAATATAAAAGTTTTCATGTTATTCCCGTAGACAATAGATGCGTGAAAAGTGATCAATTCGGTGAGGTTCGAAAATCAACTCTCTAAACTACCACCAGCACAACCGTTAATTACACGATCGGCGACCAAGAGGATGACCAAAAAACTATTGTTTCAGACTGGAAATCCAGTCTCAAAAGAACTTATTGATATGGACAAATGAGATCGCGTTTTCATAGAGCAGACTCCGTTTGACAGGGCAGCGCTAGAAGGAAGTAAAATAAGGAAGCCCAAAGGTATACGCATTGCTTTGAATGCGAAGACGTGAATTCGGTTTTTGATCGATTGCACACTTTTCTACGAACAATGGACCAAAAGACATTAAAAATCAAAAAAGATTTCAAGAAACGCTGATTTTCATCTGATTCTAATTACCCTCTTGAAATAAGTATTACGGGATCAATGACTAGAGGGAATAGACGGGATCAATGACTAGAGGGAATAGACGGGATCAATGACTAGAGGGAATAGACGGGATCAATGACTAGAGGGAATAGACGGGATCAATTACTACTGGGACTTGCACAGTATGAACAATCGTAATCAGTTTCCCAGCAATTTCTTACTCTCAATGTGCTGGAGACAACTTGACGAGAAAACAAATAACATTGAATCAGCGAATAACATAATCTTAGTGTTCCATTCGTCTGAATTTTTTAAAGTTTCGATTTGTCCTGTAGAACAACACACGTTAAATCTTTTAATTAGGAAAACTTTGTCTTAAGCTCAATATTTGGTTCAGAAACTGGACCAGAAAAACATGAAAACATCCTAAGACCAATTCCGAAAAACTGTTATTTCAATAAAAATCGCGTTTTATTTGAACATTTGTTTTATTTGAACCCGGTGATGGTATATATATACATACATAGGACGCTTCTTGTCTTATTTACCGTATCACAACGGCGATGACAACCAAGCAAACGTCAGTTATTTAATTCTAATTTGGTTTTTTCTTCTTTCATTCTTTGCGAATTCATCAGCTTGAAGCCATTCGCGATAGAACAGTAACGATCTCCATTGCTCAAACTTGTATTCGCAAGAAAGTTTTTAAGGACGTTGTCAAGGAATTTCTGTAATGATTTTTTTCTTTTGGAAACCGAGATAACACACATTATCATTCGACGATTTTCAAGATTATGCCGTGACTCCTACTGTTTCAGATGCGCTTCTTCATCCTACTCGCCTGCTACCTTGCGGTTACCTTCACCTTCTCCCTCGAGGATATCAAAGGAAACATTCACGACAAACTTGAGAATCTCGACTTTGACAAGTTGAACTACGCGGTCAAGGATTTTGTTGATGAGCTGGAAAACGCTCCTGTGATCGAAGGTGCAGTTGGGAGAGCTAATGAGGCGGTTGGAAAGCTTGTCGAGAAGGTCAAGCAAGAGGTTAGCAACCGCCAGTCACGAGCCGTCGGAGACAAAATCAACAACCTGGTCAAAAAGTCGATCCTGAGGTGAGGGAAAAATCAAGGAGATGCTTTTTAACATCATAAAGGAGCAAATTGGGAGTAATGCAGTGTTTTTATTTGCGAAAAACATAATGAAACATAACGACATCCCGTTTTTTTTTCCATGTTATGTTAACAACTAAAATTTGTATAAGTGTTCTCAAATACTCTCTCGCCGCAGACAACGAGAGACACCGCGACTTCTATGTCACAGAAAGGGCACAAAATACCGTACACCATGCACATTTGAAGCGCTATTCCATTTGAGACTATTATTTATACAAATTTTAGTTGTGAACATAACGTGGAAAAAAAAACGGGATGTCGTTATGTTTCATTATGTTTTCGCAAATAAAAACACTGCATAAGTCTCCCATTACAGTTGTGATCATCGACCAGGTTGAGGAAGCTTTGAATGACCGTGAAATTCGAACCACCGGAACTTGATTCAGAAACTGGATCACAAAAGTCAGGAACCAAGTCAGAGTTGCACTCGAGAAGGCTAGAAAGAAATGTCGCCGACAAAGATGCTGACAGGCTTGCCGCACGCGAGAGACGCGCTGTTGGAGAACGAATCACATCGAAGATGGTCGACGAGGCCGAGGAAGCGTCGAAAAAGATCAACTGAGCCGAAGTTCTTGGTTCCAGATCTGTTGAAAAGCTGGAAAGTCGAATAAATACTGACGAAAGCGATGTTCTTGTCTCGAACTTTCTTTTATAGAACTCGCTCTGAGTTGAATAAAAGTTTTTTTTATGTACATAAACCGTAACAATATCACACAAATTAATCTGAAGAATAAAACGATGCAGATTGATTGAATAGCAGCGTTAGGTATTTTTCCTGATCTTCAAGAACAAGGCTGAACACTTCAAAAAATAAGTCTTTTGAAACAACTTTGTCGATTAATTTCAGTTCACTACAAAAGCTCATCATGAATATAATGGGAAATGAAGCAACATTGATCTTAACGATTCCATCGGTTTCTCCGGTTCTTGATAGTGATGAAAATAACTTAAAGTGGATATTAGAGTGTCGATCACGGTTCGGACGTTACGACATCAAAGTGTCAGATCGTGGATACCTGTATAATAACTCCGAAAATTATCAGACAATCCCGAGTTTCGCGCATTTTTAGTAATTAAGGTGGTCTTCTTGTGCGATTACACCAGAAGATTTATAAGAGGAAACACGGTGAACAAAAGTTTAGTAGCACGACATTTCGCGCAAAAATACATGAAAATATGTCTATTGCGGAATTTCGAGTAGACGCGGTGCCAAATGTTGTGATAGGTAAGCCAAGGAAAAAATTCCGCGGCTATGTGCATAACTTTTTAGCTTCGCGCGATCAGTTACGAGAAACTAATTAAAGTTTTCGGCGCTAGACCTTACCGCGATATTGGTGAATACGGCCACATATACATAAAGCATCTACTACCACTTTAGTATTATGATTCGTGGAATTATAACGCATCACAACTAATTCGGTAAACTTTATTCTGTGGTGAGAAATCATGTTGCTTCACTTTTTTTCAAATTCATTTAATCTTTGCTTCAGCGAAGCCTCGATTTTTAAATTGCAGTTAAAAATTACAAAAAAGGATTTATCAAAAATACAAGTAAACTTCTCATACTCGTAATTTTCTTCCTTTAGTGAGTAAAAAAATTATCACAAAGAAAACTTGTTATTTTTCATTCACGAAAAACTAAACTCAAAGCGATAATTTGCATTATAAAATAATCACAGTAAAACATAGCATGCCCCGCCCCCTGAATGTAGTTCCCCCCCTGAATGTAGTTCTCGCATAGTCTAGAAGAAAGCCTATAAACTATACAATTGCCTCTACTACCACTAATAGTAACAAAGATAATTGTTATGAAAGCTGGTCATGAAGAGTATCTCAAATAAGAAACGTACAACATAAGTAAGTTACATGAAACGTACTATAAGTGGGCGGAGTTCTTGTTTTGAACGTAAATAGTTGGTTGAGATCTACTTAACTTTTTTCAGTAAGAAGCAGTTCGATCGATGTGAGACATAAATGAATGCTTCGGGGTTCGGTATGTTGGAACCCATTAGGGGCGACTGACTTTTCCTCTTCTAGAGAACGCTTTATCGATGGAAACGCTGATCTTGTTGAAAAGAAACAAGCTGCGCAACTCAGTCATCCTCGACCTAAAGATGTGCCCCCCCCTTTCCTCCTCTCAAGAACATTTTGGTGGCAAGACATTGTATGAACACATATGTAGTTAACATTTGGTTCACATGAGCAGATCCGGGACCTTCTCGAAAGCTTTTTTGTGCTTAGAAGCATGAACTTCTCTGCTTTCACAGAAAGCATACCTAAATAAGAGTTGAGCGGAACCATCTCACGACTAGACAAAATCTTTGATCCAGAAATGTTCAAAAACAAATTACTCCGGCTGTTCCAATTCAGTCTAGTTTACGATGAAAAAATAGCAATGATCGGAGTTCATTTCATGTTGCGTAATCTTATTTTTTCCGAAGATGACTACGGGTACCTATTGCTGTTCAGGTCTTCGGAGACCTATTTCATTTTGTAAGGGCTAAGAAGTTTCATAATTACTAAGTCTTATCCCTGTGCAGATGACTACACTTCTCTCTCATGCTCTCTACTATCACTGTAGTATTATGCTCGAGAGGTAGTCAGTCATCTTTGAGCGGTGGATGTGCCCGGAAGTTGTTGATCAACTGCGTTAGATTCTTCGTTTCTGATCGAGGCGGTCTGTTCTGCATATGTGGGCGGAGCTTGTGATGCATCTACAGGCGCAATTTCTCTGAAATACCATACAAATACAAAAATACAATGTTGTTGTTTTTGACAACTCCTCGGGCAAAGAAAATTTTCTTTTTTTTTTCTTCTTTTCTTCTTTTTGAGGTGGATCACTTTATGGAATAAGGTCACTTTATGGAATAAGGTCACTTTATGGAATAAGGTCACTTTATGGAATAAGGTCACTTTATGGAATAAGGTCACTTTATGGAATAAGGTCACTTTATGGAATAAGGTCACTTTATGGAATAAGGTCACTTTATGGAATAAGGTCACTTTATGGAATAAGGTCACTTTATGGAATAAGGTCACGGAGAATCATCCTAATGTGACGACTATTGAAGAATTTTCATATATTTTACAGAGCGTAGACCTGCAAACCATCGTCGACTTGCCACGTTTTCTGACTATGAATTGAGAGTTGCCCATTTACCCCTCCCCAATTTTTCATTTTTCTTTTTTTTGTGTCCCCATTTCCCTTCCATTCAGTATTCGATTCGTTTTTTTTGTTGTTGTTGCTTGCTTTTGATTGTAAAGCTCTATTGTCATACCACGTAAGTGATGACCTCAACAAGTCATCCTGTGGAGATAAAGACATATATATTTTTTTCGCCCTCGAAAACCATAGTAGCCGTAGTTTAAAAAAAAAAATTTCTCGAGAAAAACATTTTTTAAGGATTTTGACCTGGACATAATGATAAGACACTTAACAGCTTTTTATCAAAAAATCTTTATTTGATATTTCTTGTCAACAAAAACAATTCAATAATTGATAGCACGACCTTTCTTCAAAAGAATGTCAGAAATCCGATTTGGCATGCTTCTACAGGGTGACCATAAATTACCTGGACAAATGTAAATGTCTGTATTTCCTTTCAAAAAGAAATTCATATCTTGGTATCATAACATACTTTATCACAATACATAACCAACAGTTATGCACAATCATGTTCGATATGGCCGCCCCTAGCACGAACGCATGCCTTGAGACGACGCTCGTCTCCACATGCCAGTGACCGCAGGTAGTCGTTGTCGAGTTCGTCCCATGCCTTCAGAAGGGCGGCACGCAGATAATCGAGAGTGTGGTGGTGGATAGCTCCAACCTTTGCCTGCATGATGCTTCAGACGCTGAAGTCGAGTGGGCTGAGGTCGGAGGAATTCGATGGCCATTCGGAAGTGCTTATGAAGTTTGGGGTGTGTGTGCGCAACCACTCTTGTGCGATTTTGGACTTGTGGGCAGGTGCCGAGTCCTGTTGAAAGGTCCAATCAGCTCCTTTATAGTGTGTCCTACTCTAGGGCTCTACCACGTCTTCGAGGATCTTCTTTACGTAGAAGTTGGCATCTATCTTCACACCAGGGTCGACCAAAACCAACGGCGTTTTGCCCGTTGCGCAAACACCTCCTCAAACCATGAGGTACTTGTAGTGGCTGCTTCTTCCGACTGTGATTCCATGCTCAGCTGCTCCATTACGATCGTGAGCAAGTATTCTGTCGTTTTGAGAATTCACCGACATCTCAATGGTGAATATTTTTTCAGCAGTCCATAGCGTACGGAAATGCTCGGCCCGCGCACATCGTTGCAACAGTTCTTTGCACCGTTGATGTCGAAGAAGCTTCTGTCGAGCATCCAATCCATGTCGTTTCTGCATCCTGTGGGGTACATCCCGAGACGGTGTTTGATTATCAGTCGCGTTGATTCACGGGAGATACCGACCGACGAAGCGAGCTTCCTCATGGATTGTCGAGGATTGCGTGCGATGCGTTTCCGGAGAATGCTCCTAATCTGGGGCGTGTCGGATGTCGGTGGACGACCTCTTCCTGCACGGTCCTTGCCATTGGTTGTCTCCCGAAGACGATCGATGGTGGCGTAAACAGTTGTTCGTGGAGCATTGAGTCGTCGCGCGATGTCCGCTCTCGTGTGACCGGAGTTGTGCAGTGCAATGATCGCAGCACGAAGAGGACTTGATTTCACCATAACTGTACAAATAAAGATAGAGTCATGAAACTTGAAACAAGAAACAATCAGTCTCAAAGCATTATCATGGAAAAATGAAAACAAAGATCGGTCAACTGTGTCGCGCAATAGAGCGCGTTAAAAATTTGTCCAGGTAATTTATGGTTCTCCGGACTTGAATCCGATGGAAAATCTCTGGGGACTCTTGGTTCGTCGGGTTTATAAAAATAACAAACAATACGCCACTACAGCCGAGCTTAAAGCTGCGATAACCAATGAGTGGGATGGAATAGAGCCACATGTAATTTCTGCGTTATATAGAAGCATGCCAAATCGGATTTCTGACATTCTTTTGAAGAAAGGTCGTGATATCAATTATTGAATCGTTTTTGTTGACAAGAAATATCAAATAAAGATTTATTGATAAAAAGCTGTTAAGTGTCTTATCATTATGTCCAGGTCAAAATCCTTAAAAAATGTTTTTCTCAAGAACTAAGAAATTTTTTTTTTAAACTACGGCTACTATGGTTTTCGAAGGCGAAAAAAAATATGATAATCATAATTTTCCATTTACCTTTACCGTTCGGCTGATATCATCAAAAATCAGGGGTGTCTTATCATTATGTCCAGCACTGTAGTTCTGTTTTTATAAATTATGGCTTTTTCTGCACATATCTAATGAAATTGGTTTTATTCTATGCTCATCATGCACTTTTTCATAACGTTTAGCCTTTTGAAAGTGTTTTATAAGCTTTCCGAGCACCTTCGAATGAGTGAGTTAGGTTTAGTACTGCAAACAATGTCATAATATTATTGAAACAACTTCTCAGTTGGTTTCAAATTTCGGACGTCTAGATGCATTACTCGGTCAATATAGCTAAATGCATAGAAAATTCAATTTCAGTGTCATTATTTCAGATAGTAAATTGAAAACAGTCATCTATAGTGTTTTTAAAGATATGAAACCTCGTGGTGCTGCGTAGTGGACGGGTGCTTGACAAGGGAACGACATTGGGTCTCGTTAATTCTGCAGTTTCAGGTGAACAGGGCGGCTAAAAAAAAGGTTTTCGGAAATCAGTTTGAGATCTTTTTGGAAAATCAAAAACGAAAAAGTTTTGAATATGAATTGTGTGATCCTTCTCGTATTCAGAAAGATTAGAGTCATTAATTAAGGAGATGGGGAAAGATAGGTTCATATTTTTAAAAAAAAACTGGAAGGCATGACCTGTTACTATTTTAACCTATAAAATATGTCCTCTTACTTCCGAATTTCCATTTCCATAGTCCTTAAGAGTATTCATTTACTTCCGTCAATCAAGCTCACGTCGATTATATCAAGCATTGAAATTGAGCATTAGGAACATTGACCGTTGAACGTGTTTAGAGTCAAAAACTGATCATGGCTGCTTTATAGTGGTCGTGGTAGTGAACTCGAGAAGCTGAGAATTCGCGGTCGTATACATAGATTGTTTTTGAAGATTACGTGTTTTCTAACTCGCAATGTTTCCAACAAATTCTTTCCGAATAAATTTCCGCTCAATTTTTTTAGAACGAGTTACAAATTTACAACTTCATTTATTCATGTTTAATTTTATTCTAAGTTTTCACTGGGAATAAATGTTTACAGAGCGAAGACAAATCTATAGCATTGAATTATGCTGTGTTTTTATTTGCGAAAACATAATGACACATAACGAACGACATCCCGTTTTTTTCGACTTGCGTGAACGTCTTGTTCTAACCTAAAGTTTGTACAATTTTCCGTACTCTCTCGCCGCAAGAAAAAAAGACATCGCTGCTCATGTCTCTTACGTTATACATATCTCTATCTCTTTTACAAGTTTTAGGTTAGATTAGTAAGTACGTTATACATATCTCTCACTAATTTTACAAGTTTTAGGTTAGATTAGTGAGTACGTTATACATATCTCTCACTAATTTTACAAGTTTTAGGTTAGAACAAGACGTTCACACAAGATGTCATTATGTTTCATTATTTTTTCGCAAATAAAAACAGTCCATTAGATTTTCTTAACTTCCCTATAAAACTCACAATTGATTTATCTTATCTTGTAAAGTTCTCTTGTATCTGATGAGAGAATTAAAATTCATATTAGAGTATAGTGCTTTCAGAAACAAAACGGAAAAGATCGTGCCTCTTATCACAACAGAGGAAAAGAAGCTATAGTCAACTGAAGATATTGTTCAACTGTTAAGGTTTATCTTACTTGTTAACCTTATTGTTAGACAAATGTGGTTATACTAGATGAGAGACGAGCCTTGTTGCTCTCTCTCTCTCTCTCTCTCTCTCTCTCTCTCTCTCTCTCTCTCTCTCTCTCTCTCTCTCTTCCTCTCTTTCTTTATCTCTCTATATCTTTCTCTTTCTGTCTCTCCCTTCCTTTTTCATCTCTTTTTTCTTTTTATATTTATCTTCCTCTCTTTTCATCTCTCCACTTGTCCTTACTCAATTACTTTCTTCTTTTTCATCTCTATATTTTATCAGTATCACCTGTCAGTACTGTGTATTCATGGAAACAAGTGGTATGTTTCCGCGAAGTTCTTTAAAAAAGATTTCATAGTTTTTGATTACTTAAATTGGTAAAGATTGTTAAATTCCTCAATAAATACTCAACACAGGCTCAGTTTTCAAGATTCAGTGTAATTTCTAGAGAATACACTCGAGCGCATCATATAGTAATTCTGTGTTCGTACTCCAATAGGTGTAATAGTGAGTACGAACCTTTGAGTGCAAATGTTGAGTACAAAACCCAAACGTTAAATACAAAGTCTTTTACAGAATTTTCCGTTGAACAAAATTGTACTGAAAAGATGCTGTCATGATGCAACGAGGCGCAATTTAAGGTTCATTTTTCGCGTTCGAATAACCAAAACGTCATATCCATATCTTGGGTCTATCTCCCTTCAAATATAGTGGGAGCTGCATCTGAAGCGCAGTTATCGAATATGTGTGCACACCAAATTCCGAGAGAATTCTTATGCAAACAATGCGATGACGTCCAGGGCCTTCTCCGGTTGTAATCATAGGATGCATTGCGTCAAAAAACCCTCCGGCAGTGTTTGCCGCTTTTTACAAATTATGCAGTTTTGAACACACTAAGAACCTCTTACGCATAGAAGCTCAATGCAGATATCAAATGTCATTTTTAAAAAATTGATTCAGTTACAGCATTTTGTAGATTTTCGAGTCAAAGAAAATTAAACGAAAATTAGATTCTTTTCTTAACATGAAAGGATTCAGAATGTTTCATCTTTCAAAATTGTCTATTTCACCATCACCGGGCAGCGACCTATCCAGAATACTACAGTAGCCTGATAGAAAATATCTCAAAAAGCTCTTTGGAGATGTACTGGTACCTCGAGGAGCTATCCAGAGAGACTTAAGCTTTTCAATTCAGACTCTTTGATTATAAGAAGAGCTAGGTATGAACATTATATAGGAAATCGCTACCGGTATCGCCAATTCTTCTTCAAGAGCGCCGTAGCGCTGTGGAACAAAATCGCAGACCAATATCGGAAGATTAAAGTTATCGAAGTTTCTGTCAGGATTTTCGAGGAAATACCTACGAGTCAACTTTCAAACCCTCCCTATATCAATTTTGATTTGACGATCAAGCAAGGATCATCCCATCTTTTGTTGTAATTTTTATGCCAACTTTCCGTACTAGAGACAGTGACGAAAACCTGTCGTTTGGTTAAAAAAAATCAAATTTTATAACATGGATTGTTTATTTAAAAATTACATATACAGGTTTTACCAAAGCGTGAAGTGTTCTTCTTCAATTAAACTCTTTCTGTCCGTAACCCAACAAGTGAGCATCAAAAGGACTTAAACTCTCTATGTCTAACGATATTAACCATGATCAACCTTCAAACTTTACAATTCTACAATATTATAACTTAAATCGTGAATATCCTGCGAGAGGATGCGATCGATACAGCTTTATTACACGTTAAATAGAAACAAACAAAAAATAGATCCTCGCTCTGATCACTCACTGAGTGGCAGGTCGACAGCCTCCTCTGACATCTCATTGAGGCCTCTTCTTCCCAAACCCACAAGATGAGCGTCAAGCGTCCTCGTGTCAACGAATCGCCTTCCGTTCCTTCTCCTACCATAAAGTCCTCGCCATCTTCTACTCTTTTGAATGCCCTCAACACCTTCATACAAGTAGAGACTTCTACACTACCGCCTCATGTTCTCCTCCTTAACACCTGCGTGGAAGTTCTGGGCACTCTTCAGTCTTCTCTTCCAGCTCCTCCTTTCCGGATCGTCACTGATGCTATCGAAGAAGATAAGCGTTTGCGATCAGTTGTGATCGAGCGTCTTTTTCTTCAGAGCAGCTGCTTCATGATGTCAAACTTGTCGAGGGAATTATGGATGCTTGTGATCAATCGGTTGCAGGAATAGTTCATTTCCGGATGGGCGCACGACGTCCAAATTCTCCTTCAGGTTCTAATGCCAGGATGCTCAAAGTGATGTTTCCAGGAAAGTTTCTTCAGAAACAGTTTCTCTCCCGATGTGCTTCACTAAGGAGCTCGGCCCCTCTCAAAGGTATCTTCGTCCGGCCTAGTCTTACCCTCTTCTCTCAACTCCAATCATCCAATTGAATTTAACCTATTTTAATACTCGTTCTCTTCGTAATAAATTGGTGTGATTTCGTTTTTATTTAGAAAATGGACAACCAGATATAGTAACCTTATCTGAAACTTGGCTCAATTCTCGTCTTTCTGATTCGGAAGTTCTTGGTTCTCTTCCATACTTTATTGTTCGCTGTGACCGTAGTTCCCTTTGTGGCGGGGTTGCCATTGTATTACGTGACCATTTCACCTTCTTAAAATCTAATCAGTCAAGTTCTTCCGAAATTATTCATGTAGATTTGCTCTGCTCTAATGGTTATGTACGTATTATAGTGTGTTATAGACCTCCGAGTTACAATAACGAACATACGAGACTTTTTTGTGACGTTCTCTCTGATACTCTCACATCCACTCATTACCCCGTAGTCATCACTGGAGATTTCAACTGTGACTCTCTTTCCCCTCCCCGATCGATACCTGACCGGATACTATTAGAAACAGTTTCTCTTTTTAACCTGACACCCTTCTGCTGTGAGCCAACCCGTCGTGACCGTTGTATTGATTGGCTACTTACTTCCTTACCGTCGTTGCTCACAAATTGTAGACTCATTCCGGCATTCCCTAGTTCCGATCATCTAGGTATAACTTGTAGTCTTACTTTATCTAAAGCCATTCAACTCAAGTCATTCAAGTGCCGGAATATTCTATAACCGACTATTGTGCACTTAATAACCATTTCAATTCTGTGGATTGGGAAGCAGAGTTTGATAACTTTTCATGTGTTGATGATCTTTATACACGCTTTACTTCAGTTATCAAGTCAGCCATATCCAAATTCCTTCCTATGCGAAGTCCTCGCGATCTCTCCACCGGTTATTCGACGCTCATTCAGAAAAAGATCAACTACCGTGAAAAGCTTTTTCTCAAGATTGAGATCCCTGCAGTTCGTTTACTTTATGATAGATCCAGCAAAGAACTTATCAAGCAGATTAGAAAATGGAATAGACAGTGTGAGAATGAATGAATCGCGACTTGTTTCGACATATTTCATCTCTTACTCGACCTAAAACACAATCTCCTAAACGTCTACAGGATTCGGATGGGAACTTTGTATTTGATAGTCTCAAGAAATGCTCTCTGTGGTCTTCGAAGTTTGCATCTCACTTTACAATCGATGACGGTTCAAGTCCTCTCCTGACTAATAGTCCTACCCCACTATGGCCTCTTTTCCTATTTTCTTACCGCATTCTGTACATAAAAGTCTCATGAAGCTGAAACCGAATGGTAGTACTGGCTGTGACGGTATCCCTTAGATAATACTGAAGAAGTGCGCAATGTCGTTTTGTCTCCCCCTCACTCATATTTTCAATTTCTGTATTATGTGTCAAGCTGGAAAAACTCTTTAGGACATCGATATTAAAATCAGATAAAGACCCTCAATCAGTCACCTCCTATCTTCCGATTCCCATTTTATCTCCTTGTTCTAAAACAGTGGAGCGTTTATTTAGGTCCTTCCTAGTTGATCATTTATCAAAGTTCTCTATCATTCCTCCAAACCAGCATGGTTTCAGAAGGGGGGCATCCACAATTACCTACCTTCTTGTGTGAAGACGATTGGACTTCTTCACTTTCTAAAGGCCTTACAACAGATGTTATTTATTAAGACTTCAGCAGAGCATTCGATACAATAAGCATACCTAAGCTTTTTCATAAATGCCATCACTACGGAATCGCCGATCCATTACTTTCCTGGCTAAAATCGTTTTTGAAGAACAGAACTTTCTCTGTTCGCATGGGAAATGTAATCTCAGATCCACAATTAGCTACCTCGGGGGTTCCCCAGGGTTCTGTTTTAGGCCCCTTTTGTTTACCATATATATTTCCGACATCAATTATATCCTTCAAGATTTTCCCAATATTCGTTGCCAAGCCTATGCAGATGACTTGAAGATTTATATCTCTTATAATAAGGATTCGTATGGGGTACGGAGTCGTGAATTACAATCAGCTATAGATGCAGTATCAGTTTGGTGCGGGGAGAATCAATTGTCTCTTTCGCCGAATAAATCTCTGCATCTTCACATCGGTGCACGTGACCTTTCTTTCTCCTACTCTATTGATAGCCTCTCTATCAAATCAGTCTCCCAGTTACGTGACCTGGGCATACAAATTGTCCCTTCCCTCCGCAGACATGTCAATATCGTAGATCGTGTAAGAAAGGCAACTAGAGCTATGTACTCCTTTCTACGCGCAATATCTGTTAATGACCCCGGAATTCTTGTCAAATGTTTTAAAACATACGTTATGCCCCATTTAGATTATGCGTCAAATGTCTGGAATCCTTACTACGCTTAAGATTGTAAAGATAAGTATTGATGAAATTTACTCGCATTGTCTATACAGATGTTTTCCTGATCCTAGCTATCCACAATCGCTTCCCACATACTCCGACCGCCTCGCACGCCTTGGTCTCATTCCTCTCGCAGAAAGAAGAATTTTCTCCGATTTGATTATGGGCTATAAGATATATCACGGACATTCCATTATCAAAAAGAACAGACTTTTTTTGAAGAAACAACTCCGACAAGAACTAATACGCATAGAATTGTTTTTGGAAGGGACACGGAATACATCAAGACACAATTCTTATGGACTTAGAATCTGTCGATGGTTTAAGAGACTACCTTGTGAGTTGAGCAATGCTAATTCACTGACATCATTTAAAACACAGCTGAAGAAAGGAAAAATTCTTTCCAATCTTAAATAGACCTTTTTATATCGATCTTAGAATAATTTTGAGGTTTATTACAAGTTTATGTTCATGTTTTATAAATATTGAGGTCACAATGAATGCTTATCTTGACAAAACGGGTTTTATTTATATTACTATTAAAATAATTGGACGTTTTGGTTATCTCGTTTCGTGAATGTTTTCTTAATTCTGTGTTTATCGCCACAATTTTGCATTGAAAAATGTAGATAAATTATTATTAAACAAAGTATTTGTGTTTGACTGTAGGTCACATTTTGAAACCCTAGCATTAAGAGTTATAATAGTCCCAATCACTCACATTTGGAGTATTCGGAGTAGTCGGCGCACTTATGGCTTCTTCGTAGGTGGGAGGCGGTGGCTCGAGTGACACAGGCTTCGGGAAAGCTGTCGCTGAAGGCATCGCTGGGTAGAAAAGGGTAGTCGAACCGACAGGGTGCACCGAGCACGTGCTGCAATCAGTATGACACACTCCTCAAAAGGTTTATTGATACACTGAGCGATTAAATTACGCCGAAAGAATTTTTATGATGAATTTTGAACACTTTTTTTTGATTGAAAAAGTTGAATATATAAACTTCTGCATTCTTCTAAGAAGTCTCTCTTCACTTAGATTATAAAATCTCTTCCTAACCTGAATGGACTTGTCGGTGGCATAGGAAAGTTCCCTGCACCGTTCAACATGTTGGGTCGACGGGGCACGAGTTCGGGTAAAGACTGTAAATACCATTGTTTCATACAAACTATCAGGTATACTCCAAAGAAGAGATTTAGTGGACAGTAGACCTATTTTCACCGAAAGTACGCATGAAAAAAAGTATGAAAATTTGCACTTATTGCACATATACGTTTCAAAGTATGATTATACCCAAATTTAAAGTGTGAAAGCATACATAGAAGGTCCAAAACAGTCAAACTTTTCAAATCAAACATGTAAATTTTCAATTTTGTTTCGTGTTTGTGTAGTTACTAGGTAATGCTGCATAGGACTGAATCAACTCATCAATGGTACTAGTTAATCAACTCATCAATGAACGACCACGGCACATAGATCATTTTAAGCCTGATATTATTCGTAGAGCAGATACTTCCCGGGCCTGCTAACTATTCATGTTGTCTATATGGCAGTTATTCGTTCTTCTGATGGTGTTCCGGTAGCTTTATGTACAAGAAGTGCGCGGATTCTTAGTTAACTCAATTTAGGAAATGAATATGTACGGCAGCAATCTGGGATTTCTTTCTTCTTGAACAAAAAAGAGCTGATCAGAATTTGAAGGTCTTGTCAATTACCGAAAAAAATTCTGGCACTAAGATGCTTGCATACATTCAAAAGTATATTTACAAATTTTCTAGTTTTCAGTAGATGGAAGACCGCTGGGTTTGATTCCGCGCGGCTACAGTAACAAAAGATATGTTATTATATTGGGGATGAGTTTCGATCGGATTCAACCGATCAATTCATTGGAGTTAACCAACAATATTGAGAACAGGACCTTTTTTTCCAAAAAAATTCTGACTCCTTTTCTTCAAACAATTCTGACTCCTTTTCTTCAAACAATTCTGACTCCTTTTTTTCAAACAATTCTGACTCCTTTTCTTCAAACAATTCTGACTCCTTTTCTTCAAACAATTCTGACTCCTTTTCTTCAAACAGACTACAATATCAATATCATTGAAATGTTGAGTATAACTGACAGACAGTTTATAAAAAAAAGAAGGTGAAAACTGAGTAAAAACTATTTTTTTAACTTTTCCATACTCTTGAAGCAAAAGTAAAACGTTCTAATATAAGACGATGCTGGGAATAATTTTCGCCAAAATGCTCAAAATGTTGTTCCTCGAGCAGATTTTGCTTGAAATTCCAAGTTTTTCCATGGCAAGAAACGGAAAAATGCGCTGTGATAAATGGCAGCAAATAACATGCGTTTTGACGGGAGAAAAAACCCCCCAAGAAAAAACGTGCAAAAACAAGCTGTCTACTTTGTATTCGTTTTGTCACCGCTTAAGAAGGGACAAAATTTTTAACTGCTTTTGTCACTGCCAAATCGGTTATTTTTGTCCTTGTTTTGTCACGGCCAAAATCGGGGGTTTTTTTGTCCTTGTTTTTGTCAATGCCAAAATCGGGTTTTTTGTCCTTGTTTTTTCACTGCCAAAATCGGGTTTTTTTAGACCCCCCTGCAACCCCTTAGCCCTCATTTCCGGGATGATGGAAGATCGCTCTCAGGAACTCATTGGGGAGTGCCAATACTAGACTTTGATCTCAGGCAAAAGGACGAGAAGCAATACCAGCAGCTACAACGGCCACACACCAACCATTTATAGCGACGTACCCCAACCGAGTTTAGTAAACTCGGTTGGGGTACGTCGCTAGAAGTGGTTGGTCTGTGGTGGTTGCAGCTGTTGGTATATTTTCTCTTTTGCACTGCCTCCAGAAAAAATCTAACAACTTCGCTTAGGCTTACCAATTCCTAGCCGGGCTTGAACTTAACAAAACTGAAACTCAGTAAGATGTGTTCAACGGACAAAAACTGTTTAGAAAAGAGCCGACTTTGGCAGTGCCAAAACATGTCACAAAGGAAAAATAAATTTGTCCGTGATTTGGAAGTGACAAAACCTGGTCACAGAGTCATTCATCACTTGACACTGAAAAATAGTGGCCGATTCTTCGTCCCTATTTAGGCCGTGAAAAAAGACTAATATCGGTATTTCCTTCTCACAAGTTTGCAAGCTCGAAATCTTAGCGAAATATGGTTTTTGACTGAGGAACAACATTTTGAGCATTTTGACGAAAATTATTCCCAGCATCGTCTTATATGTCGCTTTATGAAAGCAGCGATGCAAAAATATCCTTCGGAGTATAAAACTGTTGTAGTTGCAATAGTTCAATAAGATCTTCACAGAGTTACATGTACAAAGAAAAAATTCTAAAAACGGAAATTTGAATTACCAGAACTTAACTAATTTCATTCGACCACCAAATGAGTCACGGGTTTCTCAAAGGCGTACCTGCTGAGACCTGGCCCGTCTCCTCCGGTTGTTTATGACTAGCCACAGAAGTGTGACCAGGACGGAAGAGAAGGCGACCGCGGCGATCACCAGAACTATGATGGCACCGGAAGGAAAAGAGTCCCGACTCTGTCCATTCACCGTCCCTTCCATGCCTTCTGTGAATGATCATGCATTAGGAATCGCAAATTTCCACAACTTCGAATTCAATATACAAGAAAAAATAAAAGGACCATGAGTTTTTCGAGAAGAAATGAATTTTTTTCTCGAACCCTTCTCCAGGATCAGATTCATGCATTCAATTCGGAACAGTTCTTTTTTTCATATTTAAAACTCGATGAAGTTTTTTTTTTCTTCAACATTGTAGTCGAAACATGATGTTTGCCACTTAATGATATGATCGAAAAAGTGAAAACGCAGGCGTCGTAAAACTATACATACATATAATAGTTGCATTGTTTAACTATACATACATATAATAGTTGCATTGTTTAACTATACATACATATAATAGTTGCATTGTTTAACTATACATACATACATATAATAGTTGCATTGTTTAACTATACATACATAAAATAGTTGCATTGTTTAACTATACATACATATAATAGTTGCATTGTTTTAACATCATCAGACGAAAAACATACAAAGAGTGTGAAAGCCGATGACTGTGCTGAACAGTATGAGTTTCGGAATTCAAATATAATTAAATTACCCGAAAATCTAAATATTACGCGAATACCACAATCCACATAACGTAGTTTACCGAGTTTACCGTCTAATACACCGCCAATGTCGAATAATCCTAGCCCATACACTTTTTATGTTTCATTAAAGGTTATCGCTTTCATCAATCAAAGAATACTGGTAATCAGCCAGTTGATTCATATGGCACGTGGAGTATCATATTGACCGGAAAATCAATGTGTTTTTTTTCTAAACGGATTGAAGCTAAAGGTCAAAAACACAACTGCTCTCTGAACATGTTTCGGCAAAACTGACTTCGCGAGGAGAATGTGCCTACTAGCACGGCCATGTTCGTCATTTCGACCGTCTATTCGTAAAAGATCTTGTCAATGGATCAAAACGAAGATGACGTCTTTTTCCCGACTTCCGTGGTCTCGGACTTTAGCAACAGCACTGTTTAAAGTCTTCTCTGTCGGAGGACCTCGCAGTCGCTATCGTTGAGGGTTCACACGAGGGAATCACGCACTTCAGATTGCCAATGATGGCTCCATCAACTACTCGTATGCTTTCGTGGAAGAAAAGATGAGCTGTGAGCAAGAGATGCCGAATGGGTCCTGAAGAATTTGTTCGACAAGCGAGATGAGAGAATATGCTGTCCTTCGAGAAGCTAAGTCTACAAGCGAATGTCAACTCGAAATGCATCTAAACATGTGCCTCTGTTTTCTTTGAGTCCTTCAATATTCAAACGTTAATTTGCATCCTCTCTCTTTTCTCACGGTGAAGTCCTATCCTTTAAAAAAATGTATTTTTCTCGTATAAATATCCTTTCCTTTCAAGCCTGAGTAGTCTTGCGCTCACTGTTTCTTTCTCTCTCTCTCTCTTTATCTCTCTCTCTTTATCTCTCTCTTTCTCTCTCTCTCTCTCTCTCTCTCTCTCTCTCTCTCTCGCTCTTATACTGCCTCTTTCCTCTATTTCTTCTTATCTGTATTTTTAATTTTCTGTCTAAGCTTCAACCTTTCTTTTTCATTCAATTTTTCCCTACCTCTCTCTATTCTCTTTCTGACTACGACACCTTCTCACTCTCTGATTCTCTTTTTCTCTGCAACCTTTTCATTTGTCTCGTTCTCATCTCTCGATGAACTCTCCTTTTCTTCTACTCTCTGAGCACAATGTCTTTTCAGTCTCCTCTCTCTTCCCTATTCTACTTTAAAGCAAGCCTCAGTAGCTATAACTCCCACCCTCCAAAATTATCTCCCATTTTTCTCTCATTTCATATCCACATTCTATCAAATTTCATATTTACTCACGAGGTCCGTGCCTCCATTTTCTATTCGATGCCTTTCAGAGTAAGAAACTCAAGTAACCCGAGCACTTCGCTTAGTAAATTTCGGAACCTAAAATTGTTGACAAAGAGCTATTTTCTCTCGCACAATAGTTCTGTGTCATAAGCGAGTTCTCACCCACAAAAAAAAACAAATTTCGATATCTGAAGTTGCGGAACTATTGCCTTCGCAGAGACCGCCCCTTGCAAGAGAACTCTCAACCAGGAGAGCGGTGCCTTTGCAGAGACCGCCCCTTGCAGGATATGTAACTCTCAACTAGGAGAGCGGTGCCTTCGCAGAGACCGCCCCTTGCAAGTTAACTCTCAACTAGGAGAGCGGTCATCGTTAAAACACACATCAACAAGCTTGCGATCTTTAAAAGTAGAGAAAGATGGAACTTGCGCTGCTTTGGACCAACCCACCAACAAAAAAAACGTTACAACATATTGGAAAAGGTGATATTAAAACATTTTAATGAAATGTTCTCCAAAAACCGATAATTAGTTATCGACTTTTTCCAACAAACAAACTGTTTAAAAGTTAAGTCTCCATAACTGATAAAATTTTATCAGAGAAGACATTTGCCGAAATAATAAAGAAAATTTGTTTTTTTTCTCATCATATCACTAATCCGCTCCACTACTTGTTCTTGTTCGAAATGGTACAAAGCATCAAATAAAATGCAGATTTTTAAGAAATTTTTTCTCTTTTTGATCATTTAAAGGGTGACCAAAAAGTACCCGGACAAATGTTCAACGCGCTCGATTGCGCGACACAGTGGACCTATTTTTCTTTTGATTTCCCATGAAAATGCTCTGAGACTGGTTGTTTCTCGGTTCATGTTTCATGACTCTAAGTTTTTTACAGGTGTGGCGGAATCAATTCCTCTCCGTACTGCGATTATTGCACTGCACAACTCTGTTCATACAAGAGGTGAGATCGCGCGACGACTCAAAGCTCCGCGGTCAAGTGTTTATGCCACCATCGATCGTTTTCTGAAGATTGGCGATTGCAAAGACCGTGCATGAAGTGGTCGTCCTAGAACAGCCGATACATCCCAAATGAGCAATCTCCGCAAACGCATAGTACGCAATCCTCTCCAATCCATGAGAAAGCTCGCTTCGTCAGTCGGTGTCTCCCGTGAATTAACACGACTGATAATCAAAATTCTCGAAATGCACTCCTACAGGATGCAAACATGGCATGGATTAGATGCTCGACAAATGCTTCTTTGACAACAACGGTGTAAAGATCTGTTGCAACGATTTGCGCGGGCCGAGCATCTCCGAACGCTATGGACGGATGAAAAAACTTTCGCCATAGAGATGTTGGTGAATTCTCAAAACGATCGTATTGAAGCTGCTGAGCATGAAACCACTGTCGGAAGAAGCAGCCATCCAAGTACCTTATGGTTTGGGGAGGTGTTTGCGCAACGGGTAAAACACCGATGGTTTTCGTCGCTCCCAGTCTGAAGATAGATGTCAACTTCTACTTAAAGAAGATTATTAAAGACATGGTAGAACCCTGGAGTAGGTCACACTATCATGAAATCCTATTGGACCTTCCAATAGGACTCAGAACCTGCCTACAAGTACAATATCGCACAAGAGTGCTTGGGCACATACTTTCCTAGCTTCATAAGCACCTCTGAATGGTCATCGAATTTTTCCGACCTGAACTCGCTTGACTTCAGCGTCTTGGGCGTCATGCAGGCGAAATTTGAAGCTTTCCAGCACCTCACTCTCGATTCTCTGCGTGCTGCCCTTCTAAAGGTATGGGACGAACTCGACAAAGACTACCTGCGGTCACTGGCAGATGGATAAGAGCGTCGTCTCAAGGCATACGTTCGGGGTAGAGCTAGAAGCGTCCATATTGAACATGATTGTACATAACTGTTCGTTACATATAGTGATGGAATATGTTATGATACCAAGAGACGATTTCAACTCTGAAACGATTCACAGACATTCAAGTGCTTTTTGGTCACCCTGTACGCAGTTTTTTGTGTAAATTTCGTCTCTCTAGTTCAAGCTTCATGCACCACAACTTGTCGTCTCAAAGTTGATCAATTCAAAAGATATGTAAAAAATTTCTTTTCCATCTTTATTATTAGTATTAATATATTACTTCTTCTTCTTCGTTTATCACGCCGCCGGGCAGGGTCCGCTTTGTAGACTGCACCACGCCATTTCACCCGATCAGCTGCGTCTTCAGTCTTCAGCCCGGTCGTCTTCATGTCTACTTCGATGCAGTCTCGCCACTTAGTTTTGGGTCTGCCTCTGGGTCTTTTGCCCTCTACTTCGAGATTCCAGGACGATTGAGAAACAGAATGGAGATTTGATCTCATCACGTGCCCGTACCATCTCAGCCTTGACTCTCGGAGCTTTTCAGATATAGGGGCGATGCCCAGACGATCTCGGATGGTTTCATTTCGCACCATGTCTAGACGAGTGAGTCCGAGGCTCCATCTGAGCATTTTCATCTCCATAACATGCAGCATCTGTAGAGTCTTTGCTGTGCATGGAGCACATTCGAGGCCGTACAACGCGACTGGTCTGACAACTGATCGATAAATTTTACTTTTCAGTCTGTCAGGCATTCGCTTGTTGCATAGTACACCGGTTGATTCTCTCCATTTGAGCCAGGCAGCATTGACTCTCGCATCAACTGTAGCCTTGGGGTCTAGGTCTGAGGTGATGTAGGATCCGAGGTAGTTGAAGCCATCCACCTTCCGGAGTTCGGTGTTCTTGACTTTGATGGTATTCGAGGTATTCGAAGTACTCTTTCCCAATTCCAAGTACTCGGTCTTTTGGAGGTTTAGTCGTAGACCATAGTCATTGAAACGTTCGTTCCACTCTCCTAGCTGTCTCTCTAAGTCCTCTGATGTGTTGGAACATAACACAACGTCGTCAGCATACAGTAGAGTTTTTGGAGGACTTGTTTTTGGAGGTTTGTAGATCTCTGGTGATCGTGTCCATTATCAGTATAAAGAGCAGAGGGGACAGCGCGGAACCTTGATGAACTCCTAAAGCAACCTTGAATGACTCCGAAGGGTCAGCGTACATCATTTGAATCCATCTTATGTACTCTTCTGGGACTAGGTGGTCTCGAAGAGAGAACCATATCAGCTCATGAGGCACACGGTCGAAAGCTTTCTCTAAGTCAAGGAAAGCGCAATGGACTGATTTCGCCTTTTCCCTGTGTCTCTCTAGATAAAGACGAATGGCGAAAATAGCATCCGTTGTTCCACTTCCTTTGACGAAACCACACTGATTGACGGTTGTGCTTACAATTTTGCGGAGCCGTGCTTCGATGATATTTTCCAAGATCATTGTGGTATGAGGAATGATTCTTGTCGACCGGTAGTTGGAGCATATTGTGACATCTCCTTTTCCTTTGTAGATGGGTATTGTAGATGATCTACTCCAGTCTTCGGGATACTCCAGGCGAGCAGTGGCTTTTTGAAAGAGGGTCGTAAGATGGAAAAGTCCACAATCACCTGCGAGTCTCCATGCAGAGGCGGCGAGATCATCTGGCCCACATGTCTTTCCATGCTTCATTTTAATAACTAATGAATAAAACATTCAGTATTATTATGTACCGTGCAGAAGTATACCAAAAAGTATATTTTATCGTATAACTTTTGTGTTTTTGCGCCCACTGGCGCAATTCTTTTTATATGTTGTGTGGCTCGTGATTTACGTCATACTGTAATGGAATGAAGCGGTTTCTGAAAAAGCAGAACAGCTCAGCATTTTTTTTTCTGAAAATAGTCTTTTTCGAGATTTTTGACATATGTTCTTGTTTATTTGTTCCTGTTTATTGCAATGATCATAAAAAATTTCTAGCATTTTCCGATAATGGGTCGACCCAAAGGCTCTAAGAATTTGAGTGAAAAGGACCGACAGACCATTGCAAGTGGGCGGGCAATGGGCATGAGTTTGGCCGATCTGGCGCGCCAATTCAAGACTGATGTCGGCACGATCTCTCGCTCCGCAAAGACGCGAATTCGGACGAAATCACGTGGAAGGCCTTCCCTAACTTCTCCCAGCATCAACCGTGTCATCACTAGGATAAGCAAAGCCAACCCCCGGAGAAACGCGGTTGAAATTCACAAGGAACTGCTGCAGCACTTCAATGTTAAAGTAATTTTTTTGTGTTTTTTGGCATGATAATTTTTTTCTTGAGCAAAAATTGGTTTTCAGATCTCCGTCGATACGGTAAAGAGGCGTCTGCGCACCGCCGGCCTCTTCTTACGTCGCCCGGTGAAGAAACCGATGATCTCGGAGAAGAACCGGCAGAGGCGATTGCAGTGGGCAAAGGACCATCAGCGTTGGACAGTGCAGGAATGGAATCAGGTGCTCTGGTCTGATGAGAGCAAGTTTATGCTTTTCGGGACAGACGGAATTAGCCATGTGAGGCGGCCTTTAGGCTCTAGGTTCAATGCTAGGTATCAGGTTCCGACCTGTAAGCATGGGGGAGGTTCAGTGATGGTGTGGGGAGCGTTCCACGCGGGTGGGGTCGGGCCTCTGCACAGGGTAGAGGGTATTATGAGGAAGGAAGATTACATAGAAATACTCTGGAACGTCATGCTGCCCTATGCGCGCTCGAACATGCCCCGGGGCTGGATATACCAGCAGGACAATGATCCAAAGCACGCTTCGCGTGCGGTCCAAGACTGGTTTGGTCAGCGTCGAGTGACCCTCATGGACTGGCCGAGCCAGTCACCGGTCCTAAATCCGATAGAGCACGTGTGGGGGGAGCTAGGTAAGGCCGTCCAGGTCAAGACTGCTCGGAATGCGGCGGAGAAATTCGCCCAACTCGAGCAGGCCTGGCACGTCCTCCCGGTTTAAACCCTCGCCAACTTGGTGGCCTCTATGCCACAAATATGCAAGGCAGTCATTGACGCTAGGGGTATGATGACGAAGTATTAGACTGGGGTATTAACGTTTCGGGTAAATTTTGACGGTTAAGTTGTTAGCGAAGATGTCATAGGTTACTGAAGAATATGTATGTTCTCAAATTGTTTTTTTCTTGAATTTCATATTTTATGCTGTTTTTGTTCACAGTTAACGGGCATCTCAAAAGTTATGTTGAAATAGTGTTTCGAAGTACTTGAAGATTATCTAATAAAAATTTGAGCCTTTAATTCGCGTTCACTGCAGAGAAACACTGTAAAATATACTTTTTGGTATACTTCTGCACGGTACTGTACATATAACAAATGAATAAAACCTTTCACAGAGCATTTCCTTGGTGTAATGGTGAGGTAACCTCGAATAGAGATATGAGGCATGGCTGGGTTCGATTTTTATTATATAATAGCTTTTAACCGTGCGATAGCTTGAATGATCTTATTTATTTATTTATTTATTCATACATCAATACTGATGTGACAAAACATAAGATAACTCATACAATAGTGAGCGTTGTTCTTGACAATAACATCTGAACAATGATTTTCTAGAATAAGAAAGGAGAGAGAAAGCAAAAAAAGGGAACAACTCAGAGATTAGGTAAGTGCAGATCGAGAATTTCAAGAACATTTAGCATCTTGAGCCTCTTTTTGAACACATTAGAGTTAGGAGAAGTCATAACTTGAGCAGGTAAATTAATCATCCACCTAGACGTTCTTACTCCAAAACAATTGAAAGTTAACCTCTTATTTGTGAAAGGTATGTGGAAATTAAAGGCGGATGTTCTACCATTACACGGTTTGAACACATAAAAGGTACTAACTTTAAGATCAACTTCACCTCGGATTATTTTGAAAGCGTAAGTGAGATCATTAATGATTCTCCTACAATATAGAGAGGTCAAATTTAAAGTATTCAAACGATTCTCATAACTAATATTAGGAGAGCAGTTTAAATTACATCTAAAATAGAGAAGTTTAGTAAATATATGCTGGACCTTCTCTATTTTCCTAATATCATTTTTTAAATGAGGAGACCAAACCGATGAAGAAAATTCACAAATCGGTAGAACATATGATTTGTAACATCTTACATATATATCTGGTGTGATACATGAAATAATTCTGAATAAGGCATAAACTGTTTGTAATGCCTTCCGACACAAAAGCTCATATTGTGATTTGAAAGACAGGGAATCATCTATTAAAATACCTAAATCTCTAACAGAGGTTGATTTCGTGAAAAGAGTATTTGGACTTACATAATAGGTTGAGCATGGGTTTTTATTACCTAAATATAGAACAATGCATTTCTTTTCAGCTATTGCCAACTGCCATGTATCGCAATACCTATCGAATTGATTTATTGCTAAACAGAGTTGGGATTTAGCAATTTGAGCACCTAGTTCATCATAAGAAATATACAACTTAATGTCATCAGCGAACAGCTGAATACTAACTGAGGGTAAGTTGGAAAAAATTCGAGGCAAATCGTTGATATAGATCAAGAAGAATAGCGGCCCTAAAACCGATCCCTGTGGGACTCCAGATGATATTTCTCTAGTGTCACTAAATGTTCGGTTGACCTTAACACTGAAACAACGTCCTGTTAGAAAACTTCTAGTCCATCTCAAAAGATTTCCACGAATGCCTAAACTTTCTAGTTTGTGGAGAAGTTTACAATGCGAGACAACATCAAAAGCCTTAGTCAAGTCATAATAGAGACAATCGACAGATTTACTTTGGTCGAGGGCTCTCGTCCAACTATTAGTTACCGAAAGAAGCTGAGATTGAACTGATCTTCTAGGAACGAAACCATGTTGCTCTTCAGAAAATATAAAATGCATGTCCATCCACTTTGTTATCCTATCACGAACTATGCGTTCGAAAACTTTAGAAGGTGTGGGCGTGATTGCGATAGGTCGAAAGTTGTCTACATTCAAGGGTGGAGATTTTTTTGGAATAGGAGTGATGTAAGATATTTTCCAAAGAGAAGGAAAATGGCCAAGTTTAAGAGAGAAATTGAAAATATAGCTTAGTGGTTCTGCAAGCGACGAAGCGCATTCTTTGTAAAATTTCTGAGGAATAGAGTCAGATGTCTGCGTAAGAGAAGGAGACAGCTTTTTTAAATAGTACTTGACGTCTCCGGGAAGAATAAGCATATCAGTTAGGGAATGATCAATAACTCTATCAACATTCGGAATCAAACCATCATCGATTGAGAAAGCGGAACAGAAAAAATCGGATAGAGCACTAGCTTTAGCTTCATCCGTGTGAACAAAAGAACCAACTAAATCTGTGAAAGATGGAATCGAAGAATGGGATTTTAGACGATTTCCTACGTATTGATAGAACTTTCTAGGATCGGAGAAGAAAGCCTTCTGTCGATTTATTTCAAACTTCTTGATTTCCTTGTCAAGTTTTCGAGAAGTGCGTTTGAATAATTCTAGAACAGTGGGAACATGAATTTTAGAGAAAAGGGCTAATTTATGCTCGAAGAGGTTACGGATGTGCTCAGGATAAGTTTCAAAAGCAGCTTTCCTACGTTTTCTAGGGATAAATTTCTCAATTAAAGACTTCGCAATAACATTCAGTCGATCAACTAGGTCATCTACAGAAATGAAATCATCGAAAACAAGTGTCCAGTCCATATTTGATAATAGCTTATTGATATCTGCATAACTGGCTCGGTTGAAATCAAAAACTTCTACAACAGGTTGTGGGTTCGAAAGTAAAAATACAGAAAAAGTAATCGAATTGTGATCAGAGTTAGAGAACGGAGGACAAACTTTACAATTAGAGATACAGTCAGCTTTAGCAAGAACATGATCTATTATTTTCTTACCATGTGTAGGCTCAGTTACAAATTGATGAAGAGAAAAGTCTGTACACAAGTCGATAAGAGGCTCAGTTGAAGAACATTTTTTGTCAACAACAATTTCTAAGTTGAAATCACCACAAAGTACAGATTGTTGAGGTACCGCTAACAGTTGAGTAAGAACATCGAAAAAGGCATTATTCTGATGCACAGTAGTGTTTGGCGGTCGATAGCATATAATGAAACGTGTTCTGGAGAGTGATAAGTTGCATAAGAGATCGAAAGCTAAGACATCAGCTGATATTTTAGTCTTGAGAGTTACAACAGAGTATATTAAATGATTACGGATAAAAGCACAGACACCACCACCTCTTTTTGAAGTTCTATCACAGCGGAGCACACAATAAGGCAGATTAGCTGTCAATGAGGCATCTACTATGTTTTTATTTAACCAAGTCTCACTACATAATAGAATATCTGGTTGTGTTGATGACAAATAATGGTAAAGTAGATCAATTTTGTTTTTGAGGGAACGTGCATTGAAATAAGAAACAGAGAAAACTGAACTAGATTTATTGGAAGTTGAAAATAAAGATCTATAACATAGTCCTTTCTGGATCAGTTTCCCTGATTAGAAGATGTTGGTAACCGCAAGGGGGGCGGTAGAGTTCTTCGTGCTCCTCCAATTTCTTCTTTCAGCCACAGATCATCCTTGTAGAGAACCCAAGTCGACGATGGATTAGACAGACGGAGTTCTTTCAGTTGAGCTCGCTTTGCATTCCAGGTCATCAACTCATCAGGCGTCATTGACTTCCTGATGAAAACCCCCTTCCAACGGGGGTTTGAACGGATGGAAGAAGCTGAACGAAGTCCTGCCAACATGAAAGAACGAGCAGGAAGCATTACTTTGAGTAACCTACGATTACCTTGACCCATTCTGAAAACGGCTTCTGGTCTAACTTGAATATTGAGATCATCCAGAAGAGACTGGACGATAGCCTCGTCATGGACGACCCTCTCGCTTGCTGCTGGAGAGAGACTTTCTGGAAGACCCGCGATGACCAGAGAACGTGCCCTTCTGTGAGACTCTTGATCAGAAGTAGTTGACAAGAAGGCGGAAGGCGACCCAGATGATTTCAGTGTCGCGCTAGGGGGAAGGGATGTTGAATTGCAATGACATGTCTTGGAAGATATGGCTTCGAGTGTAGACGAAAGCATGGTTATGATCCGAGAAATGGATTTCCTAAGTGGAATCGAGATTCCGTCTGGAGCATCTAATGTAGCGAAGGCGACAGCTTCGGCAACTGTTTCGGAGATTGAGACACTGGCGGTGGGAGATTTGGTCGAAGGAGAAGACTTCGGAGATTTTGGGGAGGAATTCTTTTTGGTTCTTGGCATTTTCGTGTTGAGTTAACGAAAATCAATATCAGAGCGAATTGTCCAGTCACCACTCACTGTGAGGGAAAGGAAGATGAAAAGATCTTCATATTAATCAGGCGTCACTGCCTTTAAAAATGATGTAACTGATAATTTTAACACTTATCATCCATATTAGTAATTTATTATTAGTTTCGCCTGGATTAAAGTCAGAGCAAACACATCAAACGGTTCCATAATTTTCGTTTTACGTGGGAGCAATGAGTGAACCATAGTATTCGCAAAACGAGTATGTACTTTTAACTATTGACAGGATTCATTTTGAATACTGATCGGTTGAGTGATAATATGTAACTATTCACAAAGCAGACATTGAGCATGATGAACATACTATGTGAACCTTTTTTGCTTTCTTACACACCGTTCGCTGTGTGTGATTCATATGAGAGCTCATCCTCACTATTATAAACGACTGAATCAAATTGAAGTTTTTATTTCCTACCTTTATCATTCTTCACAAGACAACTGACTCAAAACATTTGGACAAGGAGAAAACTCAAATTCTGCGTTCAATATTAAGCTGCGTTGGATATCAAGCAGTTTAAAATTGTTTCCAAAACTTGCAACAGCAAAAACAGATTACAAAAGTGGCAGAATTAGTTGAGAAGGGATTCATACATCGTGTTCCGAAGTATAGATAATGTTCCATATTTACACTCTGTTGAATCACATGTTTTTCATGCCAAGAAGATGTCAAAGATCGCACAAGGTCCAACAAAATATCGTAGCTACTCAATCACGCACTGGATCGTTATAAGGGAAAGTCATTTCGGATTTGGCTCGGCAGGTAGAAAAAAGGATTTTAATGTGGGTTCCAAATTTTCTCATTTTCCCATCGCCAGAGAAACATCAACATATTGAAATAAGCTGCAGATGAAGTGAGCAAAGTCTGAGGTTTCAGTATAAATGTAGAAGTGTAGTTAAGGATCACAAAGTGAACTGGCTGCTTTCAGGATGTACTTCAACATACATAGGATTTTATAGTTTGCAAGTAAAAAAATAGGAAAAATAAGAAAATATTAAGCAGGAGAAAGCAAAGAGTGTGGAAGGAAGAGGTTATTAAAGAGTTAAGCGAAAGGCAGAGGTAGAAATAAGAAGAGAAACAGATCTGAGGACATTAAGAAAGAAGTACGAAAGAAATAGAGAGAGAAAGAAAGATAAGGAGAGTAAGAGAGAGAAAAAGTTAAAGAGGTGGAGGGAGAGAGAGAAAAAGAGAGATAAAGATGAAGAGAGAGGGATAGAGAGAAAGCAGGTGAGCGAAGCAGTGCAAAATAGAAAAGAAAGCGTAAGGATTGTTTGTTATAAAACAGCACTTGCCACTGTCTCGGAAAACAGCAGGAAACACTGTTGAAAGTAAACATTTGACGAGTCAGAATAGAACTCAAACCTAATCTCTCTCTCTACATATATCTCCCCTCCTACTCCTCTTCCATTTCTCTCCCCCTCACTCTAACTCTCATAATTTTTTTGTTTTTCAATCTCTTCACAACTACTTCCTAAGTTATTTCTCAAAATTTATTTATTTTCTCACTTTTCGATTTTTTTCTCCAAAATTTCCGTTCCCTATTTTTCTCGATTTTCTATATATTTTTCATTCCTTTATATTTAACTTATTTTTGCTCTCTAAGTTTGGCTCTCTTGATTTTTTCTTCTCTTTTGTTAATAATTCACACTCGCTGTCCGTCTTCTTTTGTTGTGATCGCCTTTTACCCCAATTGAACTGAGTCTACAACATTTTTTTGTGTAAACTTTAAGCTTGGTTGAGTCAGAAACTGAGAGTGTAAGAAAGTATGTAAAAAGGAAGAAAAGAGAGAGACTATGGTAGAAAGGTAAGGAAAGTCGTATTAATCAAAATAATAATAAAAAGATTCACCCCTGCCACGATAAATAAATTAAATTAAAGAAATTAAATTAAATTAAATTAAATTAAATTAAATTAAATTAAATTAAATTAAATTAAATTAAATTAAATTAAATTAAATTCATACTCAACTTATTCTAGGAAAATGATTTTTTCAAGAATTTGTGTGAAGATTGAATGATCTTTGAGAACGGAATCAATTTTCAAGAGCTTTTTTACGACAAAGGACTTTTCAGTTGACCACTTCTTCTTTTGACTTAACTGATCTCAACACTTCGTCACATGTGAATCTTTCCTAACTCTGAGAAAGTTATGAGGCTTAAACGTAATCACAAGCCCCAACGTTCACGGTTCTTTTTAGATAATTGTTCTGCATAAAAGCAGGAAGATATCCACATCATTCTTATTCGCTGAATAGCATAGACCATCCGAATACTCTAACAACACCTTAAAAGTAACTTGTTCTGAATAAAAGCAGGAAGATATCCACATCATTCTAATTCGCTGAATAGCATAGACCATCCGAATACTTTTTATTATTTTAACTTTTGGTTATTTTGAATATAATTAGTAGCATACACCGCTCGACTGAAACTCTATCTCTATATCTCGAGTATGCCACACTTTTCCGGTTTTTTGATCTACAAAAGTAAATGATCTCATCCTTATTACGCGTGCAATCAATTTTTTAAATGAAATAAAACATCTTGATACTTTCCACCTTTTCTCTACCCTGAAATATTTTTGCTTACTTTTCATGTGAACCGATCACTGTTGATAACTGATTTAAAAGGCGATTTTGTCTGTGTGCAAGGTAAGCGCATGCTATCGGCATGTTTTACTTCCTGTTTAACTTTTTTATAACTCAGCTCTAGCAGTATTGGAACATGACGTAGTGTGGAGTTCAATGAAGGCATGATGAGAATTCAAACTATCGATTCAGTTTTCGATAGGAGCAAATCAATATGATAGAAGAAAATTATATTAACGAAGGCGTGAAATAGAAAGAGAGAGATATTTTGAAGCTTCAAAATAATTATTAAAGTCGAAACGGGTATCACTAATCTTTTTTATTATGGAAGAGTAACTCACTTATCTTCCTTTCCCTCACAGTGAGTGGTGACTGGACAATTCGCTCTGATATTGATTTTCATTAACTCAACACGAAAATGCCAAGAACCAAAAAGAATTCCTCCCCAAAATCTCCGAAGTCTTCTCCTTCGACCAAATCCCCCTCCGCCAGTGTCTCAATCTCCGAAACAGTTGCCGAAGCTGTCGCCTTCGCTACATTAGATGCTCCAGACGGAATCTCGATTCCACTTTGGAAATCCATTTCTCGGTTCATAACCATGCTTTCGTCTACACTCGAAGCCATATCTTCCAAGACATGTCATTGCAATTCAACATCTCTTCCCCCTAGCGCGACACTGAAATCATCTGGGTCGCCTTCCGCCTTCTTGTCAACTACTTCTGATCAAGAGTCTCACAGAAGGGCACGTTCTCTGGTCATCGCCTGTCTTCCAGAAAGTCTCTCTCCAGCAGCAAGCGAGAGGGTCGTCCATGACGAGTCTATCGTCCAGTCTCTTCTGGATGATCTCAATATTCAAGTTAGACCAGAAGCCGTTTTCAGAATGGGTCAAGGTAATCGTAGGTTACTCAAAGTAATGCTTCCTGCTCGTTCTTTCATGTTGGCAGGACTTCGTTCAGCTTCTTCCATCCGTTCAAACCCCCGTTGGAAGGGGGTTTTCATCAGGAAGTCAATGACGCTTGATGAGTTGATGACCTGGAATGCAAAGCGAGCTCAACTGAAGGAACTCCGTCTGTCTAATCCATCGTCGACTTGGGTTCTCTACAAGGATGATCTGTGGCTGAAAGAAGAAATTGAAGGAGCACGATGAACTCTACCGCCCCCCTTGCGGTTACCAACATCTTCTAGTCAGGGAAACTGATCCAGAAAGGACTATGTTATAGATCTTTATTTTCAACTTCCAATAAATCTAGTTCAGTACTCTCTGTTTCTTATTTCAATGCACGTTCCCTCAAAAACAAAATTGATCTACTTTACCATTATTTGTCATCAACACAACCAGATATTCTATTATGTAGTGAGACTTGGTTAAATAAAAACATAGTAGATGCCTCATTGACAGCTAATTTGCCTTATTGTGTGCTCCGCTGTGATAGAACTTCAAAAAGAGGTGGTATTGTCTGTGCTTTTCTCCGTAATCATTTAATATACTCTGTTGTAACTCTCAAGACTAAAATATCAGCTGATGTCTTAGCTTTCGATCTCTTATGCAACTTATCACTCTCCAGAACACGTTTCATTATATGCTATCGACCGCCAAACACTACTGTGCATCAGAATAATGCCTTTTTCGATGTTCTTACTCAACTGTTAGCGGTACCTCAACAATCTGTACTTTGTGGTGATTTCAACTTAGAAATTGATGTTGACAAAAAATGTTCTTCAACTGAGCCTCTTATCGACTTGTGTACAGACTTTTCTATTCATCAATTTGTAACTGAGCCTACACATGGTAAGAAAATAATAGATCATGTTCTTGCTAAAGCTGGCTGTATCTCTAATTGTAAAGTTTGTCCTCCGTTCTCTAACTCTGATCACAATTCGATTACTTTTTCTGTATTTTTACTTTCGAACCCACAACCTGTTGTAGAAGTTTTTGATTTCAACCGGGCTAGTTATACAGATATCAATAAGCTATTATCAAATATGAACTGGACACTTGTTTTCGATGATTTAATTTCTGTAGATGACCTAGTTGATCGATTGAATGTTATTGCGAAGTCTTTAATTGAGAAATTTATCCCTAGAAAACGTAGGAAAGCTGCTTTTGAAACTTATCCTGAGCACATCCGTAACCTCTTCGAGCATAAATTAGCCCTTTTCTGTTCTAGAATTATTCAAACGCACTTCTCGAAAACTTGACAAGGAAATCAAGAAGTTTGAAATAAATCGACAGAAGGCTTTCTTCTCCGATCCTAGAAAGTTCTATCAATACGTAGGAAATCGTCTAAAATCCCATTCTTCGATTCCATCTTTCACGGATTTAGTTGGTTCTTTTGTTCACACGGATGAAGCTAAAGCTAGTGCTCTATCCGATTTTTTCTGTTCCGCTTTCTCAATCGATGATGGTTTGATTCCGAATGTTGATAGAGTTATTGATCATTCCCTAACTGATATGCTTATTCTTCCCGGAGACGTCAAGTACTATTTAAAAAAGCTGTCTCCTTCTGTTACGCAGACATCTGACTCTATTCCTCAGAAATTTTACAAAGAATGCGCTTCGTCGCTTGCAGAACCACTAAGCTATATTTTCAATTTCTCTCTTAAACTTGGCCATTTTCCTTCTCTTTGGAAAATATCTTACATCACTCCTATTCCAAAAAAATCTCCACCCTTGAATGTAGACAACTTTCGACCTATCGCAATCACGCCCACACCTTCTAAAGTTTTCGAACGCATAGTTCGTGATAGGATAACAAAGTGGATGGACATGCATTCTATATTTTCTGAAGAGCAACATGGTTTCGTTCCTAGAAGATCAGTTCAATCTCAGCTTCTTTCGGTAACTAAAAGTTGGACGAGAGCCCTCGACCAAAGTAAATCTGTCGATTGTCTCTATTATGACTTGACTATGGCTTTTGATGTTGTCTCGCATTGTAAACTTCTCCACAAACTAGAAAGTTTAGGCATTCGTGGAAATCTTTTGAGATGGACTAGAAGTTTTCTAACAGGACGTTGTTTCAGTGTTAAGGTCAACCGAACATTTAGTGACACTAGAGAAATATCATCTGGAGTCCCACAGGGATCGGTTTTGGGGCCGCTATTCTTCTTGATCTATATCAACGATTTGCCTCGAATTTTTTCCAACTTACCCTCAGTTAGTATTCAGCTGTTCGCTGATGACATTAAGTTGTATATTTCTTATGATGAACTAGGTGCTCAAATCGCTAAATCCCAACTCTGTTTAGCAATAAATCAATTCGATAGGTATTGCGATACATGGCAGTTGGCAATAGCTGAAAAGAAATGCAATGTTCTATATTTAGGTAATAAAAACCCATGCTCAACCTATTATGTAAGTCCAAATACTCTTTTCACGAAATCAACCTCTGTTAGAGATTTAGGTATTTTAATAGATGATTCCCTGTCTTTCAAATCACAATATGAGCTTTTGTGTCGGAAGGCATTACAAACAGTTTATGCCTTATTCAGAATTATTTCATGTATCACACCAGATATATATGTAAGATGTTACAAATCATATGTTCTACCGATTTGTGAATTTTCTTCATCGGTTTGGTCTCCTCATTTAAAAAATGATATTAGGAAAATAGAGAAGGTCCAGCATATATTTACTAAACTTCTCTATTTTAGATGTAATTTAAACTGCTCTCCTAATATTAGTTATGAGAATCGTTTGAATACTTTAAATTTGACCTCTCTATATTGTAGAAGATTCATTAATGATCTCACTTACGCTTTCAAAATAATCCGAGGTGAAGTTGATCTTAAAGTTAGTACCTTTTATGTGTTCAAACCGTGTAATGGTAGAACATCCGCCTTTAATTTCTACATACCTTTCACAAATAAGAGGCTAACTTTCAATTGTTTTGGAGTAAGAACGTCTAGGTGGATGATTAATTTACCTGCTCAAGTTATGACTTCTCCTAACTCTAATGTGTTCAAAAAGAGGCTCAAGATGCTAAATGTTCTTGAAATTCTCGATCTGCACTTACCTAATCTCTGAGTTGTTCCCTTTTTTTTGCTTTCTCTCTCCTTTCTTATTCTATAAAATCATTGTTCAGATGTTATTGTCAAGAACAACGCTCACTATTGTATGAGTTATCTTATGTTTTGTCACATCAGTATTGATGTATGAATAAATAAATAAAATAAAATACAGAACACAGTGTAAAGAGTGTTCGATCGACCTACAGTACCGTGCAGAAAGTTATGACATTGCCCTTTTTCTCCATAACTTTCAACGCAATGTTCACATGACTGAATTTTTTGATCAGTAACGTTAATCACGACCAAACGGAGTGAAAATTACTTCAGAATGCGTCTTACGTAACAAGTGGAATTGTTTATGACAATTTGAAAAAAGCTCGGTTTGATACAACTTCACAGAAAAATCAACATAAAATCTACAAAACAACAAAAAACTCAATTACACTCGGTGAAAATGTATACAAGACCTAATAATTGGTAGCCATACCCTTGGCAACGATTACAGCTTAGCATCTGCGAGGTCATAACACTGAAAAATACACAATGTCATAACTTTCTGCACGGTATTGTTTCTATCCTTTGAAATTGCCTTGATGATAAGGTTAAGTCCATAATTTCCAGAATTTCAGAAACCTTCAAGTGTCGTTTAAAAAATTCGTGCTAACAGCTAACTTGCTCGCATTTGTCTCCGCCTTGCGGCAGGGTACGCGCTTCCCTGAGATGTGAGACAGATTTATTTAGGTAGAATCATTGAATGCGCTCTGATTCACTGCTGGTGTGCAGCAGCAGTGAGGATAGTATGCAGCAGTGAGGATAGTATGCAGCAGTGAGGATAGTATGCAGCAGTGAGGATAGTATGCAGCAGTGAGGATAGTATGCAGCAGTGAGGATAGTATGCAGCAGTGAGGATAGTATGCAGCAGTGAGGATAGTCTTGTACAATCCTAGCATTATTTTTTATTCCTTACTTTAGGTTGGTTTGAGCCGATTTTGGATCGAACTTGGGAGACTTCGCACAATATTCGCGAACACTACCATCATGCTACGCCTGGACTGTAAAATACAAGTGAAATTCGAAGCGTCCGGTTCTCACAGTATTTCTCACAGTCCTTGATAATACATCCACTCTAAAAGAAACGCTTGTAAATGCCTTATTCTTAACCTCATTTCAACAGCAGTATTCGAAGAGCTTCTATCAGCAGTGTTCAAGAATATTAACGTTTTACCTTTTTAATCATTTCTAATGCTTTCTTCATATCCTTAAATAGGCTAAAACTACTGCAAACGATTCTTCGGAATCAGGCATTCTATTTGCTTGAGGCTCAATGTTGAAAAGTTAAAATCGAGTAGATTTTGAAAAACAAACTTCGCGGGAAAAAACCAATAATTTTTTTATTGGAAAAATGCTTCAATCTTGATAAGTGACCGATATGGATTAAATGAGAAAAATTAAATTTCTTTTTGAGAAGTGACCTATACAGACTGAAGCTCAATATTTTATAAAACCGAGCCTAAAAATGAAAGTTTTTTTCTTACGCTTCTCAATAAAACTAGTCAGAAAGGCAGCTCTGGTCTTCTCTGAAGTCGTGAATGGGAAGTTAATGTGAAGCAAGGCACGGCTGAAGTATCTTTCTGGATTTGCTCGCAACAACATTTTTTTTGTCTATGCAGAACTTTGTCACATTTCTTATGATGCACAACTGTCTCCACAAAAAAAAACCTCTGTGATAATGGGCGAGGCGCTTTTACAAGCGCAAAGCACCTCTGAAAAAACAGAAGAGTAAAAAAGTTTCCGATATAGGCAATAAAACTTATTATCGTTTTTTAGCATTATGAAATTTCAAACTAGAATTTACGAGACAAAACAGTGGGTAAGAAGTGTTAACCTCTTATTATGGTTTGAAGCTGATAAGTTACAGACTTAAAGAACCTCTTCCGCTCCAAGTCTAATTCCTAGCAATTCAGTCAATTACGTTTCACGAAGAAAGAGTTATATTTTTGTTGAGATGAGATTATGTGAACGAGTCTACAATTCTTATGAAATGTTGTAGTAAGGCAACAATTGACATATACATATTTCATAGACTCTCGAGCTTCATCCCAGTCAGTTGTTAAACAAATCTTAATTTTCTATGTGTCTTGGACAGAAATCAATCTTGTCCGACTTTCTCATACAAAATGGTTGTCCAGTTGACCTATTATATACAAATTCTCACACAAAATTATCAAAAAACGCCAAATTAAATACGTCAATTTTACTATTTATTCGGAGAAATTTATGTCAATGGTAATAAAACGGCGGAGTCGAATGAACGATATAAAAAGGGAGAAATAGAACAGAGAAAATTTCTGACGATGTGTATAATATATGAGAGGAAAAGATACAACAAGAAAATCATCTAGAAGCGAAAAGTTCAAAAGAGCATTAAAAAAGGGAAAGTTTGCAGAGAGAATGGAAAAAGAATCGAGAAGAGTTACAAAGAAAAAAGGAAAAGAAAGAGGAATAAGGTTAGGAAGTAAAAAAAGAGATTTAGGAAGAGAAACATGAGGAAATAGAATAACAAGTCAGAGAGATAGCTGGAATCAAAGCACAGGAAAGCGGACGGCGGAGATACACTCGAGACCGTAATAACTGAAGTATTAGCAGTCGAAGTTAATCCAACATTTACCTCTTCGCTCGTTCTTACCCAACAATCCATTCCACGCACTACAAACAATGCAAGCTGCCTCGCCATCTCACTATTTCCGGAGAAGTTTATTTTAGCTGTTGTTTTCTCCAATTTCTGCGTTTTTAGTGAGCAAAGTCTCCAAGGACTTCGTCTGACTCTACTATTCCCCTCTCCACTAATCTCTCACAATTCATTTAATTACTTCTGCTTTCTTTGAGTATCTGTTGTTCTTCTCTTCATCTTCTTTTTGCCCCAGGCTACAGAGAGCAAAAACACCGCATTGTAAAGATGCCGCGTCTTCAGGAACAAATAAGATAGGCAAAGAAGACAATCGCAAACAAGCCTAGTTCCAATGAAAATGATAAGGAGACGAAGGCACTCTGACACACAGCACGCACCGCGCCCCTATGAACTTGGCAAACAAACATTGGAGTAGACTCACAACAGAATGGGGGATAAAAATAGAATCGAAATTGGGGAAGCGAGTGGAAGCAGTGGAAGCATGGAGGTTGGGCAGCTCGAAGATCGAATATCTTCGACTAATAAATTTGAAAAACGACCAATGTGTTACATTTGTTTAAAATGTATGTACATCAGGAGGAGGGGGAGAGAAATATTGTTCTGTCAGAAATATAATACAATGAAAGGTGTGAAGAGACAAATAGGGGAAAACTTAGGCATCCTGAAAAAGCTGAATGGTTGCCGGATAGATTCGTTTAGTACTTGATCGCTTCAAAAAGTCAGGGCCTCTCTGAATCGTCAGTTCAAACATTCTCTTTTCAATCTCTTGGAACATGAATGCCATGATTCCGGTATGTTGAACTGAAGCTAGTACTTTAGTGCAACTTAGAATGTCTAGTACTTGTAAAGACTTCCGAAGCAAAAACTTCTTTTCAGTTAGCGGGCTACGATGACATCACGGACTTAAATATCAAAAGTAGTAGGAGACTTCAACAGCGACTTTTTATCTAATCCGTCAACTGTTTCTGATACGATTTTACGGTCTTTCTTAGATACTGCTGGCTATAATCTTATGCTTAATGATCCGATTCGCCATACCAAATGTATAGACTGGCTTTTGACAACTGAGAAGAATATTGTATCTAGCCCTTGCATCATTCCACCGTTTCATTCGTGTGATCATTCTGGAATTCAGTTCACCTTGCAATTTTCCTTTGCACTTCCTGAAAGCGATGTTATTCTTGATTTCGCTAGAGCTGATTTTGAAGCACTGAATGAATATTTTTCAAGTATAGAATGGGAGAATCGTTTTGACTACTTTCATGATATTGATGATTTTTATAATCGTTTCTGTAAAATAGTGCATGATGCGATAGAATTACATGTTCCGAGACGACTCCCTCGTTCTCCATTTGCCTCTTATCCTTCCTATATACATAGACTCATCAAATACAGAAATTCACTTTTTCTTGATATTACAATACCCTTCATTCGCACTATTTATATGAAAGCTAGTTCAGACCTTCTCAAACAAGTTAAGAAATGGAATAAGTATTGTGAGAGGAAAAAACTGAAGAGAGCAGCTGACCTCTATCGCCATATTGCTTCCCTCACCAAACCTAAATCAGCTCCCCCACGCTGTTTGAAAACTGCTACTGGTTGTACTGTTGTTGATTCTCTCTCGAAATGTGATTTATTAGCTTCCGAGTTTGCATCTTTTTTCACTAAAGACGATGGCTTTCCTCCTCCAATCTACGGTGATTCTATTCCTCCCCAACCAGATGATCATTTGTTCTTGCCATGTAATGTTTACCGAGTTCTCTCCAAGCTCAAACCTACTGGTAGCGTCGGTGCGGATGGAATTCCTCAAATAGTTTTCAAAAAGTGTGCGAAATCACTCGCTCTTCCGCTCACTCACATTTTCAATTTCTCTTTATGGCTTGGTAAGACACCTTCCGTATGGAAACATTCTCTGATTACTGCTATCCCTAAGTCAGCGAAAGACTCTTCCCTACCGTCCTCGTATAGACCAATATCCATTCTCTCCCCTGCTTCTAAAGTCATGGAACGTTTGATAAGAGCTATCATCGATGAACATTTAGCGAAATTCGAATTGTTACCTCAAAATCAACATGGTTTTCGCTCCCGTGCTTCTGTTGTTACCAATCTTTTAGTCTGTGAAGACGACTGGACACAAGATATCAGTAAAGGCTTATCTATCGATGTGATTCATCTAGACTTTACCAAAGCTTTCGATACGATAAGTATACCTAAGTTATTGACAAAACTTGCACGTTTCGGTTTGTCCCTATCTTTGATGTCTTGGCTAGAATCTTTTCTTGACGGTCGAATTTTTTCTGTACGAATGGGCAAGACAATATCTGCTCCTCAACCTGTGACATCTGGCGTGCCACAGGGTTCCGTATTAGGACCACTTCTGTTTTCTCTATACATTAGCGAATTGAATTATGTGCTTAGCCCTTATCCGAATATACGCTATCAAGCATACGCTGATGACATTAAGTTATATGTATCTCACAGTGCTCACAATATAACTGAACGAACTATAGAAATGCAGAGTTGTCTAGATAATGTGTATAATTGGTGCGTAGCCAACCATCTTTCTTTATCTTCGAACAAGACCTATCATCTACGCTTAGGCAAAACTTCTCCTCCTTTCAATTATCACCTAAATAACTGTGTTTTAAAAGTATCTACTCAAGTGAGAGACCTTGGAATCCAACTAGTACCATCTCTTCGCAGACATGACGCGATTCTTGAACGAACTATGAAGGTTACTAAAGCGATGTATGCTATGCTCCGCTCTATAAGCATCAATGATTCCCAAGTACTTGTTAAGTGTTTCAATACATATGTTCTACCTCATCTAGAATTTGCCTCTTGTCTATGGAATCCAATATACCGGAAGGATTCTGATCTCCTAGAAAAGGTTTTGAGATCTTTCTCTAGAATACTCTTTTATCGATGTTTCCCACAGCCTGATTATCCTCTCAGCCTTCCATGTTACAGAGATCGTCTGAATCTAATCGGCCTAAGTACTTTAGCCGAAAGAAGGGTGATTGCCGACCTTAAAATGGGTTGGAAGATCTTCAATGACAAGTCTATTATTGAAAAATCACGCATTTTCAAGAGCACCTCCTCTACCCGCACTAATATGAATGGTATTGCTATTGAATGTACTTCTTCGACGTCTAGATTCAATTGTTTCGGTTTACGTGTTTCAAGAATGTTTTACGTAATCCCGAGTGAAATACTGAATTCAAAAACAGTAGAGCAGTTTATAAATCGTCTCCGTAACGAGAATGTGATATGTGACCTGGAGAATAACTAGTAGCATTTAGATATTTGCCTTACTTTTAGATACTTGCCTTACTTTTAGATATTTGCCTTACTTTAGATATTTGCCTTACTTTTAGATGTTTGCCTTACTTTAGATATTTGCCTTACTTTAGATATTTGCCTTACTTTTAGATATTTGCCTTACTTTAGATATTTGCCTTACTTCTCGCCACACTTGAATATTATTTACAATGTCTCTCACCATAACTTTGCATTGCAAAATGTCGATAAAATATATAATATATATATAAAAGTATTAGAGTTAGTCAGACTAGGGCTTTTTGGAGGAATGTTCGGAATGAACGATTCTAATAGAGACAAAAGCTGTCAATTATGATTTGAACGATATGATCACAAGGAGTCGAATCGAGAGTCAAAAACTCTCTTTCTCTTTATATACAGGGTGTACAGAAAGTCCAGGTGCCCGACTTTGTCACTTGGCATCTTATTATTATTATTTATTATTATCGTGGCAGGGGAAGATCAGGATAGGAATTGTGGTATAAGAGTTGGCGTTTGTATAGTCCATTTGCACACGAGATGAGAGGCTGCTATAGAAAACAGCCAATGTCGCGTGAAAGTTCATCTACTAGCTCCGTGGAGTAGATCCGTGTAGACTCTTCCGGAAAAAATACTCGCATATCTGAGTCGGTACATTATATGTTTTGGATCAAATTTTTGAAGTGGTTATATGAGCAATTGAAGAATGACTCGGGTAAAAAACTTCCATACTGCTTCCACTCGGAATGGTACTAGAAAATTCTTTAGTTTATTATTTTTGCAGACTGGTAAAAGTAATTTGAATTTATGCCCTCTAGTAAAACGGCTGTTAGGTGCAAACTTCAGAAAGTTTTCCGATGTTTTTAAGCGACCGAAAACAGCTTTGTATACAGTAAGCAAATCAATAGAATTTCTTCGCGATAGTAAAGTACGCCCTTTGAGTATTTTTAGTCTCTGTTCATAGGATGGGATGTAATGCGAACGTTTGAATACTAAACGAGTGAACTGCTTCTGAATTTTTTCTATCTTCTTGATAGAAGTAACGTCGCTTGGGCTCCAAACCTCAGAAGAGAATTCGAGGATAGGTCTGACGTACGTATTGAATAGGCTCCATAGGATATGTTTATTTCGTGTTTGAAAAGAGCGTAAAATGAGAAAACTTACAGACCTAGCTTTGTTACAAATGTTATAGATGTGCTTTGTAAAGCACAATTTAGAATCGTAGGTGACACCTAAGTCACGGAAAACTGTTACTTCAGGCAGCTCAGAACCGTAGAGGGACAACTTGCATGTTGGATGAGACTGTCCGATTCGCATGAAAACCGTTTTAGTAGTTGAAATAGAGAGTCCCCACTTACTAGACCAGGAAGCAAGGGCATCTAATCCTTGCTGAAGAAGTTGGTGATTGCCTATAGAATAAAGTTTAGCGTCATCAGCGTATAAACGGCATTGAATACCAGGAGGAAGGCACTCGGGAAACTCATTGATGAAAAGGAGAAAAAAGAGGGGGCCCAAAACAGACCCCTGGGGCACTCCAGAAGTAACCACAGAAGACAGTGAATAGCTATGGTTGATAACTACGCTCTGAGTTCGGTTATTCAAAAAAGAAGAAATCCACCTATGGAGACACCCAGTAATGCCGTAATAAGATAATTTATTACAAAGGAGATTAATTGGGATGGAGTCGAAGGCTTTTTTGTAATCTATGAAAACTGCCGTTATGTAACTGTTTTGGTCTAGAGTTACGTTAAATTCTGAAAGAGTCGAGAGAAGGGCTGAAGAGCAAGAACGCTGACTGCGAAATCCATGTTGCAGAGGTGTTAGTAGCTCATGCGCTTCAAGATAATTGATCAATGAATGACGTATTATTTTTTCGAATACCTTACTCGTACTACAAGTCAGAGAAATCGGTCGATAATTATAAGGATCATGTAGGCTTCCTTTACGCTTATATACTGGTTTCACAATGGCATGTTTCCAAATTGATGGGGAAACGCCATGTAAAAGAAAGCTGTTGTATAAAAGAGAAAGAGGCAAAGAGATGGCACAAGCTGTACCCTTGAGAAAAGCATAAGGAATACCATCAGGTGATGTGGAACATCGTGATGGAAGTTTTTTCAAATAGCTGTATACAAGTGGAGGGCTAATATCAACAAAGTCAATAGAAGAAGTTACCTTTTTTTCGGATATTAAAGTTTGATTCATATTATAATCGTTAAAAGAAGAAGAGAAAACTCGGTTGAAGATGGATGCTTTTTCAGAGTCATCAGTTACAGTTTCACCTGAACAAGGATCTGTAAGAGAGCCAATAGAGTGATCCGACTTTAGTTTTGTATTTACAAAAGAATAGAAACGGCGAGGCCCAGATTTGGCAATAGAAGCTTCTTGTTTAGAGTTATAAAGACGAATTTCTTTGCGGAGTTGTCTAGAGACCCGTTTGTATGGGTTTAAACCAATTGAACGAGCCCTCTTGTATAGTCTCCTACTCTTTTGAAGAAGTCTGCTGATTTTCGAAGTATATTTTTTCTTTAAAGAATTTTGTATAGACTTCAATGGTATAGTTTTTTCTATGACTTTTTTAATTATTTCACAAAAAGTTTTATATAGAACATCTGGATCAGTGTTGAAATTTAGAACATTCACCCAGTCAACCTTACATATTAACATTTCAGCAAGAGTAAAATTAGCATTTTTGAAGTCTAGGAAGTGTTTAATGACTGGTTTGGGCTTCGAAGCTCGAATTTCGAAATAAACCAAGCAGTGATCCAGAGAAGGTAAAGGGGGAATAGTGTAGCAGTTTATTATAGAAGAAGCATGACTAGAAAGCACAACATCCAAGCAATGCTCCAATCTTGTTGTATTGTGAACACTCATAAAATTCACTTTAACCAAAGAATTTCATAAACTTAATAACTACAATAAAATAATTATTACTAGTACCATTTGTGACTATTTCTGGAGAAAACAAACTAATTTTATAAATAATGAAATAGATACATTTAATATAAAGCTTACATATCATGGTAAATATATGGATAATATCCCTTTTAACCGAATTTTTAATAAAAGTCTTAGAAGCAACATAGACGTAGAACTTTTCAAAAGAATTGATAAATCATTCAAAATACGCACTATATACAAATTAGAAGAACCTATCAGTAAAAAAATCTTTAATTACAATAACTTTTTAAGAAATCTAAACAAAACTATAATTGAAGATATAAACAAAAACAATTGTGTCTGCCATAAATACCCTCACTTTATTGAACATAATTTAGGACACGTTTGTACAGGCAACACGAATATTGTCTCGGATCCTCTTCTTCGTAGTATTTTAGAAAAAGGTACGAAATATCGTATTAGCAGTGGTAATTCTACTAAAGAAATTATTACAGAAGAGATTATACAATCAATTTTATCAACAACTGATAAAATTACAAGAAAATACAGCTTGAAAACAACTGATAGAAATCAACTAGCTAACCTTCTCATAAATAATAACCTCCCCAAAATCAAGAATTATATAGATAGATTTTATTATTCGGAAACATCAATATATGGTAGAATTCAAAAAAATATTAACAAATTAAAAAAAGACTTTATAATTACTCCAATCGATAAAGCCACAAATAACTACGCCTTTATATGCAAAAAATTATATGTTAAATATATTAATGAAGAAATGAATACAACTGATGATAATGTCAAAACATATGAACCTACTTCTAACATCAATAGCTCCATTATTATCAGTAATCATATCAAACACACCTTACAAAACGGAATAAAAATAAATTTTGATAATACTTTTAAAATTCCCCAAGTATATGGAATACCAAAAATGCATAAAAATCCAATAAAATTTAGATTTATCACAGGAGCATACAACAGTAGCCTTAAACCTATATCTGTTGAACTACAACTCTTACTAAAACACCTATCTAAACATTTTAAAAATTATTCTAAACAAACTGGTGAGAGAAATGGAACTAATCACCTCTTTTCCATACTCAACACTGAACCTTTACTAGATATTTTCAAAACATTAGATAACAAACCTAAAAACATTTTCTGTGCAGATTTCACTTCATTATTTACAAATCTACCACATGAAGTAATTAAAGATAACATGTATCGAGTAATTACAACTTGCTTTAAAAATTGTGGATACCAAGCTATCTCAATTAAAGGCAATCATACACATTATACTAATGACATTAACCAAAAAAGAACTTATCTACCCATTCAAATATACAAACTTCTTATATATATTTTAGATAATAGCTATGTTACTTATGGTGGTGAAATATTCAAACAAAATAAGGGAATTCCTCAGGGCAATAACGCTTCACCACAAATAGCAGATCTTACTCTAGCTATGATGGAATTCAAATACATTAACAAAAATATAAATAGATCCCATAATTTGAGGAGTTCTCTGAATTGTACATTCCGCTACATAGATGATCTTCTTCACGTTTCTGATAAGGATCAAGAATTTATAAAAGTTACTAAAGAAATATATCACAACTCATTAACATTAGAAAGAACTAATCATAATAGTAGTGAGGCCGTATTTTTAGATCTCTACATAACCATTGAAAATGACGGGCATATAAAACTTAACCTTTATAACAAAACAGATGACTATAACTTCAAGACCCTCAAATATCCTCATTACACCTCTAACATACCTATCTACATTGGCCTAAACACCATATATACCGAGGTTTTAAGATTCAGTGATAACTGCACACGATTCGAAGATTTCTTGAGTAGATTCAAAATACTTATTAGAAGATACCGTGAAAATAAATTTCCAGATTTAACTATAATGGGTAGACTTATCAAAACACTGCGTAAGAATCCTAAAATTGAAGTTAAATATGACATTAAAAACCATATAATCATTTCACACTTTTCTAAACAATTCCAATAAATTATTTCTCTCCATATAATATGAAATATTGATAAAACACCCATCAATTTGATTTCAAACTCCTTAATCAATAACTTATTACTATTTATTTATTTATTTGAAGTACATTTTGCAATGTGACAACACGAGGAAGACTCCTACTGACAAATTTAAATTAAATTAAGTAAAAACATAAATTAAAAAAAAAACAAACACAGTGAGCGAACGACCTTCCTATCCAGCGAACGACTATCCATATACTCTCTTTCTCTTTTTATTCTTCCCATACCATTTTCATTTATTTGGGTCAAGGTCATGTCATGTACAAATTAGTAGATCTATAACACATAAACATTGAACACTACAACAATCCCTTCTCCTAATATCATCACCATCCTAACTCACTCCTCTTCATTTCTTACACTTGTCATTTGGTGACAATACCGACGAAGGAAGACGACGTGAACTTTCGGAAGAAGAGCACCAAAGTGAAGAATGGGAAAATGAAAATTGGTTTTTATTATTTTTTTAATTTCTAGGTTATTTTTTAAAATCTTTACTTTATTTAGTTTCTCCTTTCACATTTTAGGTTTGTTTTTTACTTTTTTCCGTTTCTTTTGCTTCTTTCTTTTCTATTTTTCGTTTCTTTTACCGTTTGCATTAACTTTATTATCATACTCTTTTAAATAATTCCATTTAGTTAAATTTTTTAAATTTTACTCTTATTTCTTTACAATTGTACTCTCTGGGCACTCATTGATGAGCCCCACCCAGAGAGTGCAGAGGTCTGTCTGAGCGGGGGCGAAACAGACTTCTGCAATGTCTACTTTGCAGTAACATTTCACTTTTCTGTGTGCTTAAAAATATTTTTCACATGTTTATTCAACTTTCTCTTATATTAACTATAACTCATTTTTCTTTTTATCACCTTTCCTATAATGCTGAGTGAGTCCTGCTGATAAACAGAAAGACAGAAAAAGTGATGCTGGATGAGAAAGAGACACTTTATCTTCTTTGTTTTGCGTAGCGGTCGTGTGATTTTTCGCTTGTATCTTATTCATAATGTTGCTAACATGCCCTGAAAAAATCAGAATGATAACTCTTTTCGTTTTCTGGTAATGCTCCCTGATATGGACCGAGGCTACATTCTGCGCTTGAGCCAGTCCGGTCACACTCAAAAGCCCATCGCCAGAACCACTGGATTCGCCTGCAGCACCACTCAAAGCACAATACGTCGCTTTCGTGAGACTGATACGACGAATGACCGTCCCCGGAGCGGCAGACCAGTGATCGCGACCACCTCCTTCAACGTGAGAAGCATCCGAGACAAGATTCGATATAACCCCAAGCAGAGTCTCAGGAAACTCGCGAAGGAGCTGAATATCTCGGCTAGTTCTGTTCAGACGATCGTCAAATCTCGCATTGGACTTCGCCCCTTCAAGCTGCAGAAGACTCACACATTGACGGACCAGATGAAGGTGAACCGTCTTTGCAGATGTCGTGAACTGTCAAAGCGGTTCAAGCCGGTGGACTGTTTCAATATTCTCTTCACCGATGAGAAGTTGTTCAATATTGAGCAGTCCTTCAACCACCAGAACGATAGGATTTGGTCTAAATCAGTCAAAGATGCCAATAAGAGTGGCCGTTACGTCTCGAGAAAGGGCCATCCCGCTTCTGTCATGGTCTGGGCCGGGATTTGCGCGACTGGCAAGACTCCGCTCGTTTTCGTCGAGCAGGGAGTCAAAATGAATGCCAATAACTACCTGAACGACATTCTCATAAAGGAAGTATTTCCCTGGAGCCAGGCTCACTTCGCGGGACGCAAATGGGCGTTCAAGCAGGACTCTGCGCCCGCCCACAAGGCTAAAGGGGTGCAAGACTGGTGCAAGACCAATTTACCCTTCATGATCACATCCGCCGAATGGCCTCCGTACTCACCTGATTTGAATTCTCTGGACTTTTCTGTGTGGTCGGTCCTTGAGAGCGAGGCCTGTGCTTTCCTACACAAGAATTTCGAAAACTTGAAGCGCGCCCTACAGAAGGCGTGGGAAGATCTTGACGTCGCTTACCTGTCCACCACGTTGGGTGCCTTCCACAAGCGACTCCACGCCTGTGTCAAGGAGAAAGGAGGGCTGTTTGAAATTTGAAAACGCAGTTATATCCCAAACTATTTGAATAAACTTTGATGAAAATTTTGTTTGATTTGTTTGACTCAATCCGTTAAGTTTTTATCGGAAAAATACTATGCACCTGGACTTTCTGTACACCCTGTAGAGAGATCTCATATGAAGGTGTGAAAAATTACTTTTTTAACATCCTAAGGCAGCTTCAAAAACAAAGGCAAAAGTGGGGCATTTTTGACTGAAACGTTCATATCAGATGCGTCGTCTAGGAGTAGAACTTATTGTCAAATCTTCTTATACTTTTTTATATAAATAAAATTAAGTAACTTCGAAATAGTTGCTACCATACCCTTCCGAGCTTCTAGTCTTCTACTTGTTTCCTCGTATTCTTTCATGGTAATCTTTGGGCGTATGCACACACATGCAGTATTGAAATTAAGTTGTTTTTTTGTTGAGAAAATTACATTTCTGATAAAAATACAGTTCGTGATTAAACTGTTGACTACAACAAAAAAACTATTCATTCAAAGCCGAGTGATCGATTTCGATCGTTTTCGAAGGTTTTTTTTTAATTTCCATCTTTTTTAAATAGGCGGTTTTTACAATATAATTTTTTGTTGAAAAATAGTAAGTGTATATGGGCCCTTATGGACCTAAGAAATAGTTTGATTAATCTTTGCTTCATTGTCCACGAAATCGGTTTTGAAACTTTAATCGTACTATAGTTGTATTTGACTGATGAGTAAGTATTTGATACATAACAAGAACAAGAGTTTTAGGCTCTGCTATCTAATAAACGAGAACTTTTCTTCTTAACGGCAAAAACAAAGTTCGGTTTTTGTTAAAAATTGGTTAACATAAGTGGTTAGTTTCTCGAAAAAGAATCAACGCTTCTTCACTTTCATGCTCCACAAGTACGAGAAACCGTTAATCACTTCGAAGGCCAACGCAGGCGTGTAATTGAGAATAACTGGAATCGCTTCAAGTGAATTTTTGTTATTAATGTTTACTAACTTAGTCTAAAAATCGAATGAAACGTTTACATTTTCATTGGAAGTATCTCATTACAGAATTTAACAAGCAGTGTGTGTGTGTGTTGAATACTCATTACACCGTCATTATTATCATATGGGTTGATATGAAATTTTAACCAAGAACTGAAAATATGTATATATGTATATATGAACTAAGTTAGCTTGAATGTTTGAAAATTTTCATCCAGGGAGATATAGATCTCATCCAAAGGACAGAGAATGTTGAGGAGATATACGAGATAAGTCCGAGAAAGAGGAAAGAGAAAAGGCGACTAAAAGAGGAAGAAAGAAAAGGGGAGAAAGAGATGAAGATGGAATGAGCCGATATACGAGAGAGAGAAAAGTAAAAAGGGGGTATTTACACGAGGAAGAAAAGTAGAAAGAGAGAGAGAGACATCTAGACAAAGAGAAAAAAAGAGACAATGCAAATGCAATCTGCAAGTCTTCACAAAGTCCTCCTTTCTATGTATTGTAATTTATTATCTGTTATAATGTAGAACTATGTATAGTTATTTTCGCTTCTTTTTTCATCCATCATAATTGAAGCAGTTCTTCCATTTACTTAGAAATCCAATATTCTATATTCAAACAAATCAGCTTTTTTTAAAAACCAAAACATACTGCTCATATTCATCATATAGCAATGCACTTGCAAGATCTGTAGATAAATATTTGCAGTGAAGCATAATGAATATTGTTTCTAAGTTTACCTCGAATTCGAATTTTAAAAAAAATTTCATAATTTTTCTTATCACTTCAAAAATAAATGGTTTTTTACTTACTTTTCGCTATTATTTTTTAACTTTCCTCACTTTTCCTATAATTATTTTGTTTCCACTTTACAAACCATTTAGTTTCGTTTCCGCGTTCCTAGTCTCCTCATAGAGCAGGTTTACCTAATCAAAAGCATGATTTTCGATTCTTCCGCTCGACTAAATAACTGAAATATATTCGAATTGGTATTAACTTCCCAATAGACCTCGAAATATTAACATGACTAAGAAATTCTAATTGCGCTCAAGATCCTTTGATTTACTCCGAAATCCGGCTCATTGGACAGTTGAAGGGGGATGGGGTTACACTTTACGAAAATGGGGTTACACTTTACGAAAATGGGGTTACACTTTACGAAAATGGGGTTACACTTTACGAAAATGGGGTTACACTTTGCGAAAATGGGGTTACACTTTACGAAAATCTATACGCTTTTAATAAAAGCTAGTCATACGAATGTTTTGTTTGTCCATTAGTCTCTTTTTTCACATTTTTGCAGTCTTCCTTCAACGTATCACGACACTTTGTACCGCGTCACTTTGTATACGACACTTTGTACCCGACACTTTGTACCCCGTCACTTTGTACCGCGACACTTTGTACCGCGACACTTTGTACCGCGACTTGAGTGAGGCCGCGCGTTTTATTTTTACATTAAAACATATTTTTACATTAAAAAACGCTTAGGCTTAGTAAAAGTTTACGATAACGAGGCCGTACGGCTTAGCTAACGAGGCCGTACGGCTTAGCTAACGAGGCCGTACGCGGTACAAAGTGTCGCGGTACAAAGTGTCGCGGTACAAAGTGACGGGGTACAAAGTGTCGGGTACAAAGTGTCGTATACAAAGTGACGCGGTACAAAGTGTCGGTAATTCTTCCTTCAAAGTCTGCCGTTTTCTCTTCGAATAAATCTTTTTGATCTACACGGTTCTGTCGCGAGTTGTATGGAACATCTTGCTTTTTTGTGCTGAATTATTCGAAGAAGCGTCTCTTGAAGATATATAAATTGGCGTTTTGACCATTTTGCTTCAATTCGCATTAGAGACTTCCGTAGTTAAACGTTCGAATGCGGAAATCAATTAAAGCTGTAACTCAGGTGTTTTTATAACTAATTTTTTAGGCTTTTAAATCATATTTTTGAACTATGAAGAACTTTTTAGTTTTAGTTTAGATTTTGCCATCAGTATTGTGGCCGCATTATTCGAGGCTGTTAAGAATTGAACTGATTCAATTTATGCTTAATATGAGGATATTTATCACTTTTCCAGTTCGACGTAGGCTCCTCCCTATCCTTGGGGCGCGTTATGTTGCATTTCGACAATGATGTTCCTGTTCTCTCTCATTTTGCTCTCTTCCTCATCCCTCTCCCGCTTAGGCTTAGTAATGTTTTACGCTTACGAGGCCGTAAGGCTTAGGTCGATCTTGGCGCCAAATGTCTCTCTTACTCTGCGAGAGAGCATTTGAGCGCAAATAATTGACTCCGCCCCGAGGGGAAAGAAGGGCGGAGCCTTCGTCGAACTGGAAAAGTACCGGATAATCTAATAGTAAAAGTTTACGCTAACGAGGCCGTACGGCTTATTCTATCGAGAAAAAAATTTATGTAAAAAAGAAGCATCGTACCAATGTCTGCAAGAAAAGACGCAGGGTATGCCCATAAGGGGATAAGAGCCCTTTTCTAAATTAATTAGCTGACTGGATGTTTCACACGGCTCTTTTCTGAGCCGTACGGCATTTCAGGATTATTATATATATTATATATATTTTATCTACACTTGTCAGTGCAAAAACAAACATTCAAAAACCACAGATAACAATGGTGTCTTTAAGAAGCAAAGAAAAAAAAGAAAAGAAATCTAAGACAATTCTTGTAACAATTTATTACAGAGCGCGTCATATGTAGTGTCTAATAATTACATCCATATGTCTGCTGATTCGAAACGGAAAAACTAAAGTGTATCAATGATATTGATGACAGCTTTTTTAAAAACGTGTTCACTCGGAACATTCAACACATCTCTCGATAATCTAGTGAACATACGTGCTACCCTTAATGAGAAACAATGGAAACGGGCCGTATTATGTGTTGCTTCGACATACAAACCGTTAACATTTGTCCGTGTAATCGGAACCCATTTGAAGAACTTTTCCTTCGCGACAATGGAACTATTGTTGTAAATTTTCCAACCCATCATAAGATCCGCGACTTTCCGCCTGTCTATCAAGGAAGAAAGACCTAGGTTAGCCAATCGACAAGAATAAGAAGGAAGTGCACGTGGATAATCAGGATTAGGAAAGCATCGGTAGTATACAATACGAGTAAAAGCTTCAAGTACTTTCTCGATAATTTTGCAGTCTTTTTTATAATATGGATTCCAGAAGCAAGATGCAAATTCTAGATGAGGAAGTATATATGTGGAAAAGCATTTGAGTAGAATAACTGGGTCGTTGATGGGAACAGCACGGAGGAGTGAATACATGGCTGCCGTTGCTTTGCTCACTCGATCTTCAACAGCTGGGCCTCTGCGCAATGATGAGACAACTTGTACTCCCAGGTCGCGAACTTGGTTGACACGTGATAACAGAACATGGCAGGTTGAATAGGAGGCGATGAGAGATTGGTACCCTATATGCAGATGAAGAGTTTTACTGGGAGACAAGGAGAGTTGATTACATTCACACCAAACAGTAATAGCATCGAGTGCAAGTTGTAGTTCTTGACTTCGCTCTAAAAAGGTATCTTTGTTATAAGACACATACACTTTAATATCATCGGCAAATGCTTGGAAATGCACATTAGGGAATTGAGCTAGTACATGGTTCAAATCAGTTATGTATAAGATGAATAGCAGAGGTCCAAGGACAGAACCCTGGGGAACCCCTGATGTCACATTAAATTGAGGAGAACGAGTCCTACCAATGCAAACTGAAAAAGTGCGATCTGTCAAGAAGGATTCCAGAAACAATAACAATTGAGATGGTATACCATAATGTCTACACTTGTAGAGAAGCTTAGGAATACTAATTGTATCGAAAGCTCGAGAAAAATCGAGATATATGACATCGGTGGAAAGTCCACTCCCTAGCGCTCTCGTCCAGTCTTCCTCACACATCAATAAATTGGTGACAACAGAAGCCTTCTCTCGAAAACCGTGCTGATAATTAGACAACACATCGAATCTTTCTAGATGCTCTATAATAGTCTTACGAAGTAGGCGCTCTATTGTCTTCGATGCAGGGGACAATATCGATATGGGCCTATAGGAAGAAGGAGACGAGGGTTCTTTGCCTTGTTTAGGAATTGCGGTCACAAAAGAATGCTTCCAAATAGCAGGAGTCGAAGATGTGATAAGACAGAAGTTGTATATGTGGGATAGAGGAACCGAAAGCGAAGAATGACACATTTTGAACACAAGCTGAGGAATTCCATCGGCACCGGTACTACCCGTGTATTTCAATTTAGACAAAGCACGTGAAACAGTATACGGAAGAAAGATACTTAGATTAGCTTGTGGAAGAATGGGATCTCCAGCGGGGCGGGGTAACAAACCGTCATCATGGGTAAAGGAAGAGGCAAACTCAGCTGCTAGTAAGTCACATTTACTTTGAGAGTCAGTCAAAACAGAACCATTTCGATCAATGAGAAAACGAGGAGGATTGGGTTTGGGACGTGTGAGAGAAGAGATATGCCGGTACAAATTACGAGAGGATGTGAGCCTTTTCTTGAGGCAGTGCTTATTCCACTTGTTGATTTGTTTAAGTAGATCACAACTAGCTTTTTCATACAGTTTTCGAACAAGTGGGTAACGAATATTGCGAAATAGTGCATCTCGATAAGAGATCAAGCTACGAATATGGGGTGGATAGGCAGAGAAAGACGAGCGAGGGGCCTTCATTGGAACATACAAGGACAGAGCGTGGTGGAGGAATAGTAGGAAGCGAGAGTAAAGGTCATCTACACAAAAGAACATATCGAAAGCAGCTTCCCAATCTATAGAGGACAAGTAATCATTCAAAGCAGAAAAATCAATTCGAGAATAGTCTGGAACATGTTCAACGTCGATACGGTCCAAGCATATATGTATATTGGTATCGAATCCTAAATGATCACAAGACGGAAATGAGGGAATAATACGGGACTCGGAGAAAAGAGAAGGATGAGATGTAACGAACCAGTCAAGTGATCGGTTTTGGCGCGTTGGGAGGCGGCACAGAAACGAGAGGTTGAAGGAGGAAATCAGAGAATGAATTATATTATCGGAAAAACTAACAGGAGGACTCAGGGAATTAGAATTGAAATCGCCCACCAGGAAGAAGGGATGATTAGATGTTGAGAAAAGGTCGGATAGAAAATCACAAAAAACTCTTGTCTGATCGGAACTATAACTGGGTGGACGGTAACACACAACAATTCGTAGAAAACAAATTGAAATAAGAACATCGATGGCTATGACTTCTGTACGAGAGAAATCTATTGCTGGCTTAGTAAAAGAGTATACATCACGAATAACAATGCAAACACCACCGCCTCTAGAGTCACGGTCCGTTCTCACAACAACATAAGGGAGATCTCCAACAATTTCACAATCCTTAATCCTACCATGGAGCCAAGTTTCGGACAACGCTACAATATCTGGCTGCTCAGCTTCTAGAAAAATTCGGAAGGCTGCTAGTTTAATACATATAGAGCGCATGTTAAAATAGAAGAACTTGAGAGAATTCTTACCCGGACATGATCTTAGTTTGACGGGAAAGAAGATAAAGGTCTAACAGTTTGCAGCCTCGAACGACGAATAGCGTCGGCTTCTGCTCTTGGTATCACTTCTCCATTGTAGACAACGACGTCTTTCCCCTCGGACACTAGTCTTCTTTTCTCTTGCCGAAGCAAGAACTCCTTCTCTCGCATTTCTTTGGTCAGACTTGGCCGAATGAAAATGTTTCTGAAGCGGTTGTCATTTCGAAGTGCGAGAAGTTGCCGCTGAAGTGACTTCGCTGGAAGAATGACCTTCAGCGGTCTGGAGGCCGGTCGCCCATTAGAGTTGTGATTGATACCCATCCGAAAATGGGCCAGTCCGTGAACAGCTACGCCAGCTGCGTCGAGTAGCGAGAGAACCAGAGCGTTGTCATGAGCTGTTTGTGAAGAAGGGAGAGCAGTAGGATCCGGATGTTCTGGAGCCTTTTCGATGACAATAGATCGGAGTCTTTTGTCCTCTTCAATTTCGTGCTGGATTAAGTCGACGGTGGGGGACTGAGTGGAATGTATATCTGATAGTTTCTTGATGACAACAGCGCACGTCTTCAGGAGTAGCAAGACGTGAGGAGGCAGGGAAGGCTTCTTTGCTTCTGATTCGGCAGAAATACAGCTGTCGAGTGCTGAAGTCAGAGCAGCAACTCCAGTAGGATCACAATCGTTGGAAGAAGTTTTTTCGGCTCGTCTTTTGGGAGGCATTTTGGGCAGTAAAGGCAGTAAGAGCACGGAAGAAATCGATACACAGAGCACTATGGACACTCACCACTCGGTAGAGAGAACTGAGACGCGATTAATTTAGCTTCAGCAAGTTTCACATCAACGCGGTTCTCAGTACGATTTCGGCTGAAATAACTCCCATCGAAGAACTCATATATTCTATTTTTTGTTTCCAAGAAACAAAATTTAGTTCTTGGGTATTCGCGCAGGTCAATCGAGTCATCTGAAGTCAAAATTTTTGAGTTTCTCCGTTTTCGCGCGATTTATTTTCACTCACAAACTCCTAGGATGGAAGCAGAACAAAGCTGTTTGAGCATAACAGAGCAGAGTCCAGGGGTCATGAACGTGCACGAAGAAAATAAATAGTCTCAAATTAATTTTTTTAAAGGAAATGCATTTCATCACCAACTCGAAGTTGGTGAACTATATAATGGTCAAACGCTGTTTCTCTCGAAAACTGAATCATACGTGCATACCAATTTAGGCAAATTTTATATAAAAAAGGCGGGTTTTTGTCAACAATTAACTTTGAAAACGGTACGAGCATTAGGTCTCAGAAGTACTGTGTCAGAGAGGGGAAGGGGTTAGAGCTTTAGACGAGCGAGAAGACGATCATGTACAGTGCTGGACATAATGATAAGACACTGATTTTTGATGATTTCAGCCGGTTCGGAACCGTAAAGGTAAATGGAAAATTATGATTATCTTTTTTTTTTCGCCTTCGAAAACCATAGTAGCCGTAGTTTAAAAAAACAAAATTTCTTAGTTCTCGAGAAAAACAATTTTTTAAGGATTTTGACCTGGACATAATGATAAGACACTTGACAGCTTTTTATCAATAAATCTTTATTTGATATTTCTTGTCAACAAAAACGATTTAATAATTGATAGCACGACCTTTCTTCAAAAGAATGTCAGAAATCCGATTTGGCATGCTTTCATATAACGCAGAAATTACATGTGGCTCTATTCCATCCCACTCCTTGGTTATCGCAGCTTTAAGCTCGGCTGTAGTGGGGTATTGTTTGTTATTTTTATAAACCCGACAAACCAAGAGTTTCCAGAGATTTTCCACCGGATTCAAGTCCGGAGAACGAGCCGGCCAAGGTAGCAGAGAGACGTTCTTAGCCAACAACCATGACTTGGTGGAGGCGCTGGCGTGAATAGGAGCGTTGGCTTGCTGGTAGACAAGCTGACGACTGTGGTGACTCCTCATGAATGGAATGAGAGTTGTTTCCAGCACCGCCTGGTACTCTGCCGAGTTCATCCTAAATGACGGGAAGGAGATTGGCAGCTTTCCGAACGATGAGAAAGCTCCCCAACACATGACTGATCCGCACCCAAAGTTGCGCCGACTGAAGTAGCGGGGCTCTTTGCGGAGATCCCTCCAATAACACTTGGAGCCATCTGGACCGTCCAGATTAAACTTCTTCTCATCCGAGAAAATGATCTGAATTGTCTAAGTTATTTTAAATAATTATTTCTTAAGTTATAAAAAGAGCAAAAATTTACCTTTGTCCAATCACGTGCCATGTTTTTTTCGCGAAGTCCGTGCGTCGCTGATGATGAACAGTGGTGAGATTCGGAATCTTCGTCATTTTCTGACGTGTGATGTGAGGATTACAGCGAATAGCGCGTTGAATCATTCTGCGAGAGACATTCAAGTTGAGCTCTGCCTTAATGTCCATTACGGAGGCGGTCGAATTCGAAGCTTTTCTGGCGATTTGCCGCTCTTCTCGTTCCGTGAGCTTGCGTGGACGTCCTCCAGAGGTTTTCAATCCATATCCAAGAGGGTCGGCGAGGTAGTTGGTAATGACAGTACGCGAACGACCCAGTGTCCTAAGTGTGTCTTATCATTATGTCCAGGTCAAAATCCTTTAAAAAATTGTAAAAGCGAAAAAAATATGATAATCATCATTTTCCATTTACCTTTACCGTTCGGCTGATATCATCAAAAATCAGGGGTGTCTTATCATTATGTCCAGCACTGTACTTAAAGGCGTGACTTTGAGACTTGAGAGGCCATTTGGTTTGAGATTTTGGTATCAGATCCTGTTGCAATTCTTCGTGAACGTTACTAGGCTTCCTTGCTTGCAGGTGTTGAAAATGTTGCGTCCCGTACGTGCTCGATTGTTCATGATCAACATGATCGTCCTGTTATCTCTCGTACCTGTTCTTCGGTACCTTTTCCCGCGAGTTGGAGAACTACCGTTCATCAAAAGTTACTCACCTCTTCTTCTGGTATTTAATCAATCTAATGGAGCGTTAGAATTCAACTTTTCACTTTGTCAAAGTAATCTCTGCAAAGTGATTTCGTTAAACGCTCTAATGTCTCACCACAAATTGCCGTGAGAAGAAAAATGGACTACTGTATTTTTTATATTCATATAAAATTACGTCCAACAGTTAGTTATTATATAAAAAATACCGTAGTCCATTTTTCTTCTCACGGCAATTCGTGGTGAGACATTAGAGCGTTTAACGAGATCACTTTGGAGAGATTACTTTGACAAAGTGAAAAGTTGAATTCTAACGCTCCATAAGTGATTAACGTATTACTGAAACATGATAATTTTTTGGAAATATTGAAAAATCATAAATAAGCAACACATTACCACTTGTGAAATTAAACAGTAGGCCCTGGGCCTATACTTAAAAACGGCCTGGCTCTATTAATTACGTTCATCACTGCTATTCTGTCTTCATCAACTATGAGGCACTTTAGTGTAGGGGTGAGTGTGCTCGACTGTGGGTAGCACGGTGAGAGTTCGGATTCGCTCTGATGAGCAATTTTTGCCAAATTTTATTTTCTCATCAGAAAATTATTTTTACATTAAAAAACGCTTAGGCTTAGTAAAAAGTAGGCTTTAATCTACTTTGGCCGTTCAAAGATTTTTTACTCAGAAAGAGATTTTATTCATAAAAACTCCCTTCCCCCCTTTCTCCTTAGGGCCTCCCTTCCACCCTTTAGGGTTCCCCTTCCCCCTCCCCCTCCACCCCCCTAGGGCCCCTCTACCCCTCTTTGCCTCTTCCTCCCCCCTTTCCCCTTTAGGGCCCCCCTCCCTTCCCTGCATAGGTAAACCCTCCGTCCCCCTCCCCCCTTTCCTTTCCCCAAAATTTATAATGATAATTTAAAAAGAAAGGAAAAGAAAAGAAAGAGAAAGAAAAAAGAAAGAAAGAGAACAAGTGAGAAAAAAAGAAAGAGAAAAAAAATTTATTTTTTTTAAATAAAGAAAGAGAACAAGAAAGAAAAAATAAAGAGAAAAAAGAAAGAGAAAAAATAAGAAAGAGAAAGAAAAAAGAATACTAATTAACTGAGCCAGGCCGTTTTTAAGTTGAGGCCGTGTTTTAGGGCAGCTAAGAAAAAGGGAGGGAATGGCAGGGCCTACTGTTAAATTTCACAAGTCATATCACCCTTGTGTTTAATGTAGTAATTCGAGTGTTTCGTGGTTTTTGAATGAGTTCTACCTCACGCCGGACTGCGTTTCTGAATTTTTTTACTTCTTCGTTCCTAAGCCGTTTGGTCTCGTTCCTAAGCCGTAGCGCAACCTCGATAGCGTAACTTTCGCCTAAGCCTAAGCAGAAAAAACATGAAAACCTTTTTCCTGAGTTTTCGAATTAATTGCCTGATTGTGAGGAGAAAATAAGAGAGAACTCTGCAGTCTGACGCTGCACCACACGTAGGTTACGAGCAGAGTCCCCAATTGCAAGCTTCTGTTAGCGGTGTATGCATATATTTTGAGTCAGTCACACAAGTATACAGACATGGAGGTGAATTTCACTTTAGCCCCTTTCCCCCCTCTTCACAGACATGGAGTTGAATTTCACTTTAGCCCCTCCCCCCCCTTCCCCCCCACGGGATAAAACTCACTGCAAATGTTGTATGATACTGGCTATTAATTCTCATATTTCTAGCATAGATTGGACGCTAGTTTTCTCTTGTCTCACGGTGGATGAATGTGTAGAAACCTGAACGAATAGCATAAAGGCACTTATTTCTGCTTTTGTTCCTCACAAGAGGCCTCGAAAAGTCCACCTTTCATACCCTCGCAAGATTCGTCACATTTATAGTTTTCTTCAGAGATCTAAGAAACGCTCGTCTCAGTCCTCGACAACCATTCGTTTTTGTAAGAAATTGCATAGAGAACTTGTCAAATTTGAGTGCAAAAGGGATACCTAAGAACTATGAATTGTTCTTCCGCTCTTTATCAAATCGCATCAAAACTAAGACGTTTCCATCTGTTCTTAAAGTTCAAAACCTTACGTTGACTGATGCTCTAGACCGAGCTACTGCTTTCTCTGATCACTTTCATTCAATTGTTACACCAGTTAGCCAAGGATCTCTTCCGGATTATAAATCCGCTCGCTCTCTCCATTTTAACACTATCATAACTGCTTACGATGTTAACAAGTTAATTCTTCGCATGAAACCCAATATGAATACTTCACCTGATAACATTCCCAATGTTTTCATTAAAACTGCAATTGTTCCCTTTCTTCGCCTCTTTCCATTATTTTCTCCAACTGTGCTACCCTAGGATACTACCCGCTCCAGTGGAAGAAGGGCATAATTAGGCCAATTCATAAGGGCAGTTCTTCCGATGTGAATAACTATAGACCAATTACTCTTGTATGCTCGTTTGCCAAGTTACTTGATAAGTTAATGCATGACGTTATCTATACTCATTTAGAATCTGAGAAACTCCTTCACTCCTGTCAGTCAGGCTTCAGAAAGAAGAGATCCACAGTCACGTCCTTGGCTGAATCTCACTCTCTTTATCTCTCATATATAGCAAAGAAGACTAAATTTGATGTTTGTCTAATTGACCTATCCAAAGCCTTTGACAGTGTCAATCATAGATTCCTACTCCAAAAGATTCAATGCCTTGGAATAAATTCTTCTATGCTCGCACTCATCATATCATTTCTTTCCGATCGCACCTCCAAAGTGCTAGTAGACGATTCATTTTCTGAGAATATGTTATACTCAACTGGTGTGCCTCAAGGGAGTTGTCTTGGTTCTCTGTTGTTCGATGTATTCATAAATGACATCATAGAGATTATTCCCCAAGGTGTACACTGCTTTCTTTATGCCGATGACATCAAGTTGTTCTCAGAGAATCCTTCACTCATTCAAACAGCCCTGAATGCCATATCTATGTATGTATGCTTTCACTTGGTCACTTACGATTTCTACCCCCAAGTGTTTCGTGGTTCATTGCGGTCCTTCCAATTGCAATTTCACCTATTTTATCAATGGGATAGCGTTGCCCTCACAAGAAACAGTCAGAGATATAGGTATTACATTTGACAGATCGTTATCCTTCTCGAAGCACATTGATTATACCTTCAAGAATTCTGTTAATCTCATGAATCTGATTATGCGTGATTTCAAGACTTCCTCGCCCACTGTACTACTTAGAGCCTACAAGTCTTATATACAGGGTGCGGCAAAAGTCCAGGTGGACATTTTTTTTTCGATGAAAAACTTAACGGATTGAGCAAATCAAACAAAGTTTTCATCAGAATTTATTCAAATAGTTTGGGATGTAACTGCTTTTTCAAATTTCAAACAGCCCTCCTTTCTCCTTGACACAGGCGCAGAGTCGCTTGTGGAAGGCACCCACCGTGGTGGACAGGTAAGTGACGTCAAGATCATCCCACGCCTTCTGTAGGGCGCGCTTCAAACTTTCCAAATTCTTGTGTAGGGAAGCACAGGCCTTGCTCTCAAGGACCGACCACACAGAGAAGTCCAGAGGATTCAAATCAGGTGAGTACGGAGGCCATACGGCGGATGTGATCATGGAGGGTAAATTGCTCTTGCACCAGTCTTGCACCACTTTAGCCTTGTGGGCGGGCGCAGAGTCCTGCTGGAACGTCCATTTGCGTCCCGCGAAGTGAGCCTGGCTCCAGGGAAGTACTTCCTTCATGAGAATGTCGTTCAGGTAGTTATTGTCATTCACTTTGACTCCCTGCTCGACGAAAACGAGTGGAGTCTTGCCAGTCGCGCAAATCCCGGCCCAGACCATGACAGAAGCAGGATGGCCCTTTCTCGAGACGTAACGGCCACTCTTATTGGCAACTTTGACCGATTTCGACCAAATCCTATCGTTCTGGTGGTTGAAGGACTGCTCAATATTGAACAACTTCTCATCTGTGAAGAGAATATCCAAACAGTCCACCGGCTTGAACCGCTTTGACAGTTCACGACATCTCCGAAGACGGGTCGCCTTCATCTGGTCCTTCAATGCGTGATTCTTCTGCAGCTTGATGGGGAGAAGTCCCATGCGGGATTTGACGATCGTCTGAACAGAATTAGCCGAGATAACGCAGCTCCTTCGCGAGTTTTCTGAGACTCCGTTTGGAATTTTTGGATGCTTCTCATGTTGAAGGAAGTGGTCGCGGTCACTGGCCTGCCACTCCTGGGACGGTCATTTGTTGTACCAGTCTCAAGAAAGCGACGTATTGTGTTTTCAATGGTCCTACGGGAGAATCCAGTGGTTCTGGCGATGTGCTTTTGAATGTGCCCGGACTGGCTCAAGCGCAGAATGTAGCCTCGGTCCATATCAGAGAGCATTACCGGAAAACAAAAAGAGTTATCATTCTGATTTTTTCAGGGTATGTTAGCAACATCATGAATAAGATACAAGCAAAAAATCACACGACTGCTACACCAAACAAAAAAGATGCAAAGTGACAAAGTTGTCCATCTGGACTTTTGCCGCACTCTGTACTCCCACTACTTGAATACGGTACTGAGCTTTGGTCCCCATGTGACATCGGTCGAATCAGTAAGCTCGAACGAGCTCAGAGAACATTTACCCGTCGCATATTATATAGATCTTGTCAAAAAATCAGATTACCCAACTCGCCTTAGATTATTCTCTCTTGACACTCTTGAATACAGAAGAGCCATAGCAGATCTTTGTTTTATACACAAATGTATCCATGGACACTTTGATATGGACCATTCCTCGCTTTTTTTTCCGTTCATCCAAGTCCCTATAGCAACATAGTTTCTCATTTCCTCCGAATAGTTCTTCCTTTCAAGCTATCTAAACACAACAATACCTGCGCATCACGAGTTATTGATGTATGGAATAGCCTGAACGAAGACATTGTTAGAATCAGATCAGCTCATGCATTTAAAAACTCTTTGCTTCAACTTCCTTGTGATATCATTGTCCCTAGAACACGAATTAAGCTTTGATTATGACAATATCACGTTACCCATCGTATGTACATTTTAGTTAACTACCTCCATATGATCAGATCGCTTTGAATTCGCTGTAATTTTCTGTGAACTCCTCAAATATTTGTTTTAAACACTGAAATTACTTTGTATCAGTCATCTGTTGTCATGTCACTCTTAAATATGCAATGTGTTCAACCGGAATAAAGAATTGAATTGAATACGGCACTTTTGTACTTTAGTCCCCCTAACAGAAGTTCAATGGGTCAGATGAGTTCAATGGTTCACCAGAGGTTCAATGGGTCAGATGGGTTCAATGGCTCATGCGCAATACGTCCTCCGTTGTGACAACACATAGAGAGAAGAGTGCACTGACAACTAGAGTAGGAGGAGGCACAGTGCATTCTCTGACAGCGAATAGAGAGAAGTGCGCAGACAACTAAAGTAGGACCAGGGGCCTCTTTCTAATTGGATATTTTGGATACAGCGATACAATATGGTCTTTCTAATCTTTCGATACAGCTATACAACTGGATACAGCGATATTTTGTGAAGGGCACCTGTATCCCTGTAAAGGTTCTCTCTCTAATCTTTTACAGTTTACAGCAAAAAAATCGAATCTTTACAGAAAACGGATACAAATTTACAATTTTAAAGGTTGCTGTAAAGATGGATACAGCACGCATTTACAATGTTTTTTCTTTGTGTTTTTGTTTTTTTTCTTCTTTATTTTTTGTTTTTCTTTATATTTTGCCATCTCCATTTTTTTTCACCAAAATTTTTTTTCAATTATTTGATTTAGTTTTATCTTTGTCCATATTATACATAATTGAAAACATGATAATAATTTTCGCAATTGTATATTCATATCAGTATTGTAATATTTTTCTACTTCAAAGTATTATTATTGCAAGTTTTTCTTTAAAATAATTTTTTTCAATTGAAGGTGGTTGGCGGATGCAAGTCTTTTCGTACAAAAAAATACAATGACTATGTTTTCGATGTAAATGAAGTTGCAATGTCATCGATGAGAAATGAATAGTTTATGATTGAGTTTTAGTGCGGTTTAGAAAGTAGTTTTTTTTTTCCAAAAACTAATTCGAAATTTTAACATTAAATTTAGCTTAGGCTTCGTAAAAACTTACGCTAACGAGACCATTACGGCTAAGTTGGTAGAAACCGTTTTATAAAAATTCCTTCAAGTAGTATAGGGTCCAAAAAACAACAGAAAACCAAAAAAGTTTGTGAAAAAACAACTTTTTGGAATTAAAAAATTGTTTAGCACATTTTTAAGTTTCGGTGCGTTCAAAAAAATGTATTTTTTTAAAAAAATACAAAAAATGTAAATTTTCTTATGCGGTTCCGTTCGCCTATGCCGTACGGCCTCGTTAGCGTAAACTTTTTCCTAAGCCTAATCGTTTTTTAATGTAGAAATAATCTTTAAAAAAGTTATTTTTGAAAAACCCCAAAAATAGAAAAAAATGAAATGAAAAAAAGTAAAGCGCACCCTACCCAAATAAAAAAAGCACAAAAAATTTTGTTGAAAAAACTAGAAGAATACATCGCTTACTTAGGTCACGTAAAATACAAAGAATAAAAAAATTTGAAATCTAAAGCCTAGTTTAGCCGGAAAATCTTATCAGTTAAACTGCACTAACGCCTCTATGTTATTATCATAATCTCAATCATGTATATTATTAACGTACAATTTAAAAAAAAGACTTCAAGTGTTTGCATATTGTTTGATGGCAAAAAAAAGAAAAAAACTGAAGGTGTCAAAATATGAAGAAAAAACTGAAGGTGGCAAATAATGAAGAAAAAAATGAAGAAAAAATGAAGGAAAAAACAAGAAAAAAGAAAAAATATGAAGAAAAAACAAAATATGAAGAGAAAAAATGAAGAAGAAAAAATAAAATTTGAAGAAGAAAAAATATGAAGAAAAACAAAACATGAAGAGAAAAAAATGAAGAAGAAAAAACAAAATATGAAGAAAATTGACCGAGCAAACGAAAATTGCCCCAAACTCAACAAATATTTGTATCCGATACAGCAACTTTTTGTATCGTCTGCTGTATCGGATACAACTGTGAAATGTATCCATTTATTTATAGGAGAGATTAGAAAGACAAGTAAAATATCGCTGTATCCAAACTTCCATTGTATCGCTGTATCGCTGTATCCAAAATATCCAATTAGAAAGAGGCCCCAGGCACAGCGCATGACGCAGAAGAGCGCGAGTGGCCATGCGCTTTCTTGTGCTCTATTGAAGAGTCAGATGAATGACCCATTGAACCTCTGGTATGGGGGGCTAAAGAACAATAGTGCCAAAAGCCCCGGGCGTTGTAGGGTGCTGCATTACCGTATAGTGGGTTAGGATATGCTTCAATGTATAACTTTTTCGTTGTATTTTCATTGTACTTTTTCTATGATATGATTGCTTAGGCTTAGGCAAGGGGACTAAAATTCCAGGAATTTTTTTAGGAGAAGTGGCGCTGTGAGGGGGTCAAAATTTAGTCCAAATGTACTTCAATTTCCTATTTTTCATGGTGGAACTTGCTTTTTTTTCAACAGGCTTGCTCGAAAAAAGTGGGGGAAAACGAGAAAAAATTTAGTTTTGTTTGCTGAAATTTTATACCCATCATTTGTACTTTTTCATTTCAACGCCCTCCCCCTCTCAGAGGTTCAATTGGGTCAGTTTTTGGGACAGTTATTTGGTCACTTTCTTGATACGGTCTCGTTCGCCTATGCCGTACGGCCTCGTTAGCGTAAACTTTTTCCTAAGCCTAAGCGTTTTCAATGTAAAAATAATTTAGTTAATGTAAAATAATTTTTTTTAATGTAAAAATAACTTTTTGTAAATGTAAGTAAGTCAGAATTATGACCCATGGAACATCTGGGAGGGGGGGCCTAAAAAGTGCCCATAATTTTAAGCTCATTTCATGATGTTTTTGAAACTACATATGAAGATGAACGGACATACATCAACCTTTTTTTAATATAAAAAACTGTATCAGCTGGTTTATTATTTTATATTGTCCGATGAAGGGAAACGAAATGACTGTACGACTGTAAAAGTCGAGATAATGCGGAATTTTCTAAGCAGAAAAATAGTACAACTATTTTTGATAAAAGGAACTCAACTTCGATGCAGAATTTTTTTTTTAAATGTAAGAAAGGTGAAGGGAAAGCCAGCTCAGCAGCAGAGATTGAATTGAGTGTAGATCGCCTCGAGTTTTTTTGAAATTTCTAGATTTTGTTAGAAATAGGTCTGTCTTTGAGAGCGTTTTTAAAAGATCGCCTAGGTCTGCGAACGCCGTTAGGCACCCCATCTATAACTTGCGTGGGTTTTTAAAAAAAACTTTTACCTAACTTGACGCACTATGTTGAAAAGCGTTCTCCGAAAAAAAAACATGTGTTGCATTATTATTGAGTTACGTTGAATGCAAAACTCTATTATATATCTCATAAAAAGTCCGCGGGTTTTTCTGTTGTTTTTTAAAAAAATATATATATACTACTCGAAAACCTGGAAAATGTTTGATTTTGCATTACATAACATTGAATAAAGACAACAGTTTTATTGAAAACAACGGTTTCATAACATTGAAAGAATACAACAGTTTTAGTGAATACAACGGTTGCATAACATAGAAAGAAGACAACAGTTTTAGTGAATACAACGGTTGCATAACATAGAAAGAAGACAACAGTTTTAGTGAAGACAACGATTGCATAACATTGAAAGAAGACAACAGTTTTAGTGAATACAACGGTTGCATAACATAGAAAGAAGACAACAGTTTTAGTGAATACAACGGTTGCATAACATAGAAAGAAGACAACAGTTATTATCAATCAAAGACTTTGAAAAAAACTTAGATTAATTTATTATCATCTCACATAATTAATCTCACATCTTTGTGTTACTTATTATATTATTGCGAAAAAAATCAATGTATCTTTCAAGTTCTGAACACGAACTATAGCTTTTAGCTACACCACACAACAACCGATTCATTCTTGACATTTACTCGACTTATTCTTGACCTCCAAGCGATAATTTTTTTTGTCGATAAACTTTTTTCGACAAAATCGAAAAACATTTTTTTCTCGGAAAAATGACGAAAAAACCGGAAAAATCGAAAAATGTGTAACCCTGGTGGGGAACTAGAGTTTATGTAATAGGGAACATTCTAATTTTAGGCCCCTTCCTTTTCTGTTCCTCACCTTTAGCCCCTCCATTCTGTTATGTTCTACTATGGAATAGAAGAGTTCTTGTATCACGGATGATTCTAAAGTTCAGTAGAGGGCTAAATTAAAAGTTGCCTGCAAAAATGAGTGCCTGTAGAGGGGTATTCATGTCAAAGACGTCTCAAAGGACAGCGCCGGAAAACATTCAATTGTAGAAGATCAGAAATGCTCAATAAATCAGAAAGAAAAACTTAATTTATCAGCGAGTTGTTGATGAACCTGTTTTTGAGCATAAAATGAATATCTAGAACTTTCAGTTCAGGTGCTGCACAAGTAACCATCTCTCCATTCGTTTCGTTTTCTATTGAGCCCTTGTATTCATCATGCAATGAAAACACTCAGCTGCTTGTTATGGTTGGTTTCCCCTGTTATCTTCCTTCTAGTGCAGTTTGAACATGCGAACTCTAGGTAAAATAGACAGCGGGTTTCATTCCCAGACTGTGATATAATTTTTTCTAAATTCTAAACTTTCGCTTCTTGCAAAACTTTTTTGAAAACATATTTGAGAACCAAGAACTTGGACTCAAAATAATTCAAGTATTTAAATCAAATTGTTTTTTTATTCATTATGGCGAAATTTTATTTAAGGTTATTATTCAACCAGAGGAGATAGATCTTCGCAGCACCATTCGATCAAGTTGGGCTAGTCAGAATGCGCGTCACCCGCAAACACGCGTCATGTTCCTCGTAGGAAGAACGGTTTGCTTCAGGGTTATTTTCTAACCCGCACTGTGGTTGAGTCTTATGCTCTTTAAAAACAGCTAGTAATGAAAAATATCTGTTTTTATTCAGTTGTCTCTTTTGCGACTTGAAAGAAACAGGTTAGTTCGGTTAGCTCGCAGAAGAGATGACCCGGCATTATGAACCTATGCCTATCAAATGTGTGACAGATTATGATGAAAGATCCGATTTTACAACAAAAAAGATCTTTTGGATGGCGTTTTCAACCTTAATAACTCAATTTAAAGAGGAAATCTTAGTTTTCCAATGGTTTCAAAGCATTTTAAAATTCAATTCAGAGAAAGACTGACTCATAGACGAAATTTTAAAACAGTTTTTGGCAGAATTTTTCATCGCTTTGTCTATTAATTACTGTACGCTGATCTTCTCGTGAATTGTTGATAGAAAATTAGGCGTTTGAGTGGAAAACAAGAACTCGATTATATAAATCAGGGCTTGCAGGCAAACACAACTACCAAAAAAGGTTTTTCTTTTAGGTAACACTGAACTCATTTGAAGAACTTGCTATAGAAGGAGGCAAATTTCATGATATCGTACAGGTTTAAACTTTATTTTTTGGTCATTTTTTCTACTCTCACTTTTTGCTTCATTTGTTCTACTGCGTTAAACTTTTCCTCTCTGACAAATTTCTTTCCAACGCAGTAACTCCAAATTTTATACTCTCAGTTTCAATTTTATAAATAATATAAGTGCGCATTGAGATTCTACAGTTGAAGTGACAAAAAAAGATGATGAGTTGAAGTGACAGTTGAAGTGAAGTACAGTTGAAGTGACAAAAAAGATGAAAGATGAGTTGAAGTGACAGTTGAAGTGAAGTACAGTTGAAGTGACAAAAATATGAAAGATGAGTTGAAGTGACAGTTGAAGTGGCAGTTGAAGCGAAGTACAGTTGAAGTGACACAAAAAAGATGACAACGTTTCTCGCTTCTGATTTGCTAGAGGCTAATTCATCGTTAGAATCTATTACAGAACTGTGCATTTCAAATGTTTCTTACCGAAAATAAAAGTGGCACTTAGAGTTGAACTCTTTAGTTTTCAAGCTTTGTGAGCTTGGTCTTCCTGAGCGAGGCAATCAGTCTATCAAAATAAAAAAAGACTCATCTCCGAGGGTAGCAATATGATAGAATGCACTGACTATTAGACAGAGTTCATCACACACCACACAAAATATCCCCAGGGGTTGAATGGTTACCGGACCACGGACATCACTGAACCACGCTCCTCATGCCCTGCACGTCCGTTCATTACTAATCAACGCCACTGTGCAGGAAAGAGAAAAAGTGTTTGACGCACTATTATGTATATTTTCTTGATAAAGTCTCGTTAGCCTAAGCCGTACGGCTTCGTTAGCTTAAACTTTTGCCTAAGCAGAAAAAAAAAACATAAAAAACTTGAAAAGCTAAATAAAGCGCATGTGGCGAAGTTAAGAATTTTCCCGCGCAGTGGCTTGGATTAGTAATTAACGGGCGTGAAGGGCGTGAGAGGCGTGGTTTAATAATAGCCCGGACCAGCTATGTATGTTGGCGCATACATGTTCGCGCCGAAAATGATCTACATTCTCTTCTTCCGTTCTATTTTATTTTCCCTCTACTTCTCTTTTCACTTTTTCTGCCTATCCTTATTTCTTTTTCAACTCACTCGGCGCGTACAAACATGCCTTATGGGGCGTTAGAATTCAACTTTTCACTTCAAAGTAATTTTCTGCAAAGTGGTCCCGTTGAACACTCCAATGTCTCACCACGAATTACCGTGAAAAGAAAAATGGACTACGGTAAAAAAGAAAGAACACAAAGCGACGATTTTTCTGTAAAAATTCATAAAAAATTACGTCCAACAGTAAAAAGTACTATAAAAGTATCAGTTTGCAGAAAATCACTTTGCAGAAAATTACTTTGCAAAGTGAAAAGTTGAATTCTAACGCTCCATTATACCGGTCTCACTTATCGCCTGATCCCATTACGAAGGGGCTGAGAAATGTTGGTCTTGCTGGCACAAACGAAAGAAAATAACTACAAACACACCAGCGGTGACCCAGAGAGGTGAGAATATCTTCATCTCAACACAAGAAATCAATTATCCGGCGACGAAGCAGAAGGCAAGATAAAAGCGCATAGAAGATCATTGTTCACGAGGCACTTTCAGTTATACTTCTCTTTTTCGATTCCACTGTTATTACGTTGTGACAGGCTGACGTTCCTGAGGGCTACTACAACCTCTCTATGAAGACGTACGCCGCTCTCAAATGGAAGCAGCTGAGATGTCCGCACGTGAAGTGACTTTTTTTCCGCTAAACTTGAGGTTTTGAAAAAGTTTTTTTAGAAGTTCCTACGTTCAAAGACTGGAGCTCGAGTCGGATTCTTACAAGGGAACGTGGTTTAGAGCCGTTTAAATAATAAAAAAAGTTTTCTCTCGGTGAAGATATGATATGTCCCAAGATGCGGGTTCACTCAAAACCTGCCAATCTCACCTGTAAATGTAAGAAAAACTTATTTGAAAAACCCTCACGAATTTTCAGAAACATTGTGTACGCTGTCTATCTGTGATATTCTTACTATGATTCAACGTAATCAAGTGATAGCATTGCGCAGTTGGCTGAGGCGGAGGATTGGAGCCGATAGGTTAAAAGTTTGAAACCGTCCCAGTCGTTTTTATTGCCACTTTTAGGAACCCAAAGAATCGATTTTAAATCTAGTTTTCAAAACTATAGCTTTGAGCGTATAAATGTAACTGTTCATTAAAAGTTGTTCACCAAAAAAAAACTTTGTTCGGAAAAAAATTCCGCGAAAAAATTTCCATCTCTAATGGTAGTGATAATCTATCACGAAACATTTAAAACATATGAAATATTCACAATAACAGCATCTAATCATAGGGACACATTCACAAGAAATCGAAGAGCATTCTCGCTCTGTGATAGTGCTGAAAGCATATGTATTCCGAGGGAGTTTCCAATTCGACTGCAACCCTATCCAAGTTTTCTGCAGCCCTCAAACTGTGTTAAAGAAAGTTAATGAATCGAGGAGCACAGAACTTATTATATGTTAGAGAAAGAAAAAGCAATATTCTATCTCTTTGTGAAACGATGAAGTTAGGAATATCGAGAACCCACACATGGTTTACCAGTTTACGATTGAATGGTTGGAAAAAGTATATGTCTAATGGTTGACACAGAGCTGTACATTTTGGAGGTATATCTCTGATCGTAAGATTATTTTAATGAGGTAGGTTTGAGTGGAACATGCAATGATCTCTGAAAAAAGTCCAGGAGTCTATGATTAGTGGCAACTTTTGTGGAGAGTCAGGCTCTACTACACTCCGTTTGATCCATTCCTCTGTTGTTTTGTTTGGTCATAATCTATGACTTGCCGGCTACTACGGCCATATTGGAGTATTTATTCGACCAGCGAAGTGGGAATCGGCCTTTTTGTTCTTGCATCTGGACGAAGAGCTTGGCTCCCACTCGGCCACTCGCGAATAACATTGGTAGAACAAATATTCTTTTCTATCTGATAGTCGGTGAAATGGTCATTAAGGTAGGTTTACTGCCAAACTCCATCAGTAGGAGAATCACAACAACGAAGGGTTAAAAGTTCATTTTGAAACGTTTGAACCAATTGCTGTTATTGGACTTTAAGACTGTTTTATGACGAAAAGATGTGGCACGAATTCCAACACAACTTTCACATAGGAACTCTTGATTCTTTCGACACGCCAACAACTTTCCCAGACTTTTCTCATCATAATGATTTCTCTTTCTCGTCCGATTTTTTGCGGTTCCTAAAGTAAAAAAAAAGAATCGACTGAGACGGTTTCGAACTTTTAACCCATCGGCCCCAATCCTCCGCCTCACCCCACAGCGCCACGCTGTCCCTTGATTTCTTTGAATCATAGTGAGAATATCAAAGATAGACAGCGCACATAATGTTACAGAAAATTGGTGGGGGTTTTCAAATAATTTTTTTCTTACATTTACAGATGAGATTGGCAGATTTTGAGTGAACTTGCATCTTGTGACATATCATATCTTCACCGAGAGAAAACTTTTTTTCCATTTTTATATGGGTCTAAACCACGTTCCCTTGTCAGAACAAACGAACGAAAACAGAATTATGAGGTAGAGAGAAATTTAGGACTCTATCTCTGCGATTAAGGACTCTATCTCTTAAGGATTCTATCTCTGCGATTAAGGACTCTATCTCTTAAGGATTCTATCTCTGCGATTAAGGAAGGACTCTATCTCTTAAGGATTCTATCTCTGCGATTAAGGACTCTATCTCTTAAGGATTCTATCTCTGCGATTAAGGACTCTATCTCTTAAGGATTCTATCTCTGCGATTAAGGACTCTATCTCTTAAGGATTCTATCTCTGCGATTAAGGACTCTATCTCTTAAGGATTCTATCTCTGCGATTAAGGACTCTATCTCTTAAGGATTCTATCTCTGCGATTAAGGACTCTATCTCTTAAGGATTCTATCTCTGCGATTAAGGACTCTATCTCTTAAGGATTCTATCTCTGCGATTAAGGACTCTATCTCTTAAGGATTCTATCTCTGCGATTAAGGACTCTATCTCTTAAGGATTCTATCTCTGTGATTAAGGACTCTATCTCTTAAGGATTCTATCTCTGCGATTAAGGACTCTATCTCTTAAGGATTCTATCTCTGCGATTGAGGACTCTATCTCTTAAGGATTCTATCTCTGCGATTAAGGACTCTATCTCTTAAGGATTCTATCTCTGCGATTAAGGACTCTATCTCTTAAGGATTCTATCTCTGCGATTAAGGACTCTATCTCTTAAGGATTCTATCTCTGCGATAAAAAAGTATAATTGCCATTTTATTACCTAGTTCAGAGTGTGTAGTGGAGTGTTGTTGACCTTTGCAAAGATAAAATCCAAAAACAAAAGCTCTGGATAATTTCTAGAGAATGCTATTCCAACCCCACAATGTTTGCCTATAAAATCGAATTTGGAGCGTTAAATAAATTTATTGTATCCTTTCCCTTTTTATTCCATGAAACGAATGCTTTTTTATATTGTTATTTTTTCGGGATTTACTCGTAGCCATGGTCTCCAGTCCCTATTTTCCGAAAATGAACCAATAACTCCGAGATACTAAAATTATAAATTTGAAGTCATAAAAAAAATTCTAATAATTTGTTTAATTTTTTTTTTCTTTTGAGTTAGTAACACTCTCTTTTTTGAGGTGCTTCATCAAGGCAGACAGCGATAATGTTCTCAACCTGCATAACTTTGAAAGAAGTTGCAAAGAAGCAAGTGAGAACTTCTCAACATGGCCTAGCCTGTTTTCTGCTGCGATGCTTAATGTCAACCCACTCACAATAATGTGATTCGTGAAATAGCAGCAGTTGAACTACATTTTTTCTTAGAAATTTTAATTTTAACTTTTTATTTGCAAAATTCTAGTTGAAATCAAATCCTAATTTGATTGAGAAGATAGTGAAATATGTATTGAATTCTACAGGAAAACACGATGAGATATTTGGTAAATGCGACGTGTCCAGGAATATCTTGAGGAGAGCATCGAAATGGGCCGTACCTTATCATGTTCTACCGATCGCTAGGTCTAATCTTATGTTTGATTTAATTATGAAAATAAAGACTATTTTCCAATGACGGATTTGAATCCTAGATTTGAATCCAAACACCATTAAACACAACACAGAGTGTAAAGTTTATGCCGAAATTCATGCGCTTTCTAAAAAGCTGATGACACATACGCTGTTAGTGTACCAATTATGTTTCTCAACGCATATTGTCGGTTTCTTTTCCAATCGGTTGTCTTCTTCTCTCTCACAAAGTCTTCTTGACCTGATTCTTCTGTGGGTGAGAAAAAAGAGCCTTGTCCCCCCCCCTCCTCCTCATCAAACACTAGTGAGCGTAGTTTTGAAATTTTTATGAGATCTGTCGTTTCAGCGAGAAATATCTGGCTGACTCCTCCAACTTCAGGTATCCCCAGTATTGCTCCACGGGCGTATACGCAATCGCAGGAGAGACAGCAGTCGATCTGCTTCTCGAGGTCATCGATAAATCTGCTTTCCTGACCAATGTTAACTATCGGTTCGTTTCTAGTTTCGTTCCGAAAAGCTTTTTGAGAGTTCACTTTGAATCGATAGGATACAGATTTCTCTACCGACGAAAAACTCTGTTTTGATATAAAACATATCATTGCAGCGTTTCTACAGTATCGTTCAGATAATTTGTTGATTTTTAAGGGAGCTTACATAACCCGTTTTACTTCAATTTTTTGTCCTAGTTCATAAACTCATGGAAAATCGATATCCATCAAACAACAAAAAGAAACCGTTTTTCAGCATGCTTTCCGAAGACGTGCTATTCACAGGGCTTTTTGCTGAGCTCGCGCACATTCCCAGGCGACATATTGAAGGCATTTCTTTCTTCGCTCGACCCGAATACGGCTGCGAAAGCGGCGCAAAACGGGCGTACGCCCTCCACATAGGTAGCAGACCGCGGCGGCCCGATTGGTTCTTCAAAAGGCTGAAAGTTTACGAAAACTTACCCTGTGTGACCAAAGAATCATCGAGACCGGAATGGTAATGAGTCACACCTAATTTTGAAAGATTAAATAGTAGTCTCATCCTTGAGTCAGGGATATAAGAAGGTTTTGTATTCTGAGGTATCTTTGTCTTCCCTATATTGTTCATGACTGGTTTGTTAAATACAGCGCGTTGTTGTATCTTTATGTAAAAATATTTTGAGCTACAATTCCTCACTATAATTCATGTGGTGAGACCCGAAACTGTAACCTTTTTTGAAACGTTACTTTTGTTTTAACCCCAGTCGGTATTTGAAGCTCAGTTTTAGCGATTCCCTCGAAAAACATTTTTTTTTAATGTTCTCCAATCACAGATGAAATCAAAACCTGTTGAATGAACGAAATTCCTTTCCTCATTCTTCCCTTCCCTTTCCTCAAGAAACGGCTGCTACGGAGCGGCTCTTCTTATCTCCCCTCTCTTATGAAGGCTTTGTGACCCCTTCATCGTATCATTCATCCTTCTCCCTCTCCTCTCCAATGGCTGATTCCGAACGGCTATCAATGATCGTCTCACCATTTTTCTGCTCCTACTTACCATCAGAAGCTCCTTAGCCTTTTTGAACCATGTTTTCTTCCCTTCACCTTCTTATGTATACATACATCCCATCGAGCACTATCAATTTTTCACGTGATACATCTGTTTCGCGTAATAAAAAAGTTCAAATTTAGCAATTCCTTGAAATTCATGATCTAAATTTGTGCAAACAAACTGTTTTTTTAGTATGAATTATCCATTGTTCATACTGTTCATACTTGTTCATACTAAAAAAAATTTGTGAGAATTATCGTTGAATGTGATGATTATGCTTAGCATGAAACTCCTTTTGAAGGAGTAATTAAAACCTTGATTTAACGAGATTCTATATAGTAGTTCTTGTCTCTATCTTTTAGTGTTTAAATTAGTGGTTTTCTATCGGAATACCCTATTAGTGAGTGACTCTTAGATGGTTTCATATGATGCTAAGATTTTACCGGATCACCTTAACTCAGCTTTAACCTTTTCTACAGCTGTATACTCCGCGTTAATACTCAAGAATAAGGCTGCTATTGAACGGGCGAGAAAATCCATACGAGTTCATGCTTTACCTCTTTTAAGTTTTATTTATTTATCTTAATTATTTAAACTTATTTCTTTTAATTATCCATATTTCTTTTAATTATCCATATTTCTTTTAATTATCCATATTTCATTTTCATTCGTTCATGAACAATGATTCCATATTATTAGTGCTGAGATTCCACCTCAAACATTAAGACCTTTGAAATGTGTTATTGAGCATTTTTGTGTTTTAGATCAACAATGAAGCTAAAATGTTTATACATAATATACACACATACCAAGTTTGTTGAGATTTTTTGAGTAAACTCAAAAATGATATACTTGAAAGACAATTTAAAGAAATTGCATGAGATATCTTTCAAAATCTACAAAAAACCGAATGAGGTGACGTCATTCAGAATGCAGTTTCCTGCTTTTGGTAATAACTATGTATGGCTTTCAATCGCTAAATCATGAAAAAGGTATGCATAATTTCATGAGTTAAAAAAATAGAAAAAAACAATGGTCTGGACGGCGTCGTGTTCTCGTGATCAAAAAATTTCAGCATGTCTTCAATACATACTCTCTTTTCCTCACGTGGAGCAATAACGCATGAAATGCACCCATTCGATATGAGCTGTTATGGTCAAATACCGATGGATAGTTATTTCAGTAGCTTCCCGCATCAGTAACAAGTAGTTTAAATCAAGTTTTTTTTGATAAAGTTAATACTGATGTCATGAAGAATGACACGTTTTAATTCATATGAAGAACAGATTTTAATGTATATAAATATCAATTCTTACTTTTAAAAAACTTTCTTTGAAGAATTTTTAAACTTGATTGTTAACAACTTAATCAAAACCAAAGCATTTCATTACAAGCACTGTTTTTTTGTTGTTTTCTGAAAACAAATCAGTAAACATACTTGAACAAGGTTTTACATTCATTCATCGAACTCACCAAGTTCTGAAACAAATGAAATTCAAAAAAACAAATTAAATAATTTTGAGAGAGGACGGATATGTTCATCCATAAATATGTATATCACTGATGTGGTACATGTTATATCAAGAGATAGCTTGAACAAAAAGGTTAAATTCACAACAAAAAAATTTGAGAAAAAAGGTTGAGACCCTTGAGCGAGAACCTTTCGTGAAGTGATTCGGAAATAATGCTAAAATTTTAATTTCTGAAGAGAAACACTCAAAATCGAAGAGGACGCAGGAAATGAAAGAAGTAATTGATAACACACAGGCTACGCGAAATCCTTTACATGTTAATGTGTTTTTGGTGTCATTTTTGAGTGTTTATTTGTGTATTGACAAAGAAAAAAATACATAAAAAGGCTAAGATATATATACATGTATATATATACTATAATAGTCCGGGCGTGGCATAATGGTAGTTTGTTCAACTATTGTGCGAAGGGTCCCGAGTTCGACTCCTACCCCGGACAGATCGACCCAAACCTTAGCACCACGAATCTGACTCTCCTCACTACTGCTATACACACGAGCAGTGACCCAGCGAGCTGCAACTGGTTCTACCAGGATATGTCTTTTCTGCATCTCAGGGGAGCGCGTACCCTACCGCAAGGCGGGAACAAGCGCGAGGAAGATTATTGTTATTATTATATACTATTTATAATACATTTACTTAGAAGAAAGACTGAGATAAACTACATACTCTAATCGATCATAGAGTGTTACTTTATTCTCGATTAAAGCGATATCACTTGTATATTACGAGAAGTAAGCACCATATACATATCCTTGTGCATAAAAAACTGATAATGGCTAACAGTTCTCACAGAAGTCATGCTCGCTGACTGATCAGCCCAACTTGCTCAAACATGAATGACGAAACTTTCATGATTGATTTCGATCGCGGGTATTTCTGTAATCGAATTTCCTTCACCATTCTGTCGACATAGTCAGAATTCTGCAAAAAGATCTTATTTTAAGCTCTTGCGTACGTGTAAGCGTTGCGTATAGTATTTGAAAGAATGTAACCCCGGATGTTACTCAAATATTCCATGAATTCGCGAAGCCAATTCGGAATTGAGCCGTTATATAATAATGCTTTATAACACACTCACATCAATAATGTTATCATTTCAAGTTCCTGAGTGAAAATCTTATACTCTTCGATCCATCTTCGAAAGCCTATACTTACGTAAATGGTTTACAGTAATTGAATGAGAATCTATTATGTTTCACACGACTTTAACAAATACCATTTTTTTGGCCCTTCTTCTTTTTATCTGGCTGGTTCATCTCAATCATATCGTTTGCTCTTCAAAACTGTTCACTTCACTCCTCTGGACGAATACTGGTTTCCTAGTGACATTTACCGGGGTCCCCTACCAATTCTCTCCCGTTACTCATCTACCAGAATAATTGAATCCGAGCAGGCTTCTAGAATATCAGTCTTCTACTTGGACTCGACTGACGGAGTTACTGATTCTTAGCAACTCTGTTGAGTTTCACTCAATTTTTCTAACTCTAATGTCACACTAACTGATTCTCGGCAGCCTTCAAAATCACAATCCTCTCCAGGGACCCGTATCGCGGAATAAGTTGAAAGTAACCGAGCAATAAACTCAAGCTATTCCTCCATAACGTAATTATTTTTGAGTGCAGAAGCGCTATTCTGATTAACGATGAGTCATTCGAACGCCATGAAAGTTAGGAAAAAAGAATTTCACCTTTACCCGTGATCAAAGTCATCCGGAGTTGATGGTCGAGAAATTTGCGACAAGCGGATATGATGGAGATGTTCCACATGTGGAAGAGGAGCAGGAGCACATTAAGCACATGGAGGATGATGGCGAAGGATGTCGTGTCCATGTGGAAAATGCACGCCGCGGATGGCGCGTCGCACAGAAGGCCGCAAACTTAAGAGGAAAAACAACTTACTGTTACCACCCCTTTAGTGGTTAAGAAAACAACACAGAGATCTTTTTGAACAGGTTTCTGGGGAAAAGGGACTCACCAATGGCAAATTGAATAGGTTTTATATTGCTAAAAACTCCTTCATGAATTTACATGGACCCGCCGAAAAACTCTTCAAGTAATTCACATGGATACAGAGGGACAGCGGCAGATGGCCGGGCAAAATTATTCAACCCCTGTTCGGTATGTCTGACGATACGTAAAACTCGATGATTAACAGCTTTACAGGAAAGTTAACTCTTTTTTGTTCAGTTTTTTTTTCAAAGCCCATCATTAGTGTTGCTATTTTGAGAACGGTTTAACGATCACAGTTTTTGAAAACATTGTTGCACTTCAAAAAATGCGTAAAAAAGCGTGTTCAAGCCTCAAGTCTATACGCAGAGAGAAAAATACGCAAAAAATTTTCTCAACCCTCTAATTACTAGTGAAAAAGGTTTTTTTTTCTTCGTAAAAATGTCGGTCTTTCCTAATTTGCTTTCGAGGTTTTCTAACACTAATCGCATTATTAACTCACTTTCTCCGAGAAAGCACATAAGAAAGTCGAGACAAAAAATGTGTCATGAATAATTTGTTTGAAAATGAATAATTTGTTTGAAAATGAATAATTTGTTTGAAAATGAATAATTTGTTTGAAAATGAATAATTTGTTTGAAAATGAATAATTTGTTTGAAAATGAATAATTTGTTTGAAAATGAATAATTTGTTTGAAAATGAATAATTTGTTTGAAAATGAATAATTTGTTTGAAAATGAATAATTTGTTTGAAAATGAATAATTTGTTTGAAAATGAATAATTTGTTTGAAAATGAATAATTTGTTTGAAAATGAATAATTTGTTTGAAAATGAATAATTTGTTTGAAAATGAATAATTTGTTTGAAAATGAATAATTTGTTTGAAAATGAATAATTTGTTTGAAAATGAATAATTTGTTTGAAAATGAATAATTTGTTTGAAAATGAATAATTTGTTTGAAAATGAATAATTTGTTTGAAAATGAATAATTTGTTTGAAAATGAATAATTTGTTTGAAAATGAATAATTTGTTTGAAAATGAATAATTTGTTTGAAAATGAATAATTTGTTTGAAAATGAATAATTTGTTTGAAAATGAATAATTTGTTTGAAAATGAATAATTTGTTTGAAAATGAATAATTTGTTTGAAAATGAATAATTTGTTTGAAAATGAATAATTTGTTTGAAAATGAATAATTTGTTTGAAAATGAATAATTTGTTTGAAAATGAATAATTTGTTTGAAAATGAATAATTTGTTTGAAAATGAATAATTTGTTTGAAAATGAATAATTTGTTTGAAAATGAATAATTTGTTTGAAAATGAATAATTTGTTTGAAAATGAATAATTTGTTTGAAAATGAATAATTTGTTTGAAAATGAATAATTTGTTTGAAAATGAATAATTTGTTTGAAAATGAATAATTTGTTTGAAAATGAATAATTTGTTTGAAAATGAATAATTTGTTTGAAAATGAATAATTTGTTTGAAAATGAATAATTTGTTTGAAAATGAATAATTTGTTTGAAAATGAATAATTTGTTTGAAAATGAATAATTTGTTTGAAAATGAATAATTTGTTTGAAAATGAATAATTTGTTTGAAAATGAATAATTTGTTTGAAAATGAATAATTTGTTTGAAAATGAATAATTTGTTTGAAAATGAATAATTTGTTTGAAAATGAATAATTTGTTTGAAAATGAATAATTTGTTTGAAAATGAATAATTTGTTTGAAAATGAATAATTTGTTTGAAAATGAATAATTTGTTTGAAAATGAATAATTTGTTTGAAAATGAATAATTTGTTTGAAAATGAATAATTTGTTTGAAAATGAATAATTTGTTTGAAAATGAATAATTTGTTTGAAAATGAATAATTTGTTTGAAAATGAATAATTTGTTTGAAAATGAATAATTTGTTTGAAAATGAATAATTTGTTTGAAAATGAATAATTTGTTTGAAAAAAGTAAACATTTAAAACATATTTTTAAAAATTTCATTAACGTGTATAGAGTGAAATTACATGATGAGTTAAAAATGTTTTAGTGACGTTGACCCATGTTAATAACAAGAACCCGCTTCCAAGTTTTTATAGCTTATGACACTGATCGAGATTGACTTCCTCGACATTATGAACAATAAGACCAATCATGTTTTTGAGTAACAGGAAGGGGCATTGTTAGTCAACACCTCTTTGAGGCCAATAAGTAATTGTGCAAAATGTGTAGTACTGGGCGTTGAGATTGGCTCGGGTGTGTGAAAGAAGTTACAGAATATCACGGCTAAGCACTTCGAAGCCTATTCGAAGAAACATATAAACTTGCATGAGCATCCTTGGGTTCTTTCGGGATCCTTCTCGCTAAAGAAAATGTTAGCGAAGAAGACGAAACCGCCGAGAAAAAGCAGCAGCAGCAATGTGAAGTGCTGCAATGAATGCTTTAACCATTCAATTTGCAGCTTTCAAGTATTTCACGCAGCAAATAGTAGCTGCATGTAATCATACCGAAAATTACCACAACTCTTAGACGTACATAGTTACTCATGAAACATTAATTTCATCTCTGTTGTCTCTGGGAAAGCAGTTCATTCTCTAAAATCATCTGTGATTCATTTTTTGCTAATAACTCTTACGTGGTGGCAAAAATTCGAAAAACATACCAAGTAGATGTAAAGCGGTTGTAGCAGAGACGAATTCCGTCTGGAAATATTTTTTTGTTGTGAAAAACTGTATATTAAGGATAAATGGATGTTCACATCCTGACTGAACTTCAAAAACAATTTTCAATGAGCTGGCTGAACCTTGAAGTATTTGCTATCCAACTCAATTAATATTCAGAACTGTTTTTTTTTTTTGTAAATGTAGCCCTTTTTCTCACCTGTATAGAGCAATGAATGCGGCAGCACAAACCCCAGTGGTCAATATGGCCAGCCATAGCATGAAGGGGTGTGCAATGGTGGATACCAAGAGGCCGAAGACCAACTGGTACGAAATGACGCATTTGGCAGCCGTCTGCAAGTATTTGATCAATATCGACAGGGTGGTGTTGCTCGTAACAAAAGGTTGAAGGTTTTTTGAGAACTTAATGAAAAAGAGAGAAAAGCACCTAACCAGGATTACTCGTTGAAAGGGCGAAACAAGCCACTTTGGACGGAAAACAAGAGATCAAGTAAACATTGAATATCAGAAAATGAACGTCTACGTCACTGATGCTATTCAAACGATACAACTATAAACAAATAACACTTGACCAACTCTTCAAATAGTTAATAATGAATATACAGAAAATTATATCTAATTGCAGAGCTTACAAAAAATAATCTTTTAATTAAAAAAATTCTAGAAAAAAACAGCTTATTGCTTACATAAACATGTGTCGTGTCGAGCAGGCACTTGTGCTCGGAAGACCGCCGAGGTCCATCCATTGGCAGTCAAGGAGTTATGGTCACCTCACAAGCCTGATTCTCAGTCTGCAAGCAGTACGCGGCCGCTGCTTCTTTTTATGGAGCCCTCGGGTTCGTTGTACTCTTTAAAAGTT
>OZ057405.1:26665668-26727249 GCA_964056735.1 Allodiplogaster pararmata
TTCTATTGTGAGTAGCAGCAGTGGGAGAGTCAGATTCGTACATGAGCACTTCCAAAATTTCTTAACCCCTTGGTTTTTCGGGATCTGTCTGGGGTGGGTTCGAACTCGGGACTCTTCGCGCAATAAATAGTCTTTCACACTACCATTATGCCAGGCCCGTAAATTAAAAAAAAATTTAATGTTATAGAAAAAAAACTGTGTTTTCTCATAAAAGCAGCATTTTTATGATTACTTAATACAGAGATCAAGGGTAATACTAGAACTTCTGTCATATAATCATCTTTGTTTCCATTGAAAATTTCCTCTCCTGAACTCCCTAGTTCCTTATTGAATCGATACCGAAAAATGTGTCCCCTTATTTTTTCGATTATTTTTCCATTGTTTTTTCGATTCTTTTTCCATTGTTCATCGCTTTATTCTCTTTTACCATGTTGAAAGTCAACATTAATATGTGATGAACCTTTTCAGTCGTGAAAGAAACGCAGAAATTAAAATGATAGAGAGATGGCTTTGAGCTAGTGCAGAAGTAAATCCGTTTTAGAAGCGCGACCATTTCTCAACTCTTCTCTGGGCTCAGAAAACATGGTTTGAGCATCCATTTGTTGTTTTTTTTCGAAACTTGTTTGTCTTTTTTTTCTTGTATTGTTTTTTTTTAACTTTAAGAGGGCGTTTACCATATTAAATTATTACTGCGATCGTTCGATTTTTCAGCTGTATATTTTGTATTGCGCTTTTGTCTTTGAGTCAGGCTGACCTTCTAGACAGATTGTGAAGTGCTTAAAATTCAGCGAAGACTATCTAGACAGATTGGGAAGTGCTTAAAATTCAGCGAAGACCATGCTGAAACTATGCTGAACTAGTAACTGCTAAAACTTCCGAAGGTTGTACACGTTTTTTTCCAGTTCGCAGGTTTCGGTGACATAATGACGGAAACAAATCGCGAACATTATCAGGTAAGTGATCACCATTTTAGGTGAAACGGCAAATGGTAATGATGGCCGCCCTTTGTTATATGAGATTATTTTTATTCGAGGCCTCAAGTCTATGGAGAAAGTTTTATTAATAACCCCTAGTTGATAGCGCCCCAATAAAATGTTTTTAAAATTTTAGCTTCTAGTCTATCGGACTAGTTTTATTAGTTATAAACTGTAGAAAAATCGTGTTGTAACGACCGATTTGTGTAATTGTTCAAGCTTGCTCAACCGAGGAGAATAAATAATTACGATGAATTGCATAATTTTGATTGACAGAATCGATCCCTAGACATGAACAACAGCGTCAACTCTTCTTCGACGCAGTTGTCGTTCACTCATCTCATGGGTAAACCGGCCCAGTCACAGCAGAGGACGATGCTTAATATGCCTAAAACCGGTTATTAATTGAATCCAGGGGTTAAATAGTTACCGGACCAGCTATGTTGGCTTGTACATGATCTACATTCTCTCCTTTTTCCATTATCTTTTACTTTTCCTCTACTTTTCATTCCACTCTTCTTGCCTCTCTCTCCATCCCTTTTCCAACTCGCTCGGCGCGTACAAACATGCCTTAGACCTGTCTCATTTAACGCCTGATTGAATCACTTTATTGATCGCCCAAGTAAACTTATGTCTTAGATTAGTATATAACGGATTTTTATGTTGAAAGGCTTTTTCAGCTCAAAATGTGATTGTTATTGATTGTCTGTGTCATTGGCTCAAATTTTAGGTTTTGTACTAGAATTGAGTAAAAAATTTATAAGAATTTGAAGTACATGAAAAATTTTCATAGCTTCCGTCGCTCGCAAAATTTTCGTTCAAGTACTAAGGTTTTTTTGTGGAGGAAGGGGTTTGGTTAAGTTAGGAATTAAGTTTTGAACGGAGGATTGACACATTACTGTATACTTTGGTCTCTATCACTAGAGCACTGTAATTAACCTTGCATCTCAATAAGATCTTTGGAAAACCAACTTGTTATAACCAGGGGTTAAATAGTGACCGGATCGGTCCCGTCGGCGGATACATGTACACACACTATTGACAGGGGTTAAATAGTGACCGGATCGGTCCCGTCGGCGGATACATGTACACTCACTATTGACAGGGGTTAAATAGTGACCGGATCGGTCCCGTCGGCGGATACATGTACACTCACTATTGACAGGGGTTAAATAGTGACCGGATCGGTCCCGTCGGCGGATACATGTACACACACTATTGACAGGGGTTAAATAGTGACCGGATCGGTCCCGTCGGCGGATACATGTACACACACTATTGACAGGGGTTAAATAGTGACCGGATCGGTCCCGTCGGCGGATACATGTACACTCACTATTGACAGGGGTTAAATAGTGACCGGATCGGTCCCGTCGGCGGATACATGTACACTCACTATTGACAGGGGTTTAATAGTGACCGGATCGGTCCCGTCGGCGGATACATGTACACACACTATTGACAGGGGTTAAATAGTGACCGGATCGGTCCCGTCGGCGGATACATGTACACACACTATTGACAGGGGTTAAATAGTGACCGGATCGGTCCCGTCGGCGGATACATGTACACTCACTATTGACAGGGGTTAAATAGTGACCGGATCGGTCCCGTCGGCGGATACATGTACACTCACTATTGACAGGGGTTAAATAGTGACCGGATCGGTCCCGTCGGCGGATACATGTACACACATCATTGACAAAAAACTCCATCTTTTTCTTACCCTTTTCCTACATTCCCTCTTATTGTTTCCTCCAAACTTTGAGCGGTGGATACATGTAAACCCAAATTGGGCGGCTCCATTTAACCCCTGGTTATAACACCCGCCCGCTTCCTCTCAAGGGAAGAATGCTCACTTAGAAGTTATATAGAGGTGCTTAGGATGAAAACTAGGTTTTCTACTTACTTTTACTCAGTTTTTTTGTTGTGGGTCACTTCTCATTTTTTCTATCCATTCCATCTTTGGGCGTTCGAAAGCTCCCTGGTTTTCACCCCAAGCTCAAATTAGTCTAGTGTCATCCGAACCTTTTTTAAACTGACATTGACAACAAAACCAAATGAGCCTGAACTCACTGGGTAACTTCTAATCATTTGAGGAACCTTCACTGACATGCCAAGTGCGGTGAAAAAAAGCCAAATAAGCGGTGCGGGTGCCCCTTTTGTATTCCACAGCGCCCCTCGCCAGGCTCATCGGATGGACCAGGCAGCCGCATCGAGTGCGCGAGGGCAAATCACCTCGCACCTTTGCAGCCCGGCTCGGCCAGCCGGAGAGCAGCTACGCTTCATAGGTGGGTTCTGATTCGATTGTTATGTTTGCCTCAAGGACGTGTCGAGGGAATATTTTGAGTAGAGACTACGGTAAAAGCTCGACGCTTGAACTGGAAGTGCACTAATAAGTTAGAAAAAACCAGAGTTTATAGATTAATTATATTTCATGATATGAAATAAAGGAAGCACATCGGCGAATGTCTCACTGAGCAGCCCCTCTTCCTCGAGTATTAGTGAATTCAACACTCCGCGTATGCTCGGAATGCCGAAGAACGGACACTTGTCGAGGTGATTCTTATCAAGAACCTCCAGGTTAACAGAGAGAAACTGGGCTCGTTTCGGATGCTTTGTGTATCCTAGAAATATTTCCTCCGCTTTCTTTGTAGTAGACAAGGAGGGATATGAGAATCGTCGCGTAGTTGGCATACATATGTAAGTGATACACTTTCGCAAATACCAGACGATATTGATTGTTGGCATATTATATATTTGTTTTCGGCGAAGTAGTTTTTCATTTATCATCGATATACACAGGGATTTTAATGGTTACCGGATCAGCTATGTTGGCGCATACATGTTCGCGCCGAGAATGATCTACATTCTCTTCTCCTTCCGTTCTATTTTACTTTTTCTCTACTTCTCTTGTCACTCTTTTTGCCTTTCCTCATCCCTTTTTCCACTCGCTCGGCGCGTACAAACATGCCTTAGACCGGTCTCATTTAACGCCTGGATATACATTATTATTCGCCAAATGTAGAATGGTTCTCACTCACATGGTCCGTCAAAAGCATTGAGTTTTCTGGATATTATAATGTAAGAAGTCAGAATTCTTATTTCGCTTGAGATATATTGAAACGAATAGAAGAACTCTTCTAGTTCGACTAAACAACAAACAACTTTTCACAACACTTGGTAGTTTTTTTTCTGAATTTGTTTTAGCAACGTCACGCAAGCACCGCAGTCTCGTTTCTCTGGAGGAGGGACTCAAGTCTGTACTTTCTTTCTTTGACCTCGTTGAATATAAATCGTGCTGAGAACTTAATTGCAAATTGCCGAAACATGATTTAAGTCATTGAAGTCAATGATTACTTTGAATTATCAATTCAAATACTAAAATTAATTTGGTTCAGCAAATTGTTTCCACGCAAACAAGAGTGCATTATGTACAAACGGAATATAACACTAAGCAGCTAAGAAGAATCACATAATATAAACGTGGTTGAGAAGAGAATCTACACAGAGCAATCGAATTCTATAAACCTATACATTTGATGGCCAGTGTCGATGGAGTTATCACCAAACGATATCAAACCAATCTCATCCAATCTTAGTTAATCCTGGATTATCACCAAACGATATCAAACCAATCTTAGTTAATCCTGGATTATCACCAAACGATATCAAACCAATCTCATCTAATCTTAGTTAATCCTGGATTTATCACCAAACGATATCAAACCAATCTCATCCAATCTTAGTTAATCCTGGATTTATCACCAAACGATATCAAACCAATCTTAGTTAATCCTGGATTTATCACCAAACGATATCAAACCAATCTCATCCAGTTGTTGTTGTTGTTGCCGGCAAACGTCTCGCGTCGAAGAGAGTTGGCCATGGAGGGCCGCTCTCTCCCTCTCTCTCTCCTCTCTTTTTTTTTATTTTTAAAATACATCTCTTCTTCCTTCCTTCACAATAGTCTCAGAAATGAGGCTACTTCTTTTGGTTTCATCCAGAGATCTTCCAACGTGAGTCTTGTTGGACGTCTAGCGCATTTGAAGAGATGGGCCACGTCGTGAGGTCCTTTGAGACAGTCTGGGCAGTAGTCAGGTATCGAGTCATCGATCCGGTGTAAGTAGTGGTTGGTGTACCTGCTGTAGCCTGAGCGAAGTTGGCTCAGCGTGCAGCGGGCGTTTCTCGAGAGGTCCATTTCTTCTTCATTTATGTCCGGTGGTGGTCGGCCGCCCAGTATGACTGGACCTTGGATGGTTTCCTTTTCTTCTGAGACCATGTTTGTGTGGACTCGGTTGGCGACGTTTTTCCCGTTGTTCTTCTCTGCTGCTTCCGACAGGGCTCTTTCAACAGTGCTTCTGCATGCGATGTAAAGATCAGCTTTCATGTTGCGCGGTGAGGGTCCTTGGAGAAATAATCCGTGATGGAAGTGAGTTTGGCTCAAGGTCCTTGCCAAGTATTGGGCTGATAGCATGTGAAGGTGCGATTTCGATCTCATAACTTTAGCTTCAGCATGTATGTGGTCGACGCTGGCCATTTGATGGTTTCCTGTTACGATACGCAGGCCATTGTTCTGTCCTCTTTGAATTTTGGTATGTGCTGAGGAGGAGAGAAAGCTGGCCCAGGCTGGAGCTGCGTAGCTGTATATGGATTGGCAAATGGCTTTGTACGTGAGACGGAGTGTCTCCTTTTGGTTGCCCCATGTACTGCCGGCTAGCGCCTTCAGTACATTGTTACGTTGCGACATTCGGCCTGCTATGTCTTTCGCATGATGACTGAATGTGAACATAGAATCATATGTAACTCCAAGGATTTTGGCGGTATTCACGGTGGGTACGCTCTGACCTCCGATCGAGACATCTAGGATAGTCTTGTACTCTTTGCTGTAAGGTGTGAAGAGTAGAAGCTGGCTTTTGGCAGGAGAAATAGATAATCCACGATCGTGGATGAACTTTTCGATGTGTGGGAGACCGGATCGTATGTGTAGCGAGGCAGTGGAAATGCTCGGATCTGACGCCCATAGCGTTATATCATCAGCATAAGAGACGATTTTGATGTTTGGATCGTTGTTCGGAAGATCGCTTAGATATAAATTGAAAAGAAGCGGTGAGAGTGCGCTGCCTTGAGGGACTCCGCTTCTGATCAGGGATGAGCTTGAGAGGACGTCGCGAAAGGATGTACGGCTCGTTCGTCCTCTGAGGTACGATGCTAGCCATTTCTTTGCGAAGTTTGGGGCGTCGGTTTGTAGGACGAGATCTATGAGTACCGCTATGTCTATGCTGTCGAAGGCCTTTGACATGTCGATTGCCAACATCACTGTACGTTTAGCTGGTCTCTTCGCGTTAAAGCCTGCAGCTACGTCTTTTGAAAGAGTGAGGAGGGCAGAGGTGGTGGATCTTCCTGTGGTGAATCCATGCTGGTGCTCAGCTACTCTTACGTACGGCTTGAGTTCTTCCAACAGAAGTCGTTCTATGATTTTCGCCATCGGTGAGAGTAAGGAGATCGGTCGGTATCCTGGTCCATCCGTTGCCTCTTTTCCTGCTTTCAGGAGTGGGAGAGTGACTGAAGATTTCCAAATCATGGGAATTCTGCCAGAGCTGAGGGAGTCGTTGATGAGCTTTGTGAGGGCGGCTATACCTCTGTTCCCGAGATAATGGAAGAGTATTGGAGCGAGTCCGTCCGGTCCGAGGGCTGTTGATTTCTTTGTCTTCTTAATAGCTGATTTCACTGCGGCCTCTGAGTACTCGACAAAATCTTTAGCGTGTATGTTGTGAACTTTCTTCATGGTTTTCCGATTTTCCTTTTTTGTTTTGTAGTCGACTGGGCGTGTGAAGCGTTTGTTGAACTGGTTCGCGATTTCGAAGGAGGATGTGAGGGGTCCTTTCCCGAAGTCGATGGCGCAGTTTGGTGGGGGACGTCCTTTATCATTCAACATCTTGATCGTTTTCCACAGTTTCTTGCTGTCTAGTTTGGGATCAAAGGTCTCCATGAAGTTTCTCCAGATGTCCCTTTTGTTTCTGTCCGTGGCTCGTCTGATGTTCATGTTGAGAGTGCTGATGTCTTGGCTTGATGGGTCTGATTCTCGTAAAGCGTCTCGTTTGGTCATCCAATCTCGGATTTCTGGTGTTAAGGCAACGTTTCTCTTCTTGATGCGACCGCGTGGGATTGAGCTGGCGGCTGCAGATAACAGGATCTTCCGGAAGAAGGGCTCAGCTTGGGCGGCGGGGAGGTCGGGAAGAGGTGTCGTGGATAACTTTTCTTCGACGAGCTGTTCAAAGATTTTCCAGTTCGCTTTTCCGAAGTTGGTGAAGGAGACTTTCCTGTGCGTGCGGATGTAGTTGGAACCCTCAAGGACGATTACGATGGGTAGATGGTCGGAGCTTCCAGATGGTATTGTTTTCCATGAGACTTGAGAAAGTAAGTCCAGCGAACAAATGGAGATGTCTGGAGAAGATGGTCTTCCGTTGACTGGTACTCTGGTAGGCGTGTCACGGTTTACTGCGGCGTGTTCTGAAGAATCGATCGTTTCTGCGATGTGAGAGCCTCTGCTGTCTGAAGATTTGGAGAACCATGCGGCATCATGAGCGTTAAGATCACCGAGTATGATGGATTTCTCGCGATTGTGTAAGAACGGAGTGAGGTCGGGCGTGTAAACAGTGGTGCAAGAGCTCGTCGGTGGTATGTATATGTTGGTAACATCGAGCGACTTCCCATCGGCATCGAATATGCGGACGGTGAGAGATTCCAAATGTGTGTCGGTCGGAGAGGGCATTACAGTGTAGGACAGCGATTCGCTGATTCCGGTAATAAGACCGCCTCCGGAGTTCTTCTCACGATCTTTTCTTACGATAGTGTATCCAGGAATTTGTGGACATTTGGAACGGTTCGTTAGCTTAGTTTCTTGGATGAGAAATAGATCGACTTTCAGACGAGTGACGAGTTCATGGAGTTCCGTCGTTTTGCCAGAGAAGCCATTGCAGTTGTATTGCAAAATCCTGAGGTTCCTGCTGTTGGACGTGGGGTCAGAGGAGAGAGTTTGCCTGGTGTTCGTGGTCGTCAGCGGAGTCGTTGATGTTATGCATGACGGGCAGCGGTATTCGACTTGGATGTATTCTTTGAGTGAGGAGAGGCCACTGCATGTCGATTTAGTGTGGACCCACTCTGAGCAGTGGGAGCACTGGATGCAGTTAGTATTCGCCTTTCTCTTGCATGTAGTGCACAGCCACATCCTTGGTCCTGGGTTACTCTCGATGTCTCCGGCCAATAGGAGAAGTAGTTGGGACAGGCCAGCCGGATCGGACTGTCCCTCAGGCGAAAAAAAGAACGAAGACGGAGGTGTAGTGAAGAGACGAGAGAGAGAGAGAGAGAGAGAGAGAGAGAGGCTCTCTTGTAGTTTCTTCGGAGCGTGATGCTTCCGGAGAAGGTTGTTGATGTCCTTTGCAGTCTGTAGACTGTCGTGCTGCACCGCGTGAAGGCGGACATCGTTGTAGCACATCTCATCCAGTCTTAGTTAATCCTGGATTTATCACCAAACGATATCAAACCAATCTCATCCAATCTTAGTTAATCCTGGATTTATCACCAAACGATATCAAACCAATCTCATCCAATCTTAGTTAATCCTGGATTTATCACCAAACGATATCAAACCAATCTCATCCAATCTTAGTTAATCCTGGATTTATCACCAAACGATATCAAACCAATCTCATCCAATCTTAGTTGATCCTGAATTTATCACCAAACGATATCAAACCAATCTCATCCAATCTTAGTTAATCCTGGATTTACAATGCATATGACTGACCAGTTCAGGCCCCAAAGAAACTAAAAGAAAAGCAATTGAGTCAAAGAATTTTCTATATTGGAGCTAATCGAGCTTGTTTGCTCAAAATATTGTAGGGATAAAGTTGGTACACCTGATTGAATAAAGCTCGCCTTTATCTTTCGAATAGATCGAGTTTGTTACTAGAGGCAAAACAAACGAGGATCTTATTGATGAGAATAAGCACTGAGATCTTCAAGAGAATCCATCTCTTGACTTCAGCTCCAGTTACTCAGCTACGATTTAATTTAATCTTTTGAATTCTCAGAATAATGAAAGACTAATTCATATAAAAAAAGATTTATTTTGCGAATTGGTCGAGTGAACGCTTTGCAGTCTGGTAACCCTTACATGGAGATGTACAACCGGTCACTGCAAGAGAGGCCGAACTCTCTCGGACTGCGTAAGAGGAACGCAACTGGCGTCGCAGTGGAGACGCACAACAATAGTGGCAATAAGGTTGATGTGATTCATGTTTTCAGTGAAGCAAGAGGCACTCTTTGATGATGAAAAGAAATAAACGGTATAGGGAGAGAGAGCGACAGCGAGTGAAGAGAAGAAGAGAGATAAAGCAGAGAAAGATTAGAGTGAACGGAAGAAGAGAGAAATTAGCTTTGGTTAAAAAACACAAAGAGTCATAGTCAGAACAGAAGGAAAAACATCGGAATGGAGGTCAGAAAAATAAATGATAATAAAAAAAATTTGAGAGGATGACGAAGCCTGAATTAATAATCAGCAATACGGAAGCAAACACTAGCGGAGATTTACGAAATAGGATTATTTTCTTAAACCTTCAAACCTGTATTTTTATAAAAACGAGATCAAGATTTTCGTGTTCAGGTAACGAAGCGAAACTCAGTCTATCACCAAGGCAAATTTTGAGTTTTATTGTTTGTCTGAAGGAGATGATTGTGATTTTTCTACCATTCCGAAGAGACCTTTCTAGAACCTGTGAAGTACTCGCTCTCATTCTGTGAATACTCATTGAAGAACGTGTGATGCCTTTTCTCATTGAAGAACGTGTGACGCATTAAATTTCTGTTTGAATTAGAATAACTTCTTTTATCTGTGAATACTGTCTAACATGTATTTAACCTGTAAAGCCATGTGTAATTTCAGCTAATAATTGTGAAATAAACTGTTTGTTCAAGCAATGAGAGCGACCGACACAAACAAGAAGGGTCAGGAGTTGGAAAATTCCAAGAGAATTCAATAAACAGATGATTAGACAAAAAGATGCGTTCAGGAGTTGGAAAATTCCAGGAGAATTCAATAAACAGATGATTAGACAAAAGGATGCGTTCGGATATAATACTATGACCTCAGTGCCCAAGCTCTCGTCCTAGAATAGGATATTACGTTCATCCTGTTTCGAGCAAGTCCGGAAATTATGATTCGGTATTTCCAACCCCTCCCCATTCTTTCCCACCCTCATTCTATTTCTTATGCCTTGCCCATTAGCCCCTTGGAGTGCTTTTGCGGTTCCATTGTTTGTCAACAGCGTCTCATATGAAACTGGATGATCAGTCAAGATTGATGTGGAACCCAACATACTTGCTTGTTCATTAAAAGAGAAGACTTCTTGTATAAAAAAAAAGGAATCGACAGGGGTTGAATTTGCTCAGCTTTTGATGATGTATAAATATGATGATGTATAAACTTGATGATGTATAAATATGATGATGTATAAACTTGATGATGTATAAATATGATGATGTATAAACTTGATGATGTATAAATATGAAAGAAATGGGGGAAGCGAAGAGAGAAAAAGAGAGTCGTGCAGAGATAGGGACGAAGAGAGATAGAGAAAGAGATAGGGACGAAGAGAGATAGAGAAAGCTCAGCATTGAAAAGACGTAGAGAGAGTTCGTAAAAAGCAGTTACTATATAACAATACAAAGAGGGATAATCAGTGTTAAAGAGAAGATCAAAAGAGTAAGCGAGGGAGACTTTCATAACATGAGTAAGAGTGAGCATGAGAGATCGGAAAGTGCGGTAGACGCCTAGAACGGCTAAGAACCACGCACAAGCAAGCGACAGATAGCTAAGCAGAGCGTTAGAGTCTGTAAGCACAGAAAACATTCACACACAGCTTCACAGTTAAGACCAATCAGAGGTTTCGGATGTGGGGGAACGAGAGCGATGGCACCGACTAAAAGGGCGGAGCCTAGTTAACTAACAAGCGCTGTCATTAGATAGGGCGGAGCCTAGCTGACTAACATTGACCTTGTGTAGTCGCTGCGATTTTAGTTAATGGCATTAATCTGGTGCTTCTTTTCAAAATTCGGTAACCAGGTTTGAACGTGCAGCTTTGACCCCAGAGTTAAGTGGAATTCACCTAACTTTTCACTTTATGTAGTTTTTCTCTAGCATTTGCTTGCTCACCGTCTTATTGATTAGTTAATTTTAATCTGAAAGCTATTGAAGGCTATGGAAAATTCGAATAAGGACATGCTTATCAACTTGATACTTGCAACTTGATACTAATAAAGCTATACTTGTAATAACCTAAGTGGAATACTTGTTCAACAAATCATTAATGCATTCATTTAGACATATTTTTCTCTTCAATACACACTAATATCCTGTTAGTAGTTATTTCCATGCACAACAACGCTTTTCGGATCAACATGATGTTCTTTTTTTCATAATCATCGTATCATGACCGCTTAGGATCATATCATTCCCGAAGCTTAGCTTTAAAAAAACACTGAAGAAACTGTGTTGTCAATGGATTGTTTGCAAACTAAACGAAGCTGAGTTGAGATGACGGTTTGGGTCGCTATTTCAAGCCCTCAAGGTTGATGTTCTAACCCTTGCTGTTCCTCCGAATGAGAGTTTCAAGTCTCTTCTAACAGAAGTTTGGAATATTTACATCCTAATTCCAATCGATTCATCATGAAATTGAGGCCGTGGTTCCCAACTCAATTGTTATTGGGGATGAACAGGAGCTCGGAATTAATTTTTCCTTCTGGCACCATCTACCACTCATCCCTTCATGCGTCTGTGCCGACCACAACTGCGAACGATAATGGTTTCCTTTTGTTGATTTGTTTTAAAGAATAAGGATTTTAAATTAGACACTTAAGACTGAAAACAGCATAAAAGAGCTGAACAGACGCTAGAAAGCGATAAAATATGGTAATGGGATCCACGATGTATTTAGACATGTAATAGAATTTCGGTTATATGTAGAGCAAAAATGGTTTCGACTCTTATAAAAATCAGTCGATGATTTTCAAAGTTCAAAAACCAACAAACGAATTGGTGAAAAGTTGGATTTCGGTCCAGTAACTGTTCGATATCTGGTAAATGTAACAAAGCGTTACAGTGATCCAATTTTTTTCTCAAAGTTATTTAGACGAATATTAAGCTGTGCGAACGAACTGAAAGTTGTTCCTGATTTGAAAATTTCTATTGACGACGTTTCTCATGATATACCGTAATGTAATTATAAAAATTGTTCTATTTATATATAATATTATATAAACATTCAGCGCAATGTCTCACTGCATGTCTTCATAATCTAATCGAACATATTAGATGTCCCTTCCACTAATGTTCGTCTCGTTCAGATCGCGAAGAGCGCAAAGTTCGCCGTAACCGGACTGCATTCTCAGAGGAGCAGTTGGACCAGCTAGAGACCTTCTTTCAATCCTGCCACTACCCAGACGTCTCCCAGCGAGAGCAACTCGCCAAGCAGACTCTTTTACCAGAATCACGTATCCAGGTCAAAACCAGATTTTTTGAACCAGATTTTTTGAATTTGTAAATGGAACACATTGTAGTTCGACACGCTTTAAACTGGTTATACTCAAGGTACTACACTCCAGGTTCAACAAAAATTTAATCTGCGAATATTCGAGGTTCTCAAACTTTATGTAGAAATGCATGAAAGAGGAGAGCAGAGAAGTCAGTGTTTTTGTAAATCAAACTTTATGTGAAAATTGTACTATGAAATCAATTCGTGTCATCATTCTTGGATGTCATGAATTTTGGACTGTATTGCATTCACTTTGATTTTTACACGAGTTCAAAGAGAACTTGAGATTTGTACTTTTTTCCATAAAGAGGTTTTTGGTAGAAAATGAAGTTGAATTTATCTCCTCAAGAAAAAAAAAAAGAAAGGCGATTTGACAGTCAACCGCGCATAAAATCAAGGATTGCTATCATATATAATACTAGTATCCCTTTTAAGAAATTTCACAAGATCCATTAAAATGTTTTTTATCAAAAAATTGTTTCAAATGGTGCCCTAAAGCAGAGCATTCTAAAGTTCACAGATGAAGCATAAAAGATTCAGAAACTTTCAGGTTCTAAAATCTTTAATTTGCGAATTTGAATTTCCACATTCTGCTAAACATTTCTTAGAGTCCTTCTGCATAAACACGCATAAGACTATTCGAGACCGTAATCTTCTCGAAAGAAACAAACACATAAAAGACTAGTCAGTTCCTCACATCTACAAAAACGTGGCATCACCAAACAAACCAGCAAAGAGGGAAGTTCTGATCTTCACTCTTTGCATCCCTCATATTGCTCCGCTTCATCTTTCTCTCTCTCGCATATTATTTTCCTATTCCTGTCTCTCTATGTCTTTGTTTCTCTCTCTCTCTATGTCTCTCTCTCTCTCTCTCTCTCTCTGTTTTTCTCTCTTCCTTCCCTTCTCTCATTTTGTTTGCATCTTTCTATTTTCTTTTCTCCTCTGTTGAACTCTCAATAAGCATCCCTGTTAGTGCCAACAACGTCGTACTCTTTAATCACCCTATTTAACAACCTAATCTCCGATCTTATCTTTCTCCTCACTTTCTGCTTGATTGTGTTATTCTACCTTCTCTACTATATCTCCCTTTTCATCTTTTTACCTTTATCACTCTCTATCCTTTTTTTTCTCTCTCCCTCTCTTTTAATTCTGTCCTAATTTTGTCCACTCCATCATATACTCTTATTTTACGAAAAAATTTCTTCTTCAATATAGACATATTTTCAATTAAGTTCTTCCTGCTTTGTTTTCTCCTCGCATCAAATTTCTTCTTAATTCTTGGTTTGGAAACTGTGTTCAACAGTAAAGAAAAAGCGAGGAGCTTCACCGGAGATGGATAAGCTATTTAATATATCCATATGTTCTTATTTGAGCTTTTACAATAAAGTCCGCGTAATTCAGTTTTCATACTGGTGAAGGCTTCCACAGGGATTCAATTCCGGGGGAAAATTAACCTGCACGCCCTCTGGGTTAAGATAGACAATGAGAGAGCGAGTGAGAATTACATACTTAGGAAATAATGAGCGATTGAGAGATAGAGAGATTAAAATGTTAAAAAAATTGTAAATTACCAATAGATAGGAGAGAGGGAGGGAGAGAACGAGAAGCAGAGAGAGAGAGAAATGAAAGCTGTACAAAAAGCCTTTTCAAGTACGATTAGTTCCTCTGTTAGGAAGTTAGTTTAGTGTAGTCTTGTCAGGATATGAGATAATGTGTTAAGAAGTTCAGACTTGAAGTGAATGTGTATCCAATTCCAGGTGGATGACTCTTCATTTATGTCGTACAAGTGAATCAGTTTCTTTAATCTTATGTGCGCTAGGTATATCTCTATTCACACTCTCTATGGTTCTGCTCGATTTCCCCCTTTTCTCTCTCTCTCTCTCTCTCTCTCTCTCTCTCTCTCTCTCTCTCTCTCTCTCTCTCTCTTTCTCTCTCCTTCTCTATCTATAAATCTGTAAATTTCTTTCTCTCTCTTTATCTCTACATCTCTTCAGAAAGCTCACTCTCTCTATTCATTTACCTCTCCACTCCCCCCCCACTGATACTTGCCCGGGTTATGTTTGACAAGCTGTCGGTCTTTGGCTTTTATCTCGGATAGCTATTACGGGAGTCCCTGATCGCGCTGCTTGTAAGACTAACAGCTGAAGTGGGATTCTTTTCGTCATTTTGTCTAGTACTTTGCACAACGGGCTTTGATCAAGAGGGGAACAGATTTAAACATCGACCACAAAAAAGGCAGAGTAGTTTTGTGAAGGGCCTTTTTTCGGGCAAAAGGCTTACTTTTTTAAATTTGACAGAAACCGCATTGTTATAAAACATAAAAGTTGGTAAACTGACGTTTCTATCTCATACTTACTCAATGATATTTAAAAGCTTCTAGCAGGAAGTTCAGGGTGTGACGAGTCCGCCTGAACTTTCATCACACGCAATACTGCATAAGTTGACGAGAACGGTAGATACTATAATTTTTGTGCCTACACCACATATAACTAACATACTTCACTTTTAAATGTTTCCAAAAACACTTCTATTAAACTTCAAAAGATTTTAGGTTACCAATAAGTCAAGAAGTAATTCCATGGAAGAAGTCAAATCCCCTTTCCAACTCTTATCAGAATATCCTATTTACTCCTGATGTTTCTGTTTTAATTGGTTCCTGTTGGTCAAAATAACATTCTGGTTTTTTTAATAACCCGAACCCTTTCGAGCATTGCGGTTCATCAAGGGGATTAAAAGAGAAACACAGAAAGTAGTCTTTTCCCGTCATGCTCTTGAGTCTTTACTTGACACAAAACCTTTTGAGAAACTAGTTTTTCTTATTAGCTGTTGGTCAGGTCAATTTCATCCTTGGCAAGACCAAAAGGTGCCGAGGCCCGGTCAAGCAGGAAGAGTCGTCTGCATGTTTCCTGTGTATCTTCTTAACTCGTCCCTAACTAACGGTGAACTGCTCATCCCCTCATCTCATAGCAAATAGAACGAGGCGGATAATGTAGCTGTTGCTGATAGGCTAGGATATAGAGGTCTGAAGAAACAGAGATAACGAGAGAAGAAGAGAGAGACAGAATCAGAGAGAGTGAGAGAGAGATAGAGATGAAATGAGAGCTAGAGAGGGGCTACGAAGAGAAGGAGGCAAAGAGTTATTATAGATTATAAAGATAGAGACATACAAGAGAGAGACTTTTAAAGAAAGGAAAGAGGATAACAATAAAAAAGGATCAATTTTTTAAAAATAGATGTTTTCCGAAATTTGCATTCAAAAAATGCACATTCTCACTGACAACAAAAGAACATCAAAGACAATAAGAATTTTTTTAAAAAGTATGACAAATCTTCCTGAAAATCAAATGATTTTTTAAAAAGTTTAATAAGTATCATGGTAAATAAAACAAACATTCATTCAGTTTATAATGAGATCCTTGGACAGCCAATTTATTGTTCACCAGAGAATGCATATAAATATTGCACAAAACACCAATTGTCGTATTCGCAATGTTTTATTTCAAAAAATTCCCGAACAGTCTCACTTTCCATAACAAATTGATATGGACAGTGAGACATAACCAATTAGATACTATATCAACGAAAGTAACATCTAGAAAATTGTATAAAAATTGAAATAATTACCTTTTTTTGTAAGCATGAAAAAAAATTAAGATTGATGTAATTTATTTAAATCTTACTTTGAAAATTAATTTAAAACTTTTTCGTAAGTTTAGCAAATTATCATGCAGAACAAGTAATACACGATAAAAATTACAGAATATGAAGTTTCATTGACATAATGAAAGTGGATGAAAGAATCCAGTGTTCCAGGTTTGGTTCAAGAACCGCCGTGCAAAGCATCGCAAGCGGCAGCGAAACATTCCCATCCCAGAAGCGGAAGCGGACGATGAGAAGGCTCCGCGTGTAACCGCCGCTCCGATTGTCCTCCCACCCAAAGAAAATACTGTGTTCAGTGAGTTTTCCGCATTTTTGAAGTGTGTGTGTAATACAACGCACTATTTACACGTCCTTGGTTTCTAAAACAGATATTAATTTTGATCTACCTTTTTTTCATTTCATTTCTTTTAATATAAATTTCTCTCTTTTTCTTATCCTTTTCTATTTGCCTCACTCTATCTGATTTATTTCGCAATACTTATTCCATGGTCAAATTCTTTCTTTCTTTCTGACTGACTACCTTTTATTCCTTTTCACTCATTCCTATTTTTACTTCTCTCCCAACTTCTCTCTATATATGTCTTCCTATCTCCCTTTTCCTCCCTTTATGGTTGCCTTCCGTTTCTTTCTCTCTCTCTCTCTCTCTCTCTCTCTCTCTCTCTCTCTCTCTCTCTCTCTCTCTCTCTCTCTCTCTCTCTCTCTCTCTCTCTCTATCTTACTCTCTTCATCTCCATCACCTTGCTGCTTCATTGCAGCCTGGACACCTGGCTCGGCGATCGCCAGCTTCTTCCCGAGTGCGTTGAATGCTGCGACAGCATCCGCGGCAGCAGTGGTGAGCAGCAGCAGCAGTGGCAGCCCTATTTATCCACAGTCATTCCAGTTGGGATACATGTCTTGCGTGAGTTTCTTGCTTGAGATGATAAAATGAGTAAGAGACAGTAAGATATAGAACCAGAGGTGAAATGAGGATTAGAAAAAGTAAATGTCAGAGAAGAATTATAGAAATAGAAAGAAAACGACAGGAAGCAAGAGAGGAAGAAAGAGAGAAGGGGGAAGCAGAGATTGTAACTGATGTTTAAAAAAAATTAAATAATGTAGTGGCAAGGTCAAGTTGTGTTTGAGTTGATTTCTAGGATGGCCTTCAGAGAAACTTGAGCTCCACTCACACATAAAAATTGTTAGAGACCACCGATTCGGCCGCTTCTCTTTCTTTTTTCCTGAGTACTTCTCAGCCTTTCCTCCTGTTTCAGCCATTGACTTAATGGACCTTGTAGATCGTAACCCGATCACTCGTCCTCAATAGGTTGCGCAGTCTTTTGAACGGGCTTTTTTGCACAGCAAAAGATTCAGACAGTTGAAGAGTAAAGACTGTAGCTTATGTAAACTACTGTAACCTCTTTCCTTAGGTGAAAATCTTCCAACGAGTATTCATGAGTAAAAAAAAGATGAATCACTATACTCGAATAGTGCATTCATATTAATAAGATAAGGTTCGAGTACGTTCTGTATACGTAGTTGACCCAATAAAGGTTCTTTATCTAGGAGAGTGATGGCGAGAGATTTGAAACAGTAGAGCATATGAATGCTCATGGAACCAGAGACGTGAATGAGAGATCAAGAAGAGAGGAAAAGAGAGAGAGAGAAAGAGTTAGAAGAAAAAAGAAATAAAGAAGTAGAGAGAGAAAGCTAGAGAGAGAGTTATAGAAAGATAAAAAGAGATAAAAAGATTTGTTAGTAAGTAGAAGAGCAAATCAGCAAAATGCAATAGGAGTAGTGTACCGTTTCTCGCCACGAAAACATGGTGGTAGTGAACCGTTTCTCGCCCCGAAAACATGGGTGTATGCGAAGTATGGTGTGTTCATTGGGGATTATGGGGTAAGCAATGAAGAAAGCAGCTACGGTCGTGCCCGGGAGAAGAGTGTCAACTGATAGGAACATATTGCTCGTTTGTTCCTCTCTGCCATCATAGGATTATCTGCGTAACTGAGATTAAGCGTAACAGTAGTCCACGCTGGGAATGTTGTGTATGGCTAGTCGAAGCGTCCAATGACGAGCGGTCACCGACGGTCACATTGCTTCAAGTGACAGCCACAACCACTTCCATTGCCCCTTGAGCCCTTCGAAAGTTTAATTATCGTGCAAAAGTACAGTACCGTGCAAAATTTTATCAACAAAATTAAATTTTGAACATATCTTCGCAAATCGCGAACATTTTGTCTTGATCTTTTCATTTTTTTTGAGTTTTTCATGGAAGTATTGTATATGCTTTAGTTATAAAAAAAATGTTTGCTCCATAAAGCAAAACTCGAATTTCCCAATTTTTCTAATGTATAGGAAAATTCTAATTTTTTCCATTTCTTTTTGTGGAGCTATATTAGAAATTTCCAATTTGAATTACTCGTTTCACTGGAAGTAAAAATCTGCTCCAGATCTGTTTCAGATCGAATGTAAGCTTTTTGTCAAATATGGGTAATCTGTTACACAATTGTTTTCTGGATGCAGTTTACTTATAGAATTCCTATTTACGTGAATTTTTCTAAAAAAATTTTGCGCTGATTTGTGTACATAATAAATTGTTAAAATTTCGAACCAGTGGATGCAAAATGGAAAATTCATTAAAGAAAAACCAACTTTTGATATAATTTTGAGTGGTACTGTAGCTCAAAGCACGGGTCAGAAATATGTCCTGGATAAAATAGTCGTAACTGGCTCGCTTACTGTGAGAGAAGTACGACTGGGTTCGATGCTGCCACGGTGAGAGAAGTACGACTGGGTTCGATGCTGCCACGCGTACTAGCAAACGATCGTATTTCGGCTCTTCCAGGCGTCACTTTTTTTCAAATGTTAAACAGAGCATTTGATGATTAAAATTGTACTTTCAATCAAAGGATTAGGTCGCTTTCAATGAAATGACCGAAACAGAGACATTTTATTATGTTTACTCGAAAATATTGATTGCAGGTTCCCGGTCAGTTCCCCAATCCGATGTCTTTCAAACTGGGTTAGCCAACGAAAATGCCCCTCTCTTCAAAAAAACTTCACAACTCGAAAGCCATTTCTAATTGTCTAAACCCTGTTCGACCGTCACGCCGAAAACTCCTATGATCTAAATATAATTGCAGACCATGTTGAGTAACCATGGCAGTCTGTGTCTCCAGAAATAGTCAATTTTTCAACTGGTCAAATTTTGTTTCCGTCTCTCGGAATATGATCTACTATTTTTTATGAATATAAACAATAACTATGAAATAAGAACTCAATTCATCCAATCATTACTAAAAAAACGGATGACTTGTTCGAAACGATCATTCGAGTCATCGTGTAAAAATCTCACAAACTTGTACAAGTTATGTCCTGTGGAAATTTTTTCTTCATTAGTAGAGACGAGAAGAAAACTTGCTCTTAGCGAACAAATGCTTTTGAGAATTTGTGTTTTCCGTCTACATATCTCTTTATTGTTAGAATGATGAGAAATTTGCATAGTAATCATTGATTCTGTATTGTTATTTCAATATTCTTATCGCAACTCTTCTCTCCGAAATAGTCGTTTGTTTTCTTTGTTTTTGAACTTTGTCTTGTTTAAAAGTATTTTTTAAAACAAGTCATTTGTTCTTCGTAGTTTCAAATTTAAGCCTTCTCCGTTGAAAAAAAATGAATCCCCCAAATTCTACAATCCAGACGCTTTTAAATCGGGCTTATTTTCAGGGTTGCAGGGGTCCTTCTAAGTAGACCCCTCGCATATGGGAAAATTTTTATCATCCCAAATCCTTTTCGGTAGTCTCTTACTCACCAGACGGTATTAACAGGGCTTCCACTGTGCATCTTAAAGTACTTACCGGGAGTTTAAAACTATCGTCAAAACTTCGCTCAACAGACAAAGTTAATTATGGCTTTGAAATTTGTTTCAAAAATAGATTCATATTTCCAAATGAAAAGATCTAATAAAGAAGCTTTGAGTGAAAAAAAACCGAGCTATTCAAGCAACACAAACATCCGCATTGAAGCATTTCAAAGTTTTTGTCAAAACCTTTGGGTTTGTTGGTTGCTGCGTAAGCCCTTTCATTGAATTGAATTGAATTGCTTTATTCACCAAAGGACAGTTTATTCTCACCGTCACTAACATGGGAAGCGGAAAAGGAAAATACGGATTGGAACAAGTTGTTTATTGTTTAGAATTGTTTAGAATAGAAAATTTTTTAGAATTGTTTAGAATAGAATAGAATATAAATTGTTTAGAATAGAATAATTGTTATTTTGACTGATGAACCTTTTTTTGACGTGGCATAATGGTTAGTGTGTTAGTCCATTGTGCAAAGAGTCCCGAGTTCGACTCCCACCCCGGACAGATCCACCCAAACTAAGGGGGTTAAGAAATGTTGGTAGTGCTCATGCACGAATCTGACTCTCCCCACTGCTGCTATTCACACTAACAGTGATCTAGCAGGCAGCCACTGGTTCTACCAGGATAGGTCTGTCCTGCATCTCAGGGGAGCGCGTACCCTGCCGTGAGGTGGGAATAAGCGCGAGGAAGATAGATAGAACCCTTTTTTGAAAAAAAAAGTAATGATCAATTTGCCGACAAGTTCAAAGTTTTTACATGCCGTATCTTCAAAATCTGAATTTCTGGAGACGATGAACTAAGAGAGGGCCGTAACTATCTCCTTCTGGGGATTTATCGCGCAACAAGATGTCCAGTCGTTCAAAAATTGGTAGTCCGTTGGCGAGAGATTCGATGAGTGGAGTGGTGATAGAGTTTCATAATCCAAATGAGACCGACCGAAGACCACGAAAAAGTCAACATGACCCTATGGTACATGCTTGGCTTTGAAAGGTGCTTGGTAGTAACGATGTAACCATTCAGCCAATCGAAGTCGGTTGCCGTAAAGAATCTATTTTTCATGATCGGGTAATTATTGTTGCACATAAGAAGAAGCTCGGATGAGACATTGAAACGACGCCTCTGCTTAGCTTCGCTCAATTCATCAGGTATCACTAGTAAATTTTTTTCACTCTTCCTGGTAGTTTTTCACTCTTCCTGGTAGTTTCAAATGTCGTGTTGATAAATTATTTAATCTTTCTCACCACGTGAGAACGAGAGCCGTGAATTAGAAAACTGAGATGTCGAAGAAAAAAGAGAAGCAGGGTTCAAGTCAATTTTTATAGATTCAAATCGAATATAACCTAGCAATTTTCCATCACTTCATAGTAAAGTTATTCGAAACTTCACTTTAACCAAAGCAGTATTTTCAAAGACTATTTTGATAGGCGTTAGATTATTTTATAAAAAAAAAACAATTATTTTCAGTTTGAGCAATTATGCTATGATGTTTTTGAAACACCAGCTTTTCAAGAAAAAAATTGTATAAAAAAAACGATGAAAATTTAAGGCAAAGTCCAGAAACTCAACCCGAAAACAAAAAAGTTTATTTCCCGCTGATTTTTTTTTTCGAATTTTGAACAGCGCGAAGTTTGAAAGGAATTGCTTCTTCAGATTTTATATTTGTGCAAACACGAATAATTTTAGTCATAACAACTATTAAAAAACTTCTAAGCGGTTCTCAGGGTACTCATGGGAGATGGCGCCATGAATTCCTACCAGTCATCATCCTCCCAATCTTCGCATTCTTGTCTAGAAGGCTTATACGCACTGCACGATGAATTGGGTTCGGGAGGATTTGGAAAGGTTAAGTTTTTCATTTTATTTTATGGTTTGGGAAATACTAAGTTTGTTTAGAGACCAATTAGCTAATGCCGATTTCTACCCAGTTTTTTAGATCCTAGTGAATAATATGAATATGTGGGAAAAAATGGGAAACGAAAAAAAAAGGCTCTGCTCGGAACCTAAGTGTGGTCTGAGTCTCTAACCTTTGGCAAGATGCCAAAAACTGAAAACGCGCAATAAAACTATTACATTAGGTCTTGTTCCTAAGCCGTATGGCCTCGCCAGTGTAACCTTCGCCTAACCCTGAGCAGAAGAAAATTTAAAAGTACCTGAAAAAAATTTTATTTTCGAATTTGTGATTAAATTGTAATGCTGACTTGTATAAAGTTTTGTGAATTATTTCATACATGAAAATATCACAAAGTCTGAAGATAGGGTGAGATGACAAGCAGAAAATAATGAGAGTTAAGATATCACGAAGAGACTGCAGAAAATCAAAGAAAACTCTTCAGTCTGACGCTGCACCACACCTAGAGAGAAAGAGAAATAAATGTAATTAGATAAATGATGTAAGTAAGGTTATTGTTTTTCTGAGCCATGTCAAAGAAGACCTCGTCTACCCAGCCGGAGACCTACGGCGGGCAATCTACAACAACAACAACCACACCTAGTTTCCGAGCAGTCCCAAAAAGAAATAGCAACAGTTTTTTGATAGTTATTCCTAAATTACAATAAGAATCTCAACGAAATGTTTATTTTATGACTTCAATTCAGGTCAAATTGGCGACGCATTTGCTCACGGGTCAGAAAGTTGCAATCAAAATCATCGACAAAAAGCAAATTGGAGTCAGTTTCTTTCAGCTAATCACTTAAACATTTTAACCTTTGTATCAATCGAAATGGAAAGAGTGACTTTTGGGCTCAGTTTTTTGATTTTTCAAGTTCTGTTCAAACTTGATCGGTTATTTTTATACCTTCTGAGATTTAAATTCATAATATAAAAATCAGCCTTTACTTGATAAATTCGGTTCACAGTAAGGGTTCGTTACATCTTAGGAGCGAGATAGATTTATAAGTGAAAAATCGTTTTGTATAATATGCTTTAGATCTTTAAATGCTCAGTTATACAGTTTAACGGCAGTGACGCCTGGTCAAGTCGACAATTGACTTTTATAATCAATATTTGATACATAATATCTCTAACCATTTTAAAACTTCTTTATAAAACATGTTTGATTTAAATTTAAGAAAACAAACGAAAATCTTCCTGTGAACAATCTACAAAGTAGCGGCTTTAATTCGGCATTTTCTTGGATTTCCAAAAAAAAGAAAACATAGAATAATGTTTTTTTTGGAATTTTAACGAAGAATTTTTTTATTCATCGTTAAGTTTTAACGATAAGGTTTTTCTGCTAGCTCCACATATTTCTCTCAGTAATTTCTCAATTGATACTTGATGTTTCTTGAAAATTGGAAATTCATTCTATTGTCCCAGTGGAACACCGATGCCTGTTTCAATAAAGTGGGGCCAGGCGTTAAAAGAGACCGGTTTAAGGCATGTTTGTAAGCGCCGAGTGAGTTGAAAAAGGAATGGGGAAAGACAAAAAGAGTTGAAAAGAGCAATAGAGGAAAAGTAAAATAGAACAAAGGGAATGTATTTTAGATCATTTTCGGTGCGAACATGTATGCGCCAACATAGCTGGTCCGGTAACCATTTAACCCCTGAGTGAAGCATGAGAATTCGAAGCGTGCTAACGGAGAAAATGTGAATCTTCGCGATCACAGGATGACTTGCCGCGAGTGCGCACAGAACTGGAAGCTCTCCGGCATCTGCAGCACCAAAACATCTGCCGCCTGTACCATGACATCGAGACTGACGACAAGTTCTATCTCGCCATGGAGGTATGTTTCTTAGGTCTCCACGAGTACTCACCATAAGTAAAATAAGCCTCGATTTGTCGATGTCCGAGTACGTTTGACTTTTGACAAAGCCTGTTGAAGCTAAATTTTAAATCTTTAAACTTTTAAAGTTGAAAGTTGGAGATTTTTTTCAATTGTATCCTGAAAATTCTTTGTGAGTACAGAAAGAGAGAGGTCGGGGTGTCGGTCGCCCTAGAAAGAGAGAGGTCGGGGTGTCGGTCGCCCTAGAAAGAGAGAGGTCGGGGTGTCGGTCGTCCTAGAAAGAGAGAGGTCGGGGTGTCGGTCGCCCTAGAAAGAGAGAGGTCGGGGTGTCGGTCGCCCTAGAAAGAGAGAGGTCGGGGTGTCGGTCGCCCTAGAAAGAGAGAAGTCGGGGTGTCGGTCGCCCTAGAAAGAGAGAGGTCGGGTGTCGGTCGCCCTAGAAAGAGAGAGGTCGGGGTGTCGGTCGCCCTAGAAAGAGAGAGGTCGGGGTGTCGGTCGCCCTAGAAAAAAAGTTAGCAAGTAGGCAGTTATTCTATGGTACTTACCCGAGTTTCTCACTATCACCTCCTATTCGCCTAATTCTCTCTTCAACCCTTCATTTTCCAGTTTTTCTGTTCAGCATGTTTACACTACATAGTATACTCTGCCTTTTCTCTCCTTATTCTCCGGTCATTTACGAAAACTTTTTGACTAGTCTAGGAAAACTATGGTTTGTTGAGTTGAACACTTAATCGCTTCGAGTACTTGGACACACCCGAAATCTGATTTTTTTTTCTCAAAATAATGCTTCCTCCGAGAATTAGGTGATTGAATATAAATTTTATTAGGCCTGGTATGTGTGGTTAGGCCTGGTATGTGGGATCAGGCCTGGTTTTGTGTGGTTAAGATTGGTATGTGGGATTAGGCCTGGTATGTGTGGTTGGGCCTGGTATGTGTAATTAGGCCTGGTATGTGGAATTAGGCCTGGTTTTGTGTGGTTAAGCCTGGTATGTGGGATTAGGCGTGGTATGTGTGGTTGGGCCTGGTATGTGTAATTAGGCCTGGTATGTGGGATTAGGCCTGGTATGTGTAATGAGGCCTGGTATGTGTGATTAGGCCTGGTAGGTTCAATTCCGTCCGGTGGACTAGTTTTTTCCGTGCAATGGTTCAATCAATTCTTGAACAAAATTATTTAGTTAATAACCAGTCGAGACTGTGTTTAAACTGTTCAACTGAGGGTTTAAATTTTAAAAAATTACATTTAAATTCTAGAAGAGATATATCGGTGGTAAAAATTTGCTGGTCGCTAGCTCCGCCCTACTTCTGCTTGCTAGCTCCGCCCTACTTCTGCTTGCTAGCTCCGCCCTACTTCTGCTCTTAATATTTAATTTCATATTTTTTCCAGTATTGTTCGGGTGGTGAAATGTTTGACTACATCGTGAAGAAGGCGAGGTTAGAAGAAAGCGAGGCGAGACACTTCTTCCGCCAGCTCGTTCAGGCCATCGCCTACATTCACTCCCAGGGATACGCCCATCGAGATCTCAAGCCGGTTACAAACTTGTCTCACTTTTTTTGTCGCGTCAACAAAGCCTTTTTGGCGAGCAAAGCATAGTTTACCAAGGGGTACCAAAAAGCCACCGGTCCCCCGCTCCAAATAATAAAAAAACAGTCCATTTATCATTGCATTCAAGCAGAAGTTTAAAGAAGTCGAAAACTCATTAAAGAAATCGCTTCTAATAACGCTCCGCTGCAAACTGCCACTTCTTAGATATTTACCTCGAATTTGAATCTGAGAAAATAAAACGAGGAATCGAACTCATGCGCAAGAACCAAAAAAAATTTTTTTTACCACCCTTCCCCCTACTTTCGAAATTTTTTGACAAGTTTAGGTGACCTATGGAGCAAAGCAATGAATTATCAAGATTGCTCGAACTCTTTTGAAAAGTAATATGTAATCGTGAAGAGTATCCAGATAACTGGTATTCATAGTAAAGGTATGTAAACTGCAAATTTGTAAAAAAAAAGTTATTGAGGGTTGGACCAACTATCGAACCTCTAACGCACTCACTTCCGAATAGCTTTTTAAAAGTAATTTTGTACAGATTGTTTTCTTGTATTGAAAAAGTTTCATTAGTTATAACTCAGCCAAAACGGTTTCTGTTGAAATATTTGTTCGATAGTCCTTTTCAGAAATCAGGACATACATATCTCATCTATAATAGTAGTTCAACAGTTAAATCTTCAATTTTATTCTTCAAAGCAAACGAAGAGCTGAAAAACCCGTATTCTCAATAAAACATTAATTGCACCAATGTTCCATTAATCTCTACTTCTGCTATATTTTAATTATTAAATATTTCCCTTATTTTTTTGGAAAAATTCTTCGGTTGGCATGGGTTTATTATTTGTTCATTAGATAATAAACTACAAAATTCAAAAAAATTGCCACATCGCTATCTCTGAACATAGGTAAAATATGTCTTGATTTTTCAATAGGCCTATCGCTAAAGTAGGTTAAAACTTTCACTTTCAATTTTACGAAAACCGTTGAGGCTGAGTTATGGCCAATGAAACTTACTCTACAGGGTGTACAGAAAGTCCAGGTGTGTAGTATTTTTCCGATAAAAACTTAACGGATTGAGCAAATCAAACAAAATTTTCATCAAAGTTTATTCAAATAGTTTGGGATATAACTGCTTTTTCAACTTTCAAATAGCCCTCCTTTCTCCTTGACACAAGCGCAGAGTCGCTTGTGGAAGGCACCCACCGTGGTGGTCAGGTAAGCGACGTCAAGATCATCCCACGCCTTCTGTAGGGCGCGCTTCAAACTTTCCAAATTCTTGTGTTGGGAAGCACAGGCCTTGCTCTCAAGGACCGACCACACAGAGAAGTCCAGAGGATTCAAATCAGGTGATTACGGAGGCCATTCGGCGGATGTGATCATGGAGGGGAAATTGCTCTTGCACCACTTTAGCCTTGTGGGCGGGCGCAGAGTCCTGCTGGAACGTCCATTTGCGTCCTGCGAAGTGAGCCTGGCTCCAGGAAAGTACTTCCTTCATGAGAATGTCGTTCAGGTAGTTATTGGCATTCACTTTGACTCCCTGCTCGACGAAAACGAGTGGAGTCTTGCCAGTCGTGCAAATCCCGGCCCAGACCATGACAGAAGCAGGATGGCCCTTTCTCGAGACGTAACGGCCACTCTTATTGGCATCTTTGATCGATTTCGACCAAATCCTATCGTTCTGGTGGTTGAAGGACTGCTCAATATTGAACAACTTCTCATCGGTGAAGAGAATATCCAAACAGTCCACCGGCTTGAACCGCTTTGACAGTTCACGACATCTCCGAAGACGGGTCGCCTTCATCTGGTCCGTCAATGCGTGAGTCTTCTGCAGCTTGATGGGGCAAAGTCCCATGCGAGATTTGACGATCCTACGAACAGATCTATCCGAGATATTCAGCTCCTTTGCGACTTTTCTGAGACTCCGCTTGGGGTTATAACGAACCTTGTCTCGGATGCTTCTCACGTTGAAGGAAGTGGTCCCGGTCATTGGTCTACCGCTCCTGGGACGGTCAGTCGTTGTACCAGTCTCACGGAAGCGACGTATTATGTTTTGAATGGTCCTGCGCGAGAATCCGGTGATTCTGGCGCTGTGCTTCTGAGTGTGCCCGGACTCGCTAAAGCGCAGAATACACCCTCGGTCAATGTCAGAGACCATATCTAAGAACGAAAAGAGACATCACTCTGATTTTCTCAGGGTGTGATGTTAACGTTATGACTGAGATACACGCAAAAAATCACAGTACCGCTACACCAAACAAAAAAGATACAAAGTGACAAAGTCAGACACCTGGACTTTCTGTACACCCTGTATATGGAGATGAATGAAGTTTTTTCCTTCAATTTTTAGCTGTGAAAACTGTGATACATTCATTTCGAGAGAGGGTCGGTAGGTCCCGGTCGCCCTATAACTTTTTTTCGCCAGTTGGCAGTTTACCTTTGTCTCCGAATAAGAGGACCCTTAAAGGGCCCGTAAACCAGGATTTGAGCGCGTTCTCGAAAAGAATCTGTACAACTTGTTTTGCTATTTCAGGAGAATCTTCTACTGACTGAAGACTTACATCTGAAGGTGATTGACTTCGGACTGTGTGCGCGACCTGACACAATGACGAAGCCCTTAGAAACCTGCTGTGGGTCGCCTGCATACGCTGCCCCTGAACTCATACAGGTACCTCAAGAAGTTTTGTTTCTTATTGTTGTTGTCTTGCCCATAGGTCCTGTCGAGGGGAGTCCTTTTGGGATAGGTTGGTGGTGAGGATCCTTTTGAGTCCGGAGAGAGTTTCTCCGTCTACACTCGCACCGCAGTCGGCGATCCTCTTGGCGAGACCCATTCGTTAACCGGAGAAGGGCAAGAGGTTATTTTACTGGCGTTTTGGTTTTGTTTATTTAGTTTTGTTTCTTAGCAACGGCCAGAAACAGTTTATACATAGTTCAGCATAAGTGTTCATCTAACGAGCATTGCGGAAGAAATTTATTCGCGAATCTGTACGCTTTAAAAACGCGTTTTAGGTTTTAGGTTTTTGGTGAGACGACTGCGTTAATCATGGTATTTCCACAACCCGATTTGAGGATAAATTTAGGCGCTCCCCAAAAAAGCTGTTGATACATATGCTCTCTTCGTATGTGTAGATCAAGAATACTAATTGGAGAAGGCCAATTTTCTTCAAAAATTAACTTTCTAAAGCAGTCTTTCTGATCAACACGCTTATTCTGTGGGTGGTCAGAAGCAAAAAGAAGAAGCTATTTCGCGGGCGCATCGACTCGGCATCAAATTTTTGTTTGCAGGGCTCACCGTATCTGGGAAACGCGGCGGATGTGTGGTCGATGGGAGTACTTTTGTATGCCTTGTTGGTCGGAGCTCTTCCATTCGAAGACGATTCCATGAATGGTCTCTACAGGAAAATAACGGTGCTTTCTGAAAACTTTTAGCAAAAAGCAAAAACCTTCTTTGACGGGTTTATTCGCCCTCTGAAAATAAACTCATCAAGTTTCTTTGTTGCTCCCTGTTCTCGAAGAAAAAAAATACACAATTACTGAAATTTTTTTGAGTGTCAAAAAAAATCCATAAGAAATTTTTAAAAAAGAATATATTATATTCTGAAGACGCTGATAAGAAATTGTAATACAATTAAAATAATGTTTTCTAAAAACAACTTGAAAAAATGTTTTTGTTGTCAAATCTTAGGTCATTATGTTGATTTTTCATTCATTCACTTTCAAAGTTATCTTGGAATCCTTTTTTTGTGGTAAGCTTGCGCTGTTTGCAGCGAGGAATCTATTTGGAGCCGGATTGCTTGAGTCAAGAAAGCAAGGACCTTCTGAGGCTAATGCTCAAGGTGAACCTTCCATGACACGTCCTCTTTTCCGCAGCTATGCCAAGAACCGAGGCAATTCGTGTATTCCATCAAGCACGACTTTGCAATCATAGTCGAACAGTTTATAGCATTGATTGGCATTGTTATTTTCCTAGCATGATAACTAATTTGATAAAACACTAAGCTGAACGCGACGATGCCTAGGGGTACGAGTACACTGAAGCTTGCCTAGGGGTACGAATACACTTAAGCTTGCCTAGGGGTACGAGTACACTGAAGCTTGCCTAGGGGTACGAGTACACTGAAGCTTGCCTAGGGGTACGAGTACACTGAAGCTTGCCAAGGGGTACGAGTTCACTGAAGCTTGCCTAGGGGTACGAGTACACTGAAGCTTGCCTAGGGGTACGAGTACACTGAAGCTTGCCTAGGGGTACGAGTACACTGAAGCTTGCCTAGGGGTACGAGTACACTGAAGCTTACCTAGGGGTACGAGTACACTGAAGCTTGCCTAGGGGTACGAGTACACCGAAGCTTGTCTAGGGGTACGAGTACACTGAAGCTTGCCTAGGGGTACGAGTACACTGAAGCTTGCCTAGGGGTACGAGTTCACTGAAGCTTGCCTAGGGGTACGAGTACACTGAAGCTTGCCTAGGGGTACGAGTACACTGAAGCTTGCCTAGGGGTACGAGTACACTGAAGCTTGCCTAGGGGTACGAGTACACTGAAGCTTGCCTAGGGGTACGAGTACACTGAAGCTTGCCAAGGGGTACGAGTTCACTGAAGCTTGCCTAGGGGTACGAGTACACTGAAGCTTGCCTAGAGGTACGAGTACACTGAAGCTTGCCAAAGGCTGGAGATAACTAGAGAGAAAACAAACGATTTCGAGAAATACATTATTTGTCTAGGAAGTCAGGGTTTCTTATGTCAGATTCCACTTTTACAATGAAATAGTAACAGCCAAGTCTCGGAAATATGGTAGGAATCAGGGGTTAAATAAAGACCGGATCGGTCCCGTCGGCGGATACATGTAAACCCAAATTGGGCGGCTCCATTTAACCCCTGGTAGGAATTCACCATTGAATACTTCTCCGGGCGTCTTCTTTCGGGTGTGAGTCAGCAAATACTTTCAGACCAATCCACGGGAACGCATCACAATCCAAGAGCTGCTGAAGCACAAGTGGCTGAACACCCAATACTCACAGCCAGTCAAATGGAATACCATATACGATGTATGGGAAGTTCTCTGCATTGAGCTTTATTTCCTTGATCCAAAGGATTTGAGCCGAGTCAAACCCTTGGGAAGGATTTAGATGCCAATTCGTGGTCATTCCTGGCTTATAAGCACATCACGAAACCGGTTTGGTTTGGTTTAGTTCAAGTAATGTATAAAATATTTATAAAAGAACTCCTTGAGTAATTTGCGTCAGAAAAAAACTTGGATACCAGCTCTGGCGGTTTACACGGCGTGAGATGAGTCTAGCGATGACCTACGGTGAATGAAATGAGTCCAGGGATGACCTACGGTGAATGAAATGAGTCTAGGGGTGACCTACGGTGAATGAAATGATTCTAGGGATGACCTACGGTGAATGAAATGAGTCTAGGGATGACCTACGGTGAATGAAATGAGTCTAGGGGTGACCTACGGTGCATGAATTGAGTTTAGGGATGACCTACGGTGAATGAAATGAGTCTAGGGATGACCTACGGTGAATGAAATGAGTCTAGGGGTGACCTATGGTGAATGAAATGAGTCTAGGGATGACCTACGGTGAATGAAATGAGTCTAGGGGTGACCTACGGTGCATGAATTGAGTCTAGGGATGACCTACGGTGAATGAAATGAGTCTAGGGATGACCTACGGTGAATTAAATGAGTCTAGGGGTGACCTACGGTGAATGAAATGAGTCTAGGGATGACCTACGGTGAATGAAATGAGTCTAGGAATGACCGACGGTGAATGAAATGAGTCTAGGGGTGACCTACTGTGAATGAAATGAGTCCAGGGATGACCTACGCTGAATGAAATGAGTCAAGGGATGATCTACGGTGAATGAAATGAGTCTAGGGATGACCTACGATGAATGAAATGAGTCAAGGGATGATCTACGGTGAATGAAATGAGTCTAGGGGTGACCTACGGTGAATGAAATGAGTCTAGGGATGACCTACGGTGAATGAAATGAGTCAAGGGATGATCTACGGTGAATGAAATGAGTCTAGGGGTGACCTACGGTGAATTAAATGAGTCTAGGGATGACCTACGGTGAATGAAATGAGTCAAGGGATGATCTACGGTGAATGAAATGAGTCTAGGGGTGACCTACTGTGAATGAAATGAGTCTAGGGATGACCTACGGTGAATGAAATGAGTCAAGGGATGATCTACGGTGAATGAAATGAGTCTAGGGATGACCTACGGTGAATGAAATGAGTCAAGGGATGATCTACGGTGAATGAAATCAGTCAAGCGATGATCTACGATGAATGAAATGAGTCTAGGGATGACCTACGGTGAATGAAATGAGTCAAGGGATGATCTACGGTGAATGAAATGAGTCTAGGGATGACCTACGGTGAATGAAATGAGTCAAGGGATGATCTACGGTGGATGAAATCAGTCAAGCGATGATCTACGGTGAATGAAATGAGTCTAGGGATGGTCTACGGTGAATGAAATGAGTCTAGGGCTGACCTACGGTGAATGAAATGAGTCTAGGGATGACCTACGGTGAATGAAATGAGTAGGGATGACCTACGGTGAATGAAATGAGTCTAGGGGTGACCTACGGGGAATGAAATGAGTCTAGGGAAGACCTTCGGTGAATGAAATGAGTCAAGGGATGATCTACGGTGAATGAAATGAGTCTAGGGGTGACCTACGGTGAATGAAATGAGTCTAGGGATGACCTACGGTGAATGAAATGAGTCAAGGGATGATCTAAGGTGAATGAAATGAGTCTAGGGGTGACCTACGGTGAATGAAATGAGTCTAGGGATGATATACGGTGAATGAAATGAGTCTAGGGATGACCTACGGTGAATGAAATGAGTCTAGGGATGACCTACGGTGAATGAAATGAGTCTAGCTTTGACCTACGGTGAATGAAATGAGTCTAGGGATGATCTACGGTGAATGAAATGAGTCTAGGGATGAACCCTGCCACGGAGAACTTAAATGATATCTTATGAGACATTCGTCGTGGAATTTTACAAGATATTGATGGTTTTGACGGTTTCTGATCTGATGAGTTTAATTAAGCGAGGCTATCCAAAGATTTACACAATCAGGCTGTTTCTTGATTATTTGCAGGAGTAATGACTAATGTGGGAGAGCGACATTTTTAGAAGACAATGCGAGATCATGTGATGAGAGAAATATGAGAGATAGAATTCGAATTCCTTAAAGTTCTTTTTTGTGAATAAATTCAGCTACAGTGTATCTGAGTGAAATGCCTCTCAATCATATGTTTTAAAATGGAATTCAAAGAATAGTTTTTTTGTTTTACCCAGCAATTTACAGTACATTGTTATGCATTCGCAGCGGAACGTCGTTGACGAAGATGTCTCGCGGGAGCTGGCATACCACCACTCGGTCACCCACCAGCAGATGATCAGACTCATCAAGGAGTGGAAGTTCGACTACCTCACAGCCACTTACTTCATACTTCTGCAGCTCAAAAGGCGGGGGCAACCCTTTCTCCTGCCAGGACCTAGAGCTTCCAGGGTATATTTCTATTCCGCGATCTCTTCTTCTATCTTTCTCTATGTTTGTTATTCTCTCTATTTTCTTATTTTCTCTCTTTCTATCGCACTCTTTTCCCTTCTTTGTCAAAGTCTTGTCACAGTACGAACTGCTGCAGCATCTTATTATTTAGAACGATGTGTGCAATGTGATCAACTCTCCTACTATCCATGCGTCCTTAGATAATGATCTCGACCGGTTAGTTCAGTTCCTTTTCAAGTTTTTCGAAGTTTTTGAAGATTGTTTTTTCTAACAAATAAGGAAAAGTCTCTGACTGTTTCAGAACTGAACTTTGCGTGAAGAAACTTTTTTATTTAATGAAACTATTGAATTTTCCTTTTTTTTGTGATTTTGTTTTGAATGGTTTTTGTTTAGAGCTTCTCCTGCTCTCTGGAGACTTAGACTTATTCGTATTTCTCATATGCATTTGGAACAAATATCTTACTAATACAGTATACCTTCTGAATACAGTACTTTATGGATGAATAACCTCTGTTTCACATGAAGATCTGGACTAGAAGAGGAGACGGGAGATGAAGAAAAGGATCGAGAAGTCCGCTTCAAATTGCCCCCTTCTCCGGGCACGAGTCCAGCCTTTGCCGTTGACCAGAAGGTAATCAATATCTCTCAACATTTCTGAAAGTGAACTTTATAAAATCAGCCCTAGAATGTTCTATAAATGGGCATAGGCATTCAACACTTTCGTTAGGGTTAGGAGCCAAAACATTTAGCCCTTAGGCTTAAGACCATCAAACCCATACATATAACCAACTTCTTTATAATGCATTGCCCTCATCAGTCGAGCAACCTCTCCTACAAGTGCGCGGTCCTTGGAATGGGGACTCTGATGAGCGGGCGCTCGCCGCAGCAGCGGATTCTTCCCTCCCAGTCGCCCGCGACCCCCAGCACTCCCACCGCCACCTCCCGCCAGATCAACCGTAGATTGGTCAGCTGCGTATTCATCATACGAACCTATTTTCTTGCTTTGTGGTTTTTTGTGAGTAGGTACATAGAAGCAGCTTCTGTGCTGTTTTCGTTACAAACACTAAAACATCTCCTTAGTGATTTAATGACATTTCGCACCCGAAATTTCGTAATTTTTTAAAAAAAAAAACTGTAGTTATGAGATTTATTGGCTGGTTATAACATACGGTCTCTTACTAAACCGTACGGCCTCGTTACCATGAACTTAAATAAGCCTAGGCAGAGATTTCAGGTGAAATTATATTGCAATATGTGGATAGCGAAATACGGGTGTGAAATGTCGTTTTACCTGCATTATTACCAACAAAGACTTGAAGGTTTTCGACTTCGTAATGAAATTTGATCGAATTTTCTTCTTCCACTGGTCTCTCGATAGTTTCGTTTGCAGCTGGAATGGTACGAGACAGAGAAAGAGAACAAGATGTATGCCTTGTCACTCAGGGCTAAAGGCAATCCCATTCGAGTCTCCTCAGGTCAGTCCTAAAGATACATATGAGTAAATCGAGAATGCGGAAGATTTTGTTGGCTTCTCAAGCATGCTGATCGGAATATGTGCGGTCTGCGATAAAAGCGTGAGTGGATTCACATTCGTCGAAAGCAGCGGAACCACTTTATGCAAAACCAGAAGATAAGACAGCGGAAAGTCGACCGCGTTGAGTTTTGTGCTGAGCTAAAGACCCATTTCTAAGAAATATGATAGTATTATGATACCTATAGGACGGTGGGTGTATGGGCTATTGAATTATTCTTTATTTCCTTTATTGAAATATGAAAAAGAAAGGAAATGACATGAAAATGAGATCTATTGTGATCTCGCAAGTTCACTCTGGAAATTAAATCAGCTGCATGTTCTCCTGATTCAGGCGATGACTCGTGCCGGCCACGCTCCGTCTACGCCACACCAGCCCGGCCGGCGCTCAAAAACGTCTTCTACACGAACCCGGCCAGCAGCGCAGCCCCAACGCCGCAAGGCAGCAGGTCGCGTGCCTCCTCCTCCGAGCGACCGGGGCACACCAGCAAGGACTGGGCTGCAGCCTCGCCTGCCTCCCCCAGCTCCTGCGAGTCGCGCACTCCGAGGAGTGCCATGAAGACGCCGAGGCTGAGGACCAGGTTGGGCTATAGCACGACAAACGTCAAGCAAGCCACTGACTCTAATTCTGTGTTTTTATGACGCGTTGAACACCCTTAAACAAAGTGAGCCGTTCTCTCATGATGTGCCTTTTCGAGAAACAGATTGGTTTGGAGGTCAGGAACACACGCGATAGATAAATGTGTGATACAGGGTGTATTTGCTTTGAGCCTAGCATTTGGAAAACAAAAATAGCCAAAAGAGTCTGATGGGGCGAGACAAACCAAGTTGAAGACCGAAACGTTTCTCTTTAGTTGGGTTTAATGTATTCTTTGTATGTAGTTCTTTTTTTTGTGAAATCCAACGTTTATTCGTTTGAGTTTTTGTGTTGAGGATGTTCGCGTCTCTGGAGAGGAAGGCAGACCGGGTCATTAATATGCTAACACCGCGCAAGATTCGACAAGATGAGCCAGCGAGAATCAAGAATGAAAAGGTTACTGTAGCTGAAGGAAAAAAATAACTTCAACAGAGTGGCGGGAAATAATAGAAGTGCGGAAATGGAAAAAAGGATGAAAAAGTGGGGGGGGTGGAAGGCTTAGAAGGGTTAAAGTTTGAGTTAAAGGGAGTTGGTGAAACGAGGAAACAACAGAGCGAAGAAGTGGAGGAGAGGATAGTGTGCTGCAGAAAAGTTGATCCCTTCTAGTACCTTCATAGGTGAACTGCCAACTGGCAAAAAAATTCTAGGGTGACCGACCTACCGACCATCTCCCTCATTCAAAATGAATGTATCATAGATTTCACAGCTAGAATTGAAGAAAAAAAACTTCAATCCTCTACATAAATAGAACGTTTACTCATCCATAACTCAGCCTCAACCGGTTTCGTAGAGTTAAAAGTGAAACTTATAGCCTACCCAGTCGATCGACCTATTGAAAAATCAAGACATGTTTTACCTATGTTTCTTTTTATGTACAATAGTTTGGAACTGTTTCACTATAGGGGGCACCCCCTACCAGAGGTTCAATTGGGTCAGATTAGTCACCCCCCTACCAGAGGTTCAATTGGTTCGGATGAGAGTGGCATTTTTTATACGGTCTCGTTAGCCTAAGCCGTACGGCCTCGTTAGCGTAAACTTTTTCCTAAGCCTAAGCGTTTTTATTATGTAAATTTTTTAATGTAAAAATAATTTTTTTGTAAATGTAAATAAGTCAGGCGTTTGACCCATGGAACCTCTGGTAGGGTGGGTGTCCCTAAAGTGAAACAGTGCCAATAGTTTCTTATATGTACAAAAAAGGAATGAGAAATTTGTTTATTTGAAAGTTTATGATGACATAAATGAGCTCGTTTCTGCTCACAAAATGAAAAAAGAATTTGAAGTCTGATGGTTTATTCTGATGGTATGATCTCATGTTTTGGAAGTCAAGCCCATTGTGGAAAAAATTGAATTGAAATAGCATTCCGACTTTGAATTGAGAGCTTTAACGAGGAAAAAAGTGACCTTTGTATTCCGTGTTGATTTAATCTCCAAAACAGTCTTGTAGGTTCAATTCAATTCAAACGCTTTATTATCGATCTCATGGGACATGAAGCGCCATTGATTCGAACGACTCCAGCTTCTTATCAGTTTCTTGATATTGAGAACGAGAACGTAGACTGGAGTGCTGATTATGGTATCCACCTATCTTTGTATCTGCCTAAAGTTGTGGGATTTCTCAGAATCTGGTGAACATCTCGATAACGTCGTCGGACAATCCCGAGTTGATCAGAGAAGAACTCATTCATGCCTTGCAGCAACAGAATATCAAGCATGAAGTGAATGGGTGAGTCGTTTGAAGAACCAGAATTCACGGGTCGGTGTATTTCCTGCCAATTATCTTGGGAAGTACCTCTTGTAATCAAGGGTTAAATAGTGACCGGATCGCTCCCGTCGGCGGATACATGTACACACACTATTGACCTAAAAACTCCCTCTCTGTTCTTACCATTTTCCTTCATCCCCTCTTCTTTTTTCCTCCAAAATTTGAGCGGTGGATACATGTAAACCCAATATGGGCGGCTCTATTTAACCCCTGCTTGTAATGCAATTATTAATTTCTTTCTATATGCATCTCTATCTCTTTTTTATGAAGAAGTCTCTGTTGTTGTCTCTCGATCTATTATTCTTGTTTTTCGCTTTCTATTGCCGTGTCTTAGTTGATCGCTTCTGCTAAGAAGAGATTTCGCACCGCGACAATTCGCGGTTATTTTTCTGAGCTGTTTTCAGCTATTATTCATTCACTCTTTTTCGCTTAGGCAAAGGTTACGCTAACGAGGCCGTACGGCTTAGGATGGAGACCGCTTGGAAAAAGTTTCACATTATTAATTTTATGTAGTTTTTTGTGTGTTTTAAACTTAGGTAAACTGCCAACTGGCGAAAAACATTTCTGGGGCCACCGACCTACCGACCCTCTCCTTCACTCGCAATAAATGCATCAGAGTTTTTACAGCTGAAATTGAGAGAAAAAACATCATTTCGCTACATAAATAGAACGTTCATTAGTCATAACTCAACCTCAACCTATTTCGTAAAGTTGAAAGTGAAACTTTTAACCTACTTTAGCGGTCGACTTATTGAAAAATTTAGACATATTTTACCTATGGTTTTAAATCACCACTTCGTGAATTAGCTAGAATAGTATTATTCGAATACTTTCGATAAAAAATTTCGGATGCAAACTTTCGCGGTGCGAAATGTCGTCATCGCTTTTGGGAATATTTATCTTGTTTAAAAAAATCTCAATTCCTTTCTTTCTCTCTTCATTCTCTCTCTCTCTCTCTCTCTCTCTCTCTCTCTCTCTCTCTCTCTCTCTCTCTCTGACCATTCGCCTTTCTTTGTTGTTTTTAATCTATTTTCCTCTTTGTTATGTAGTTGGAGTCCCTCTCCCTCTTTCTTGTTTATATATCACCCCAATGATCTCTTTTTCTTCTCCTACGTCTCTCTACTGAATGAGCTAAGCTCAGGTTGTGTTTGAGGTGGAAGATCTCAGGAGGCCAGAAGGACTCCATGGGGCATTCGCTAACTTTTCAGCTGGAGGTTGTCTTGGTCGAGTCACTCGACAGAGTGGGTGTGAGGAGGAGGCGGCTGAATGGGAATGGCTTTCTCTACAAGAAAGTCTGCGAGAGTATACTCCAGATGGCTAATATATGATGTTTTCATTACGGTATTAGCGTGCCCTACTATACTCTAATGCCTTATTATCGCCCGTTACAGTATCCTGTCGATCTTTTACAGTATTTCATCGGTTAGTGATGACAAACTTTCCCGAAAGTCAATAGTGTATCAGCTTAGATTAATGGATGTACCTATATCACATCATTCTCAGATCATTAATTACATCACTGTTGATCATTGAGTACGGTATTTCCATGATCCTAGGATACAGTAGTGCTTCGATCTTCCATTACTGTTTGCTCTAAATCGAGGCATAATGTATTCTCGTTAATTACTATGTGCTCAATTTGACCGAGTAATCGGAGAAAAACAAATTGCTTTTTGAGTAATTCTTCATAAATTCGATTAAGGTTCGACTCCAGATTTTATTTCGTTTCATAAAATGTGGAACTTGGTTCATAACTCATGCTCTGTTCTAATGTATCGTCCAGGAGCGGCTGTTATTTTTCTAAAGAGTATTCAGTTCATTCTGGAATAGTGGTTGAGTCATTTCATACCGCTACACGTTTATACTAATCGATTTCAGATTATGATTTTTTTGAATATATGAATTTTTGCTAGAAACCGAAAAGAGGTAAACATTTTGTATGAACGTTCATAACATTTTTATTGATTAGAAACGGCACCTTCAACAGTATGCTTTACTTATATGTTGCGTTCTTAATTACAGAACTACAAAATAAACGATTGAATCTGTTTCTATACACTAAATAACGAGCATCAACTAAGTATTTCTTTATTTCCATTTTTACATGAGGTAATACAATGAATCAGTTACTAGAAAAGAGAAAATTATCGATAAGAAAGAGGCGATCAATATAAAAGTAAAAACGGTCAAGAAACAATTTAATGGGAAGTTCAAACACTTCAGTGGCTAAAATATAGTATTTACCCGTGAATAGTCAAAAATAAAAATTACAAATACGCCAACTGTATTGAAGAAAGTTAATGAATCGAAGAGCACAGAACTGATTATATGTTAGAGAAAGAAATTTATATATATATTCTATCTCTGTGAAACGATGAAGTTCGGAATATCGAGAACCCACACATGGTTTACCAGTTTACGATAGAAGCACTTGAATGGTCGGAAAAAGTATATGTCTAATGGTAGACACAGAGCTGTACATTTTGGAGGTATATTTCTGATCGTAAGATTATTTTGAGGAGGTAGGTTTGAGTGGAACATGCTATGATCTCTGAAAGAAGTCCAGGAGTCTAGAATTAGTAGCATATATATATATATTTTTCTATTTATTTAAGAAAGCCCTATTACTTTAATTTTTTTTAGCAAGCTTGGTGATGAGCATGCGCTGTTGTGAGTGTTGGTAACTTCATCATTTTCTAGCCTTCAAGATCTACAACTAGGTTTTTGAAACGGATAACAGTGTCTTTGGATATGATTAAGTCGAGCTCTGCCTTGCTGTCCGTCGTGGAAGCAGCTGAATTTGAAGCTCGCCTGGCGATTTGACGGTCTTATCTTGCTGTGAACTTGCGTGGACGGCCAATAGTTCTTCGAGAGCTATTTTAAATAAAGTTGTAGCGAAATGAAACGAGATCACATGACGAAAACGGCGGAGATGGGCAACCATCTTTTTCGCGCTAGTCTTGAATTGTCCCATCACATGAGCCTATCACATCGGAGATACATATTCGTAGTCCACGTCGCATGGTGTTTTTTATTATTCTAAATAATAACTAATCAAATACTAACGATTTATTAGTATTCTAAGAAGTGGCCTATATTATGCATCCATCTAAATCAGCTCATTACAGTTCATAAACATATTTCTCTGTGAACAGAGGACGCTTTTTTTTCAAACTACTGTGGTGATAGTTTTCAAACACGGGGAAAATAGCTCCATTTGTTTTGGATCACACTGTCTAAAATCTGCAATCACGAAATTCTGGGGTGTCCTATCGTTATGCGTTGCAATGTATAAAACTCGTCTATTCAAGGAACTGAAATAGAATTTTTTAAAGCTGATTATGCAATCAGGCAACAAAAAGAGAAGGAATGGTGTTGCATTCATTCACAATCCTATTCGTCGAAAATTTTTCGTATCCGTTGGTACGGCACAAAGGCAAAAAAAATCTAATGATGCTCTCTAGTTCTAGTTATAAATTTTAATTTATCTTTCGATGCGTCTCTGATACGTGTTTCTTTAACCAATATCAAGGATAAGGTATAATGTTTATATAAAATAGGAGTTGGACCCTATCAAATTCTATCAAATTCTTCAGTTCAATTAATTCATTCTCTCAAGTTTAGTTATCTAAAATATATTACCTGAGATTCTTTGATGACAACTTTTCTGTTAAAATTTCCGACGTTATACTTGGATTCCTAAATCGATATCATTTTATGAAACAAACTTCAGTTCAAAGCTCGATATTTCAGACTTGCGAGCTCCTATAAAGCTCTGAAACAGTGCCTACATCGACAAACTGCTTCCAAAACGTCGGAGAGTGCTGAATAAGACAAGGACTACTACCCTTCTGTAAGTAGCAAGATTATTATCAGTTCCGCAGCTGTTTGAGAGTTATGGATACTTGTTTTTGGGCTGATCGTTGAATTGCGTCAAGGAAGTCCATCGCGAATTATTGCTAGAGTAACCAATGCCTTGGCCAACCGAGTATCGACTTTGTCCACTTCCCGTCATCTAAGCAAAAAAATTACACTTTAGAAAACAAGAAAAACTACTGTAACTTCAATCAAGAATATTCTCTCAGTTCAGCACATCATCAATGTGCTAGCTGTGTGCGATCACGAGATGAAGTTTATCAACGTCGACTGTACATGGCCAGAGAGCACCCACCACTCATTCATTCTGCAGAACAGCGCAACTTGGGATGCTTTGTTGTTGTTGTTGCCGGCAAGCATCCCGTATCGAAGACTTGGTTATGAACACTCTCTTTAATGAGAGAAGTTCTCGTGTTCTTCGGACAAGATGCGTCCGGAGAAGGGTTTTGATGTCCTTTGCAGTCCTGAGACTGTCATGCTGCACCTTGTGAAGGCGGACATCGTTGTAGCAACCTGTTCATGCTATAGGCCTTGTGAGTGGGTGGTCAAGCCGGCCTAGCATCGTTTTGGGTGGGAGTAGAGACGTCTCGCCTGTCGTTGACCGAAGATAGGCAAGAGGCTATTTGACTGGCGCCTCGACTCGTCATTGAAAAGTATAGCGGAGTATCGGCTGATGTTTTGTCCGGTGGCATGCCCAGGCCGGTCCGGCATCGCCCTCCTTTGACGAGCTATACTACCCAGTTTTGGTCCGCGGCGGGATTTCTCCCGCCACCTCCCAGCACGAATTATTCGTAGGGAGGCATCCCTCTATCCGCCACCTGAGGTCGCGCTCGATTCTGGACTGGATGATCCGGCTCCATCCGTGACAGGCTCTTAAGGCTGTAGAGTCACGAATGGCCACTGTTGCCAGTGTGTTTCGAGTTGGGATGCTTTCGAAAGAGGCCTAGTGAAGGAAATCATCATTGGCGCCTCCGCTCAAGAAATGGCTTCTGACGCCTCTGAAGGAACCAAAAACAAATGCAGAACGCAAATATCAGGCAAGTGGTTTTAAAGGAGCATTCCATGCATGGAAGTGAAATTAAATTGCCTTTTTATTTTTGAAGGATTGATTTTCTTTTTTGCTCCGAAATTGGGAGCATCTGCTTCAGTGTGAAAAAAAATCTGTTTCAAAAAAGAGAAGCGGTTTAGTTATTAGCATGCTCAGAACTATTTCCACATAGAAGGGAAACAGAAAAAAGGTTGCGAGTCTTTCAATAACGATTGTAATTCATTTTCACGTTCAGGCAACGGGCTCTTTTCTTGTATTGCACATTCACAATTGAATGTTTATTTGATGTCTTTAAGCAACGATTTTCGTATCAGTACAGTGAGTTGCGAATGGACTTGAAGAATGGGCCAAACATGATTGTGTCATGCTTTGTCTTGCAAGATATTGCAAGAGATATCAATTTTCTAGACTTTGATGTCGATGTGAGCGAAATTGTACCTGACACTGTGTTTTTTTCAACTGATAGCAAATATCCCAAAAAATTTCGCGATGAATTGATTCAAAATTGTTTTTCGAATTCCTAAATATAGTAAATTGTCGTGATTTAACTTCCAAGAAAGGAAAATACAAAACCCTTCATAACTCTTCACAACATTGTCAGATTTCCATGAAATTTGCACCATTGAATTCGTCTTATCGAGATCCAAACATTAACAAAAATTTCTCCAATAAGAAATCTTTTAAAAAATCAAGAGTGCCCGGCAAGCTACCCTGGTCTGGAGCAGGGTAGGAAAAAGGGCTACCCGGATGTCCTAGCTGAATACCCTACCCAGGTCTGTATGCGAGCTTGCTGCGAAGGTAGACTGGGTGACCTACCCGGAGTAGGGTACCCAGGTGCTACTCATATGGTCCCAGGGCACACGGAAGTTTCAGTGGGACGAATCGACGTTTCTCAGTGACGAGTTGGAATTTGGGGACTAAAGGTTTGTGATTTTTTAAACATTTTTTTCGAAAAAAATTTTTTTTTGAAGTTTCGAAGTTCGAATCATTTGTTGAAGAAAAACAACTCTGAAAAGAGTTCTGTGTAAAAACCGTTACAGTTCTCACAAGTCTCATTAAGGATTCTCTTTTGTTTTACATTCACTCTCCCTCTTTCTTTTCCTTTTTCAAAAATCTCTGAACGCGAAGGTTCTGTCTGAGTTCAATGGTTCTGAGTTCACTAGCGAATAGTTTACCGGATTTTTTAATCTAAAAATGTTAGGTTTAAAAAATTTAAAATAGTTCCATCAATTAGAAAAGTTCATTTTTTTCTGACAAATGATAAAAAACGGCTAAACAATTCATTTACAATGGTTCTGAGTTCACTAGCGAATCCACTAAGCATCATGCTCATTCATTACATACCCGAACCAAATGAAAAGGGAAAAAAAGAAGCTCTCTACGCGGAACCACGAGTAAATCTAAGTTTTGAATCTCATAAATGGTATTCGGAGAAATGGAAGAAATTCGAGTTTTCGTAATGAAGTATTCAAGATACAAAAGCAAAGAGACGTAAAGTTCAGAAGAAGTGGGTGCGAATAATAACGACTAGTGAAGAGAAAAAAAAACGTTATCTAGTAAAAAAACACAACAATAAAAAAACAATTGAGATTCCGAAGGCGAATTGGAAAAATTCATAAAGCTCGTGGAATAAAGAATCGATTGCCACAAAAAAGCGGACAATTAGTCATGAGATAGTGAAAAGTCATCAAAAGTCATGAGATAGTGAAAAGTCATCAAAAGTCATGAGATAGTGAAAAGTCATCAATTAGTCATGAGATAGTGAAAAGTCATCAAAAGTGACTTGTAAAAAGGAAATATACAAAGGGTATCATTCATAGCTTTAGTAGTGGCAAAAAGAATCGAATTTAGTTGTAGGCTATGTAACAAAGTTAGTCACGAGTGATGAAACGTTAGTCAATAAAAACAGCAAGAGACTTCCTTCGCGATCCTTCAAGTGGTTTCAGAGGGATAAGAGGCGGTCTTTCTTTTCCCCCATCCATTGTTTTCGGTTGAGAGCGGAGAATTCCTGAGAGATGTAGGAGACAGTTTGATAAAGTAAAGTATATATTTGCATAAAATAGTCATTTATTATTCACAACTTTAAAATAGTTTTATTGCAACAAAGTTATACATTTGAGTGAACGTTATATGTAATTCAAAACCAATAAATTGTTTTCATGGCTGAAAAATTTCCGTATTCTACTATACACAACAATAAACTTCTTGGTGATAAGCATGAAAATCCAGTTTTTCTGCTGGAGGATGTCGTAATAGGAGCGAGGTCGGTCAAGTCACCAACCGGTTTCATAGATGCTCCGTCCGGGCACAACCCCCCGTAATCCCCTGGTATAGATATTGTTGAGGAGCGGATTTCCGATTGCACCATTGTATAATCCTAGATAGCTGGATCCCAGATTGCCAAGTCCACCCAGGCCATAGGCGCCGCTTAGAGTTGATCTTCCGCCGATACCGTATGCACCTGGCAGACTGCTACCTAGCCCAGTGTATTCTGAACAGCGTAAAATATGCTCAGTTGCAATGCTTAAAATTGACGTCTGGTTCTGATGAAAAAGAAGGGACACTCTCTACTTCTCAGTGACAGAGAGTGGAATGGGTTCGGTTTCATTCTAGAGACCAGAATTTTTGTTGGTGAGATATTTTGATAATGAACACGGTAGTGGAGTAAAATTAAAAGACATATAGAAATCTGCTGATTAATAGTGTCATCCAGAACCGCTAACTTTTGTTTATACTCGCATAAGCTCATATATAATGTTTACTTTTTCAACGAAAGTATAAGAATTAGTCAGTTGCAAAAACAAAACTGAGACCAAAATGATCTTACGGAGAGGATCGCAGCCCGTGCCGCATGAAATGGGACAGAGCTTCCGAATCAGGAGGTTAGTGGGGCACTGTCCAGTCGATGCATACAAAGCACATTGGGGAGACAAGTCCACACAAGTGCTACCGTACATCCTTAACAGTACACTGAAAGTCGCTTCAAGACCTGCTCTTCAAGTTATATGAAATAAAAAGGCTTGCGAAAAGCTTTATGTCAAAAAACTTATAGAAATAAATAACTAATTTTATTAGTTGAACCTATTGTATAAGCTGGTCATCGGGGCAGTTACAAGTCCCAATTCGTTCAGTGGATCTGTGCCCAGGGGTAGATATGGTCTGCCGAGAGGATAGCCATTGATAGGGAAGCCGGCTCCTGCGAGAGAGTACCCGCCTGCAGGCGGGTACCCAGATAGAGGCGGGTACCCGCCCAAAGGCATTGTCATCCCTCCGTAGTACGGCCAAGTTCGGCAAGTACCTTGAATCTTGAAATTATAGTCAGCATAACTTGAGAAGAATTATACATGGACAGCAATGTAATTTAGATTTTGCGCTCTGAATTAGGTGATGTTTAAAACAACACGTTCGTTTAATCTCTCTGTTTGATCACAAATTGTGTTGGTTTTGCGCCCTAATAGTTCGATGAGCGTTCTTCATGAGAAGAAAAAACTAAAATATGTAGATATTTCTGTACACATCTCATCTAACAGTTATGTTACGATATTTCATATGCCTCTGGTACAAATATGTAACTATTGTGGAAAAGCTGGTTTATCCAAGTCATCGTGAGATTCTGTCGCATGAAAAAGAAATTCCAGAAAAACGGGTCACGAAAACAAGCAAAAAAAAGATTGAGAACGAACCACATCGAGGAACCAATTGCGATTGAACAATTTGAGCGAAGAGAAAGCATAAAAGCAACATTGGAGACATGAATATGACGGAAGGTTGAGGAGGATCATACTCGAATTTATACAGTTTGACATATGTGACCGGTTACTGCGAATCTCTACTCAATTGGAGGGAGAAGGAAAAGAGTTCGAGAGAGACATGAGAAACAGGAAGAGAGAATGGGGAAAAGATTTAGTGAAAGAAAAAGAAAGGAAGAAAGAGAAGAGAGAAAGAAAGAGGAAAGTGTGGAAGAAGGAGAGAGAAAGGGGAGAAGAGAAAAAAGGAAGAAAGGGATAGAGAAATTTAGAATGGAATAGAAAGGGTGAAGAAATAGACATATAGAGATAAGCTCAGTCTGAATTTATCCCTCCTTGCATATTGTGTACCCAAAGGCCGTTGTAATGCATCATCGGTCAGGACTAGTTAGAACTCGCTATTTAGTCCTTCTGAAAACATTTAGAAGGAATAAAATATAATCGTTGTAGATGTTAAATGATTAAAATATGAGTTTTCTCAATTCTGCGATAACTCAATATCAAAATAAAACTCGTTCCGAGTTATAACTAACTTGGTCTACAGAAGAATTTTAGAAAAAAAACTGCAAAGATAAATAAACAACTGGGGTGTCCCACTGAAAAGTTGACTAGCCCACTTACCTCTCAAATGTCATTAATCTTACCTCTCAAATGTCACACTGAAAAGTTGACTAGCCCACTTACCTCTCAAATGTCATTAATCTTACCTCTCAAATGTCACACTGAAAGTTGACTAGCCCACTTACCTCTCAAATGTCATTAATCTTACCTCTCTAATGTCACACTGAAAAGTTGACTAGCCCACTTACCTCTCAAATGTCATTAATCTTACCTCTCAAATGTCACACTGAAAAGTTGACTAGCCCACTTACCTCTCAAATGTCATTAATCTTACCTCTCAAATGTCACACTGAAAAGTTGACTAGCCCACTTACCTCTCAAATGTCATTAATCTTACCTCTCAAATGTCACACTGAAAAGTTGACTAACCCACTTACCTCTCAAATGTCATTAATCTTACCTCTCAAATGTCACACTGAAAAGTTGACTAGCCCACTTACCTCTCAAATGTCATTAATCTTACCTCTCAAATGTCACACTGAAAAGTTGACTAACCCACTTACCTCTCAAATGTCATTAATCTTACCTCTCAAATCTTCTTCTTCTTCTTCTTCTTCCTAGCGTTTATCCCGCCGCCGGGCAGGGTCCGCTTTGTAGACTGCACCACGCCATTTCACCCGATCAGCTGCGTCTTCAGTCTTCAGCCCGGTCGTGTTCATGTCTACTTCGATGCAGTCTCGCCACCTAGTTTTGGGTCTGCCTCTGGGTCTTTTGCCCTCTACTTCGAGGTTCCAGGACGATTGAGAAACGGAATGGGGATTTGATCTTATCACGTGCCCGTACCATCTCAGCCTTGACTCTCGAAGCTTTTCAGATATAGGGGCGATGCCCAGACGATCTCGGATGGTTTCATTTCGCACCATGTCTAGACGAGTGAGTCCGAGGCTCCATCTCAGCATTTTCATCTCCATAACATGCAGCATCTGTATAGTCTTTGCTGTGCATGGAGAACATTCGAGGCCGTACAACGCTACTGGTCTGACAACTGATCGGTAAATTTTACTTTTCAGTCTGTCAGGCATTCGCTTGTCGCATAGTACACCGGTTGATTCTCTCCATTTGAGCCAGGCAGCATTGACTCTCGCAGCAACTGTAGCCTTGGGGTCTAGGTCTGCGGTGATGTAGAATCCGAGGTACTTGAAGCCATCCACTTTCCGGAGTTCGGTGTTCTTGACTTTGATGGTATTCGAGGTATTCGAAGTACCTTTTTCCCATTTCCAAGTACTCAGTCTTTTGGAGGTTTAGTCGTAGACCATAGTCACTGAAGCGTTCGTTCCACTCTCCTAGCTGTTTCTCCAAGTCCTCTGTTGTGTTGGAACATAACACAACGTCGTCAGCATACAGTAGAGTTTTCGGAGGGCTTGTTTGTAGATCTCTGGTGATCGTGTCCATTATCAGTATAAAGAGCAGGGGGGAAAGGGCGGAACCTTGATGAACTCCTACAGCAACCTTGAATGACTCCGAAGTACCCGCTGGACTTCTCACGGTACTTCTAGAGTCAGTATACATCATTTGAATCCATCTTATGTACTCTTCTGGGACTAGGTGGTCTCGAAGAGAGAACCATATCAGCTCATGAGGCACACGGTCGAAAGCTTTCTCCAAGTCAAGGAAAGCGCAATGGACTGACTTCGCCTTTTCCCTGTGTTTCTCTAGATAAAGACGAATGGCGAAAATAGCATCTGTTGTTCCACTTCCTTTGACGAAGCCACACTGATTGACGGTTGTGCTTACAATTTTGCGGAGCCGTGCTTCGATGATCTTTTCCAAGATCATTGTGGTATGAGGAATGATTCTTATCGGCCGGTAGTTGGAGCATATTGTGACATCTCCTTTTCCTTTGTAGATGGGTATTGTAGATGATCTACTCCAGTCTTCGGGATACTCCAGGCGAGCAGTGGCTTTTTGAAAGAGGGTCGTAAGATGGAAAAGTCCACAATCACCTGCGAGTCTCCATGCAGAGGCGGCAAGATCATCTGGCCCACATGCCTTTCCGTGCTTCATTTTCTGAAGGGCTTCTCTTACTTCAATCTCTGAGATGGTGGGAACTGGTCCTTCTACTGGTAGGGACAGCGGGACGGGAGGGTGGTCGAACTCGATGTTCGAGATTTCCTCGAAGTGTTCTCTCCATCGCTGACAAATTTCGACATTGGATCGGAGTAGTATGCCGTCCCGGTTCTTGATTGTCCGCACGTGAGAAAGGTCTTTTGCTGCTGTGGCTCGTGCTTTGCAAATCCGGAAAATTTCCTTCTCTCCTTGAGGCGTGTCGAGCTTACTGTAGATTTCTTGGATGGCTGAGGAGCGTGCCTTCGCTACGGCTCTCTTAGCTTCTCTCTTCATACATAGGTACAGAGCTCGGTCAGCTTCGGTTCCGGATCGTTTCCATTGCTTGAGAGCCACTTTCTTCTCCTTGACAGCAGTTTGAACGTCTTCGTTCCACCACCATGTCTCCTTGTCTACAATGCGTTTGCGACCTGGTTTTGTTAAGCCCAGATTGACTTCTCCTACCGCCTTCATCTTGTCTCGAACGAACCTCCAGTGCTCCTCAATGGAGTCAGGGAACGTTTTTTGGAGAGTGTCCGGGGATAGGGCGAGAAGAAGCTGATGCATGAAGCGAACCTTGTTGTCACGTACCTTCCACCATTTTATCCGAGAAACTTCGTTCAGAGGCTTTACGTTGCATTGCTTCTGGGAAAATCGGAGATCGATTATAACTGGATGGTGCTGCGAGGAGACGTTATCGCTCGGAATCACCTTGCAATCAGTGATGAGTCTCAGATTGGTTCTTTGCGTCATCCAGAAGTCGATTTGGGTTTTCCTTCCACCACTGCAATACGTGGTGAGGTGAGACTCTCGTTTGCAGAAGAAGGTATTGCAGATGGAAAGATCGTGCTCTTCGGCAAAACTCAAGATTCGCTCTCCTTCTGCATTCGGCAAACCATAGCCGTTGCCTCCATGAGCTCTCTTATGGGCTTCGCATCTTCTTCCTACGTGCCCGTTCAAGTCTCCTCCGATCATGAGAGTTTCTTCCGGAGAGCATTTTCTGATGACGTCATCGAAGTCTTCCCAAAACCCGTCTTTCTCGGAGTCGCTGCATCCTGCCTGCGGTGCGTAAGCACTGACTATTTTGAAGAGTTTGCCATTGCATTCCAAGGAGATGGACATCAAACGATCTGAGATTCGACAAACTTCCGTGACGGATGTGGCAAGGTAGGAGGCAGCGATAATTCCGACGCCATTGCGGGCTGCTGATGAAGTATTGCCCGAGTACCACAGCTTATACCTCCCGTCGAGCTGCTTTGCTTTCCCTCCTTTCCACCTAGTTTCCTGGAGGCATGCCAGATGTACTCTTCTTTTTGCCAGCATGTCACAGACTTCCATGGACTTCCCCGAGAGACTTCCGACGTTCAAGGTAGCTAGTCGGAGGCGTGTAGGCACTGCTATTTGATTAAACCGAGGACGCGGCCTATTATTCCTCGAAGACCCTCGCATATTTCTCACGTCGATCGGGATTCGACGCGCGTCGCTTGAAGGGGACGCCCTAGCATTGGGGTTACTCTGATGGTGCATCTTGGGGGGGGATGCGACGGTTTCTTCATAGACCGGCTTGTCGCACGAACATCCAAGTCGATAGTTCAGCCTGACGTCCGTTTACGACCCTTTGGGCCACATAACCCGGGATTTTGGGCTATGTGGGCTAGAGGTTATTTTTTGGACACGCCTCTTGACCGTGTCCCTTAGGCCAGTGAGATAACAGTGAGCGAGCATTTTATAGGATGTGGGCTGCCCAGTTCCCACACCCACCCGCGACGCTCACTAGCCTAAGCCCCTCTTTGGTCAGCCATGGCAAAGCCACCAAGTCTCCCATCCGCCTGCGGGAGAGGCCCCACATACGCCATCGGGGTAATCAGCGCGTGGGTGTGGTGTGACGGGAACCGAACCCGTGACCTTTCGCATTCCGGGCAAATGCTCTCCCCACTGAGCTACACACGCACGAATCTTACCTCTCAAATGTCACACTGAAAAGTTGACTAACCCACTTACCTCAAATGTCATTAATCTTACCTCTCAAATGTCACACTGAAAAGTTGACTAGCCCACTTACCTCTCAAATGTCATTAATCTTACCTCTCAAATGTCACACTGAAAAGTTGACTAACCCACTTACCTCTCAAATGTCATTAATCTTACCTCTCAAATGTCACACTGAAAAGTTGACTAACCCACTTACCTCTCAAATGTCATTAATCTTACCTCTCAAATGTCACACTGAAAAGTTGACTAACCCACTTACCTCTCAAATGTCATTAATCTTACCTCTCAAATGTCACACTAAAAGTTGACTAACCCACTTACCTCTCAAATGTCATTAATCTTACCTCTCAAATGTCACACTGAAAAGTTGACTAGCCCACTTACCTCTCAAATGTCATTAATCCGAGAATGCCTGAAGATCACGATGTCTAAAAAAGGAAAAAAAAAGATGTCTTCATGTCTTTGTTTCTAGTGAGGTTAAGAGAAGAGTAGAACAAAAAAGTTATCCATTTTATAATTTTTTTTAAATTTAGGGTTAGACGATGATACATTGCATTCGAACAATCTTTTTTGCACATTCGCTGTTGTAGCTGACCTGAAATCATGATAAAATCCTGTTTAATCACTGATTATTATAAAACAAATGGGTTATCATAAATAAAACCCGAAAGAGCATCAACACACTCCTCAGTTAAAATAACAGACAAAAATAACAGGTAAGAATGAAAAACATAATTCAATCTTTTCAAAAACAGAGTAGTAAAAATTGCTTTTTAAAGAGATAGGAAGTTGGTGAAAAACAATCAGGTGATAAAATTGGACTTCAATTTTTTATAACCTATTCGCTGTCGGAAACATGCTCGCGTGATCGTTGAAGAAAAATAGCGGACGAGCACCCTAGAGGAATGGTACATTTTACACTCAGTAGCTTCCAAACCCCAGAAAATGTGGTTCTTGCCAGTCTGTGTATTCTGTTTCGAGTTCATGAAGAGTACCAGACAAATTAGTCTTAATGCAAAAATTTCTTCACTCTATTCCTGTACATTCCTACATGTGTAAGTTGCAATGATTAAAGGCAGCTCCCTGAGTCTCAAAAAGTGTATACAGCAGGGTGAGAGTAATAGACATTCAAGCACTTCATTTCCTAACTTCCCATATCTGGCTAGATCTGCAAGAGGTATAACTAGGCACTAGTTGGAGATTAATCAGGTCAAACCCGCTTATTTGACCTCTTTGGTATAATGTTAATTTATCGTAATTTTTTTCTGTCCCCGAACCAGACCAGGAGGGACCATAGTTTATCAGTGAAAAGATTGAGTTATATAACTCAATAAAGTCTAAATGAGCGTTATCGTTGTTATACTCCATTGTTTATTACGCGACATATATCACGGAGGACCTGGGAGAGAGCAGATAATAGGAGAGTTAATTGAAAGATGCTGCTTTGAGAGCCATTCTTAGATTTGAAGAAAATTATTAAGAGAGTCATGAAGTTTTCCCAGAGTCGTGTAGTTTTCCTTTCAGTTATTGTGATGAGCAATGGGAAAATAATGTAATTTCGGAAAAAAAAACGATGGGAAAAGCGATTAGGTTGGGAACGAGTAGAAGAGGAGCTCGATTAGGTTGGGAACGAGTAGAAGAGGAGCTCTTTTATTGATTATTTTACTCTCGAAGAAGGCCATCAGCCTTTTTGATTCTTGTAAAGAGCTTCATTTTGTGGATGCTACAAAAGATGGGGAATGACGGTGTGCTCTACATTTCCCCTCATGGAGTCTAAATTAATTTCTCTCTCTCTCATTTTTTTCTCTCTCTCTCTCAGTTTTTCTTAATGTTTCTTTATCGTTGCACGGTTGAGGTGAGGACAAAGGGAGGTATTGGACTGCTTCATTTGGCGTTGTATTGTCCATTGCACACGGTTCAAGAGGCGGTCACATAGGACAGCCAATGTCGGAGATAGGGTAGAGATATGATTTTTAAACCATAATTTAGAATCTTATACTACGCCCAAGTCAAGGAAATAAAAAACCTCAGGCAATTCAGAATCATTGAGGGTCAACTTGCAAGAAGGGTGGGATTGTCCTATCCGTGGTCGAGATAGACAGTCCCCACTTTTTAGATCAGTCGGCAAGGGCATCTAAGCCTTGCTGAAAAAGATCATGATCACCAATTGAATAGAGTTTAGCGTCATCAGCATAAAGAGAGCAATGAATACCGGGAGGGAGGCACTGCGTTAGGTCATTTATGTAAAGAAGAAAAAAGAGTGGACCTAAGACAGACCCTTGGGGCACTCCAGAAACAACTGCCGAAGGTTCTGAATGAATGTTGTTGATTACAACACTTTGTGACCGTTCATTCAAATATTATGAAATCCACCTAAGAAGGCACCCGGAAACATCGTAATATGATAACTTTTTACAAAGTAGTTCTTGTAGAATGTATCTCTCTCTCTATCTCTCTCTCACCCTCTCTTTCTCTCTCTCTCTCGATATTTTCCTTTCTTCCGCTTTTTTTCTCTGTTTCACTCCTCTCTCTTTCTCTTCCAAGTTATTCGCTTAATTTTTTAACATATGACTCTCTTAACATATGACTTTCTTACCATCTCCTAAGGTTTTCTCGGACAGTTCATGAGAAGAAAGAACGAAAAGATGGGGATGAATCGTACCCGCTGGCTACCACATACCTGTTAGGATTCGATTTTCTTTATCTCATCTTTCCATCTTTTCCTCTTTTCCCAATTCTTTCTCGCTCCTTTTCTCTCTATTCCTGTAATTTTATCTCTCCATTCATGTCTGTGTTCTAAACCTGGAATATTGTTGCAGATACGATATACTTTTGAAAGCTTTTCTCTTCTCCAGATGAGCCCAAGTCCATGGCTAATCCATGGCTAATCCTCAGATGTTCCCAGAAGAAGTGATAATTGCAATAAGGAGAGCGCGTGAAAGCAAATTTAACTCGCTGGCTACGAGGTTGGGATTAATTGAGATATGTAACTTTTTTTATTTCCTATCTCTATATCTCATTCTCTTGCTCTCTCTCTCTTTCTCTCTCTCTCTCTCTCTCTCTCTCTCCAACTCTCTCTTGCTCACCCTCTCATTATCTTTCTCTGGCATTCCTAAACTCTTTTTGTTGTCTATGCTTCGCTTGTTCAGATAGGTTGTTAACTTACTGTAAAAGTCGTGCTCTAAGCGCATTCTATCTATCTATCATTATAACTATTCACGCGTTCTATCATATCAGCGCAATTGCTTTGTACTAGCGGGCCTTCAAAAAACTCTGCTCTCATATGTATACATATATCTCATAGAAACTTATTAATTAATATTTTTCGGTTTGTAGACAGTAATAATGTCGAAACTACCAAAAAGATTACACATCTGACTGTTTTAAAAAAAAGAAATCAAGAAGTAGGATCACAATTTGCAAGTTTGTATTGTTTTTTTTTTAAATGTTGTTTTAAGTTTCAATTTCAAATGTTTCAAATAATTTTGCATTCTTCTAACTGGGATCGACTTCACCCACAGGACCAGTTTTCCCATGCGATTTTTTTTCATATCTGGTCTTTCGATGACTTTACAAATGGAATTATGTTTTGTTAGTCTTCCATCATTTCATTATTCAGCTTTTTTAATCTTCTTCAAACTTCAAGTGTTTTGAATACTTTCAGATTTAAGTTGTATGAAACATTGAACGTCTGCGTGTCTGATGATACATTTTTCTTTCTCTCTCTCTAACTCTACTTTTCAATATCATATTCACTTCTTCCAGATGCAATGAAGTTAACTTCTGTTATTATCCCTTCGATTGTACTAGAAATTGCAATACTCACCCTTCTAAAGTTTGATGATTCAGGTTAATTTAATATGTAATGTGTTTTTCAGAAAGTTTTCTTGAAGGAAATGAGCCATTACCAGTCGTCGCAGCTTCTACAGGTGGAAAAAAAGTACACGAATGACCGAGATTATCCACAGGGAGTACAACTCGAGAAGCTGCAGCTACAAAAGAGCCATCAGAAGAGCTCCAGAAAGATATGCATTTCTATGCAAACCCTCGTCAAGTTAGCCTTGAAAAACAACGAAGATGGCAAAGCAGAGACGGCGTATTTCTACCATTTTCTGATGTCAGTTTCTATGTCTTCTTTTTCAATTTGTATTTTTTAGGTTTTTAGTAGAACGATTAAAGATAAACAGTAGTTGCTCAAACTTTTAATTTTTTTTAACTCTAGAAAAAATTTTCTTTGAGCTATCTTTATCTTAACTTTGAAAACAAAATTTTTCAGCACTATTAGCTTCGAAGTAAAAAAAAAAAAAACAATTAAAATAGATAGCACTTTCTTTTAATTGCAATAAACAATTCAATCATTATTGTGAAAAATTTTGGAACATTTTTAGATGCTCGCTTTCGATTTGTAGAACAATTATATTTCTGTTGAAAACTTTTAGTGAGAGTGTCTCCCTTTTAGCGAGAGTGTCTTTAACGTTTGTTTTTTTAAAATGTAGTTCAGAAAATTGTTTCACTAAGCGAAAAAAGTGGTAAATGCACTGCAAATTTTTCAGTCGAAATTCGGGTTTAAAATTTATTCTCGTTAAATGCTTGCAATCGAGGTACGACTTTAATTGAAATATTCATACAGTTTCGTTATACAAATACGAATATCAAACAATTTTTCCTCCATTACATGTCCTTTGTTCTGCAGGGAATGGTTCCCGCACTTTAGAAAATCGCCTTCTCGCACTTGGCAAAGTAGCGTTCGGCACGCTCTGGACGTCTACAGTAGGCCGAATAGGAAAGGAGCTTTTTTGAAGAAGACAGTTTCTGAAGATGGAAAGCATAATGAGAATCATAAAAAAAGCTTCGAGTACTCCATTCGTTCGGATTCCATGGATCAGGTTGGTCTGCTGATCTATTTGAGCGGCACCTTGTCTTGAATCTCCAGCAAGAGCTCTTTTTCAAAGTAAACAATATTTTCGGTTCTTCCCATTTATTCATCAATATTCTTACAATCAATTACTCACATCAAATTGGTCTGAGTATTATGAGTGTATGGCGTACTCGTTGAAAAAAAATTAGGATACATGATCTACCTTCTCTTTCAAGTTTAAAACAATAAAGTATTTTTTGAAGGTTGAAAACGATCTCCAACAAGTTCTTGGGAACGACCGAGATGAGATTGAGCAATTGATGGCTGAGCCAGAGTGGATTGACGAGCTCTTCTCCGGTGAACTTCGCTTTTGAACTGTTGAGCTGGTGATTGCTAAGCCCATGAGATAGAAACATACTACAAGTGTCATATTTTGTATTCTTAATGTTAAATAATTATTGACATAGAATTGATATGACGAAAAAAAATTCATTTAGAAATGTCATCATATCGTAGACCTTGCCATAATATCTTGATATGTCTGATTTCTATTTTGCATCGTCTGGAAATAGTCAGATATTGTCAAAAACTCCGTTCAAGGTATGAAATACAACAATAGAATAAGGGTCACTTTTTTTCAATCCTATTGTTAGGTTTGCTCGACATGAGCTTATTTTAGACTAATAACTAACGTTAGAATATCACTTTCTACTTTGCTAAGTGATTTTCTGCTAAGTGATTTTTTTGAACGCTCCAATGTCTCACCACGAAAACATGGACTACGGTAAAAAGAAAGAACACATGCATTCTAACAGAGCGTTAGAATTCGCGAAAACATAATGAAACAACGATAATCCGTTTTTTTCGAATTGCGTGAACGTCTTGTTCTAACCTCAAGTTTTTTAGAAAATTTTGAACTCTCTCGCTGCAAGAAAAAAAGACATCGCTGCTCATGTCTCGAACGTTATATTTATCTCACTAATTGTACACATTTTAGGTTAGAACAAGACGTTCACGCAATTCGAAAAAAACGGGATATCGTTATGTTTCATTATGTTTTCGCGAATTCTAACGCTCCAGTAGAATGCATGTGTTCTTTCTTTTTACCGTAGTCCATGTTTTCGTGGTGAGACATTGGAGCGTTCAAAAAAATCACTTAGCAGAAAATCACTTAGCAGAAAAAACATCACTTAGCAAAGTGAAAAGTGATATTCTACTAACGCTCCATAACTCTTTAATACAAATTGTTATAACTTTTGCTAAATTTTCACTCCTCAATTCATATGATTAACCAATACTATTTTTGTTTTTCAACATAAAAATTCTAATTAGAATGATCTGTAAAAACTTTTCAGTTGCCATAAATTTTTATCTGACGAAAATACCTGTTTACTTCTACAATTTGTCTAAAATCTAGACTTTTTTGATTGATTGCAGGTACTTTTAGAGAGTTTTTTGAACGGTGGACGTTGAAGGGCTCATTCTTCTGCTTTTTTTTAAAATAAAAAGTTTTCACTTTTCATTTTCTAACTGCTATCTTTCCCTGCTCACCTGCTCAAAATATTTTCTTTTTTTATCAACTCATAATCAAGTATTAGCTTTCGAGAATTTGTTCATTACGAATGACTCATTATTGTTTCTACTTAGCATTTGCTCTAAGGTGAATCTTGCTAATTCAACGTTCGGTGAATGAAGAACTACATTCTCTTGTGATTATCTTATAAACAGTGTTTTATCGGTATCTATTGCTGAACATCTTCCTCTCCACTAACACTATAACAATTGTAGTACGACACGAATAACAATCAAAAAAAATTTGTCTCAAGAAAAGAACCGTTTTAAAAGTTTTTACAGTTTCGCCGATGGTATGAGTATAAGTATAATAAAAAACAAGCTGAATGCTGATTTTTAATTAGATGATTGAGGAATTGTTGTACCAAAACATTTTCGGAACAGTTTTATTTTTTTACACAGAGCTGAGTTATATATATATTTGCTCTGACGAATGATTCTATTATTTGAAGACAACAGATTCGTAATGCATCGTGTTGATACAAAATGTCATCGTATCACGGCACTTTGTACCCACGACACTTTCATTCGCAATATTTTGTACCCACGGCAATTCGTACCGCAACATTTTGTAATTTTTCAGTTGTTTTTTGTATTTTTTGGCTTACGCTCAAGTAAACTTTACGCTAACGAGGCCTTTAGTCTTAAGAACGAGACCGCATGGAAAAATTTCTCAAAATATCAATTTTTACGCCAACTTAGTTTTTAAAAAGTCGTGGGTACCAACTCTCGAAGATAATGTGTTGCAGGTACAAAGTGTCGGTATTCCAAACATTTCTTAATTTGAAAAATCAAACTATCAGTCGAATTATCATTCGAAATGGCCTTAAGCGAACATGGCTAGCAGAGAGAAATGTTTTTGAACACCTGGGTCCGTAATTTGGTAAAGTAACGCTTAGTCTACTGTTTGGCGGTGGCGTGCCAGAAGCATTGCTAGGTTTAATTACTCAGTATCTATTGATTACAGCGTCGAGGTAGAACTAACAGGGTATTTGAAGAGAGAGATAGTGTTAAAGAAACTGTTTGACTCATTCCTATTGGTCGCCCACCGATGATCGTCGCTCATCCGGAGTCTTTTCCACGAGTTCTTCGAAAGACTCAATGGTCTCCTGGAATGGGATAATATTTAGTTTCAATTGGAATTCTCAAGCATCTTTGAAAAACTTATTTTAGACAAATATTACACATTCAAGAACGAGTTTCACAAGTGTGCGAAAAAACAAGTTGAGGAAAACTTGAAGTTCTGAAAGACACTCAAGCTCTGAGAGAACTGTAACTCTTAGCATCTTAATAGAAAATAATGAAATAAAAAATAGTTTAAAATAAACTTTATGAAGAGAATGTCTCGAACGAAACTAAAACTTTATTAGCGTTAAGATTAGGCGAGTAGTTGGCAGAAAAAAGTTTAGCTTCGAGAGAATGAAGTAACACTTCCAAGGTTTCAGGTTCTCTACAAGGCAGAGTAGGGGTTCTCTACAAGGCAGAGTAGGTTCTCTACAAGGCAGAGTAGAACCTGCGAAGCTTATCGGCGAAAAACCGCAGAAATAAATGCATCAACACAATTGAGAGATGGCAGCGATTTGTACAAGGAGTGACCGCGATCTCGGAAGGGTTCTCCTTTGTGACAGTATGGGAAGACAACGTGCGCGAAAGCGGAGGAGATGGGTTATGTCATAAGGACAGATGGCGTGGTTGTGAGAATGCAAGAATGGAAGAAACAGGGAGAAAGAGAGAACTGAGATACAGAGAGAGAGAGAGAGACAAACAGAGAGAAAAAAGATTGTGAATGAGAAAGAGAATGACGAAAAGAGCGAGAGGCGTATGAAGATAAAGACAGGGAGAAAGCGAGATAGAGATAGAAAGACAAACACATGAATACAAAAAAAAGGGTTTGTGAGAGAGAAAGAGAGAGACACAGAGAGACAGAGAAAGAAAGAAAAAGAGGGAACGCGAGGGAATCAAGAAGAAATGAAAGAAGATGATGAGAGACAGAGGGTCAATAGAAGAAGCGGCGCCCGCCTTCTAGCTATGTTTCTCGCGGCTCGCTTATCTCACACTCACAATCAAGCCGTTCATCGTACTCCTGATCTATCCATTATGACTTTTCGCTTCTCTTTGTTCTCTAATTATACGCCGAGCTTCTATGGTATTCAATATTTCACCGAAAATAGCCCGGATCAAATAATTACTGCTAAACATTCATAAAGACTTCCCAATTCAATTTCGCCCTCTCTCACTGTTTCTTGGTATTGATTACCCCATCTTAAGGTAACTTTTTAGATCTCGGGTGCAGAAGCTGTTTCTGAGATTATACTGAATTGAATTCGCTGTGAAATTGTCTTAGTTGTTCGCAGAATTTCTCGCTTTTTAGGCAGTATTGAAAATTTAACTCTTTTCTTAAAAATGTGACGTTCGAAACTTCTAGTTAGAACCAAAAGCCATCAAATTTAAATAGAAATAAATTTGACAGGTTTCATTATTAAAATTCTTATTAATAATTTTCAGCTTCACAATATAAACACCATCAATATCGATTGTTTAAATATTGATAAGTATGCCAGAGGCGTACGAGTTATAAGTCAACTAAACAAGCAATCCTGAGTTAAATGAGCAGAAGAAAGTGAGCTACGGTAGAGGGTGGCAAGACACTCTGTCAAGAAGAGAGAAGTGAGAGTCGGCCAGAAGTCCAAGTAATGGTTATGATAGGGAAAACGGAAGGGGATTAGATGGCCGCAGTCAACTTCCCATCCATCAAACGCTCTTCGCAAGACTCTGAGTCCTTATGTTGTATGGCAGAGTAGAAGAGGGGGAGGGGGGGGGTAAGAAAGAAAGGAGAAGCGCTCGGTTTGTGGGCGGAGCCAGTGAAGAAAGAGAAACCGTAGTCCCTCTCCTCCCATGGTTTTCCCCCAGCAGTTGCCACCAGCCAACCCGGGCTTGTGTCTTTGCGAGTAAGCGCCCCTTCGCTACAAATCCCACAAGGATCAAATTCTTTGTATAGAGTGGTTGTTTGTGCGTTGATTGCTTAATCTAGCCTTGGCTGCTGCCTGTTCTCCCCTACTCCTCTCCCTACCTCTTCTTCCTCGGTGTTCCCCCTTCCTGCTTCCCTCTCCCCTCTCTCCATGGATGAACCAGTTGGCCTCCATTCAACAGGAGACCATAGTGTGTGCCTCTCCTCGCTCTCATCACTGTGCTCGACCCCCTTCCCATCGCATCTCCTCTGTCCCCCTCCCCCAGAGGAGCTCCTTCACCAACCATGCGCTCCCTCCTCTCATCTCCTCTCCTCCGCCTCTTCCGCCCTCTCCCTAATCCCCTCATCCCTCTCTTCATCGGCCTCATCCTTCGACTTCCCATCTCCATATCCAGATCAGAGATCGCTTGTAGCTCCTCTGAACAGCAATAGCACATCCTTTCAAAAGTTGCCCAAACGTTAGTTTTTCTCGGTTCTTCTTATGTATAATATTTTATCTCTTATTGAGAATTTGATTAACAATGTTATTTAGACCCTCAAGTAAGCCAACTCGAGATTGATTTTAAGAAAATATTAGGTATAATAAATAGAAGATTGGTCCTATCTTCTCTTGTCTCTAAGAGAGATTCAAATGATTTGAAGCTTCTCATGCAATTGATATATAGTAAACGTGTTCTTTTTGAAAGAAGACCACATTTCTTCAAGTTAAGAGCTTCCAATACCCGAGGAAGCTACTTCAAAATAGTTTTTCCTCCCCTTAGAACTATATGCCGTATAAACAGCTATAGAATGGCCTTCAAAAATTTTTTTGTAAGCAAAGGGAATGTGAAAATGAATATTCGAAAAAAAGAAGTGATGGATTTGGTTTCCTATTGATAATGAGAAAGGTGATATGGATTAGATGAGACTGATGAGTTGTGTCACGACTGACAAAAGCTTTCATTTGAGGTGTTTATAGATCAACCTTACCTCAACTTTTAGTTATCAAGACCGTAAACATTGAAGTTTCTTAATTTTTATTGTACGACTTCCTATAAAAACAAGCAAATAAAAAAGGGTCTTGTTTTGAGTGGAAGCAAAGGAAGAAGTTAAAGAAGAAGAAGATTCTTCTCCCTCCTTGAAGGTTAAAACGAGAAGACAAAGAACTCACTTCACAAGTCAGCAGGTTGGGCCAATATTCCTGGACTTCGAGTTATTTTCACTGAACAACAGATTCATTGAACATTTGATTCTTTCTCACCGTATTATTCGTGATCGATGATGTTTTAGATTGAGAATTCATGTTGTTGAGCAAGTCATCTTATAAGAAAGAAGGAGACATCACTTATGAAATCACTGTAGGATGCGGAGGAAGTATGTATAAGTCACTATTGCGGACATTTTAAGTCACGATTGGAGAAAGTTCAAGTCATTTTGAGTCACGACTGGGAGTTTAACGATTGAATCGAACATCCCCGAGCTACTGTGAACTTATCAATGTTGCCTGTGTTACCCCACATAACAAACCTAACCTTCATGTAACAAATGAATTGAAAAAAAATGGAATGCGAATATTTGTTGCTCACAGAAATTCTTAGCAAGAAAATTTATTTTCTACTTTGTATGTATTTTATTATAATAGAGTCATGGTAAACCATAAATGATATCACTTGTCCGATTTCGAGCCAATAGCTTCTCATGATTACTCCTATAACAATAAATCATTACAAAATAGCTCTTCAAACCAATTTCTTTTCTTGATACCTAAAATTTCTGAAAAAAATATAATCAATTTCTTGATAACTCAGTGAACTACAAAAGGTACAAAAAAATTTGAAACTTTAGAGTTTAAGTACCAATATGAAAAACAACCTCACTAAATGAAAACCAACCTCACTAAATGAAAACCAACCTCACTAAATGAAAACCAACCTCACTAAATGAAAACCAACCTCACTAAATGAAAACCAACCTCACTAAATGAAAACCAACCTCACTGAATGAAAACCAACCTCACTGAATGAAAACCAACCTCACTAAATGAGAACCAACCTCACTAAATGAAAACCAACCTCA